>OX344764.1:58317361-58917361 GCA_947034895.1 Rhytidiadelphus loreus
GATACAAATGATTAAAATATATAATTTTTGTGGTCATGAATGTAAGCGCCATGGAAACAAGAAATGGTGGATATTGTGAGGGACAAAAGATATTTCTTTGCAAAAGAGGTGTTCGAGAGAGTTTTAGAGAGGGAAAGAGGGAGTAAGAGAGTTCAAGAGAGGGACATTTGGTATGGAGGATTTACATAATTTGAGAGATGGGGGCCCAAGGTTAGATTAAAGAGGGTCAAGGCATTAGATAGGGAAATGAAAGGAAATAAGCGAGGGTTATGTAGACATTTTCTTTGGAGACAGAGATTGGAAGTGGAGAAGTTAAGGGTTAATTGGAGGAACAATTAAACAGTGGGTTTAGGGTGGGAGAAAGAGACAGATATTGAGACCATGAAAAGGATGTTGTTTAGTTTAGGAAAAATTCTGCAAACGATAAGGGGGGTTGGTATGAGGTTTTTAGATTTGTTGGAGGGAGACGTACTTGGGTTTAGGTTTAAGGTAGAAAATAGGAAGGAGGCGAGGACTAAGGATTGGGGTGAGTTAGTGGCAGTTGAACAAAAATTGAGCTATGCAAACAGAAATTGGGCAAATGATTTAGGCACCAACATGACCATGTACAAGCTTTGATGGTGGCTCTTTTAGTCTCACCATCGTTTTCGTATTAGTGAAAAATAATGTCTTAATAGTACGAACAATAATTACGCTCCATAATGCTTTAGGAGCAGAATCTGAAGAACTCTTTTAATCTCATTCCAGCTGAAACTAGGAGCGTGAATGAAGATATCAACCTCCGGATCTAGGCTACAGACTATGTTGAAGATGAAGTAGATGTGCTTACAATACGTCCATGCACCGCGCTTGCCAAGTGACTTGTCAGACATATCCTTGAAAGATTGGCAGTCACAGTTCGGGAACTGCCCAATCGTCAACAAGTACTTAGAAACCTTAGATATGCTTCTAGACTCAAAAGTCACAATGCAGCCCAAAGCTGGAGGAGGTACCATCAGAATTGAGCAGATCTTTCCAACAACTGATAGAGCAGAGGCGCAGCTATTATGATGTTTGGTAGTCGGAGCAGAAGGATTTCTTCTAATATTCTTACCATACCTCTTTGTGGGGTGATCCGTAGGGTTAGGGGGTGGAGGATAATCATCCAGATTCACGGATATTCCGTCATTGAAGAATTGTCGTGGAGACAATTAGACGCGCTCAGCAAGAGAGAACCCGGCATTTTCTAGAGAGAGAATCTCTTTCCTGCTTAAGTTTGTGCCCATAATAATAGGCCAGACATCCGGGATAGGCGGTTTGGAAACCACCCATTTTCGACTAGTGCCCTCCACACAGCGATGGATGTCATCATTGCAGAAGAAAAACCGCATTCTCTCCAATCTAGTCTTCTTATAATTGTTCATGAGACTAGTATAAGTCGGGGCAGCTGTACTGCGGTTGTCTTGCACAATCCTGGCCACGCACTTCTTTTTCGTCTTGACTTGCAGTGCAAAACAAGCTTTAGCAGATGTCTTTGGTAGCCTTGCAATATGCCACTGGTGTTCATCGCAGACAGTTTCCTGAACAAATTTGACGTGATGCACCCTAGCGAAAGTTGTAGGTGTCTCGTCAAGAAGATCTTCCGATTCTTCTGGCACATGATCGGGTTCGGATGGCAAATCTTCTACAGTGAGGTCAACTATCTTTGGATCAATTTGACGAGCCTTGACACGTGGGCGAGATATGCTTATCTTGTCTGGACGGTGCGAATCAAATTCTGAACCTGGTGGAAGATCTGCTTTCCGTTTGGTGGAAACAAATACTTCTTCACCCTCAAGGTGAGGTTGGCGTGTGCAAAAGTCGTCAGCACCTGGCATGTCGGCGAGGGCGGCGTGAAGGACCTTAGCATTTCCAGAGTGTTGAGCGGTGCGATGCGCAATACGCAGTCGGAGTTCTTCCTTGCCAGGACCTGTCCCCGCTTTCTCACCTTTGAGGAATTGGTAGTAGGCTACAACCTGCATAAACGCCCGGACCATGTCATCCACAGCAGCAACATACAGGTCATTCCCCCTTTTGCCAGATTGCTGCAGCCACTTATTGTGAACAGACTCCGCCAAATTACAAGATGGCATCTCAACCAATTCAACTTCCAAAAGATCCTGCGAGGCAACATTTAAAGTTAGATGTTTGAATGAATAGCCAAAGAAAAAGGATTAAAGTAGGTCTCAAATAGCTACCTCAACAAGCATCCACGGAGGAGAGACCACCAATGTCGGCTCTCTTCCATAATTGGCTTCAGGTAGGGTTAGGGTGTTAAAGAGAGGTGCTGCTGATATTGACTACGCATCAAGAGCAAGGCTAATATCAACACCGTACTACTAGACAGGCGAAATCAAGAATTTTGAACAAACAATAAGTGTTGTGAATATTGGTTGTGGTTTAGAAAATAGAACTTCTGATTGTTGTAATGTGATTATAAAACTTACCAGCTCCATGAACCCACCCCATTGACGATATCTAAAGTGCCAAAAAGCTAGCCATAGGTCCAATCTCGTTAGCGCCTCTTCAGTGGCTGCTCCAGAAGATAACCACCACGCCCGAATTGCTAAATATTTGCTTTGCGCGTCTTCTAAGGAGGTGGAATTCTTGTATTGTTTGCAGAGTCGCCGATGTTGCTCCTGAAGGTCCGCCCTGATATTTGCCTTGGTGTGTTTCTCTAAGGATTGCGACCAATGAAATAGGCAAGTTCGCTCCCGATTTACCATAGGCAGAGATGGATCGCCACTCCCATAGACGATACGCACTGCATTCCAATTTGCTTGGACGCTGTCGGCCATAAATCCTTTAAAATTTGGATTGGAAATATCATGCCTGCTGGAAACCGCATTCAAATTTTTCCAGAACACCTGTTGTGCTGCTACATCCTCGGATTGCATATCGCAAATAGCGATAGTCATGACACGGCAGTAAGTAGAATCGTACACGTGGCAGGCCATAGTGGTCCAAGACTTGACGCGTTTGACATGGTCAAACATCATCCAAGCATCCTCCAAGTCTCCATCTGGTTGCATGCGCTTAACCAAGTCTACCCCGCTCCCGGGTCCCAGCTCCGCCATCTTGAAAATAAAGACTTTGTCAGACTCAGCACCTTGTCCAGGGAAACGGTTTTCTTGGACGAAGGCCCACGTACTGGAGCCCCGCAGCCTAGTGATGCTGTCCATTACCCCAAAACGACGCAGATATCGAAATGTGGTAACCTCATTACGAATACTGGGTGATGACATTTGCTTGAACTTGTCCAAAACGGGGACAAGTTCGTCCACTGCCAACATCTTATGGGGAGTATCTTCTGCGCATAAAAGGAATTCACCAAGGTACTCCTTACTCGCCTCAAGGACAATGACAGAATTAGTCGCCGACGGAGTCCGTTCTACCTGCTCGCCAATAAGAGATCGGAGTTTTGCGAAGGAGTCTCTATAATTTCCCTTCTTCACTAGATGGCTATGGATTCCGAGATGCACGCAAGCTCGGGTCATGAAATTGGAGCCATGTACGTAGTAGATCCTAGCAGGACAACTTCCAATGCATGTCGGCGGAACTTGACAGATTGAGCATGCAACTGTAGAATGCAATGGAGGATCAGAGTGTGGAACAAAGGGGGACGAGGCAGTACCATTCCACTCAGTCTCATTCAACGGTGACAATCGGTGCTGTCGGTCTAAATATTTGCATGAATTGTTTGTGCACCGGAGGTGCCCCAGACAAGCCGAAGTTCGGAAAGTAAGGTGAGAGTCAGACTGGATGTGCGTCGTCACTGTTCGGGTCCATGCATGTCCGTCATCTTTTTTATCCATTCCATGCAACCGCCCAGCCTTGTTTGATGATGGGTACTTTCCCATAGGTGGAAGTTCAAATATGACATCCCCATCAAACTCCAGAGGCAGAAAATCTACCTTCTTTATTGGAATGGAAGTGTAATCTAATTTACTGAGTACTGACTTCGCACCTCGGCAGGAGCTTAGATTGCGAAGGCATTGTACAATACTATCAACGGGGGAGAGTGGGGGTTTCCCATGCACCGATTCTGCACGATGTAAAATCGGGGCATTATGAACAACATGTGCAGATTCTGAATTGGAACGACAAGTAGCAGGTTTTGGTAGAATGCACTCACTATCCGAATCGTCACTAAGAACTAAAACAGGGATCTCCGAGGCCTCTAGTTTGACCTTCTGGAGCAGAGGGGTGACATCAGTAGCTGTGGTAGAACGGCTAGGAGTTAAAGTGTTAGAATCAATAACTAGTGGAAGGTCCATCAGTCCATACACTCGATAATTTCCAGGCGTCAACAACCACACCTGACCACCAGCACGAGTAGTTGACAACTGAGCGACAGTATGTGATACCACATTAGAGATTGGATCAACAACATCCATGTCCACATGCAAACTCCCCTCAAGAATATTGAATCGTGAAGCTAAACGGCTACCACTAACTATTGAGTAACCCTCTTCCCCCACAATGAAAGAAATCGGGATAGTTTGCCCCTCTCCCTTGATGAAAACAGTGACTAAGCCGCCATCATGCAAGGCAGCCATCGAACTAGTTGAAAAGATAGATAGAGCAATTCCAAGGCTAAAGAGGAAGTGGGCGGGAGTGGAGAGGCACTTAGAACTTCAGAAACTCATTGCTATTTAAGATGTTGTAATTGATTTAAACATGGTACAGCAGGTAGTAAGTTAATAGGGTGGATTGTGATCTGGTATACGAGTTGAGTTTAAAAGAGTAGAGCAGCTGTAATTTGTAATAAATTAGTAACCACTTTGACAGATTATAATTAGGTGCTAGTTTCTAGAGTAGAGTGGAGGCTGATGAGTTAGCCGTCATTTGTTCAAAATTATTCTTTTCATATTAGATACTAGCGGTTGGTGCTTGCTGTGCTACGCATTGATTATTAGAATTTTATTAGAATTTGTATATATTAGATAAAATGTAGAACAAAACTTTCAATAAATCTTCAAATATAAATTACTAAAATCTTTGAAATCTTTGAAATCAAACATCATCCAAACATCATCCAAGAATGCGTAGCATAGCAAGCAAGAGCCCCTATTATTAATGGTAGCATTTATGATATTACAGAGGGAGTTATGATTTGAGCAGTATGATGAATTGATGATCAACGTGTTTATCGAAGCGGCTAACGTACAAGATTCAAAGTGAATATTGGGAGACAGAGTATGCAGAAGTACAAAGCTAAAATGGGTTTCAATTAAAGCAATGGCGGCAATGTAAAATGAAATTGAGTTTGTTAGTCTAAATGAAGTCTTCAATTATTTAGTATCTCATTAATATAATGAGATCATATCGGTACAAATGGAGGATTCGGATGGAATTAATACCTAGCACCAAGGCACTTACCTAATTGTGGAATGATGGAATTTAATATTCTAGAATAGAGCATATATGGATGAAGGTAACGGGGCACCCGTTTGTAGAGATTGGCCAGGAATCACACAGTAGAAGTATGCCAAAGGGAAAGAAAAAAGTTCTTTACTTTACAAATCCAAAGCAATTGAAGAGGTCGAGGCAGATGAGGGAGTTGAGATTCAAGACAATGAGATTAGACGCAGGAGAGACGGCCAGAGTATTGCAGTTCCCAGATATTGATTGTGTGGGTAAACAAATGCAACAGGATAATTCTATAGCTTTACAAGGAATAGTTGAAACCGCCATGGTTCGAGGGCATCCAAATTCTTCAAGCCCAAGGGCGTGTGAGAGCGGGAGTAACAATGGTGGATGCACCAACGCTCATGATGGGGAGCCAAATGAAAACTTGACCCCTACAACAAGTATTTGGATAGCTTGGGGAGGCATCATTAGAGTATCTTTTTTGATGTGCCGTTCATATTTGTGAGGCCGAGACTTGTGTCTTCACTGGAATTCAGAAAGTGCGTTTGGGTGGGTCTCCGCCAAGCGTTGGCCCTAATCAGCAATAGTCAAATTCTGTCGAAGTGACATTGTGGGCAATCTTTTGTTTTTGTTTTCCTTTGAGGCGTTGATGTGGGATTGTGGGTATCGAGAGTGCATATAGAGTATCTTTGGGCGGTTTTAGGGTTTATCTTGTCATGTTCGCATTCAAAAGAATTTGCAGAAAAATGAGCTGCATTAGATAGCTTGGGGTGTTGGGGTTTTGTTGAAACGCCCGGTCGACCATTTGACTCAAAGAATTTGGCGTGCGCAGGAAGTGATTCTTCAGACCGGAGCAAACACGAGGAACGATTGGCGGAAACACCAACAACAATGGCAGGTACATTGTGACAGGCCTTTTAGAGTAGTCAATGACTGATTGTGTTTTGCGTAGCGGAAATTAGGTGTTTTGTTAAGATTAATTCCGGTCAAGAACAGGATTTAGGGTGGTTTCCGGTCTCGCAAAAGCGTGATTTAGGGTGGTTTCCGGTCTCGCAAAAGTCGGCGTTGCTTTTGGGAGCCGGTAGTTTCTGGAGAGAGCGGCCCCAAAAAACTGTAGCCGATGTCGGCTACAGTTTTTGAGGGCCGCTCTCTCCAGAAATTGCCAGCATTTTACAATAAATTATTTCTGCGCTAACTCTGAACATCTGGTTTAGGTGATGCAATGGAAGATATTGTCCATCAAAGTGACGTAGAAGTGGAGGAGCAAGAGTCTTCACAGCTGGAAATTGCCGGATCAGGTTTCTAAATTTCCCATTTTGGTGCCGTTCTTGATGTTGTCCTCCATTTGTTGGCATTGACCGGATTTGTTTTGATATTGGTGAACTTGACATTGACCGGAGTTCTTTTGTTGTTGGTGAATTTGACGAAGGTGTTGAAGGAGAGCACGATAGCAATGTTGGCCGGCCCATGGATTTGGATTATGATAGTACAGCAGAGATGTCTGCAGAAGAATTGGGAAAGAAGATGGATGCCCAAATTGCAAAAGAGTCCGTGAATACAAATGTGGTGCTTGACCGGCTTCGATTTCAGCCAAGGAACAAGTCCAAATTAAACATTCCACTTTGCAGGATGAAGCCTTTGGCTGCGGTGCGACCCCATCTCCGGAACGACGTCATGGCTTTGGGATCGCATTTTATTAGCACGGGCTATATGGATGGCCATGGAGTCTTTTATGTTGCCTTGCAGGATGATGAAGGCCGCATCCATGATGTGACAATTGAAGAAACAAGGCAGTAGAGTCCATTGTGGCAAAAAGCAAATGATGTCTTTGAGGAGGAGCTGAAGAAGGAGGATTGTTGGCAACAATTCTCTGGAAAAATGTTCCATGTGTGGGACGGAAATCACCGCCTTGCAGCGTGGATGCCAATCATCAATAGAGATCACGGAAACAATCCAATTTGGCACTACGCTGTTGAGTCAATTGTCTTAAAAGTGGAGGGCCAAGTTGGACCACTTTTGACTGCACTTCATTAAATTAATTGGTATGCTTCAAATGTTATTTGTCTCTATGTCTTACAATTTTAATGGTAGAGTCTTTAATTGATGATTGCTTCATTCAACTTGGTCTCATTATTATTGTATGTGTCACATAGGCGAAATCAGAATTGCCACGTGAAGATGAACCTTGTGCACAAGCTCTACCGCCTCCAAAGCATTACTGCGCAACCATTGCATTACTTTGAGAAATTGATCTCCAAGGAGGAACTTATTGATGTTGAGAAGAAACTCAAGTCAAAGCCATACACATGGTACACGCTCACTATTGATGGACTGATTGGTGTCCTCTATCAGGTAAAATGATGTAGATGCCGTTTATGGCAGATTCATCTTTGAGAATTACCGCAAGAGCGTATTGCGATGATTAAGGCAATTCGCCTGTGTGTTTTTGAATTAATATCTTTTGAATTTTGATGCATCAAGCTATTAGCTTTTTGTTAAGATAAATGTTGTATAGACTGTTGGGAATTTTTCATATGTAAGGTTGGTGTGTAGGATAACCAAGTTGCGTTGTTATGAAACACTGGTTGTGTAAGGCAATTTGTCAATTGATGTTGTGTTAAGTAGGTTGCTTTGAATTTGTGGTGTAAATTGTCAATGTCTGTGTATGTTGGTGGTGTGTTTGAAAATTGGTCAACTGGTACGGTAAAGTTTGCATAATTGATCCATAGCCAATTAACAATGTTTGTGTGCATATAATGTTGTCGCAGCACAGGGCAAGCAATTTCCCCGTTATACTCCCCCAAACCACTCTAGAGCATAACAAAAGTGACTCTAAAGATCAAACCCACGAGATTCTATGAAGTATCTACCCTATTTATGACTCTAAGCTCAGTCAGTCTCCAAACTCCACCTTTCCGGTCCTAGTACTACAACTGGAAACAACACAACCAGTAGAAATTAGGACTAGACTCCCTCATCTTTCCGGTCCAGGACACTATCCGGTCTACCAAACTGCAATAATACTAGGGACCTATAACTTCTGGTCCTGAGATACTGCTCTTAGACCAATCCGTTCTGGTCTATCTTCAATCAATACAACCTCCTATCCGGTTTGGTTTTGCCTCTATTTTACCATCAGAGGGTTCACCGCTTGGTTTTGAGAGTGGCAGGCTCGCCGCTCCTTCCGTAACTTACAGTGGCTGAAGACCCACTGTCCTATCCTCCCATCTCCTACTCGAACCTGGATCCGGTTTGATCTTTCACAGTAAACTAGATGGAAATCTAGCTTACAAGTCACACAAAGACCCCCCGCATGATCCGCTCATACTACAACGACCTTGGTATTAAGTTCTATCCGTGCGATGGCAGGTGATTACAAGTGTACCCGTCCGTTCCAACGACAACTAAAGCTTTTCCATTTGCCAATTAAGATAGTGAGATCTCACAGAGGTTTGGACACTCAACCGGATTTCCCATCCAAGAGTTCTAGCGTGACTAAGGAATCCCTCCCTATCCGCCTAGCCTAGCAACGGCTCTCTCACCCGAAATACTTTACCTTAGAAGCGTTGAGGAACTGGAATCCACTCCTAACTCTTACTACCCACTCCCGTACACTTAGATTCAAACCACAATACCAATGGAAGAAGATTACTCCAAAATAAGCATGTACATTCCTAACTCCCCACCACACATCTCTGCTAACGACCGGAAAGATGCATAAAGAAGAGCAAATAGAATAAACAACAAAATTCTAGAAAAGATCATTTCTCCCCTTCTCCATAGAGAATGATTTTATATATATTTGAAAAACTATACAAAGGCAAAAGTGCCCCCCGAAAGTCCGCGCGGACTTTCGGCTAGTTCCTAATTATCCTGTCATCCGGTCCGGTCCTATTTATATTTCACAAAACACAGTATTCCTAACTATTCCACAATTCCTACATTCAGCGTGGGACTTCCGGGTTCCTCCCGAAGTTGGTTGAACACCTCAATTAAATCTCGGTTCTGCTCTTCCGCTGCATGATCTGAACTTTCAGGTTCCATCCCTAGATCAATCAATTGATCTATCAATCTACTCCGTGCGGTACTCCGTTCACTCTTCTTGGACTGGGGAGTAGAACTCTTCCCTTCCTTGGTTTCCGTTCCTTCCGGGAACAATTTTGGCAAGGAAATGTTGGAGAGGTGGATCAGAGATCCCATCAGCCTCTGGATGCACTCCTCCATCCGGTCGGCAGCCTCCCGTGCTCTTGCCATCGCAATCTCTACCTGGTCGGTGAAGTCTGTCAAAATCCATGCCATCCGGGAACCGGATGGTTTCTTGTCCTGGAACCACCCTTCATCGAACAACTTGGCCTTGGCAACTGTCGATCCAGTTTCTCCAAAAGTCGCCTAAGTACCTACAAAAAGGCCTCGAGGCTGCAAACAATATGGGACAAATGCCCTATCAAACGCTTCCAATGAGGCTAACCATCCAACAAGCCTAGCCTAACCACCCTTTTTGCTTAGAACTAACAACTTAGATGTACCTGTAAGATGCCTATCTTTTAACTAGTGAATGGCCCACATCACGACATCCACCCCTTCTAAACTTATACATCAACCAACATGTACTGATTTAAAATTTTAAAAATGATGTAGGCTTTCATTACTTTTCAATCCTTTGATATTCATCTTGGTTCTTGTTGATTTTAGCATCAATTCTTTTGATATCATCTTCATCTTTTGATATCATCTTCATGGCATATGTTTGAATACATTTGGCAAGTTTCACATGATTTTATAAACTCCTCCACGTCTTTGTACATGCCCATTCACAAATACTTTTCTTTGATCTTGACAAAAGTTTCCCATATGTTGCAATGTCTAACCTACCAACTCTCATCGAATTCACTAATGATCATCCATTATCCCTTTGAGCCACATACCACTCGTTGAGGTATCCCATCCCTTTCTTTTGGATGCTTCTATATGAATATGCAACTTAAAGAAAATAACCATAAGCCTTTCTTCAAATCTTCTTGAATTCCTCATTTGTCCATTGTCCCTTTTTGGCGTTATAGTTTACGTAAATATCTCCCAATATGTAACCTTTCACCTTCATAGGACTCCTCTAAAAATGACTCCAACAACATGCCCAAACATAAACCCTCCATTTTTGTCAATGAAATGGAATAAGAGTTTGTACCAACATCTTCTTCTTCAAATTCATTTGCTCTCTCCAACTCAATCTCAATACTTTGAATATATTGCTTCTCTTTTTTCTTCAATTTATTCATATTTTTGAATAAAATAGACCTATACCAACCAATCTCACATTTCCATCTTCCTTTCTATTTTGTAGGAAGCTACCGCCTCCTATATCATTACAACCTGGACTTACTATCTACTGTGATTACAGGTTTTGCATTAATTAACAACCTCCTTGGCCCCTTCCTTGCTAAAGAAACGAGAATCGTTGATTTTTTGTAAAAAAAATTCAAACCCACTCTCACAACCGTTGATCTAAAAAAATCTGAATACGGATATGGATACAGAATACGATACAAATACAGAATACAATACGGATACGGATATAGAATACATATACATATACATATGTAAATCGAATACGGATACAACTACATGTACGGGTGCTAATACGGGTACGTATTGGAATACGTACTTGGTAAACAAATGATTATCCCATATTGTTTGTGAGAGTTCATGCTTTTGGAAATTACAAAGAGGGGGAAGTTCAGAAAAAAATATAATATAAAATTTGGGGGTGGGGTGGGTGGGTTAAATAATTAGAAAAAAAACAAAATGGATTTGGCATTGTGCCTCACTATCTACTCTAAAGGCAGAGTCACTTACAATGTGGTGAAAATCCTTCGTATCATCAAAATTGTCTTCAAATTCCCTATTTACTTTTGGAAAAGGATGAGCTCTCAAATTCTCATGATTTCTCTCATGATTTGTACAAATAGTTAGGAATTGCATGGCTTGCTTTCCATCTCAACTCCTAATCCTAGCATATGCTGATCCATTGTCTATTCAACCTTTGTCTCCATCTGTATAACTGTAATATAAGGTTGTTTAAGAATGATAAGATACGTAGAGTTAGCATGCACAAATTTTTTTGCTCGTCTCCCAAATCTCCAATCAACACACTTACATTTGGAGAAGCTTCATATAAATCTCCTTGTAAATTGTTTGCCGCCCTAATTAGCCAAGTGTGGTCCATGCCAATCAATAGGCCACTTTCCTTGCTTGTACAACTCTTTTGACATTAGATTGATCTTTGAGTTGCGGTCAACCAATGCAACAACATGATCTTTCAAATTTCCCAACTTAATCAAAGTCTTTGTTGTAGCCCTTGCCTAATGACTTCAAAAATAGTGACTAGAAGCTAAAATCTCTCCATTTTCTGGAATCAACTCCATCCTAGCAACATCCTCATAGAAATAATCACCACCACCTTTGTCTTCTTCATCCTCATCTACTTTTACACCTAGTTTGTTTGTTTTTTTAATCATGTAAATGGTTGTTTGGTTGCTAATAGAAAAGTCAATGATAGGACATGCCATGACCATTGGGTTGGAGTTCCAAGGCTCTGAACCTTAAGGCTAATCAAGGCTAGTACCTTAACCTTGGTGTGTACTCACCAATATGAAAACCTATGGATGAAGCAAAAAAATCTTCACAAAAAAAGAGAGAATCACCAATGTATGTAGTCCCAATGAGAAACCAATCTTTTTGACGTCAACAAAATATAGTTGTCCATGCCACTTCAAATTATTTTTAGATGCATACACATCAACATGTAAACTAAGATCATTTGTAGATGTTGGAGGCTTAAAGAAGTCAAAGCTCAAGGAGAAGTGCATATAGTGATGGGTGTGTGATGGTGTCCCTTATGAGGGGATAGTGAGTGAATTCATTTTGCTCATCCCCTCCCTTAATAAGTGAGTGCATTATAATATTTTTTCATTATCTTCCATATGTGTATTTTTCTAAACATGATAGATTACAATTGATGTGGGATTAGTGGATTATTCATATTGTATGATATCAAAGTTCTATGTAAACACATCCATATTCTGCATACCATATCCATATATATTACATATGTATTCTATATATCAATATATCATATTCGTATCAAAGTTACATTGGTTTTGATCTGGGGTTTGGGGGGGGATGAATTAGTTGTTTTATTTATTTATTTTTGATTTGCAAAGGTGGTTAATTAATTGATATGATTTGTGTATGTGCCTTTCCAAAGGACAATAATGCTCTTCAATCAAATAAACGAAATAGGAGTTGAATGAAACACAATTTTTTGTCAAGTTGTTCTAAGCAATGAAGAATGTTGGGATTTCTATTTTTGATAGATCTAAGGGTTATAATCTTATCCTAACTAACAAAGAATATGGGTTATAATCATCTCACAACTTATTGATGAGACACTGACATGAGTCCTTTGAACACTGGACTTGATATCATGTACTTACACTACAAGAAAATGGGGGTATAAATGACTTGTCCACAATGACTCCATCAACAATAATGACTGCAAATTAGTCATTTTGCAGTCACTTTGAAGTCATTGTTGTCGGTGGAGTCATTGTGGACAAGTCATTTATACCCCCATTTTCTTGTAGTGTTATTACATTATTCAACAATGGGCTATGAATATCTATGATAGTCATTCAAATGTGTAGTTAATTTTCTTGCTCAAACATGTACCAAATCAAACATGTACCAAATCACCATGTCAATGATTCCAAACCTCACTATCCATCACTCAATTTGCTACCATTTTGCAACAAGATATGTATGAAAAAATTTATATTTATTTTTTAGAGATGAAATTACAAGTCTTTTGTGCTTCATAAAAATTAAGATTTTTTTGAGGAAAATTGATTTTTTTGAGAATTTGTGAAGAAAAAGTGAAGAAAAATCACATCAAATAGAAAATTATTTCAAAAAATCTGAAATTTTCACCATGTGTATATATTACAATGACAAACATCATGGTGTAAACCAATTTTTGTGTCAATCTATAATTAGAAAATAATAGACATTGAAAATACATTCAAAGTTCAAATTGCAATAAAATATTCAGTATTAGGAATTTTTTTCAAAATTCAAATTGGAGTAGAAACTAGAGTAGATGACCTTCATTTTTTTAGTCAGGCTCTTATTCAAAAAATATCATTTTTGTAGAGAAATTTTAGATTTAGAGCAAGGAGCAACAATTTTCCAAAATACACTAAAATAGCATATTCTATGATCCATATTTTTTAACTAACTTCTCATTTACGTGAAGACAAGCACTTGCAAGACTACAAACTCAATTGAATACTCTTCATAATCCACCATGAAAGGTCAACAAAAAAAACGTGGATGAAAAAATGTTTTTCAGCTCTTTCCATCCCACAATATTGTCATTGGAACTCCACAGAATGGTGCCCGTGGAATTCTAAGGTTAAAGGACAAACGGGTGACCCTGGAAATCATCCCTTTTTATTGCTATGTGAATCATTGGCTTAGATAGATAGGTGGTTTCAGAAGCTTTCCAATTATCACTACAAGTCTTCCAAATTCAATTCAATTCACGTGCACCATAGCTCTCTCTCCATCGAGGAATTTCCTCCCTTTCAATTGGCTGTCAGGCAAGACGCTCCTCCATGCTCAAAAGTCGTTTCAATTCATGCCAAAACAAAAAAGCTTGTGTTAATGTGTGGCACTCCTGTAAAAACCGAACCTTGCCTAGTACTCCATAGTAATTTGACCATTTCCTACTTTGACTCTTTGTAACTTTTGCATGTGGTATCCAAATGTCACATTCTTTGATGCATTCAAGAACCTCTTTTCACTTGCCAACAAGACAATATGAAAATTTGACTAGTTTAATAATAGTAAGTTTAACAATAGTAACTAGGAAGAATAACAAAAAGTGGTGTTTTGGGGGTGCTCTTCTTAAATTGGTTGTTTGAGGCCAAATGGTGAGAGTGATTGGCCATTGTAATTCCCTGCTAGGATGTAATGTAGAGTACTAAGGAGAAAGTCAAGGAATCCCCCTTCAAACTTTGGATTTTTATTATAATTTGCATTATAGGAATCATAGTGCAAAACAATTGAACAAGTTACAGGACACAAGCCCCCCTTTACACGTTGTTGAGTTTTAGTCAAAAATAAATAAATAAACACATAATTGTTTTTCAATTTTTGATACTTGCAATTTTCAAGCCATTTTTCAATAAAAAAATGAGTATACTTTTTACAACAAATGAAGCACAAAACACTTAAATAGTAGAAATAATGAAAATCCTCTTTGGAATCATGTACCAAGGAAATCACAAATTTAGGAGTTTATTGATAGAGAAATTAATTTTCAAAAACAATTCTAAAATCAATTATTGATTAAAAAAAGAAAAATTGTTAAATTTCATGATTTTACATGATAATTTATTGGAAACCAAGGGTGAAGAATTTTCAAAATTGAATTGTGCAAGTATGTTGGAAGCCTCTATATGCACATCTTTTAGTTAGAAAAAATGTCTTTTAAGTAAGAAGACATTAATTTATATAGAGTTGAATGCCAAGGTTTCACATGTCAAAAATTAAAATTAGGTATTTCATATTTTACAAAACTAAATATTGCTATTTAAACTTCATTATAGCTTTTTTGTAAATTTGAACGTGATAATAAACATTAATTTTGCAAAATTTTAATTTATACATGTAGGAACAACAAAAACTCAAATACACACATAAATTAATTTTTCACAAACAAATATACGTGTCCAAACAATAAAATAATGTGCTTGCGTTTTAGAATATTAAAAAGTGATGCGAATTTTGCTTGAGACACCTTTGACACAAAATAAAGTATGCTACCAAGAAAATTATAAGGGTAAAAAAATTTAATGTAGCCAATATTAAAGACATTTGTGTGCCATTTCCATAGCCAAAATCAAAGTAAAAGTAATTTTCTAATTTTTTTGAACCAAAAATAACGTTAAAAATTCATAATTTTCACACCTTAGGTCCAAACACCATGAAACAAAATCCTTGCACCCTTCTACGTAGAGGATTTTTCAAGTGTACAAAGAACACAATTGGAGGGCACATAGTCTAGGAGATCTCATCGTAATAAAAAAAAACTAAAAACTAAACTAAAGAATATCTATAGTGTACCATGTGTTGTTGCCATAGTCAAAATACACTAAGTCAAAATGCCATGAAACAAAGTCTATACACCCCTCCTCACAAAAGACATTACATGTGTTTTGGCTCTCGGGGAGGGCTGTGAGTTCCCAACTCGAACCCCCCCCGAGAACCGCCAATATCCGTTGTTCCCGGCCTATGCTGACCTGGCCGAGAGACGGCCAGGTCAGATTTTTCGAAAAAATAAAATAAAAAAATAAATTTAACTTTGTTTCTCATTTTAAGGACTTAAAAAAAATTTCAAAAAAAATAAAATCTGATAGCGGTGTTTTTTTACTGCCAGGGGAACAGCGCCAGGAACGGCCCTGAAACGGCCCTTAAAATCCTGAAATCTCTTCTAATGCTTTCCAACGATACCAAAAAAGTGATCATAAGATGCATAGTTTCAAGATCTCAATGTAATAAACAAAACAAAACAAAACAAATAGACTAACTTAAGGTATGGATAAGTGTGTCCTAAGCCATTGCCACAATAAAATGCAAGTAAAAGTAATTTCCTAAATTTATAATTTATAATTTTTGAAATTCATTAACTTTCATATAGTAGGTCCCAACTACATTCTTGGTACTGTGAATACTAGAAGAAAACTGTGTTAAAATCCCTGAAAACACGTCACCTTGTTTTGGTTGAAATCCCGTCTCAAAACACAATCAAAACACAATCAAAATGCAGTCTAAACACAGAAAAACGCTTTTTTTGCATTTTTTTGCTTTTTGACTGTGTTTTGACTGCGTTTTGAAATGGGAACTCAACAAAAACAAAGTGACGTGTTTTTAGGGATTTTAACATAGTTTTCTTCTGGTGGAAGGGTGCCTTGGCTTTGTTGCATGGTGTTTTGATCATTTGGGGAGATTTGAGGGGTATAGAAGCCTATTTTAGGGTTGTTCTCCTTGCTCTGAACAACAAAGTACAATCAGAATTTTTAAATTTTTAAATTTAAAATAAATAAATAATAATAATAATAAAAATAATAAAATAATTTATTTTTTGAAAAAAAAAATTAAAAAATTATTAATATCTGACATGGCCGCCTCTTGGCCAAATCAAATTATAGTTCACAGAGAGTTCACAATCCGGGAACTCCCCAAGAACTCGCAATCTCCTGGACCTCTCAAATCTCCCCTAATGTTACAATGTGAGAGTTATTGATTTTCGAAGTTATTGTATATTAAAAAATTAGAAAATTACTTTTACTTTTATTTTGGTTGTAGCAACAACACATGATACACTAGTCTATTCATACCTTAAGTTAGGCTATTTGTTTGTTTTGTTTTGTTTGTTACGGTGAGATCTCCTAAATCGTGCATCTATCAATTGTTTTCTTGGTACTATTGGAAAGTTCTTGGTGAGGAAGGGTGCACAAGCTTTGTTTTATGGCTAAGGGATGTACAATTCAAAAGATTTCACCATGACAAATAAACAAAACAAAAAACAAAAACCACAATTAACTTAAGGTATAGACTACTGTGCCCTATGTCGTTGTCATAGTATAATAAAATAAAATAAAAATAATTTTCTAATTTTCTAATTTATAAAAACTTTGAAATTCAATATATTTTTTGTTGTGAGTCAAAACACTGTGAAACAAAGCCAATGCACACCTCTTTATAGAAAGCTCTCTAATAGTACTAAAACGCGACCAATAGACATATGGTTTAAGAGAACTCACTATAACAAACAAACAAAACAAACAACCTAACTTAACCCCTAAAGGACCAGGGCCGATCTTCTATCAAAAACTACTCAAAACTGCCATTTTTGCTGCATTCATCCAAAAAACAAAAAAAATACTTTTTTTAGAATCTAACTAAAGGATCTTGTACTTTACTAGTCTAGTATCATGTGGTAAAAATTTCATGGAGTTTGACCGTACAAATTGGAAGATATTAGCATTCAAAGTTGAAAAAAGAAAGTTTTTTTGCTCAAGGGCACCAATTGAAATAAAATTTATATTCCCACAAAGCTCATAAGTTTTCCTATCTTATGAGAAAGTTTCAAAAAAATTCACTAAAAATTGAGATCATAGGAACTTGCCCGAAATCCATTTTGTCCCCCCGAGGGGACAATGGTCCTTTAGGGGTTAAGTTATGGATAGTGTACCTTATGCCATTGCCATCACTAGAAGAAAATGAGAGGGTTTGCAACTACAAAGAGCAATTAGTTTCTAGTTGCATCAAACATTTGTAACTGGTGAGAATTTGGAGGGCTTCAGTTCCTTAGGACTCGGCTTAGGATAAATATTCTAGTTGTATCATAGTTGCAAAGCAAAACAATTTAGTTTCTCATTTTGTAGCTTACTTGGAACTTCATTGATGCGTGAGGTTGGTCACTTATTGGCAACTCATTTGCAAACTAATGTATAACTTATTTGCTACTTTAGTACGACTTGTTTCTAACTTCTTTGCAACTCATTTGTTACTTCATTGTGACTCATTTATTATTCATTTGCAATTCATTTGTGACTCACACTAGAAGAAGCCCGTGTTTTTTTAAATTATCTGACGTCAAAGTTGATGGATTTTGCTAGACATCTCTTATAACAACTTGTGTATTTATGTCTACAATGACATCTATTGTAACATCAAGATGTTACTTTAGATGTCATTGTTGCTCTAAAAATACAAGTTGTTACGAAGGATGTCTAGTAAAATCCGTCAACTTTGACGTTAGATAATTAAAAAAAAAACGGGTTTCTTCTAGTGTCATTTGTGACTTATTTGCAACTTGTTTTGGATTTGTAGAATTTATAGACTTCAAAATCTACAAAATGTAGAATATACAAACTATAAAAATCTTAGAATTCTATTAGCAAAATTCAATATACAAAGATACAATTACTTACAACTAAATGGCACTGTTGACAACTAAATGTCCAACTAAATGGCACTATTCACAATTGATATGGGACAATTGATATAAGACAATCGAAAAATGATTTGGAAACAACTACTAAACAACTACAAAACAACTAGGAAACAACTCAAAAATAACTACAAAACAACTATTGGAAATGACTACTATCATTTTACAGTTGCAATTGTTTCCTACTTATTTCTTAGTTGTTTTTTGTGACTTCAAATTAACTTAGTAGATATCAAAGAGTGTGGACTAGTACACATTGACAATTATGATGAATTTTAGATGGAAAAGAACTCACATTCATTCTAATTTGAACTCTATTCCAACTCTCAGAATCCTACACTTCATTCTATGATTGTTTTGCGACTAAAACAATGTATTAACTTTATTCTACAACTACTTTATAACTAAACATTGTTCTAATGATGTAAAGCAATGATGTAAGAATTTGATACAAATAGAGAGGGCAACAATTGCAAAATAGTTGTATAAGACACATAGTTGCATTTTAACCGGTTGTGGCGAACATGTTTTTCTTCTAGTCAAAATAAAAGTAAACTAAAGGTATTTTCTAATTTTTTAATTCACAAAAAAATTGAAATTCAATAACTTTCATACCATAGGTCCAAACAACACAAAACAAAGCCTATAGACACCTTTCTTGTAGAGAACTTTCCAAAAGTACTAAAAAATGTGACTAAAAGATGCACAGTTTTGGAGATCTCAATATAACAAACAAAACAAAACAATTAGCCTAACTTAAGGAGATAAGGTATGGATAGTGTGCTACATCCAAAACAAAAGTAAAAATGATTTTCTATTTTTTAATTCATAAAAATTTCAAAATCAAATAACTTTCACACCATATGCCCAAATGCTACGAAATAAAGCCCTTGCACCCCTACTTGCAAAGAGCTTTCCAATGGTACTAAGAATGCAATTCGAGGACGTACGGTCCAAAAGATCTCATTGTAACAAACAAAATAGTCAAAACAAACAACCTAATTGAAGGTATGGATAGTTCAAAGTCCCATTAAAATTAGACGTGTATAAGTGAGTTTGTCTCCATAGTGCCTCATAACAACTAGTGTAAATGGAAGAAAGTTGGCTTCATCTTTATTAATTTGTCATATAAAATTATAGAATACTAGTGTAGCCTTGTGTCATTGGCCCAATTTTTTTTATTGATAGTAATGATTTTAATTTTTAAAATTATATATATATATATATATATATATATATATATATATATATATATATATATAATTAAATATAAAAATTTGAAGTTGTTTGTTTAAATGTTAAAAAAATGGGACACCTCTTGCACTCCATGGAGCTTTGTGAGGTACATGTGCCAAGTGACATACTTTCCAATTGTCCCCCTGTGAGTGTTTTATCTTCACCCTTGAGATAAACCAAAGACAACCAAGTTTTTTGAGTTTCTAATGTAGAATTCCTTATGGGAGCTTAAATGCTTCTAACTTTAATAGACATAAGGTGGAAATGAATGATAGGATGATGGAGGACTATTTTTATGACACTCTTGTGTGTAGACGTGCATTTTTTCATCAAAGATATTTTGACAGTTACTTGTTTTGTCTATCATGGATAGGGGTTGTGCCCACAATAACTACTTTGTTTAGAAGAGGGATGCATGTGGTTTAGAGGGCTCTCTCTCTGTACCAAAAAATTATTGTTAATCTTTGCATGCTTTGCTATGGTATGAGTGCAAATGCCATAGACGAGTATTAATGAACTAAACTAGCAACAACTAAAATGTAAGAATGAATGATGGAGATTCAAAAGAAGACATGGTAAATAATCAATAAGAAGAAACCATTAGGAAAAGTCATAGAGCATGTGTCATCATATAGGATCACTATTTGAGTTTTCATTGTATTATTTCTTAGATAAGTGTGTTTTGATTTAGGAGTGATATTATTGTCAATCTAATAGTCAAGTATTGGTGCTTTGCAAAGATGCATTCAAAGGTAAATATTTTTCCATTATTGGACCAAAGATATCTATTTCTACTTCAACATCTTTTCTCTTCTAATTGCTACCTAAATCCACATATTCTTCCTTCCTTCAAATTCTAATAAATTTTTGCCAAATTTCTATACATAGCAATTATAGGTGTGCATTTCTTAGTTATAGGTTGTTTTCATTTATATGTGCAAAGAGAGCGTGCTTATACTATTGTTATAGGCCATTTAGAGTTTTAGGAAATTATAGGATTTAAAAGAGGGGTTAGATTCAATAAAAATAACTTTTGACCTAAAATATAGGTGGAGTTCACATATGAATAAGGTATGTTCCAATCTTAGCATCTTATTTTACGTGTAACGACATTGGATCAATATTTATCCATTGGTGAGACAATAATTTGGTTTGAACCCACACTTAAATTTATATATCAGCATTGAACTCATGTCCCAACTTTCTTTGCAATAATTTGCAATTAATTTGTGTGTGAATGGCCCATTTGAAAAATTCCACATGTTTTCCTCCGTCAATAAAAAAACTTGGTGGGGTGTGGTGACGCCCGGCGTTTCGTGGGGTCATTTCATGTGAAGCTTTTGCTGCAACCCCGCTGCAACCGAATTAGGGCTAGAGAATTAGGGCTCGCCATTCCTGTTCGTGTGAGACTGAAATTATGGCACTTATTTAATCTTGAAGCAGTGGAACGTGAGTCAAAAAAATTTGATTCACGTGATCACAACGAGTTGCGTGTCGACGATTTTCAGTTGCATCACTCACGTGGCAGAAATACTCTGCGTCAGCTTCTGGAGTCGATTGTTTCTTGACGAGAAGTGGATTGTTTCTGCATAGGTTGTGCGGCGGAGGAAGACTCTAGGGTATGGTAGTCAAAGCGTCCGTTTGTAGACATCCCAGATTTCTAAACCTATCATTCGCAGCGCATCGGATTTGAAGTTACAGCCGCTACTTATTAATTCTGCGATTTGCATTGATAGTTTGATTGCTAGTCAGCTCGTACTATTCAAAGACCCGGACAAGCAAGTTGACCTTGTTCTTGACTATTGTGCTGTAGGGCTTAAGCACTTTTTAGGTCGTGTCTGCTCTTCAGTTCGCGAGCACAGAAGTATTGGTGTTCCTGGAAGCTTAGGACTCAAAGGATTTCGTGGGCGTTTTGAGATAAAGGTAGTAACTAGTGATGGCGGGGGATGGGAAGAGAGATTCGCGGACTCGAATTCCGGTAGTAGTAATTGGGGATTCCGGAGTTGGCAAATCTAGCATGATTTTGGCAGTCGCGACGGATTCGTTCGCGGAAGCCGTTCCGCCTGTACTGCCACCTACTCGTTTACCTGCGGATTTCTATCCCGACTGCGTACCTGTGAGTATTTACGATACTTCTTCGTCGAGGTGAGAATCTCATGCCTTTTGTTGCTCTGATGGAATGCATCGGGCTGGATCGGTGTGACTTGTTGTAGTGGTGGCGACTGGGACTTGCCTCGTGAAGCTGACTATTTCTGCAGTCTAGATAGGGTTGATAGTATTGAAATGAGGAGGCAGGAGGGAAACAAAACAATTCAACGTGGCTTATTCTGTGTTTAGGGTTTACTTATATCTTAGTACTCATTGTGTATTTTTGTGGACAGAGCTGAAGATAAGACGAAGCTGGAGATGGAGCTCAGAAAAGCAGACGTCATAGTACTGACGTACGCCTGTGATCAACCAGAAACACTTGCTCGTTTGTCTAGCTACTGGCTACCAGAAATTCGGCGTCTAGGAGTGAGTCTCTCGTGGCACTCTCTTATCATGTCATTCTCTTCATCTACATCCCCCACTCTCCTTTCTTCATCGTTCATCTTATTCAAATTGATTCCCTGGAGTCTCTTCTCGGTTCTTGAGGTTACTTCTTTAGGTGTATACTTCACTTTCTGTCAGATTATCCTCCTCCGAGGACGTGGTTGCAGATTTGCAACACCAGCGAATTTGCGTAAATCCTTTTAAATCATCTGCTTCAGCTACAAGATATTTTGTTGTGCTGGCTAAATGAACCCGCATGTTTCCAAGTTCCTTAATTTTCTTATAGTTTCCTTTTCGTGCACTTGCTTCGCATTGACAATTGTATTTGTCCTGCAGCTTAATTTGCCAGTGATTGTGGTCGGATGTAAACTAGATCTACGAGATGATCGGCAACCGGGCTTGGAGGAGATGATGGCACCCTTGATGCAAGAGTTTCGGGAAATTGAAACTTGTATAGAGTGTTCAGCTTCCAAACAGATTCAGGTTAGTTGTGGAAGATGAATCACATGGCGCTCGTAATTTTCCGTTCATCATATGTAGTATCCTTAGTGCTCACACAAAGGTTAGCGGAGTCACGCAATTTGGGTGGTTCTGAACAGGTAGCCGAAGTGTTCTATTACGCTCAAAAAGCTGTACTGCACCCGACAGCTCCACTCTTTGACCAAGAAACGCAGACTTTGAAACCCCGGTGTGTGCGAGCTCTAAAGCGGATTTTCATCCTCTGCGATCATGATCGGGATGGAGGCTTAAGTGATGCTGAGCTGAACGACTTCCAGGTGGTTCTTCATCTTCAAGAATAGTCCCTTCTTCTCTAAGCTGTGCTGAACTATGTACTAATCACTTTCTTGTACTTTCCTGTCTGAAGTTCTTATATTGTCCTTGTGTCCGGTTGTACTCGTGGAGCACCAAATCATCGAGCTTCATTCGAATCGATCAATCCTAATACATGCTACCTATTTTCCTGCATATGTTTGGCCAGGTCAAGTGCTTCAATGCTCCCTTGCAGCCTTCTGAAATAGTAGGAGTGAAGAAAGTTGTCTCTGAGAAAATTTCGGAGGGTGTGAATGAGAATGGACTGACCTTGACGGGGTTCCTCTTTCTCCACGCTTTATTCATTGAAAGGGGTAGACTGGAGACAACATGGACAGTACTCAGAAAATTTGGTTACAATGATGAAATTACGCTGCGAGATGATATATTGTCCATTCCTTCCTGGAAGCGGGTATCTGACCAGGTACGTGGAGCAGGACTGTAGCTAGCAGAATACTCTCTTTATGATTCTTTCTAACCTAAATTAGGGCGTGGAAAACAGTTTGAATTGCCAAATGGTTACTTATCTGACACACAATCAAAAAGAGTGCCTTCCCGTGCTGTGGAGGCCAAACTTGATACTTGTTTCGTTTACATTTAGAACCTAGTTGTAAAAAGTTTGCATTTTGATGTAGTCAAGTGTTATTATAGTTTTCCTTTTTTTCTTATCGTAATCTGGGTGTAGGTTTCTCTGACGTTTCTGTGTACTCCTATGTGCTCTTATGCTTCGTAGCTTGATATTTTTTTGCTCCGCACACGTGCAGAGTGTTGAATTGACAGAAAAGGCAGCAGACTACCTGAAAGGAGTTTTCACGGCATTCGATCACGATGGGGTATGAAAATACTGATGTTAATGTTGGTAACAGTCTCGGAGTGCGGGTTACTTTTAGTGTCTACAAGTGCAATATGGTGCCGAATTTATGCTGTTGTCGGGCATGGAACTTGGCATTTAAAGTGTGGAACGCTTTTACCAAATGATGAACATGCAGAGTTGGGCTGACTAGGTGTCATTTCTTCTTTCAGGATGGGACATTGCGACCTGTCGATTTGGAAGAAATTTTTTCAACCGCTCCATCAAAGTAAGTGTCGAGTTCAATTGAGTACATTGTAACGTCCAAATTCATAATTCATCCAACCTTGGATTATGCAGGAAGTTTAAACGCCCATTAAGTATTTCTCGTTTCCAGCTCAGACTGTTCTGTCAATCTAAAATCTGTCATTAGGTTTCAAAAACACTTACTGCAATCGAAACGTCATTTAGATGCTGAGTTGTTGAACGATAAGTGACTCTTCCTTTTTCCTGAATTGACGGTTTAATCATGACTATTGCAGCCCATGGGACAGCCCAATTTACAAGGGCACGGTGCAAACCACTTCTGCATCAGGCATTACTTGGAATGCATTCATCTCACAGGTTTGCGTCAATTATTCACTTCGACAGACCGGTGATGTTTCTTGGAGTGAAAATGCAATAGTTTTAATGTTGTCTGGTCCTCTTGTTTGTTTCATTTTTAACATTTTTTCTTGTCAAGATCAAATTCTTTATGAGCTATTTTTTATATTTTTCTTAGTGCGGGCATTAGTTTGGGGTAAAGACCGTTCTAATCAAACTTCTGTCGTTGTTTAATGGCATTCTGAATTTTAAGTATCAAAATATTCTGCTGAACTACATTCTGATTGGCAGGATGAGCTGGCCGTGAAATTGTATGATACTTTCTGTATTGAGTCTTGTGTGATGGTTGCAGTGGGAACTCATGACCTTGCTGGAGCCGCAGAAGAGCGCAGCTTCTCTGGTTTACATGGGGTATCCTGGGGACACATCCACGGCATTCCAAGTGACTCGACGCAGGAAATATGATCAAAAGAAACAACGGTCTCTGAGAGGGGTCATACAGTGCTTTGTCTTTGGCTCAACGAAATCAGGAAAATCTGCTATTTTGGACGCTCTAATTGGCAGGTACGTTCTTGCTCTTTTTGTTGGCCATTTCTGAGAGGGCGTTTGACAAGTGTTAGTACCGTGCTCATCGCTGAAATGTAAGGTGCCCTCTTTGTCTTTACGTTCCGAGGATCTCAGGTAGAGGAGCCTTAATCGTCGGGTTCTTGGCTGCCTATGTTACACTGGAATACACTGGGAAGATTCTATTGGATATTTCATTTTCATATGGGAATTTGATGCTGATTTTTACCCTCCTAATTTATGTTGTTACCTACCTTATGAATTACGGTAGTTGTGATCGTTTTAGTTGAAACCATGGAGGTCTTTTATTTGCCCTTGAAAATCATAACAAGGAAAGAGTCTCAAATCAACAATGCCTTTATCTACAAATCCTATTATGGCTCTCGCTACTAAACAAAGTCATTACTCTTTGGGTTCCTTAATTCCAAATAGGTTCCATCACTTTTGGTTTAAGACGCCACCACCTACATGGTATTAATACCAGTACCATTGTGACGGTTTAAGCCTCCTTCATCTTACCTTAGGAGATTTCAAACTATGTCCTGAAATGCATAATTCGGTTTCGCATCTACATTGTGTACGCATTTCATCATTTTCAGGCCTTATGGAGAATTACGACCGCAAAGCAACGGTGACCGCTATGCTGTCAACAAAGTTGAACAAGCTGGGGTACGTTTTTTTGGCCTTGTTGGATGCCCCTGTTATTACGGCAAATACGCTTCGTCGTGCCATGTTTCAGGCTTCTATGAGGTCTCACTTTTTGACCGCAAACGTATAGAAGCGAAAGACTAGAATCTTTTGGAGTTCTCGGGTCAGTGTGGATGTTTGATCTCTGAAAATTGAAGAGATCTCATTCATTTTGTAGGTTCTTACCTTCCATTGATAAGAGCTCAATTTTTGAACCTCCATTGAAGATTTTTATTCAGTTACGTACTCAGTTAATTTCTGATGTCGAGTGTAACTTCGGTATGTAGTAGAATGATTTTAGGCACTTGGGCTTACTATGTTTACACATTCTTTCAAAATTTCAACTGCATTAGTGTTGACCGTTGGTGCTGTTGCCTGCTTGTAGACATGACCTGTGTTTTCTGCATGCTCTTTGATACGATTTTTCTGCAGGGGGCAACCAAGACTTTAGTCATGAGAGAGATCAGGGAAGAATCTGTGTCTGCATTCTTGGAGAACAAGGAAGCATTGGCTCCTTGTAACGTCGCAGCTTTTGTCTATGACAGGTGTGTCAAGATGCTTACAATGTGTAGTCTACACGTTGTTATACTTCTATGTCCCGTGATGTTGGAACTAATAATGTAGCTCTCAATGTCAATCAAGATTTCGTAAATTCACAAGATTTAAGAGCCTTAGACATCATCTTCTCTCAAGTCTGCAGGGACTGCAAATCATAGGGTCCTGTGAAACTTGGAGAGCTTACAGTATCTAACATCGCGTTTTGGTTTTATGGACCAGCTCCAGCGAGGACTCATTGAAGCGATCTGATGAGTTACTGGAGCAGGTAGCTGCCCATGGAGAGTGTTTTGGATACGAAGTTCCTTGCCTGCTCATTGCAGCCAAGGATGATGAGGAATCCAATCCTTCTTGCATAACGAATTCTGCTCGGGTACTCTCGGACTTCCTGACCTCCGAATCTCCGATTAGCCTTGGCTTAACTTGAATAGTCAAAGGTCACGGTGTTGTTGCTGCTGGGTTGCATTTGTTTGTGTGAATTGTATTAAGTAAAGAAGATATGAAACGTTCGACTGAAGGTTGCATGTGCATGTGTCTGACGGTTAAATACTTCCAGTATCTTCGGCATACTGCTCTTTAGTCTTAAGCATTTCCTTTAAAAGGATATGTCGTGCTGACTAGTTGTTTATATTTGATAGAGCTACCCTAAACCAAAAAGTCTGCTTGCAGATATGCACGACGATGGGTTTGGAAATTCCAATCCCCGTAAGTATGAAGCTAGGGGATAATAATAACTTATTCCGAAGGATAGTTGAGGCTGCTCAGCGTCCTCACTTGAGCATTCCAGAAACAGAGCAAGGGAAAAGTACGAAACAACATCGTCATTTAATCCAACGATCTGTTGGATATGCTGTGGGTATGTTTCCTTTCCCACTTTTGAACTTGGTCATCGTTCTTGCACGTTGTATGATGTCATCTATTGTGAGGGAGGCAACCATGCAATCAGTCTCGTTTGCTATGTTCGTGAATAGTTCGTGGGTGCCTCTCAATGCAATCCCCATGCGAACTTCTGCAAATTGATTGGAATGTTTTGCACTGCGGGGTTGATCAATATTTATGTTGAGGTCAGCGATATTGACATGAACTCCTGGTATTCGCAGTCGGGGCAACTATTATTGTGGGAGGAATAGCATTGTATCGGATGTACCATATGAGGAAACTGCACTCGGGCAGCTGAGGCGTATACCCTCCACTTTTCGCTCATCGAAGGTGATCACAGGATCTTCCGCTTGGGGTTTTCTTGTAGCTGTGGATAGTATGAAACATGGGCGGGTTGCACCATGGATAAACAAAGGATTTAGAAGAAATTCTAGACAAGTGTACGTCTCTCGGCTCAAGAAACCATCTGGAATTGGCGCCCGTCGCCACCATTTTGAGGAGCTAGACCGCATGTGAAGTCGGGGTGGTGAGGACGGGTGCCATTGCGGTCGCAGAACTTGTGTCCAGCCAGACACAGGCTAAGTTGAATCTTTGTGCATAGAATTGATCAGAATGTGGCACCGCATTAGGTACGAGTTGTGTACAGGAACTCATGACTGGAATCGGTTATGAAGATCCGCTCAGGATATGTACTCGGAGCACGTCAGGCCTAGTGGCTAAGCTATCAGAAATGAAGAGGCGCCAGCCTGACCTGCTCGCACCCGGTTGAAAATCCCCGGGCCCAGTCAGTCAGTCACATGGTTTAGGGATAAGCAATTGACTGGTTTAGAGCCTGCCAAATGGGTTTTTTTAACTCCTAAGAAAGGTTTGTGGGAGGGGGAATGTAGATCTGAAGCTTTTGAGGCGAAATAAATTACAACGAGATTGCAGATACAAAATCTTCGGAATTTTTTTTGCTTGTCCCTTCTCAGTATGATTCGTTTTACAACCTTGCACAAATACAGTATCATGAAGCATTCCAAGTTACTGTAGTCGCTATAGAATACACAAAAATTGTATTTTCAACACATTGAAATGTTCTTAATCCTTTTCATAGTGCTCAATATGCACAAAATGCAGTAAGCTTTTGAAAGTGTACATCATCCAATGGTTGTCAGCTCGACAGATTGTGACTAAGAAGTCCAGTCGTGTTTCTATAGTCAAACTTAAATCTTCATACTTGCTAGTAGGATAACTTAAATGAGAAAAGATGCGAACATTCGCAGGATACCCTAGGCCCCCAAGAAAAGGCGGGGAAAAGTGCTTGCGTGGCGGGGCCACCCACTTCCGTCATGTGCCAGATGTCAATAACCCACCTGTGCCCTTCCTCCCCGTGGAATCCTCCACTTGTCGCCCGCTCAAAGGTCGATGGCAGAAGAGACCTGCTCAATCCTTCATTCACTACCTTATGACCTTGCAAATTTCTCGTCACTACGCTTAGTTGCCTCTCTCACCTTTGAATTTCACCAGATTTCCAAACACGAGGTTTGTTGCGGAAGACCCTTCTCTCTAAACTTTCCAGGGAAACTAGTTCACGCACTGGTGCTTATAGCTCTGACGAATACAAATTGGTAAGACAATCTTAGTTTCCTGCTATCCTTTGCTTTGCTTTGTTTTTATCGAAGTAGCTAGAAGAATCCTGCCGATCGTGTCGTTTTCTCAATACTTGTGTACTGATAGCTGCTTAGTTGATGCGGTGTTGCATGTCTGTTCTGTTATCTTTTATTGTTCCCTAGGAAAGAGTATTGTTCCCTAGGAAAGAGTTGTACTTAGGAAAGAGTCTCTGCTTATTCAGCAGAGAATTTCAGCACATTATGAACGCGAGAGCTATTGTGGAAGTCCCTTTTCTCTAATCTTTCCGGATGCTACTATTCTTGTGCATTGATGGCTACGAGTTGATACGGTGTTGCAATACTTTTTGATTATCTATTTTTCTCCATTAGGATTATACGTAGGAAAGAATCAAGTGCTGCTCAGTCGGCAGTGAAATTCAGCAGATTACCAATACTAGGGCTATTGTGGGCGTCGGTTCTCCCTGAATTTTCCAGGTACTACATCATGCTCTGGCGTTTAGTTTTGCTGGATGCAAATAGGTGCTACAATCTGAATCTTACTTAAATTGTTTCTTTGATTTGATTTGATTTGAGCGAAGTAGCTAGAAGATTCCTGCCAATTGTGCCGGTCGCTCTTATGGATGCTGAAATAGGAGAGAAAACAAAAGTCGAAAATGATCTGAACACCATGGCAGTTTCGTTAACGTTGGCAGTGTTTATGGTTTCGAAATCCTAATGGATTGTGATTTCTGCTAAAGGTTGGTCGTTGAGACTTTGAGCAAGCTCACCGAGTGGTGAAAGCTACTTTGAATTTTGCGAAGGGAGTTAAGGATCGGTTTTGAAGGAAGAAATCATGGGGGATAATGCTGTGACGAGAATGGAGGGTTGGGTTTACTATCTGAGCTCTAGTAAACTGCGATTAAATCATCCTCGCAAACGTTATTTGGTTGTTGCGGGAAACCGAGCCAGCTCTTTCAAGGACAAACCCAAAGCTGGGGTTGAGGTGAGATTCCGTTCCACATGTTTGCATTGAATAAAATTTACGATTTGGGGCGGTATCTGTTTGGAGAGTAATGACTAGGTGCCAACAGTTCCAGATTTCAAGCCATATATGCCACAACATCCTCGCAAAATAACATGGTGTTTCTAATTTCTTGATGCTTGATGCCAATCTGTTGAAATTTTTTTGTTCCTTTCCGTTGGGCCTTGCGGTTCCAAAACCCAATGTGTTTAGAGGAATTTTGTACGGGAAAACCTGGTGCATGAAGTGAAGTTTTACAGGAATGGGGTGAAATGCATGTTGACCGCAGAATCCAGTGAGATCGGGAATTATTGATCCAGAAACAAGAGTTACCGACCATGGCCGTGAAACTGTCCATGGCCGAGTAAGCTTACTGCACCTGCCCTCTATTCCTCACTATTATTCTGGAGAATAACACCATCTCTTGCTTCGAGATTTTCTGCAAGAAATTTCATGTTTGTTTGTTTACTGGTGTCTTCTGTGTGTTCAGGTTTTCTTTGCGTTTTCCATGCACGACCCGTACATTCCTGAAGCCAAACTTCGAGTAAGTAGAGTGAGATTTCCCCATGGATGATTTCCAGATCGCCTGGTTTGAACAATTCGTCTCTCTTCGTTTCATGAGTAGTTTGCGTTTTTGGCGCTGAATAAGCTGTTTAGGTGGTATTTGTGCGAGTAGATTAGTACCATAGATAATGTACTGAAACTAGGAATGAACGACTGCGGTGTAGGGTTACTATGGCACTTGGTCCTGTGCATCATTTAACAGGAGACTCTATGGTGATTCACATGGCAACCGCATCATGTGCAGATTGGAGTTCAAAATGCGGAGGATGCTGCCAAATGGATGCAAGCTTTCAGGGAAGTTACTGCAAGGGTATGGATTTCGAAGTATATGACTTTTGTGATCGATTGTGCTGCGACTCAACTTTCGACGCAAATGCTTGCATGCCATTTATAGTCTGATCTCATTCGAAGCTCTTGAACACTAGATTTCTCCTATTTTGATGCGATGTTGTATCTTCTCATTAGACTCACAATTTTCAGATGAGATTGTCAATTATTCTGGATTGCCTTTGTATTTGCTGAATTTACAGCTTTTGTACAGGCACTGCCTCAAGGTACCAATAAAACTTTCCTTCCGGCTGCTCAAGGACGTAGGCGCCTTCCAAATCTCAGGTCTGACCATGCGAAACCATATCTGAACCCTTGATTGTCTCAAACTGCGTTGTTTCTTGGCGACAATTTAACATCTCGAAATGACTCCTAGTATATCATGCCGCACAGAAGTGCTGTCCGCTTGGGTGGTGTGTGTTTATTTTCTCAAGGACGAAGAGAATGAAACAATTCTGACACATCGAGAAGAAAGTATTCGAATTATGTCGAAATAATTTATTACCAACCAATTCAAAAACCAAGAGGGATAATTACAAAAAGATTAGTGCCAGTGTGGCAACTGTTGATTATCAGAAAGTGTCTTTGAGGACACCCTTCCAAAAGGGCGTGCTCAGTGGTTGAATATTGTATGTATCTTACGCTTGCGATCTTGGTTTTGGACGGTGTTTTGGTACATATATATTACTCACTTGTTTTGTTCAAATTTTGTGAGAGATATTGCAGGCGCTCAGGAAGGAGAGGAAGTGGGCTTGTTCAGGATTTGTCCGGAGGCTCGGATAACTTGTTCGGCGAGGAGTCTATTGGCGCACCTCATGCAGGTATGAGTCTGACTGCCTCGTACAAGTAGCTAAAATTGAAGTTTCCGATTCTCTGGTGCCATGTATTTGTATAGAATCATTCTACAATGCATTTTAAAAGATGTAGGAACCATATTATTGCTCCTTGTTTATAAAATTAGTTCTGCCGATAATGCATGAGAAAACCTCGTCTAATTGTAGTATGTACATCCGTCATTACAAAATTATTTGTGCCATGCAGGAATGCCGAATTGGACGGGGACTTTACTAGCCAAAGACCAATCGCCTGATGTGATTGCGTCCTCTCCGTGGCAAATTTTCGGGTGCAAGAATGGTGCGTAAGTTGTCCAGTCTTTGTGTCCTTGTACTAGATGACCTCTTCTACTGAGGATTGATATAGAGATATTTTCCCTCGAAGCTGTCCCTCGTTTGAGTATGGAATGTGATGCCACCAATTTTTCTAGCTGACTTCTATTCTTCATACACTGGGTATTCTTAAGAGTGACTGGATTGAATTACCTCAAAAACAAATCTCATTTGAACTGTTTTTGGTATATTTATCACAGCTAAAAATACATCTGATCAGAATCTATAGGGTCATTGGACTATCATAGAACAAGTCGCTCATGTTCTTGAAAATGTTTCACCTTAAATTTATGCACTTTTTCCTCTTAATTTAGGTCTACGTTTCTTTGAGGAAACTACCGACGATGACGATGATGTTCTTCAAAAGGTATTTTCTAATTCTGTCTTGTGTGTTACTCAAGTACGGGATACATCATAATCACCTTCAATTTGAAACTGGACATAAATGTTTTTCCATTGGTTGCAATTTTTACATGGTTTTGTTATCCCACAATAATTTCAAAATTCAAAGTCTGCTGAAGAAGAACTACCTAAGTGGGCCAGTTTCACCTGAAATGTAACTGTCACTTTGGGACCCTTCCTGACATGATATGTAATAAATATGTGAAAATTTGACCATGGCTTCATTTTAATCGCTTGCGCGTGTATAATAGATAATTGGGGATGACTCTCCGACACTCATGGCAGTGGGCGTAGTAAATGCTAGCCCTGCGAGCGTCTTTGATACAGTCATGGCCTTGGGTCCTTCTCGGGCTGAGTAAGTTTATAGCAATTTTCTTTTCTTTTATGTGGCTGTTTTGTAGATTGGGCATTGAAATGATGCTTCTATTCTTGATATTTTTGGTTTGATTGAACATATCCCATTCTCGTTGAATTATTTTATGCTAGTAGTAGTAGAGTTGATGATGTACGACACTTGAGATGTTGTCTTCCCAGTTCAAGCAGATCTGTGTAAGCTGTGAGAAATACAACATAAGCTTAGGATTGATTAAATTGAACCGCTCAATCAACCTATTTATACACTTGCGATTGTGTTTTGATAATGTGGAATTGATGTCTTATGCAGATGGGATTTTTGCTTTCATCAAGGTCGAGTCATAGAGCACGTGCATGGTCATGTGGACATTGTACACAAACAATTCCACTCTAAGTGGCTTCCATGGTAGGTCATTTTGTCATATGCAGAATTAGTGGATTGGGGTCTTTAGAACGATTCATGATTGTTAAAACTGAACAGCAGCCTCTATGAAGGACTTATATGACTTTTATCAATATGTTATGATCGTTATGTACTGTACATTGTAAAATGTTTACGTTCTTTGGGGGTAGTGCAGGCGCATGAAGCCTCGGGATTTGGTCTTCCAGCGTTACTGGCGGCGAGATGAGGACGGCACCTACGGTATGCCATCTATAATGTATTTTTGTATGGGGTTAAATTGGAACACCAGGGGTCTTATTCTTTCAGAAGTCGTCGGAGTGGCATTTGAGTCTGAAGATGAATGTCCTTATGATTGAAGGTTCCGACATAGTGCCCTACGTGTCCCTCACGTTGAGATACTGGTCCCTCACGTTTTTCAAGTTTTGTTAATTTTCGTGAATGTGTGGCAGTCATACTCTACAACTCAGTCAAGCATGACAAGTGTCCTCCCAGCAAGAAATTCACACGAGCTTGGTTACAAAGTGAGATCATGAAGCTCCTCTAGTTTTCAGTGTAATCTTTACCTAGCACGATGTGAAATGTTCAGGTTACTTCAATCTTATTATTTGCTGCGTTGCAGGCATGTACATTTTTTATCTTGTGCCTTTTAAACATCTTAAACGTGCGAGCATGATTCTAGCAACTTAAATTAAAATGGTTTGCAAGTTAATGATATGAAATGACCTTTCCCCTGGAATGTGCTTTGCTTACTACAGAATTGGAAATTACATGCTACACGTCTCATCATTTACTGAAGCGGTGCTCATTTCTCGCAAGATGCTGCAATAACTGAAATTGCGCTTTCTGCTTGTGAAGGCGGAGGCTACATAATATCACCATTGAAGGGGAAGAATGGGGATGTGAAGCGGTGCACGGTGATGCACATATTGAAGGTGGACTGGAAAGACTGGAAAGGGATTTGGAGGAAGTCTCGCAACCGGGACATGACTCTTCTCATGCTCGAGCGTATTGCAGGTTCTTGCTTCTGTCTGACCAATTTCTTGAGAAAGAATACCACTTGAGTATTGAGGTTTCAGTCGTCGTAAATACACGTTTGGGAACTGAAAATTTTCGTTGGCATACATCATCTTAGAATGTGAGTGCGTCACTCTTGCGGAGTCACATGATAAATTGGTTGGAGAACGATGGTTCTATGGTGATATTTTCCTGTCAGAAGCACGTAAAAGTGTTGTGATCTATAAAGAATAACGAAGACTATTAGAATTTAAATCAACAGGACTTGGGATGAAGTGTAGAACTACATGAATTTAAAACTCTACGCAATTATAATTGACTTCTGAAATTTCCTCAGGACTAATGACCCTATCTTGCACATTCTATCAGCGATTCGTGAACTCTACAAGTTGAAGGATAGACCAATCATCTCAATGCAGCCGGAAATTCGGCAGAAGAATGAGGACATTTTCTATGAGAGTACGGAGGGCCAACCAGAAACTGCGAACATAGAATCGAATCGGGATAGGGTACCAATGCAACCAACTCTTCAAGAATCAGAAAGTAAATTCCTCGTCATTGCTGATGATGAATTTTTTGATGCTGATGAGGGCCATACATCTTGGGAACGTGGAATGGAGCCGGAGCTTATATCTTCAAATGAAGGCCAGGGTTCATCCATGGACGAAGCTGAACATGAACCACGCAACTTCGTACGATTTCTACGCACCCATATGATTTTCTCTGATGCCTAGTGCATTTTTTTTAAAGTGTCGTTTACATAACGTTCTGAAATTTCACCCAATTATTTACGCAAAGGAAGATAGATCTTTGTGCATATATCTTTTTTCAGAGCACAACACCAGAAAAAGAAATTCAGTCGTAAACGAACCAATAAAAAAATGGAGTTCAAATTAATGTTTTTTGTCGTAATCCTCAGCCTCATTTTTGACGTGTTATCTCTGGTTTGTGGGGGCACTTTCTAACTATTACATGGTGGTGCACGCTCCTCAGAACACTGTATCAAAGGCTGCAACAATTGTCAAACGACTTCAGGACCTTACCTCAGGTGCCGTTGTACAGCCCAAAGCTTAGTTCTGGGGTTTTAAAGTTCCTAAGTTCACCCCGCTTCCAGTATCTTTGCTATCTTCCGGTACACAATTACAGTAGAAAATCATGAGGGATATTGCCTTCATCGTTGCATTGAGAGTTGACACTCATGTTTGTGAGATTCATCAGGTCAAAGACGCCCTTCATTTTCAAGGAGCAGTGGACCAAGCGAGTGGACAGATGATGCTGACCTGGAGTTTATGATTCGAGAATCCTCGTTGGGGACTGTGACATGGGCGGGTGCTGAACCTAGCACCTTCCTGATACGCGGAAAACGCTACCTTAGGGACAATAAGAAGGTGACTGCCATCTTCTTTATTACCATGATTGTGAAGTGTCTTTCATATATTCAAAGGTGTAGAATTGGCACAGATTGGTGTTGGTACTACTTCTTTTCTTCATCGTATGACTGCTATGCTTATGTAAAGTAATTTTCATGTATTTCATCTATTTGGGCCTACGGAAAGTTGAGACTTTGTCATGTCTAACTGCGGGGTCGATGTTTAGGTGCAGGCAGGGAACCCATTGATGCAGGTAGTAGCGGCGGACTGGTTTAGATCAGACAAACGTGAGGACCATATTGCTGCTCGCAACGGTTGCGTCATTCAGAAGCTCTTTGCTAAACAGGTGCTTAACTTCTGCCTTATTTTCTGCTGCAGGCTCAAACCCTTACTTTCCGTACCAAATCCTTCTTTACTCTTTAGTGATCTATGCATCTACAATATGTATTGACCTTGAATTGGTTCTGCTGAAGCAATAGTAATCACTGAGTTATCCAATCCATGACTCCAGGTCTACTTTCCACTGTATTACCGCGCTGAGCTTATGCTTGTATACATTGTGTTTCTAATTTTCTATTCCTTCACTCGGATGGTGTGCATTAACATTTTTTCTTTAAAATAAACCGCACACCTAAAGTATCTTGTCTTTAGTGACTAACTTCTTGGGTAATCGGCATGGCAGAAAAATTCTCAAAAAGTGACTGAATCGTATTTTGTGGTCATCAATCTTCAAGTGAGTTCAACACTGTACTTCGTCCCAGATTCCTAGTTGTTACCCACTTAGAGATTGTGCTGGCTCGTCTTCTTGTTTACTCATAGCTCCTCCGTGCATTTTATTGGCTAATTCTACGCATTCTCATTTCTTTAAGTTCTATGCTTGATGAAAATCTGGTAAATACACCATTTGGCTAAGCCTATTAAGGGACTGCAGGTACCTGGTACACCTTCTTACAGCCTGGTGTTATACTATATGGCTAACAAGCGGCTCCAGGATATCCCACTTCTTGAATCCTTTGTCCGTGGTGACAACCATTACCGTGATAGCCGTTTCAAACTCTGCCCTCATGTAGCCAAGGTTCGCTGTCTCCAACACTGAATCGTTCTTTGAAAGGAACATTAGTGGCGATTAACCTGAGCTACACATAAATAGGTTCATTGATTTTTTCTAAGATATTGCGTAGGAAATTTGGGTGTCAAATAAAATTAAAACATATGTAGTTTTTGTGATTGTGCTGGTAATAGGACCCCGCAGCCTATCATCTTCAGCTCATATTCTGGAGTGAATTTTTTTTGGGTTGATTAATATAAATTTGATTTCCTATCGGTGATTATTTAATGACACATACCTTAGAAAATCTTAATGCGGGTTCAACAACGATTCAATTTACAACTTATAGATTATTTACGATGGTTAAGGCCCAAACCCTTGATTCCATCAAAAATCTTCAAATACTTTTCAAACCAGTTTCTTCGAGATTTTTTTATATGTTATATAATTTTCAAAGAGCGCATGTCAGAACTTCAATGTTGATGATGGGATGGGTCTTGAATGGTGTAAATCTGTGGCTTGAAAAAATAAGCGTTGATAAGATTGAGTGATTTCCAAGATAAGTAATTAACCATGTCAACGGGATCGTCAACTTTGATATTTATTCATTTACAAGTGACAAAGGTTTTTGCTTTAATTTTCTCTTAATCCCGCCTTGCATTGTGTACTGCAAGGCACATGTTTCTTTGTTCTAATGCGAATCATCTGTGTTTCAGTTGTGCCTTAGACACTCATTCTTGTCCACTGATGCATAATTCCACAGCTCAGTTTGGGTCCTTCATATGATCAAATTAATTTATTGTGTGTATTTGGGTTTCAGGGATCATGGATGGTGAAGCAGAGTGTAGGAAAATCAGCTTGCTTAGTGGGAGAGGCTCTGGACATAACCTACTACTCCTCCGACAACTACTTGGAGGTAAACACTTTTAAAATGTTCTTTTACGTTGCTATGATCGCAGGGGGGCAGCAGTTGATGCAGTAAATTTCCTTTTCTGGAATTGAATTTCATATGAGTTTCCAGAAGACTTTCTTGGCAATAGCTCACAGCAGTATCGCTAATGGAATGTGGGATTATTTGGAGACCTTACTGAAAATTTTACTGATTGGAAGTTTCATGGCCTGATTTTTGCAGTTGGACATCGATATTGGGTCATCGTCAGTTGCGAAGGGAGTGGTTAATCTCGTTCTGGGTTATGTCACAAAGTTAGTCATGGAAATGGCTTTCCTCGTCCAGGTATGTTTGATTCCATCTCCTTTCTCAGTATCTCGTCACAGTGACGGGCCCTTTTAGGTGATTTTAGGGATCATCTAAAGTGTATGTTACTTAATTCATGTAGTTTTTTGACGGCTATATTTTAGAAGCAGAGCTAGTACCATTTGTAAGGATTATTTCTTGTGACTTGATTATTTTTAGCTGTTTAGCAGCCTGGTTACCTCAGATTCGGTACTTCTCTGATATTTGAGGTGGAACCTTTCTCCGTGTCATCTGATAATCTATGTTGTCCTGAAACTGGTGTCGGTTCTTAACAGGCAAATACGGAAGAAGAGCTACCAGAGAAACTATTGGGGACTATCCGTATCTCTAACTTGGAAATGCAAAAAGCCGTGCTTCCACCGTCAGAGTAACTAATATATTGATCCACGAATTTGGTTATGTTTTTTCTTTCCTACCGGTATGCAAAACATACTGGGTATGCAAGCGAAAGGCCAAAGAGTCGAGGTACTCTCATTCAAATCTCACATCAGCTCGTGCCAACGATGAACACATTGATCTTGGACATCTAGGTTAACTCCTTTCTGATATGTAGTACATTATTGAATTTGAATATAAACTGTGCAGATTTAGCTTTGAGATGATAAACCTTGAGAAGTGAGTTCAAGAGTCATTCACTATGAGGTAATCTACAGAGATGTTGCAGATTGGTCATCCTCATGATAGACGATTGTTTAATTTGATACAATGAATTGGTAGTTGTATTTGTTTTAACAGGCAATTTGTTTACAGACGTAAGGTGTAACGCACCTTGTGCTGTTGGTTTCTGTGCATGGCGATCGCTGAATTTGGTAATTTTTTCAAATGCCAAGAATAAATGCCGTATTTTTCTTCATTAGAAGCTTTTTATGGCGAGTAAAGGCATTTCTATTTTTCGTCCAAGTAGACACCTGACTACGGCCAGGGAGAACTGACCCCCTCGCTCGGCCCTGCGGGCAAACCCTGGAATTATTTATTTTCTGCACATGAATTTTTTTGCAAATTTTGAATTCATTTTTGCGATCAAAGACCTCAAATTAGCTAGGTGAGGTGAAGAATATACCCTAGAACGGCCCAAAATAGGGGGCATTTTTTTTACTTGCACCCCTGCTAAGGCCGAGCGAGGTGGTCAATCCACCCTGATCCCTGACTACCAGTTCATCGGTTTGCTTGTTATTTAAGCTTAAGGTAGTATGCTGTTAAATGGCACGTGATTTCGAATTTCAGTTATGTACCTATTTGGATGGAGCACTTTCAGAAACAAACTTTGACCCTTAATAACTTTTGCATTCAATATCTAAATGTGGCGTTCTTTGGTGCGTTGGAACCTCCTTTCACTTGCCAACATGAATGTGAAAATTTGACCAGTTTCATAATAGCAACTACGCTCAGTAGTAAAAAGTGACGGTTTTGGGTGTACCCACCTTACACATTGCGTCTCTCAATGCAGGGTTGTGACGTGCCGCACGTGCGCCCCTGAATTCTACTTGTGTGTCTTGAATAAGGGGAACCAAAACGAGTCTTCAGTTTATGGTTTTCATAGAAGGAAACAAACAGTGTTGATGGATAGTATCACTTTCGTGCGCAAACAATTGATTTTGCGTGGTGCACACCAATGATCGGAAAAAACCGGCAGTTAGTGTATAGTTAGCCGGTGGATGTGGGGAAAAAACCGGTTGCATTGTCAAAGCAAAGGATGCCAATCCGGAAAGAATTTTGAAGTGTCGGAAATCAACCGGTGGGCTTAAAAAATTGGAGGATATTTGGCCGGTCCATGTGGGTACTTCACGGATTTCAACTGTCTTACGCCAACATTCTATGGCTAATACCCGGGCAAAAAAAATGAGAATTGCTGGTTATCAACCCTATCTAAGAGAATTTAAAAAAAATCACAAGTAGCCAGTGGCCAGGCGCTCGTAAGCTCATTGCTGTAATGCTGTTGAAATTTGCAACGGCGCGCTTGCTAAGCCTGCACTTTGTGAGGGGCTACCTGGATAATTCCGTGAATGATTAGTCGCCAGTTCGCCACCTGTTTTGCTCCCGCAAGCTTGGGCGCCTGGCTCGCACTTGAGCGGCTCTTACTTGGCCAACAGCCCGGCCCACCGCTGCAGTCGGCATCCCTCCGCGTCCACACTCCACAGCAGCCCCAAATCCCCAATCACGAAGCCACCAACCCGTTGCCAAAGGGCTCCAAACTCCCCAGTTCTGCACTGCACTAGCTTACTCCCACGCTTTCCCTCAATCGCCTGGAGCCCTGGACCCCTCCTCTGAGTCCTCTCTTCTCCTGAATCTATTCTCCCAACTCCAGAGTCCACCCTGCCCACTAGTAATTGCTTTAAAATACCCTGTTGTCAATGTTGTTGCGCTTATTTGCTTTGATAAAGTCTTGTTTGGCCTACTACTTCTGTATTGTCACTATTGTGAGGTGCTTGGAGGAGTTGGAGCTTGGAGGAGTTGGAGCTTGGACGTGTTGGAGCTTGGACGTGTTGGAGCTTGGACGTGTTGAGCAGATATTATTTGTGTTGCAGTATATTACTGCTTAAGTTGGAAGGTTGAAGCTTGGATCCAAGCTATTATTTTTGTGGATTGTGCTCAGCAACTTTTTTGAAGTCCTGCAAGCTTCAGAGAAGAACTTCTTACCTTTCTTTTTTGTGCATTTAAGTTCTCTTCATGGCTAAACGGCAAAAAAGCATGAAAGACATGTTTTTCAGGGTTGGATCTAGTAGAGATGTGCAAGAATCTAATTCTTCTCCACCCATCACACCCATTAATAAGGAACCTAATGACATTGAGAAATCAAATCTAGAGTGGAAAGATTCTTGGTATGAATTGTATGATTGGGTGGAGTTCAATCGTGATTTGGGGAGGGTTTTCTGTAAAATTTGTAAGGATGGTGGAGGTAAATATGCATATGCAACTGAGGGGTCCACAAACATTAAGATTTCGGCATTGCAAGACCATAGTAAAACTGTAGAACACCGAAAACTTGCTTGGGCAAAACATGGGGGGCAAAAAGCTTTGCAAAAGGCCATTGCAACTGCAAACCGCAGTTGTGATGAAGCAATGATGACCCTTTTTAAGGCTGCATATTTTATAGGGAAGGAAAGTCTCCCTTCCCACAAATTTCCAAGTTTATGTAATCTTCTTCTTTCTTGTCAAGCTCCCATCACCGAAAAAATTTATCATGATGAGAAATCATGTGTTGAGATGGTGTTTGGGCTTTCTTCTGTTGTTCAAAAGAAAGTTCTAGAGAGGGTAAGGGATTCAAAAAATTTTGGCTTGATGATTGATGAATCTACTGATATTTCTGTCAAAGGACACCTTGTAGTTTTTGCTACCTTTTTAGAGGCTAGTCTTCCTATCACTGCATTCTTGGGTTTGTTGTGGATTGAAGGTGGGAAAAAGGATTCTAAAATTATATTTGACACTCTTCTGGCTGCTACGAAGACATGGGGTCTAAACCTCAATAATTGTGTTGGATTTGGATCGGATGGAGCTTCTACCATGGTTGGAAAAAATACCGGTGTAGCAGCAAGGTTGAAAAAGGTGAACCCGTTCCTCACTTCCACTCATTGTGTTGCTCATAGAACCAATCTAGCTGCCCTAGAGGCCTCAAAAAATGAAGGTTGTAAAGAAATGTCTACATCAGTGGATTCCATGTTAAATGCTTTGGCCGCTCACTTTAAAAAATCATCCAAAAGGAAATCTGCCTTACAAACCCTTCAAAGTGAATTAAATGATGCTCAAAAAACCCTTAAAAGGTACCATAAAATACGTTGGCTATCTAGGTGGCAAGCAGTGACCACCTTGTGTGATTCCTTGGAATCCGTTCTCATTTATTTATGTGATAATTCTTCGAATGATGATGCTAACATTCCTGACTTATTCACCAAATTGCGTGACTTCAAATTCATTTATGTTCTCTACTTTTTGGCAGATATTCTATAGATGCTCTCGAAATTGTCTAAGATTTTTCAATCTAAACTTGTTGATATTTCCATCATTGGCTCTATTGTGAAAACAGAGATTGCAAGTGTTAGAATGTGTTTTCTTCTTGATTCTTGTGATTTAAACCAAGATACGTTTAATCCTTCTACAGGTTTTCATATCCTCCCGGAATTTGGCCTTCCAGGTGGTTACCTCCGTCGTTTGCCTAGTGAAATTAGGGGATCCAAATTTCATAGTGTTGAAATGACTAGGGATCCTACAGGTGCTGACCTCGAGGCTGCCCTAACATTTCAAAAGTGTTATGCAGAAGCAGTTTGTTTGGCTTTGGAAGCTCGATTTGAAAACAATGATGTGATTGATGCATTCAAAGTTCTTAACCCCATTCACATGCCTCATAGGCAAATTGGTTTGGCATCATGGGGAATTGTGGAACTTGATTTACTTTTGCAACAGTATGGACAACAAAAAAGCGAAGGAGGAAGAACTTTTCTTCCCTTGGTAGATGCAACAGCTTGCAAGCAAGAGTTTTTTGCTTTCAAGTTGCAAGGAAGTACGGAGTGGATGGATAAACCTTTTGGAGATATATGGTCTTCAATTAGTTGGAGTCCATCTTTGAAGTTGAAGTACCCTAACCTACTAACTCTTGCTAAAATTGCTAAGTGTCAATGTGTAAGTACCGCGACATGTGAAAGGGCGTTTTCTGTGCAGAATAACATCAAGCAAAAACTCCAAAATCGTATGACAACATCCAATTTGGATAGTGTCATGCAATTGGCCTTGGAAGGACCTGACAAAGACTATGACAACATTATAGAGGAAGCCATTGTCTTGTGGAAGAATTCCTCCAAGTTTCGCCATTTGTATGCAAATCCAGAGCGGTATCTTACTGGGGCAACAGAAGAAACATATGAAGAAGGAGAAGTTGGTACTTCCTAAACTCTTTTGATTTTTGCAACCTTTTCATGACCATCCTCAACTCCATATTGCATGGGTTGGGAGGATCCTTGGCCTTCAAATGGTGAAGGGTTTTAACAGGTTCAATTCCTGCTAAGGATATAATATTCATTAGTACTTTGTTTTCAAATTGATTTGCTATACATTATATGAATTTTGCAATTTAGCCGGTATCAATTTCAATTTGGAGGAAATTAGCCGGTAGAAAATTGAAATTGGAGGAATTAAACCGATACTTCTTGTGATTTAAAGGATGCAACAGGTGCTCATTGAAAAAAACCCGGTTCATTTTCATAGAAGGAGGAAACTGGCTGGAGGACCTCCAAAAATTTCCCGAACACTGGTGCACACATGCGAGAGAAACTAGAAGCAAAAAAGAACGGTTGAAATGAAATTGAGAATCCAGTGCCAAGGTCAGATTTTCCGCTACGAAACTCACATCTGTCAATCATTACTGAAAATCGAATAATTCGATGAAAGCACGCATATAAGTTAGTAAAGTTAGTAAAGTTAGTAAAGAAAGAAAGAAAGAAAGAAAGAAAGAAAGAAGTAAATTCAAAATAATTTACACCAAAACAGAAGGAAAGAGGAAATGATCTAGCTATGATGTTTCTCACATGGTCTAATAAACTACTTGGGCCTGGATCCTGTTCCTATAGGACGCTCAGATACTGTTAGATTGCAGGGAAACAACCTTTTAACCTTGAGCAACAGTTTTTTTACGTTTTGGACAGGCGAAATATTGTTGTTTCGATTATCGTTTTTGCGAAAGATCTGTCAGATCAGCTACTAATGAAAAAGAGATGTGGAATGAAATATTTGCAGTGATTACCACTCACTGACAGTTTTGCCAGGGTTGGTTTGTATCATTCAGCACCAGAATCAAGAAGAACCGGACGAATATGCACCACCATGTGCCGCATAGTCAGCCAAAAGAGGAAACACCCATTACTTATTGTGCACATGACGACACATACTCATCAGCGATGATTTTAGCAGCGTCCGTCCCCGACTCCCAGCCATGTCACCGAATTGATTGACGATTCTCTCGTGAGTTGATTTTTACGTTATTTCGTCCTGTGAACCCGGACACCGCTCCAAATCAAGAGCCGGGGTGAACTGACCCCCTCGCTCGTCCCCCAAGGAAAACCCTGAATTTTTTTATTTCCCAGGCATGATAAAATTTGTAATTTTTGAATTCATATTTGCAATCAGAAGCCCTAAATTAGCTAGGAGAGATGTAGAGCATCCATTTTCTAGGCACAAAATAGGGGGTCTGTTTTTTTACTTGCACCCCCTGGACTGATTGGGGGGGACGAGCGAGGGGGTCAGTTCACCCCGACCACATCAATGGCAACGCCCTCTTTTAACTTTGAACCTGATCGCGCCATCTGGGGATTTCGTGACTTTGGAGGGGTTTCGGAAATTTATGGGAGGACGCGCATGAAAGCAAAGCATGAGCTAGGTGGAGTATGATATGAGTTTGGTGGGGAAGAAGGAAAGGGAAGGAAAGGGAAGGGAAGGGAAGAGATTGATCCACAATGCGCATCGTGACGTACAACATTAATGGACTGCGAGCTCGCCTCGTGCCGCCTCGCAACTTGCTCGCGTTCCTCGACTCGCTCGACGCCGACATTATCTGTCTTCAGGTTGGGGCTTACCGAACACTGGAACCCCTGATTTCGCTGCCTTGGACTCTGTTTCGTACTAAGAAGCCTAAATTTGTTTAGTCTAACGGTTTAGGGTGCAGTTTTTGAGTAATGTGTAGTCTCCATTCACCTTACAGCAAGGAAGAGGTTCTATTCACCCTACATCATGGGCTTGGAGTTGACCTAGAATTTGCTTGAATTTGGAGGATTTCGAAGAATCATTTTCCATGGGCGACCGAGAGCTCATGAAACTTCGCTGTACACTGAGAAAACTCGATGGAGAGATGGTATCGATGTTACGCTGTTAAGCAGAAGGTTTTATAAGTTCAAGCTTAAGACCTTAAGCCTTACAGAGGTTACAGAGGTTTAGGGTTTAGGGTTTAGGGTTACATTTCAGTGGGAGGTTTACGCTTCGATTCCTACTCTTTAAGTACTGGATAATTATGGATTACTTCGTTCTGCGCGTGTGACAGGGGTTCAAGGATTGCTAGCATATCACGATTTTCGTATTAGAATTTCTTCTGAACTTCGGAGCTCCCCTTTCAAGCGAAGAGTAGAGGGATGATAAATTGTTTCGGGAGGAACAGTACTGATGGATCATGCGTTGGAATGATGCAGGAGACGAAGATAACAAGGCAGGAGCTGACGGCTGACATAGCAGTCGCAGAAGGATACGAGTCATTTTTTTCTTGCACCCGCACTGTGGCAAAGGGACGAATTGGTTATTCCGGTGAGGGTCTAGTACTCAGTGTAATTTACTGAAGTTGCATCCTTTGGATACGTATTCACAGAAACGAAGGGCGGACATGAAACCCTATTTGGATGCTCCGTATGATTCAGAATGTATGAGAAGCTTTTCCCTTACTTTCGTTTTTTGTGTTTATACACCATCCACAGGTGATGAATTTGTAGGTGGAAGTGCTGAACTCCCCATTTTGTACATGCAGGAGTAGCAACCTTCTGTCGCACGAGCACTGCCGTGCCTTTAGCTGCAGATGAAGGCTTCACAGGTACACGATTGATTATTAAGGAGAGGAAGAACACCGCAGACTTAAGTTTTGGAGTTTCCGTTCTCTGGGGTCTCTGTCTACTGTACATTGCTGGATGTAGGTTTTGATATGTCATTTTGGACTTGTTTTCTTGACCAAGTTCTCTTGACGCTGTAATCTAGGACTTTAGTCTCTGATATCTTGAACTCTATATAGAGTTGGCGTGTCATCATTTTGAGTTCCTTCAGTCTACGAATTTTCTCAGCTAGTATGTCTCATGTCAGGTCTCCTTCATGTAAATCGCTTTGGGGTAATAGAAGGTGGCAAGGCACGGGTTGGGTGCTATGACGAGGTTTTGAAGACGGAGAATTTGAGCAGGCAGGAGTTACTGCAGCTGGATAGGGAGGGTCGCTGTCTTGTTACCGACCATGGCTCTTTTGGTATGTTGAGCTTCAGGAGATGCCAATTGATAGTCCTTGCGTGTGTCCCTTTTGTAGAGCGCCGAGCATACAAAAAATATTAGAAGTAACGTTCTTGTTCACTGGAGATTTTCCTGACGACAATCGTGTGTTATGCAGTTCTTTTCAATCTTTATGGTCCTTGCGTTGGCTGCGACGATGAAGAGCGCTACGATTTTAAGCTGAGGTTTTATCGAGCTTTACAGGTGTTTTCTTTTCTCCTGATTAATTCATTTATAAAACACTACTGAACACGTATTTGCAGTCCGCAAATTTGGTACTATCATCGAAATTTTGAAAATGTATGGAACTTATTGTAATTATTGTGTGGCAGGAACTTCACCACATTTGCATTTTTGTGTACAGAGCAGGTGGGAGGGGCTGTTAAAGGCTGGGCGGAGAGTAATAGCAGTTGGCGACTTCAATATATCTCCCTTCCCTATGGATTTCTGCAACCCTGGCCCTGATTTTGATAAGAGTTTGTATGTTCTCATTCTCAGTTTTGACTATTGCATGGTCTTGCCTAGATTTTCTCATGTGTCATAAGCATTTGTTACCTGGCAAAACAAAGTGGAGATTGTGGTGAGGCAAGGTTTCAGGCGCATTGTTCTTCTCTACCCAAAGAATGAACAGTGAGTGCGTTGCTTACTGAATATTACTTTGGTTGACCTGCACCTCAGAATACACCAGTGGCTACGATCTCAGCTTCGAGATGGAGGCGGCCCTTTCTTGGACGTTTTCCGAGTAATTCATCCGAATAGGTTGTTACCTCAACCGTGGCAGTCACATCTTTATTTCGATGCCCAAGTACAAGTCAAAACTGAAGCTCTGCATGTAGTGATATGTGGCCAGCAATCCTTATCCGCTGTGAAGTTTAGACTCCATTTTGCAGTCTCGGTCACTTTAAAAGAGGAATAAGGACACCATCTACGGTCCATTAATTTATAAACAAGAAATTGCACAACAGGCAGCTGACTAATTGTTAAGGGTATGGTTTGTGCGTGCAGAGAAGGGGCTTACACATGCTGGAACCAAAGTTCTGGTGCAGAGGAGTTCAATTACGGATCACGAATTGATTTGATCTTAGCAGCTGGATTTTGTTTCCACCAAGCTGAGTTCAAGAACAGCAATTGGAAGGTTGAAGAGAACCATCACTTTGGAGCCTGCGAAGTGGAGGACTGTGACGTCCTTCAGCAATTCAAACGCTTCAAAGCTGACTCTCTTCCACGGTGCGTAGTTGATACCTTTCGGTTTAAAGTGGTCGGTTGTCATGGTCACTTAACAATTTGCAGTCTGCGTAACCCGGTGCTTTTCTGTTTCAAGTGATGAGCTATGTTTTTTTAAAATAGCTCCTGTATAATAAATTTTTGGTGCGTGGTTTGTTCTTATTGGAGGTGAAGTAATCCAATGGAATTTCTTTATTGCATTTAGTTTCTTAACTTCATTTTCTATGATAATTTCAAATTGGGGGTTTCTGAGAAACACATGTTAAATTTGGAAACCCGAAATAATGTAAAAATTTATGAAATGTCCTCTTTGAAGGAGTATAGTTAATTACAAACATCCCTACCATCCACGAGTACTTGCCATACTTTCTGGTTTCCAATGGTATATTTTACAACCTTTGGAGATTGTTCTGATTTGATTCGTTTCAACTCCTACAGATATTGATCATGTAGGCCTTAAGGGTTAATTGTGAAAGCAATATTGATTAATGGTTTGCTTCCCCCTTCTGCCTAGGATTTCTGTGCTTTCATTCGTCTTAATTTTGGACAATGTTGGAACTTGGCTCAGGAGGGGAGGGGAAAAGTATGAAAAATTGGAGGGCTCAGACCATGCTCCTGTTTACGTGCAATTGAGAACACAACCGCTTTTAGACCAACATGATGTGCCCCCCCTTGCAGCTCGTTTCATGCCAGAACTTCGAGGACGACAGCAAAGTATTGGTAAGCTTTCGAACTGGTGCAGTGGATTTCTGCCATTTGTTTCTCAAGCTAAAGCGGTGGATGAACTACGTCCTGTCCCATAGTCAGTTTCAGAAATTTGAAATTTGAATATATATGTTCGAAGTAGATTCATCCTTTAGAGGCACTGTCTGGGAAGTCCCAACTGCTAGTCGAATGATTTGCCCGATTTACCAGAAAAACAGTGTTCAAAATGAGATAAAAATGTCTATTGATAATTGGGAATACAGTCAAGGCTCTGTAATTGCACATTCCTAATATTTGCTGAGGATATATTATGTTGTGTCCACATCTGACTGGGCAACTTCCACATTTCAAGTTGTGAACACATGTGACAGGAGCCCATTTCTGCTCTTCCACCGAAACAGTTCAATTAGAGAGGTTTGAGTGAAGATGGGATAACCGAAACGTATCAATAAATGACTGGTTGGCATTGCAAAAATAGATTCCTGACAGAATTTTCTCAAATACTTCCGGTCTCAGTTTGAATTTGTACTTACGGAGATCTGGGCTGGTCGTGCAGTATCCTTATTACAGAAAAGACCTGCCGGGAGTGAGTTCACTGATATTAAATCATGCTCTGAGGTGAAGGAAGTGAAGCTTAAAAAATCGCCGCCTACAGCCGCTTTTGTGAAGAAGAATATGACTAAGGCGACGAAGATTGATTTCCAAAAGGGTAAACAAAAGAACCTCCGGTCTTTCTTCATGCCCCCAGCAGCCAAAGGGAAGGAGAACACTGAGGATATGAGCATAATCCCTCAACCCTCAGACTCGGAAACTCTCGTGAAAACCAGTTTAGGACAAGGAGATGACCAACATTGCACTCCTTCATTCCTTGCTGATGACTGTAGTGCTTCCCAAATTTCAAGTGGTAATATCCTGCCACTGTCAACCAGTCAAGCTATCAATGAGGATGCTGTTGACTGGTCTCAGAGTACCAGCACAAGTGAACTGGAGAAGAGTTGTTTCGAAACAAGTACGAATTTAGCAGCAAAAGCTGAATGGCAAAGAATTCAGAAGACCATGAAGAGGGTCCCAATGTGCTCAGGTCACAATGAGCCATGTGCTGTACGGGTAGTGAAGAAGGCAGGTCCTAACCTCGGAAGAACTTTCCACTGCTGTGCTCGAGCTCAGGTGCGTTCTCCATCTTTTTCCTAATCCCATCTTACTCTTCACTTCGTAGCGCCAATATAAAACAATTGAATTGCCTCGAGTAGTAACTTCCCAATTTTGTCCAAGTAAACTAGCTATGCTACATAGTAATGGTCTGAGTCCGGGGTTTGAGTCCGGGGTTTGAAGTGTTGATCTGCCTTCACAAAGCAAGTAGGATTAGGTAACCAACTTGAACGTCCAACTCCCCATTCGTGACCTTCCGTCAAGAGTTGCTAAGCTTTTGAGAGGTTGTGTATGCAGGGCCCATCATCAAATCCTGAGGCTAGGTGCGACTACTTTGAGTGGAATGCTCCTACAAAGGGACAAAGTAGGAGATCTTAAGCATGATTTTTTGTGGGTTGTCTCTTCAATGGAAGCTGAAAATCAGAGATGATGGTGTGGTCAGAATATGTGAGGAACTGATGATGCAGAATGGCATGGGAGCCGATGTAGTAAGGTAACTGCGTCTAATTTCGACCGCTTTCTTAAACCGACCAGGATAGTTTCTTGCCTAAACATGTACTCCCACTATTCATGAGTCTATGGTTAGTTTTAGGAACACCTATTTTTAGCACTTCAAAAATCCACAATTTATTCATATGAAGTCCAAAAAATGCATTCTCAGAGAATCTAGAATCCTCTTTTGACTACCAACAAGACCACAATTTTTTTTCAAAATAATAATGGGAACCATGCTGAATTGCTTATTTGTGATTAGGGGTGTTGATTCTTGCTCCACAATATATTTGCAGGTTTATTTCCAAATTGGGTAGAACATGATTCTTTGTTCCTCAAAATACTAACCTTGTCATAGAGTTTTCAACCACGAGTCTGAAATTACCTGCTTCTCTAAGCCAGCTCTGAATCCCCCTCCTAGTGACAAATTTTCATGATTTTCATGTGGGGAGAAATTAATGGTTGAACTCTAAATTATCATCTGTTCACGCACATGGTTTATGGTTTTTGTGAGAGTGCGAATCAGTGTAAAACCCCATGGTTACAGAATACCGTCTATTCAAATACTGATTCAAAATGTAAAATTCACAAGTTTGTAACATAAATGGATTTTGTGCATTGTATGAAATTCAAGAGACTTGAATATGGAAAGTGGGGAAAGTCATTGTCATTCCAATAGGATATGTTAAGTACCAAATAATGTTATATGGATGCATAGATGGCTTTCACATGTGAATTGCATCTAAGGTATGTACTCCCATAATCAACACTATCAAAAATGTATCTACTGCAGCATTATGGTGTAGACGTTATACCCAGGGCATTCTGCTTTCTGTGATTGCAACTCTGATACTTTGGAGTCCTACGTTCAAGCTTGTTATGAAGCGAAGTCTGACGTAGACAGGAAGGCGTGCTTCGATTCCGATTCCCCCAAGGTTTCCTCCAAGCTTGATGTGGGTAGTAAGGCTAGAAAAAGCTTTTTGAAGGCTTTCTCTGATGAGTATATAGATGATCGCTCCTGCTTGAAGACATTTACCAATTTTATTGACAAATGTGCAGCTCAATGGAGGCGCAAGATTTACCTTGCCCCCTATACGTCTCTTGTGCAAAGCTCAGGTACCAGGAAAAGCCGACTGGTGAAGGAATTTGCCGACGAACGGTATGTGATATACTGCTGTGTTAGAGAGAAGGGTAGTTCCGGCATTCCTGCGCGTTCCTGGATAGCGGACGTGCTTGTCCCGGCGTCCAAGAGAGGCGATGACCGGGAGAAATTGAAGGGGTTCCTTCTTTATGCTTCACTTTTTTGTGCCTGCATGGATCATCTGGCCGATTTTGTGAAGAGCGACGCAAACCGTACTGAGCGAGTATGGTGCAAGATGCAACTAATGGAGGAGGAGTCTGGAACCAATGTCAGTGGAGTTTCTTTTTGGAAGGAAATCCACAAGAGGATGACCGAATTTCAAACGAATGTTGGCCCTATCGAAGTAGGGATACAACTCACGGATCTCTCAGAGTCCAAGATACGATCGTCATGTACAAAGCTCGTGGAAAGTTTCAGGATCTCTGGTTTAGACCCAAAGGGTAAGGCGTTGCTTACCTTTGCATTGGACGAGTCTAAAAGCCTCCTTGGAGATTATGGTGACACGACACACTTCAGCATATTCCAGTGGATGGCCTCTTCTCTTCAGCAGGGCTGTGGCATCTTTATAGTACTGCTTGATACAACTTCCAAAATCAGCAACTTCATGCCCTCCAAGATTCCAGATAGATCGTTCCGGTACAGTGAAAAGAGTAATCAGCTGCTTCCAGCATGCTATGCAGTCGACACCTTCAATATCTTGGCTCCCAAGGAGAAGATTTGGATTGTGTTAGGTGATTCTCCTTGTGACTTGACAAGTGTATTGCTCAAGCATTTCATGAAAGGGCGACCTTTGTTTGGAAGTTCCATTCAATCTTGGGTGGACACCGAAGTTAGTGAAGTGGTGATATTGGTTGATGTGGTGCAATTGACTATGGAGAAGTTACTTGGGGAAATCGTTGTAGAACAGGGTATGCAAGTAAATACGGACCATTATCTAGTGGTTGCATTGCTTTCTATGCATGCCATTGTTTTTGTTAAACCCTAGTCAGAGTTGGCATCGTCCTTGGTTGCCAACCACCTTGCCATATGCCTTGCTATTTCCTCTAACAAGCGCTTGGTATTCACCGGGTATCCATCGGAACCAGTGTTGGCTGAAGCTGCGTGTCGCATAATGAATCGGCAGTCGAAGTTAGATTTGGGTGAAATCCTTGGTCCCATGTTACCTTACGTACGAGAGGGAATTGTTAAAGGGGGTGCACGAGGTGAGTTGGTGGCACGAATTCTTTTCCTCTTAGCTTGGGATCGTGCCTACAAGAATGATACGTCTAGATACAAACCACGGTTCACCATCTTCTGTGATTATAACATACTCTATACCAGGCCTCTAGTGGTGCGGGAGTTTCTACATTCCTTGGCTAACAAAGATCAATTCGATGATGCTCTTAAAGGGCAAATTGATCAGGAAGAAATGGAGAGGTTTTTGAAAGAGAGGGTATTCTTTACCCACTTTACCTTAGTCACCCGTAGTGTCCAACGGTCTAAATTGATAGATTTCTACGAGCGTAGTGTTGCCATTTTAATGTGTGTGCCACATTGTTTTTTAGCGTATTTGGCAACTTTAAGCTCCTTGTTGTATATCTAAATTTCACTAGTGAAAATGATTTTCTTTAAAAATTTGATGATCCCAACAAAGGAATTGTAATTAAAATTGAACATCTTATTGCAACTTAAATTTAGGGCCCATTACCACAATACATTGATATTCTAATTATAGAATTATATAGGATTTTTGTTTACACTAGAATATTCTTCACTACAATAGAAATTTATGGTGAAATGTTCAAAAAAATTTACCTAATTTTGTATTTGATATGAATTTTCTTCACTATTTCTATAAAAATACACAATAATTTCAAATTTTCACAAAAAAATCTGAAAATTTCACAACTTATAGAAGATGTATTATGAAAACTCTTTTTTGATAACAAAAAGCTGGATTTTGGTGTAAAAACTTTAAATTTAATTGATTAGAATAGATAGTAAAAGGCAAGTAGACTAGGAAAGAGATTTGGTAAGTTACTCATGAAGAAAATAAATAGAGAAAGGAAGATGACTTCAACTCAATCTACACTATTAGGAGTACTAATACAGTATTATTTTGTTGTATATTTACTTTGGAAATATATGTCTTCATTCTACTAAAAAAAATTGATTGTTGCTTGTATGCTTAGTGTTGATTTAGTTTATTTTTAGGAGGCTATGGTAATGGAAGTTACCAGCATAGAGTTGATCTTGATGCATGTAGAAAGTGATTTGAATTTAATTGATTTGTTCAGATGCCATTATTTTATGTATATTGTTGTCTAATTGACTATACTCGAATTGTGTTGAATGTTTGAATTTTAAGAAGTCTAATTAACCTATGTGTGTGTGAGTAAATAAAGCCTTCTCTGATTCAAGATTCAAGATTGGATGAGGTAGAGGGTATATTTTCCCCTTTATTATAGTAGGGTATGTTGTCCCACTTCCATGACTTTCTCTTACCTCTCCAAAATTGTTATTTCTAGTGCAACGTGCAAAATGAAAAAATTACTTTGGTTGAATATTCAAATAATATCACCTTCTTCTACAATATGAGAATTAACCTATGGAAAAAATTTCAAGACTTTGACTACATAGATTGCAATATACTAGCCTTTAAAGAGAAAATAAACTTTAATCCTAGCATTTTGAAGTACTAAGTTATAAATCTTTGAATCCTCTTAACAAAGAATTTTAGTGTTGTTGACTTTCAAATATTTTATATTGGAGAATTAAATTGAAATTCCTAAATAAATAAATACAATTTTAAAATACATTGATTTTTCTTTCTTAAATAGCTTGTTAAGAAGAAGCATGTACAAGATGGAATTAAAACACGTCAATTCTAACAAAAATTTGTTTTAGCAAACAATCTAAATAATTTGGAGATATTTTTAATCAAAATTGTGAAAAAATAAAATCCTAGAAAGTAAATGTGTTCCCCTATTTTAAAAACAAGCTTCAAAAATTGAGCCAAGAATTTGAGATCATACGAATCTTCCTAAACTTTCATTTGTCCAATGTATGCCTCGTGGAAAGTGCATTGGAAACTTATTTAAACATCATCTGTAAACCATGGAATTAGCATGAATAATGAGTACTACCTCAATAAAGGACCCTCCTTTCCATTACAAACACATTCAAGGAAATTTTTAATTAAAAATATGGATGAAAATCCAAAGTCCATCATTCTCTTAATATGTTCATTGAAATAATTTATAAGCCACTTTCCTAGCTCTTGTGAATTTACAAGGTTTTGCACAGGCAAAGGAAATCAACCCATACTATTGGAACTTTGGTAATCATGATGAAACTTATTATTTGCTATGGATGGAAATTTTGAATTCATATTTAAATTAGCTAAGAGTGGTTAGGAAAACACTTGAACTTCTTAATCTAACCTTGTCATCAATGACATTCAAGAATATCTTGCACATTCATTGCACACTCATTGTTAGTAGCACATTGGTCTCACGTTCACTTGATTTGACCCAAAATATAACTATTTTCCAAAAATCTAGATATAGGCGGGGTAGAATGTCCAAATTTAAAATATCTACAAATTCAAAAGCAACATTTAACTTGGAGACCCAAACAAGTTGGTTTGCCCAAAGTACTTTGCACTTTGGATCAAGATTGTCAAGATTGTTATAGCACTTCCATTGGTTTGTCTTTTAACCCTAAAAGAACAAGACCTATCACCAAGGTACTTTGTCAAAAATGATCCAATTTTTAGACTGATAGGTGCATTTTTCATTTCTAAGCTAATATTGAAAGTCATCCATTGACCACTTTTGGCCACAATATCCTTTAAGGATTAAGCCTACTGTGGTATTTTTTGGATGAAAAGTAACACTACAAGAAAAACAATGTATAAATGATTGCAAAGAATGACTGCATAGGAATCATTGTAGACAAAAATAACTGCACTGTGATTTTGGCCCCTGGAGTCATAGTGGACTAGTCATTTTTATAAATGACTGCCATAGTATTATCACCATCCATTGTGAGCTTGGATGGGGTTTTGGATGAAAACCCCAAAGTGGTAAATCTAGAAAATTTGAATATTATTTTTTGAAATCTAGTATTATATTCTAAAATCTAAAAAATGTGAATATTTTTCTTCTAAAATCTAGGATTGTATTCTAAAATCTAGGAAATGTGAATATTATTTCTTGAAATCTAGGATTATATTCTGAAATCTAAGAAATGTGAATATTTTTCTTCTAAAATCTAGGATTATATTCTGAAATCTAAGAAATGTGAATATTTTTCTTCTAAAATCTAGGATTATATTCTGAAATCTAGGAAATGTGAATATTTTTCTTCTAAACTCTAGGATTGTATTCTAAAATCTAGGAAATGTGAATATTATTTCTTGAAATCTAGGATTATATTCTGAAATCTAGGAAATGTGAATATTTTTCTTCTGAAATCTAGGATTGTATTCTAAAATGTAGGAAATTTAAATATTTTTCTTCTGAAATCTAGGAAATGTAAATATTATTTTATAAAATCTAGGATTATATTCTAAAATCTAGGAAATGTGAAGATTATTTTCTAATATCTAAAAGATTTGAAGATTATTTTCGAGTTGTGGTGAAATGTGCAAAATGAGTACTTACACCATATACAAATACATGATTCATACATCATATACAAATATACAATAAACTATATTTTGTATATGTGTCAAATGGATTTTCAAGCCATATAGTGTGTGAATACAAAGAGTTCAAATAACAAGCTTTTTATACAAGTGGAGTGGTAGAAGGCAAGACAAACCATGTGGGATTTGTAAAATGTTGATGCAATAGTAGAGTAGTGATGTCGAAGTCATTATGTAGTTGTGTTAAAGTAAATCACAATCAAAATAGTAGAGTTGTGACTCGGAAATCATTATGTAGTCACCTTAGAGTAAATTGTAGTCAAAATACAATCACATCGTTTACTCACTTTTGACTATGACCTTCACAATGGAATTGATTAAGTCAAAATTGGAAGTTTAACAATGTTGTAAACAAAAACCAATGGATGAAACATAGACATTGTGAAAGTTATCAACCTAGTTCTATAAAAATTAGAACCAAAAATTGTTTTTCTATCTCTTAGAGGTGCTAAATGTCATCTAAATTTTAGTTTTTGGCCTTTGCATTGTCAATCTAACTTTATTTTTTTAGTTTGTTTTGAAAAAAGCATTAGTAAATAGAGAAAACAATCCAAAAAAAAAAAAGTCTCCAAGAGTGCATCATTTTAACTCCTACAAGAGCAAGGCCTTTTTTCTACCAAAGAAACCCTAAAAACTGCCATTTCTGTAGCAAAGAGTAAAAACAAATTTAAATGTTTTTCTTGGACATCTAACCGTAGGATCTTACACCCAACTAGTATTTAAAAGTGTGGAAAAAATTTCAGAATTTTTGACCGCATAGATTGCAAAATATTTGCATTTAAAGTGGAAAAAACAAGTTTTTCAGCACATTGCGGGACTAGATAAAGACAGCACGTTCCGGATGTAAAAATGTGGATGAAGACTCCCTACCGCTAAGCCGTCATCCTGTAGTCGCGAATGTGACTCTAAATTGACTCTAATGATGACAACCCCAAACCCTTGGTGCAATTAGGGAACACGAGTCATATTCAAGTCGTTCCGGACAAGCAGTCATTCTTCTATGGTTACATTTACCCCCATTTCCTTGTAGTGTAAGCAATAAATATATGATCCATTGATAAAATATTCCTTTGACAAATAATAATTTGCCTTTGTGCCGTTATTTTGCACCTACACTAAATGCTACAAGACAATTCATCATTATTAAAATAGTACATAGACATCTGTTCATTTTGCTTTTGCACACTAGGAGATTTGCCATTTGTTGAAAGTTAAAGTAGCGAGTTGCTCAAGTGGAACACACAACTGATCCACTCTTTGCATCTGGGACACAATGATTTGTTTAGTGAAATTTTTCTTAGCAAATGTGCCAAATTTTCACTTGACTTTTGAGTTGTCTCCCTCTATGATAAAAAGAAAAAAAAAGAAAAAAAAAGAGGATGAAATTGCCAAAAACATCTGTAGCAAATATGAGATTTGCCAATATTTAGACAAATTTTACTATTTGAAGGTAATATTGTGGATGAATGATGGGTACATGATTAGAATTGAATGATTTGTCTAGTCTCTTTACATTCTAGGGTGCATGTTACACTTCCACCAAGAAAACTTCATTGGTAACTAATGCTCTTAGAGCATCCATGCGTAGCCCTCGATATGTTTTACACTCACTAAACGTGAATGATAAGTGCTATGAACTCTTCAAAATTCTCTCATCGCACTCAATTCTAGCATATCAAGCAATGATCCATGAAATTACTAGTGATCATAAGTTTAGTGAGTTGTATCTTATATTCCACTTAGTGCTTGATCGATTGACTATTAATAGGGCACATTTGATAAATAAAGATAGGAGATGGGAATTTTGAAGGTTCATAAAAATAGATTTAAACTCTTAGAGTGTCAGATTTAGAGTACATGTGTACAAATGTTCATAACCCCACTCAACGTTCTAAAGTCTAAAATTTGGATGATGAACAAAGTGCTTCTATGCAAAGTTCCTTCCAAATGACTTCTCATTCATCCCAAATAATACTTGATTGTTTAATCCTTAAAGGACAAACAAGTGACCTTGGAAATCATCTCTTTTCATTATCGTGTGAATGATTGACTTAAGAAATAGCAAAAGCACTCATTGGAAGTCAAACTACTATAGAAGACCTCCCCTTTTCACAACAAAATTCCAAAGATCAATAGTTGCACTTTTGTCCTACTAGAAGGATTCATTGTCATCCATCGGACGCCAAATGTCTGTGTCAATGTCATGGCCTATTCAATGAAATTGAACAAAGTAATATACTTATATAAGACTCTAAAATGTCCACGACTCCAATATTTCTAAAACTGAGGACTTGGGCGTTAAAGTACGTCACTTAATGTTGTTGCTAGTGCACCTTTCCGCGAGGACGTACCCGGGAAGAAGGTGTCGCTTTCTTTGCACCTTGCATTTGTCCCTGTGGCGTCAATTGCCGATCCCCTGCCGGGCTCACACTAGCAGGAACCCCTATTTTTTTGGATGTTAGCATGAAACAAGAATGTTTTTTAAAACAAGAGCAAAGAAATGGGACTTTGGCTATGGAAGGCTTAATTCAGTTGGATGTTGCAAGAAACACGTCAACGTTAGGATCATAACAAGCTTCTGTCATATCTGATGTCCATGTTTCAAAGAACATCACAAAAAACATAGTCACATTTCTCATGACGTCCTGAGAAATAAGTAACTATCATGTTGGCAAAGGATTTCGGTTTGACTACAGATAAGTTACTGAAACTTACTATGGGCTGAGATAAAATGTTGACCACATGTGAAAAATACAAAGAAAGGGCAACTCTTTGGCATCTTTTCTCAAAAAAAACTTGCATGCATGGATGGGAAAGCTGTGGAATGACTTCATTTTCTGTTGTACTTTCAATATAGCACAAATTGTATTAACAAGTCCTAAAAATTTAGTATAATGTGTTATAGTATATATTCTATACGTAAATATTTGTCTCTATGCTTCCAAATACTTCATAATAAAACATATTTTGTTGTCAATTTTTGAAGATTCATTTTTTGAATGCATTGCAAATAAAGTATTTTTTCGCTAAAGTTATTATTCTTATCCTCTCTCAAACAACAAAGAATATTGGAAACAAAACAATGACTTTGCACTCACTTCCATTATGTGTTGCACTTTCTCCATTCTCCATTGAGGGCTTCAAAATAATTGGATTGCGAATATATTAGAAGACATTGCAATCTTCATATGCTCAAGACTCATGTTCAAGACTCTCAGTGCAAATTCTTGTTTACATGTTCAAAAACAATATTGCTATCAACTTGGAATTTTATGAGACAATTTTTCTTTTATAAATTGAGATTTTGTTCCATTTCATTATTTCGTTAATAAATTTTTTATCTTGACGGTGTAGTCAAATAATAGTATTGTAAAAGTAGGTATTAACCTTCTACTAGTACGTTTACAACATTTAAACCAAAAATGCACAAGGCACTACATTTTGGTGTTGATAGAACTTTGAAGTGAATGAAATTCTTATTAAAACTACTCATTATTCTAATTAGTTTTTTCTTAAGAAAGATGTCTCCTTGAAGTATAGTTTTAGCATCAGACATTTGATTTTTATAATGAATGATTATGATTTTCCAATTCAACATTTTGTGCAAGGGTGTCCACTGTAAATCTTCATTTTCTATTTTTGAGGGCTCTTCAAAATTAGCATAAAGTTAGAACAATACATCTTAGAGAAAAAACCACAATAGATATTTGTTTTCATAAGATTTATACTTTATAGACTAGAAATGACTTGCATGGCCGCATGGGCTTATGGTTTGACTGTGGGTAAGTTTCTAAAAATTATTTGGGGCTGAGGTGAAATCACTAGAAGAAAACTATGTTAGAATCCCTGAAAACACGTCACCTTGTTTTTGTTAAGTTCCCGTTTCAAAACGTAGTCAAAACGCAGAATAACACAGAAAAAGTTTTTTTTTGCATTTTGACTGCGTTTTGAAACAGGAACTTAACGAAAACAAGGTGACGTGTGTTTAGGGGTTTTAACACAATTTTCTTCTAGTGAATGTTGACTACATGAGAAAAAGACATGGGAAAGGCAACCACATAGCATGGTTTTAAAAAATGGTATTTGACGTGGCATTTCAATGATATGGCATCCAATGAAGCTGAAGTGGCATGCCACTTCAATACACATTGATGCCGTCTGAAAACTTTAACCCCTAAATGCCCAAACACTGTTTTGGGGCAACATAGTGATTTTAGGCAATTCACTATGAATTGAATTTTTATTTTTATTTTCTTTGAAATTTTCACACAACATGTGTCAAAGGGTTCTTTAAAGGCACAATAATTTTCATAACTTTTGATTATATGGTATGTAATTTCCATTGTTTAATGGGCAACTCAAAAAATTCTTTAAAAAATTACTTTTTTCTAAAATAAAAATTTGAAATTGGTTTTCTGGATTTATATATGTGTAAAAAGCTTTTAGTCATTTCATTTTGATCAATGAGATGAAAGTTATGAGGAGTTTTAGTTTACGGGCAATTCTGGATTTGCTATTCTAAAATAAACTTTGAAGTCCTTTATTTAACTCAATTTTTAATTTTGTAATTTTGTAACTAAATTCTTGACAGTTTAGTATTTTCAATTATTATTTTTTTTTTTACTTACTATTTTTTTCCTATATAGGATCCAAAGGATCATAAATTTTTCAAGCATGTAGCCAACTTGCCTTGAAGAATGAATCCAAAGAAGTACCATGAATATGGACATTTTTGTATATAAATGTAGCCTTGTGAAGTGTAGCTGCCTATTTTTTTGGAAAGACAATTAAAGAATTTCTGTCAATTCAAACACTAATATCTTGCAATCTACACAATGGAAATTTTTGAATTTTTTTCTACATCTTCTCAAATTAGTGTATTACAAGATCCTAAAGTTACATGTGTCTACAAATGTTTTTTTACTTGTAAACTTTGGTACTTGTCCTAAAAATGGCAATTTTGGAGCATTTTTGGTAAAAGCATAGTCAAAAACATTTAGGTTAATACTATTTTTGAAGACATCAACTAAAACGTCAACTAAAACATCTTCTAAAACATCTAGATGTTTTTTGCGATGTCAACTGAGACATTTTAGAGGATGTCTACATATTTTTTGCAACGTCAACTAATGTGTCAATTGAGATGTCCAAATGTTTTCTTATAAAATACAATCTTTAAGTTTCACATATCCCATATGCTTTGTCTTTGCTCCTATCACGACACTTGTATAAATAGTTTGTCTTGTCATGTCAATATACTTAATTTTTAGGCCATTTGACATAATTGCCAATATGGTGTATTGTTGTAGTCACTTGATTTTTTCTTTTTCTTGACAATTCGTCTTTGGTAGTGTAAATAGGATCAATTGTCAATTTAAACTCCTACTGTTAGCACAATATAGACGATTTGTCTTTATAAAGCAGGTTTGGAACGATGTGATGGATTTTGCCTATAGTGTTGCAGATGTGAATAGTTGTCTTCTACAGTGTATATAGAAAGACAATTCGTCATTTTTTGGGCCCACTTTTATTTTTCTAAGTCTTGAACAAGTTGTCATGTACTTATATAATTTGTAATCGAATCGTAATTTTTGACTATTTGTTGTTGTGTTTGTTGTGTTTTAATTTCAAGAGATCCAGTGATTGGATTTTCTTGAGCTTGGAAGTTTACCAAGCTGTGGGCCGTGACACCAGTGATTGGGTCACATTTCTTGACAAATTGTCAAGTTGATATCGCGATCCAATGATTGGACGCGATTGTGTTTGGAGTAATTAAGTGTGGAAATTTGTTTGGAAATCTTTGGGTGAAACATTGTAATTGTGTATGTGCTTGAAATTGAAACACTTTGTGTGACAAATTGACTTGGAATTGCTGAAGTTGTTTGTTATATTGTGTAATTGTATGAATGTTAATTTGTTGTGACTGCAAGGGTATGTGATTACGGTGTCAATCTGACAATGTTATTGTTTAGGCAAATTGCTGTAATTAATATAATAGTTAAAGACAATTTGTCGGAGTAGGCTGTGAGTGCGTAAGGACAATTAGTCAAGTTAACTGGTTATCATTGTAAAGACAAATTGACTGCGTTATTAATAGAAATGATTGAGACAAATTGTTATTTCAATTACTGCGATGGAAAGCATACGAAGTGACGGAAAGAGAAAGACAAATTGTCATCGGTGATCACGGTTGCTGCCAAGAAATGGGAGTTCAAATCAAGAAAGACAAGTTGCCGCGGAGTTAAGATCGTTTGATAGACAATTTGACAATTCTTCAGCGATACAAGATAAGTACAGAAGTTCTTCAAGTTGTAATTGTAATAATTTGTTTTTGATAATTGAGTTGGAGTCTTTTGCTGCCTAAGATAGAATTGTTCATAGGATAAGTTTCGAGTGTTGAATATGAAAATTGATTCTGTCAAGTCGTTTTATTGAACAATGAAAGAATCGATATGGAAGTCTCAATAGAAATTGCCAAAGTTTGAAATAAAGTAAAGACAAATTGTCTAAAAGAGTTACACAGTTATATTACCATTAATTGAAATGCATTGAATAATCAAGTTATTATTCGAATAGGTTTCGTCGGAAAGGCAAACTGGACTTTGAATCCAGGTAAGACAAATTGTCGTGAATTTCTGTTTATTGATTTTATATTGCTTTGAAATTATTTGTATACTTTCAAGTATAGTTGATTGATATGGAAACGACAATTTGTCATGGCGTATGAATTGTTGTGAATTAATTCCAATTCTGAAGGGAAACTATTAATTTAGGAATTACTGAAAAGACAAATTGTTTCGACTCTTGGTATTCAAACCACACCTGGTTGACCTTTAAATTGACAATTTGTCTTTGATTACAAAAGGATACCAAGCCAAGAGACAATTTGCCTTTGTGGTTTTCTCTCTATTATTGACTAATGGACTGATTAAACCGGTTACTGTAAGACAATTTGTCATGATTCGGGACTGTACTGAGTGAACAGTGAGGGACAATTTGTCAAAGTATTCGATGTGGTTAATGATAATTTGTCCTGGTTGTTTGTTGTAAGTAAAATTGAAATGTGTATTGCGTATAATAGATGAATGGATAGTTTTGAAATGCAAATAAGCTTAAGGTATTAAAAGTAGAAATTGGGATAGGTATTGAATTGTATTGCGATGATGTGCTAGATAGAATTGCCTTGTGTTGTTGTTATTGTTGTAAATGTAATGCATCACACACTCATGCCCTTGCATTTAGTTAAAGACAATTTGTCGTAGGACTAAGACAGATTTCACACTCATGTTAATTTAGTAATCAGACTAAATAATTAGTGACTTCTCGACAATTTGTCTCTCACGATAAAAGATCACTTTAATTAACGAACATATATTTCTATACGTATCTATATATTATTTGCACTTAAAGGTCTAGATCATGCATGACAATTTGTGGTCTATCTTGACAATTTGTCGGAAATACCCCTAGAACACTAGTCCAGGACTGGGACTGCATTCATGTGTCCAATAGCATTATTAACGGACTGCCAACCAAATTGATTCTTGGGAATAAGAGTGAAATCTATGTATTTTCCCTTTGTTTGTGTATTTTTGGTAGTATTTACCCATAAATCCCACCTCATTCTAGAAAACAAGTGACCTCAGCCACAATACATTAGACTATTTGATCATTCCCTAGAATTAGAACCCCTATACTGTATTCCTGGGTTTTGGGTTGAAGCAAAAAACCTACTTTACAATTGTATATGGTGTATAATATACTATGTATTATATATGGTGTACAATGTATGACACATTGTGTATTATGTATGGTGTATAATGTATGACATAAAGTATTGTATAATTATGGTGTATAATATATTGTGTATGGCCTATTTTGTATTGTGTATAATGTATTCTATATGGTGTATTTTATATGTCCTTTTATATATTGTGTACGTCTAAGCTGACGTCTAAATGGACATCGCAAAAAAAAACATTGAAATTATTTTAGACATCTACGTTGACGTGCTAGAAATAATATTAATTTTTTCAAATGGTGTGACGTCAGGTGCCATATTAGCAGCAGGTCAGGTGTAAGAAATTCCACAGGGCACTGCTTGCCTGCGTATGTGGCGGCCACATGGCACACTTCTAGTTCCTTTTTTTACCATGTTTGTTGTGCTTAAAAAACACTGCACGTTTTTTCAAATTTCCTCATATTTTTGTCCTATCAATCTTGACGGATTTTTCTAGACATCCACAGTAGACATGCCTAACGTTAAACTAAACATCTAACCATATTCATTGGCTTGTCAGAAAAAACGCAGGTTTCTTCTAGTGTCATCACTAGCAGCAAAGGAATTTGCTAGTCGCAGGAGGAATTACTTCAATTAACTCTGAAGCAGCGCCACCATAGATTCATCATCACTCTTCCGATTCTTTCCAAGGGAGTCATGTTTGTCTCCAAAAGAAAGATCATATGGAATGGAGTGTTCGGGGACGTTTTCGAATGGAGAATCCATACAGCTTAACCCCTAAAGGACGGACCTATAACCACTGATTGTAGGCCTCATTGCCCATCTCTCAGTTTGTTGCCATTTTTGAACTAGATATACATGAAAAATTTTATATTTATTTTTCAGAGATGAAATTAAATGTTTTCTTTACTTCACAAAAAATTTAGATTTTTTTGAGGAAAATTGATTTTTTTGATAATTTCTGAAGAAAAAGTGAAGAAAAATCATATCAAATAGAAAATTATTTCAAAAAATCTGAAAATTTCACCATGGGTGTACATTATAGTGACAAACATTATGGTGGAAACTCAAATCCCATATCATTCTATAATTAGAATGCAATAGGCATTGAAAATACATTCAAAGTTCAAATTGCAATAAAATATTCAATATTACGAATTTTTTCAAAATGCCAATTGGAGTAGAAACAAGAATACATGACCTTCATTTCAATAGTTGGGCTAAAATTCAAAAACTATCATTTTTTTGGAGAAATTTTAGATGTAAAGCAAGGAGCAACAACTTCTCAAAATACATTGAAAATAGCATATTTTATGGTCCATTTTTTTTACTAACTTTTGATTCACGTGAATACAAACACTAACAAAATTACAAACTCACTGAGGTACTCTTCATAATCTTCTGTGAAAGGTCAAGAAGCAAAAAATGGATGAAAAAATGCTTCCAGTCTCCCTGCTCACCACCGCACAGTCATCCAAACGCCAGGAAATGGCGTTCCCGGCGTTCCTGGGTTAAAGGAGCCAGCGTACTCATGTTGGGAACACCCGTTCCCAGTGGCACTGAGCGCACACGCCCGATCAAAGGGCCGAGGGTGACGGAGCCCGTGATGAAGGTGACGACGGCCGAAGGGGAATGGCGATGGCGATGGCGAAGACGGAGACGGAGGGAAAGCAATTCATCATAACTTAGCAGGCGCAATTTTGTTGTTTTCCGAGGCTGGCTGGTACTGCTGCTGTTGATGAGCTGTGCAGATCATTTTTGCTGGAATGCCGCCGATTCGGATACTAGGATCATTGCCCCTGACTGTCGCATACCAGTACGATACTCCTTCGTTCCCGTGCTATCAATAATAATGCCGCGTCTTCCTCGCGCTATGCGTCTCCCGTCCCTCAAATAGCGCCCGCGTGTTTGCTTTTAGTTTTTTCGGGTGGCGACCATTGGCCGACGGATCGGTCCTAGCGGATCGGCAGTTCCTCTGTGTGTGTGACAGCAAGTGAGAGCTCCTTGGAATGCTGGAGGTGATGGTGAAGTTGCTGGGATTCTTGTGATGCGGGCATTTGTGGAGGGGAGAGACTCGCTTTGGTGTTAGGTATGTCTTGATGGTGGATTTCTGCGGTGGAGTTTTGGTTTATGCGTTTGCAAGCATCCGTGGCGGAGTTTGATGGATGACTGATTTCAGAGGGGAAGGGGGAGGAGAAGGTGCTGCATTGTGTTGTGGTTGCGAGGAAGTGAGTTATTTTTGGTTGCGTGAGTAAGTAGAGGTCTGGATTTGATCTGGAGAGAAGAGTCACTCTTGGATGTCCTTTTTCAATGCGCACTTGTGGCTTTTTGTGTAGGCGTAGGACGAGAGTAGTAGAATGTCGTGTTTGAGTGCCGGAAACTAGGGCCGTGCGTCTTTTTCCCGGTGTAATCATTTGACAGGTCTTGGTTGTGTGCTGGTGGAGTGTCACTCAGGGCAGTGTTGAGCTCGTTGGGTACCTGTTGAATCGGAGGACCCGTCCGTGGACGATTTCGCGTTGACGACAGGGAAACACCGGTTTAGGTCGCTTCTTGCGCCAATCTTTGATAGCAAGGAAGATATTCAATGATGATTTTGTACTAAATGCGTTCCACATTGAAGGCTTGAGAATCCTCATGCGCTGCAATGAGCTACAGGTGTACGAGCTTCGTGGTTGCGTAGACAGGACTACTGCTTTGCCTCTGTCCTACTTTCCTACTCCCCTACTTTGCGTTATTTTGAGACAGGAGTAGCGGCACCAGTTGGCACATCTTTCGCGTGTTCTTTGGATTGCACTAGTGCGAAGAAATGGTTAGGCGGTGGTTTGAAGGATTTAGTTCATCTCGAACATGGTGGATTTTGATAAAAGGTCGTCAACTGTAACTTTTGTTACTCATTCATCGAGATCTTGACTACGGAGGCTGAGTTGCACACTGCGATAATGGTCCTTGGATATTGTCCTCTTCCAACCTCACCCTGGATTCTACTACTCACCAGGTAGGTGTCAGGTTAGAACTTGCGTTGAGTTTTCCTAGATGGTCACATATGTTACACGGTAGACTAGAACCTAGCAGATCTTGGCCGATATTTTACAATTAGATCTTCCCTACGCTTTTTCCACTGGACAGTCGTAATGGAACGTGGGTTTTTACTACAGAGATTGCCAAGCGTGGAATGTAAACACTCAACCAAGACCTTGATATTTCCTCAAACAATGAGAGTCTTTCAAGACCAGTGTCTGATGCGGCTACGTGAATCTTGAGTGGTGACCTAAAGTTGCCGGACTTGGCATTGGAAGCTTGATCAACAGACTCTTCACAGTACTCTATATCGACTTTGGAACAGGAAATTTTAGGATTCTGTCTATCGTAGAACTATCAGGAGCATACGTGAGCGTAGGAGTAAGCGGACTAGGAAATTCACTCAAGGACTGATAAGGATGGAAGGAAGGTCTGGATGCACTGGGTATGCATGCTTAAAGCATCAATTGTTTGCATCTGCGAGCAGAGAATCCAAAGGCTTTAGAACTTGTTACTCGCTGACTCCGGTGCCTTTATTGGTTCGATTCGGAGTCTGACTGAAGGGTTTGGAAGCCTTTCTCCTATAGATATCTACAGCTTCGCGGGGTCAAGGAAGAATATATTTTAGGTTGAGACACTGAGAATTAAACTAGCCTTTAGTGGACTACTCTCACCAGCATTCATGTGTTTAAGCGTTTGTCAAAATGCGCAGCAATCTCTGCAGGATTGTAGGGTTGCTGCCTGTACTATTTCTGGCAGCAATTCTTGGAATCTTTGGTTATGGTGAGTGTAATTTTTTACCTTGGGATTTTGTATGTTCATCCATCCTGTCAGCCATCTGACCAGCTCCTTTCTAACTTGCAGATGAATTCCTAAAAGATATTTATAACCAGAATGTCGAGAGAGTTGTTCTGCTTGAGTAATTGCTCGTGGCCCATGTTTCGCAGTCTCTTACATCATTTGTACATGTGTTGCAGATGATTTGGAGAATTCTTCTGCATGCCACTCAGGTTTGCAATGCAAGAACCGGGTCAGATTAGAGGTAGTAGTTTATTCCCGCAGAAGTTTATTGGCAAGGAGGCTTTCCATAGGAGATCCTTCTTTGCTCCATTTTTCAAAGAGACGGCCTTCTGAGTCGGCTACTGAATCAAGTATTGAGCCAAACTCTGCTGATGAATCCTTCTCTTTAGCCGATTTTCCTGGTCCATCTGGATCTCTAGTTGTTGCTGCATCTGCATCTATCGCTCCATCCGAAGCTGACTATCACACAGAAAGTTCTAACACACAAGCTTCACCTGCCCAAGCACCTGCAACTGGTGAGTCGACATGAGTCTTGCATGCATTTGCTTCGTTTTCTCTTGTCCAGTTGGTTGATGCAAGTCACTGCAGTACATCTTTGCATTTTGGATATTGCGCATTCTTATACTGATCCCTATACTAGGAATTTTGTTCAGGAACTTAAGGAACATCGTCTGAACAGTAGACGTAATTTCAGTTGTGGGATTGATGTTGTGATAACTTCTTTCTGATTTACAACTGTTTAAGTCTCTAACACGCTGCCTTGTTCGTCTATGTCTGCAGCGCCTCCTCCACTCGAACCTGCTGTTCCACCATCTCCTTTGAATTTCACCTATCCTGAAGGTGAGACTTCTGCTCTATGATCTGCTGAATCAAGCAGTCTTCCTTTGTTTCTTTTCTGTTGTTATCCCTCACTTTGAAGTCTCATATTTTCTTCAGCTTGGCTTCGAGTGACAGTCCTGTAACTGGGCATGTTTATGAATATAACTTCGTAATTGTTTGTGGGGAGCAAGCTGACATTCTGACGGACAGCTCACTTTGATTCAACAGACTGTCGTCAAGTTTGTCCAGATGGATACACATACACACCTCCAGGCGCCCCATCATGTAGTTGTGTCATCCCTATGCATGCGCAACTTCGACTGGGAATCAAGTTGGAAAGGCTTTTTCCCCTGGTGTCTGAGCTGGCTAAGGAGCTGTCTGGTGGTCTTTTCTTACAAACCAGCCAAGTCCGTATCGTGGGAGCCAATGCCGTTGAAGCTAGCCAGGACGATACAGACGTGAGCGCAGACCTTGTGCCCTTGGATACTAAATTCGATAGTACTACTGCCCATCTTCTAGCCTCACGCCTTTGGAGTGGTCAGGTTCCATTGAATGAGACACTATTTGGAACCTACTACGTCATTTTTGTCACTTATCCAGGTATCATCTGCGCTAATAACTCCTAATCGAACGTTTTTATTACAACTTAGTGCCGATTCACGCTAGTTTTTGCACAGTTTATCTGCATGAATTTCATGTTACCAATTGAATAAGAACCTAATATTTGCGTTGGAAACTGATCCTTGTTTCTTGATGTTCCGTGTCACTCTTATTTAGGTCTTCCTCCTCCTCCACCTGCTCAGGGAAGCGGAAGTAATATTTCATCGCCAGGTCCGGCTAACCAGCTTCCATCTGGAGTGAATCCAAATCTCAAAAACCACAAGCTCAGTTCAGGGCTAATCACTGTGATTGCTTTGGCATCAGCTATGGGTGTGTTGTTATCTATTGGTTTCGTATGGCTTATTCTCCTACGCCGCAGCTTGAATGAGAAATCCGCACCTTCAGTTGTTGGGCCCCTGCACACTTATTTCAATCCTAAACCTGAAGGTGTGCAACTGCTCCAATTGAGAATGAATGCTTATTTCAACTCTAAACCTGAAGGTGTGCCTCTTCATCTGGTCCATCTGAAATGAAGCATCTGTCAGCATGTGGTACTGGCTGAAATGTTTGCTTTAGTGCTGTGCGTGTTTGGTTTTGACATGATTGATATTTGTTAGAGTTCGAATGACTCTGCCCAATCTTGCTAGCTGTTTCTCCGTGACTGCTCCATTTTAGCGATACGAGTGATACGCCCTGTCCTTTTATCTTCTGTGAGCACGACTTCCTCTCGGTAAGGCTGCCATGTTCTGAACATCGGATGTCCTATGTACTGCAGGATCTTTATTATCAGGAAGTATGGCAAGCTCCACAACAATATCTTATGAATCTAGCATGGCAAATTATACCGGCACTACCAAGACTTTCAGTTTAGCAGAATTAGAAAGAGCAACAGATAATTTCAGACCAGACAATGTAGTTGGTGAAGGTGGCTTTGGAAAAGTTTACCAAGGAGTGCTGGACAGTGGTATTGAAGTGGCTGTGAAGGTATTGAGAAGGGATGACCATCAGGGTGGCCGTGAGTTTATTGCGGAGGTGGAAATGTTGAGCAGGCTGCATCATCGCAACCTCGTGAAGTTGATCGGGATCTGCACCGAGGAAATTCGATGTTTGGTTTATGAGCTCATCACGAATGGCAGTGTGGAATCTCATTTGCATGGTATGCACTAGTCCTGAATCCTGGAAACTGCGACTCAGTGAAGTTCTTTTCGATGAAATTTGCGAATCTGGGTCTTAAGTCACGAAATCCTTTACATTGAGAACTCAGTGGGGTCTACAGAATCCTGGATGCAGCATGATGTATCTCTAATTTATGTTCTTTCTGTAATATGCACATTGCTAGATCATGATGCATCGTCAGTGAGTTTGCTTTACCTAAGTTTTTCGACCAAATTTTGATTCATGTTCTCTTTAAGTGGGTGGATTATCGCAGTCATGGTGATACGGCAGGAAACTGCACGTGTTTACTTTAATCGTGCTTTGTTTTACTGCCTTCAGGTATAGATAAATATAGTTCTCCTCTCAACTGGGATGCTCGTGTCAAAATTGCGTTGGGGTCTGCTCGTGGTCTAGCATACCTACATGAGGATTCTCAGCCTCGGGTGATTCATAGAGATTTTAAAGGGAGTAATATTCTGCTTGAGGACGACTACACTCCAAAAGTATCTGATTTCGGTCTAGCTAAATCGGCAGCCGAGGGAGGAAAGGAGCATGTTTCAACTCGAGTAATGGGCACGTTTGGGTACTTACCTTCCACCTTGTTTCGATTTCATGTATATTGGCCAAAGCATGAATTAGGTTCTCAATTTTACTTTTAATGTTCAGGTAGAACCGACTCCATCACCAGTATGTCTCTTGAGAAATGATTCAATGATGTTTTCCCCTAGGTTTAATCCGTCGACAAGATTTGCTAGCATTGTCTTTATATCGAATCTTCAAATTCAACTCTCACCCTATTACTGAAGCTCTGCGCTTGATGGACTTTAACGTATTCCCCCTGTCGTCGGAATCAGCATCTCTAGCCATCGAACAAGTATTCAGGGAGTGAATAGAATTGTTTTCAGAATTTAGTACCAGATACAATTTTGATACGGATTTTCAGGTGTAAACCTGCATGCTTGCGTGGATAGAGTGTTTAGTCTAACTTTCAATATTCCTTCTCGGGTGACTAATCGGTCTTGCATCTAATCGTACTACAGGTACGTGGCTCCGGAGTACGCAATGACCGGGCATCTACTGGTGAAGAGTGACGTTTACAGTTATGGAGTGGTGCTCCTGGAGCTCATTTCGGGGCGCAAGCCTGTGGATATGTCGCAACCGCCTGGGCAAGAGAATCTCGTCACATGGGCTCGACCGCTCCTTACAAGCCAGGATGGTCTTGAGCAGTTGGTCGACCCTTATCTGGGAGACGACTTTCCATTCGACAGCTTTGCCAAGGTGGCTGCCATAGCTTCCATGTGTGTCCAACCTGAAGTTTCGCATCGCCCGTTCATGGGCGAGGTCGTGCAGGCTTTGAAAATGCTCTACAACGAACCCGAAGGAGCGAGATCGGAGGTAACGTCCTGGCTGAGGGAAACATCGCCGACTTCTAACTTGGTGGAAACGTATCACTCGGAGTTTCTGCACGACGCCTCCTTCATTAGTAGCGATTACGATTCAGGGCCCTTCGAAACCTTGGATCTTCAAGAGCAACGGAAGCGGAAGCCTCTTTCCGCTTCTGCTACCATGACAAGCTCTGGATCGAGGGGGTTCTGTCGAAACCATTCGGGCTCTATCCGACGCTACAGTGCTTCTGCTCCGCCCAAGGCTTCTTCACTGCCGAGATCTCTGTGGTATGCATTGCGAGGAACTAATTCCAAGCCTGAAGCATCAGAAAGCATGAGCGTGAGTGAGCATGGAGCAGATCATCATAGATACTTGGATTCTCAACGCAGGAGATTTTACTCGGGTTTTTGGCCTTGAATTTATAGGGTTGCTTTGTCGATGGATCCATATTTGAAGCCGTAAGGTAGCTATTGATTGTTTCGTAATCTACAACGCATAACTTCATTACCAATCAACAAAATTAGTGTTCGCATTCCCCAGCCCCAGCTAGGGCGTCAATCAGCTTGTATATTGAATCATCATTGGACTTGCAGAATCACATTGGATTCTGTAATATCATTCCTCTCTTTCTCAGTCCTCTTCGTCAGTGCATTGCATTCTTCATTGCACTGAATTATGTGGTTCTTGCTGTTGATCTATGGGTCATTGTTTACAAGTCTAAAAAAAAATTCTCCTAAAATTTTACCTTATAACACTTCCTTCATGTTTTTGAAAATGTGGACTACTCATGGTCCAGGGGTTAATAATGACCATTTGGATGACATTGATGTCCCTCATCAAAATGTGATTGAAGTTAGGTTGGTTGGTTTGGTTGGTTGGTTTTGTTTGTTATGTTGAGATCTCTGGACCATGCATGCCCTGGTTGCGTTTTTGGTACCGTCAGAAAGCTCTCTATGAGGAGGGGTACATAGATTTTGTTTTGTGGCATTTGGTCCTATGGTGTGAAAGTTTTTGAAGTTTGAAGTTTTTATAAATTGAAAACTTAGAAAATTACTTTTATTTTTAGAAAATTATTGTGGCAATGGCTTTGGGCACACTACTAGAATATATTATGAGGATGTGAAATAGTTTTTCGTTTGCATGTGTAACAATTATTGTAACTTACTAAAGTAACTTGTTTGGTCATTGTTTTTGTTTAAAAGCTATATTATGTTTTGTATGAATAAATTCCAAAATTGTAACCATGAATGATGAAAGATAAAGATGTATTGGAAAATGTCTCTTAGCGATCTTCTAATTTTATACAAGTTTTGCTTCAAGGAGTCATTTTAAGTTTATTTTTAGCACTTTTGACAAATATTCTTAAATCTTTATATTGAAATGTAAGAAATAAATTCATAAGAAATATATTAAATATATTAAAAAATCTAAAAACTATAATATATGTGAATATTGTAGCATTGAACAACATAGTGTAAACCATAAATTTTTGTGTCAATTTGTTCTTGGAAATGTTATTATTGGATGTCAATTGCAAACTATGATAAAAAAAAAAAAACATTCTTTAAAGAACTTTTTGAAGATATCAAGCAAGGTTGAAACTCACTTGGAAAGCTTAATTTTGTTTGTTCTTGGTTTAAAACATATAATTCTCTTTACTTTTTCTTAAAAAATTCCTAGAAATTCATTTCTTCACAAAGAATTTTAAAATAATTGATTTAGAGAAGACATGTAGTTTCCTTTCAAAAAATTAAAGATAGAAAATCATCTAAATTTAAAAAAAAATCCAAATAGGGAATCCCTTAAGAAATTCTTAAATATTTCTTCAATAAAAGTAGATATGAGATGGAGGGAAAAAATAAATCATTGATAGTTCTAAAATAAAACCAAAACACATCAATCCCAATGTTGATATTGTACAAGCAAATAAAACTACGAACCTTTTTTTCTTTGGAAAATTGTGAAAATTGAGCAAAAAAGTAAATCCAAAATGTTATTTTTTTCAAAAAGATGAAAAGATTGCCCACAAAATAAGGTGCTCTAGAGAGATTCTTTTAAGTAAATGGTAGAATCTATTTTTTAAATGCTAAATTTTGATTAAAATATTGTTTTTATATTATCAAAAGTTTAATCTATTTGACCATTTTTCATCCACTTCAACATTTTTCATCTAATTTTAACTACAAAAATTATCATTGATAGTCACTCCAAGAATATTAAAAAATTTGTAGGAAAACTCTTGATTCCATAAACTTCACTTGACTAATTTGATTGGAAATTTGGAATGCCAATCAAAGCTTTTATTGTCATTATTATCAATATGTATTATTTTGTGGTAGTTGTCCTGAAAGGAAATAAAGGAAAACAAATGTAAACAATACTTTATTTTATTTATTACATAATCTTTTAGTCACATACAAGTTATCTTAGATTGCCCAAGCAACCTATATGGAGTTCTTTATATCTTAACAAATTTTTCACATGTTTCAAAAACATGTCCAATTTCAACCATCCCTTTTATGAAGAAAAAAAATTGTGTTAGTTTCTTACTCTTCAAGTAATGAGGTTTTCCAAGATTTCTCTTTGCAAATGCTCTACAATTCAATGAGCTCAAGAATATTTCATTTCAAAAACTCACTTTTTTGTAATTCAAAAAATAGCCTAAAAAATGATTACAATTAATAATAAATCTAAAAATCTACCTACAAAAATAAGAATAGTTAAAATTTTACATTTAAAAATTCTAGCAAATAAACTCTTGTAAAATAATTCATATTCAATCCACAATCAATTTTAGAGAAATTTTATATTTTTGTTTCAAATTTTATTAAAAATTTAGTTAATTAGTGCAATGATAGATCTAATTGTATGAATCTAATCTACAAGTCATTGTCTTTGAAATCCATTACTAAATCATATTCTCTACTATCAATGACTTTATGTTGTAGTATATGAAACACGGGTTTATGGCATTTGGATGACTTCAAAACAAAGTAGAAAGCATTTTTCATACAACTCTTGTTTTGGGAGTTGCTTGAATGGAAGTTGCTTTGAATGATGTCAAAAATTACCTAATTGGGGTATTTATGGCATTTCAATACAAGAAGATGCAACAAAAACAAATCACAAAATATGCTATTCTAGTGTCAATTTTGAAAATTTATTGCTCCTTGCTCTAAATCTAAAATTTATCCATAAATATGATATTTTCTGAATTTGAGCTCAACTAATGTACTTTAGTTTTTGCTACAATTTGAATTTTTGAAAAAACCCTAGAATAAAATACTTTATTGCAATTCTATTCATTTCTATTTATAAAATGGTATAGTATTTTTGTTTGCACTATGATGTTCTTCACTATAGTAAACACCTATGGTGAAACTTTCAAATTTTTTAAGTTGATTTTCTACTTAGTATGATTTTTCTTTTCTTTTTCATCAAAAATCTTCAAGAAATTCAGTTTTTCACCAAAAAATCTAAATACTTTGTGACATAAAGAAGATATATTATTGCATCTCTAAAAATAATTAAAAAATTAAAAATTCATTCACATTTAGTTGCTAATTAGGGGTATATATAGTGATGGAATCTGTCTTGCAACTTTGTGGTCATAGGCCCCACATTTTAGGGTGAAAACACCATTAATAGTGAAAAAAAATTATACAACACCTTAATTACTGAAAATAATTACATAGAGCAATGTCAACAATCCACACTAAAATTTGGATGTGATCAAAGTTTAAAACATTGGAAATATAATAAAGTAACAATTTAACAACTCAACCTCATATTTTTTTAAATATGGACTATCACAAGTCTCCTACTATTTAAAGATCATAAAGACAAAGCCCATTGGCAGTGCCTTGCAGAGTTGTAAGGTCATAATTTATATGTTTCCTTGGTCCAAATTGTTAAAATCTAAGATTAAACAATGTTGATTAATTTATAGTCCAAACTCCCATTTCAAACATCTAAGAAAAGCCTCTGACTCCAAGATGTTTGTATTTGAATTTAGAAAATACAAATGAAGGAAAAAATTCCTTGTTTTAGGGAATTAATTGCACAAAATGAAGATCACATGTATCTAGCATTGGGTAGAATTGTCTATGTCTTAATTACACACCATCATCAATGCACCATGAGTTAGCCTCAAATCAATGCAAATTGGTTCATTTTGGCAATAGAAGTAATTATATAATAGTTGGTATTGAGGTCATTATGAACTGAATTGGACGTGCATTAAGTCAAGCATAGGTTGGGAGAAGCCCTACAATAAATATTTTGTTGAGGCTAATAAGCATGTCTATAGGCTTTCTTGGGAAGCCCAAGGCAACAAACATTCTTTCAAAATTTTAACCCATAAATGACACCAAGGCCATTTTCTAGTTGATGAATGACAAAAAAATCTCTTCGTGTAGGACAAAAATGCAACTATTCATCCTCCAAAATTTGTGTGGAAAGCATTAGATGTTTTTTCAGACCTCCAGGAGACCGCGGGTTATAATGTTGTGATAACCAAGGAACGTGATTGCTGTTGTGACACCTTAGCAGTCCTACATGGCCGAGAGGTTGCCAGCTCATTTTTGAATTTTTTTTTTTTCAAATTTGAAGAATTTACATTTTTTTGAATTTTTGAATTTTTTTTGAATTTTTTTTTTATGACAGTCGAACATCCTTCACTGCAAGGGGAACTGTGAAGGAAACAACCCTCAAACGGTCTCCCAGAGGCCCGAAAAAACATCTAATGGGAAGATCATCTACAATAGTTTGTCTTCCAATGAGTACTTTTTCATTTTTTTAAGCCAACAATTCACATAGTGACAAAACAAATGATTTCCATGGTAACTAGCCCAGTGTTCAAGGGTTAAGAAAAAAATTACGCAAATTTTGAAAATGATTTTTTCAATTATAACATTGTTTCTTACATTTTTCCAAATAGGAATATTATACTGCACTAGTCATTCTACATGTAAGGCAAGGTGCTCTAAAAGCACCCCTGCTCTAAAAGCAACCACTAGTACACAATTACATTTTGTTTTTTTCAATGTACCAACAATATACATTTCAGGAGGTGGTTGCTCTTAGTGACCATTTCATTTCAACTTTCAAAAATTCATAACTACTGGTAATTCCACAAAGGTCCCCAAAAAATGAAACGGCTTGGATTAAATGCTGATTTCCATTTTTCTTCCTACAAAATTTACTGAAAATTGTTCCCCCAAATGCAATCAGCTCTTAAAAGGTCACTTTAAAAACAGATTTAATACGGTAGTTTTCCTTAACCAGGGGGACAACCAAGCCTGCCTGTTGTAACTACGACTTAAGAATATACTGTACATCCTTCTTAGTACATCCTTCTTTTCTTCGACGGCAAACTTGAATTTTGGAATTCGGAATCCTCATATTCCTCTACTTCTTGTGAAGTCAATGCTTCCATTTCCCAACTCTGGGACTTTGTTGGAGCAAGGGCATTGCCCGGCCATAATTCATTGATAAATTCACTCCACACTGTCGGGAACAATTGGTTATCGTAATAATTGATGTCTGTTGCATGTTGATAGAAGAGCCATCGAAGGTGGGAATTGGTGCAGCTTGTCCCAAATGTAAAATGAATCTGTTTGGCAGCCAAAATTTCGGGGTTGAGGTAGGCCAAATATTGTGCAATTTTCTCGTCAGTCAACCATGGCATCTCCTTCATCTCCTCCCCTTTCTTCTTCTCCTCCTTCTGCCAAGCTTTGAGGATTTGGAATCCCCATTGAAGCATATGTGGTGGGGTTGTGTTGACCAATTGGGCATGATCTAAGTGAAATGCCATTTTTTTGTAATTACGCTTTTCTAAAGATATGGAGTTTGATGGAGCTTATCTAATAATATAACCTTAGCTTTCCTCAATAGTTTTTGAGATACAATGCATAAGAAAATTCAACAAAGCAAGGTTGTGAAGAAAAGGAGTAAATTGTATTTTTAATATTTATTAGATTGACTTCTTATTTATACATGATACGTAATAACAATGCTTTTACTTTGAAAACGATGCTTTTACTTTGAAAACGGTGCTTTTACTTTGAAAACGGTGCTTTTACTTTTGAAACATTGCTTATACTTTAGAAACAATGCTTATACTTTGGAAACAATATTTTTACTTTGGAAACAATGTTTTTACTTTGGAAACAATGTTTTTACTTTGGAAACAATGTTTTTACTTTGGAAACAATGTTTTTACTTTGGAAACAATGTTTTTACTTTGGAAACAATGTTTTTACTTTGGAAACAATGTTTTTACTTTGGAAACAATGTTTTTACTTTGGAAACAATGTTTTTACTTTGGAAACAATGTTTTTACTTTGGAAACAATGTTTATAATATATTAACATATGGAGATGTTCTTGATTATAAGTAATGGACCTATTAGACATAAACCATTGAATTTTAAAATATTTACTAATTTTAAATTTTTCATATAAGTGAATAATTGTGTGTAAATATCATGAAGTGAATTGAGGAAATGTGTCACTTCTAAGAATTTTCAAACATTTTTAATGACAAATTATAATTCTTATAACTTTGAAAAACTTAAAAGTAAATTATATTGAAAACTATAATAATAAGATTCTTTTTAATTAAAACTTTCTCCTTAAGACGCAAGTGGCAATCATTTTGTATGTTGAAGCCCAAGGGATTAAATCTCATATAACTTGAAATTCAAATTCATACAACTTGATCTAAATTCAAATTCATGTATATTAAAACCTCAACATCATGGTTTTATATATAGATTGAAAAGGAGTCAAAAACTCCTAAAAGACAATAGATTCATTAAACTAGTACACAATGACTTCAATATTATATGTACAATTTTAAATTCCATTCCATTCAAATCTATTTATATTTATATTTTATAAAAAATATATAATTTACAACATCAAAAAAATCCCACTTCATATATTTTAGTTGTAAAAGGGTACATAAAATAGTTAAAGGTTTAGTAAAGACGATAGGTAAAATAGTGAAAGGTTTAATAAATGAGATGCATACATGTTCCTAACGATGACCTTTAGGTCAAAATTGGTTTAGATGATATTTAGTCAATATTTTTGTATTAATGAATATAGGGTGCATTAAGTATGAATTAATATGGATTCACAACTAAAGCCATGAAATGAAGCCATATGAGTGAGACCATGATTGTTACTTCAAATAATTTGTATCTTTTTGTTTACAATTGCAATAAGGCTATGTTTCTCTTTGTGCTACTAATGAAAAATAGACAAAGATTTTGAGGCTCTATCTAAGATCCAAAGACTTTGGTGGTGGAAATTTTCACACAAACATTAGAGCCTGCAAATAATGGTCATTAAAAACAACTTGTAGTGACCCCAATAACACTTATAATTAATTATTAATGGTTTTTTGAATAAATAGTTTGAAAAATCTCTTATCAAGATTTTCATTTAAAGCTTCTAAATTGAAAATTGAAAATAACAAATTTAGTCTACCATACCTTGTAGTCAAGGTTGGAATTTCTTACCAAATAATTAATTACTAAAGTTGGAAATAATAGCTTGGATGATGCTTTAAAATATAAACATTTTGCAAAATTTGTTTTTCCCATTTCCGATTTTAAAAAATAATCTTAAAAAAAATTGCATCTATTTAAAAAAATTAATTTTCCAACTATTAATAAGAATATGGTAATTGAAATGTCTTTTGCCTTGTACATGAAGTCTTTTAATATAAAGTAAACAATTTCTTTTAAGAAAATTGGATATTTTTACTTTTCATTCACAAGAAACTAAGGCAATGAATGGTTTTGGGATGGGGCAAAATTTGTTTCTTTGGCTTAGATGTGTGGTAATTTTGTATCAAGGGGAATATAAAACCTCCAAAGGTTAAGATTTTACATTGATTATTATTGTTAGATCACCTTGCATTGTAGATGTTAGACGAATATAGGAATACACTTCTAAGAAGTTTCCTCTAAGTTTTTAACTAAATCTCATTTTCTAATTTAAAAAACAACATAGCCCATGGTTGTGAATGTTACATTCATTTTTTAAATTTTTATTCAAATACATTAGCTGAATATTGTACCCGTAAACTTATGCTCATATTTGTGTGGGATGTACAATGTACAATGCCCAAATAACACGTTCAAGTGATTTATGCTTTCACCTTTAAAACAATTCTTCATAATAATTAGATGTTGAAACTTAATATGGAGGGTATTTTACTCTTATGAGAAAAGGTCCTAAAGTCTCTTTCTGCCGTAATTGCCCCTCGAAGATGTTTTTTATTCTTAACCCCTAAAATACCAAGGCATTTTCTAGCTCCGAAACCACTGAAAGCATCCATTTCTGCTGCAATCATCCAAGAAACCAAAAAAAACTTTCTTTTTAAGAATCTAACCATAGGATCTTGTACTTAACTTGTCTTGTATCATGTGGTAAAAATTTCATGAAGTTTGACTGTATGGATTAGAAGATATTAGCATTTGAAGTCAGAAAAAGAACTTTTTTTGAATGCTGGCAAGCAATTTCAGATGACTTTGACCGCCATTTGTGGATTTCTTTTGCACTACAGTTCATAAAGTTAAATTTTTTTTCGTTGAACATTTGAGTTGAGAGTTGAGGAAAAAAAATTCAGAAAAAAAACACTTGATTTTCATTCATTAAAAAATTGTTAAGTAGAAGTAGGTCCGAGATTGAACAAAACACTAAATTGTTAATAGCTCTAGGATGGAATTGAAACATCATAATCCCAACGGTGAGACTCTTCTTGCAAGCAAACTTTAACCTACCAAAAAAATTTGAAAAAAACTAAAAATTGCATTCAGAAATGAATTCTAAAAGTTTTTCTTTTTCTTTTTCTGAAGATGAGTAGATTGCCCGAAAAATGAGATCGTCCATAACTTTCTCATTATTACTCCAAGTAGGATGAATCAAAGCTTCAAATGTAGACAAAAACATAATCTTTGAGAAAAAAATTAAAAATTAAGAAAAATGTTTTTTTGGTGTTTTTTTATTTTTGCCCGGTGAACTGCTTTTTAAACATTGGGTGGCATAACTTTTGCTCCTAGGCACCAATTGGAAAAAGAAATTGTATTTTTAGAAAGATGACGTGATTCCCTATCTTCAAAAAAAGTTTTAAGAAATCAGGTCAAAATTTGAGGTCACACGAGCTTGCCCGAAATCCCAAGTGTCCCCCGAGGGGACTTTGGTACTTTAGGGGTTAATATATGAACAAAGTTTCAACCTTGGGGGAAATTTTATTTTTAAATTCGGTTATATTTTAGATTCTCCTCAACTTAAAGGGGTTAAACTATATATTGACACACCTTCAATTTTTTGAAAATTTTGAGTTCCTCAATGACCCCTTAGAGTTAAGCATTGGGGAATTAAATCTTTTCATTTTTTTTCTCTCTTTCCATCATCAATTAATTTTCTTTCTTTTAGAGAATATTATGTTTCACTTGATTTCATTTTTTACTATAAATTATGAAGGAATTTTCCCAAGTTCTAATAAATGATATAGCATATGAAAATGCATAAAAAGATATGTCTATCCAAATTATGTACAGTACAACGTGTGTACAGACAATGGATCTGGAGTTCTAGAATCTGGACTCTTACAAATTATTTCCCAAATTGCTGCCGCCTTTTGGGGGATTGCAAGTACTGTCGTACTTTGGTGGTAAATTTGATGGCATCCAGGCCGCAGATTTTTAATAATGAGAAAGTGAATCGGTGGATGAGCTTTTGCCACGTGGCAGAATGGGTATCACTGTAGAGAAGTATCGGTACAGACAACATCAATGCCCTTTTCGGGAATACCGCACCGTATGTAAGAATGTACATGCACTTGTCATTTCAAGACATAGTATGTAGCTCTAAAGTACATGTCTTATTTCTGAGAATCCTAAAAATAAGGTATGTATTGTAGAGATACATTTATGCCTTGAAATGGCAAGAGCATCTACACTCTAATTGTTTAAGGTCCATGAACCATTCATCAGTATTTATGGCTTAGTCTGCTTTTAAAGTGACCTTTTAAAAACAAATTGAATTTGGATGGAAGCTTGAAACAATTTTCAGTAAATTTTTGTATGAAGAAAAATAAAATTGACATCTAATCCAAGTTGCCTCATATTTTAAATTTTTTTTGGAATTAGTTATTAAATTTTGACTTTGCTACCTAAATACGGTACTTAGCAAGCCATATTCATTGAAACATTCCTCTAAAATGCAAAAATCACTTATTGTTTATGATTCTCTCAAAACCAAGTTTAAGGGTTTTGACTTGTCATTTGAAGGTTAACCAAATTGCTCATGTGCTCATCAACATAGACTCTTAATTAGTGAGAGGCTATGGAGAACAAGTTTTCAGCCAATGAATGTTTTGGAAATTGAAAAGGAGAAAAGGAATCTAACTTTATACTTAAAATTTTAGGCTTAGGGAGAGAATGATGTTGATGACACTTATTTGTAGCTTCTTTCAAATGTCTACAATTTATAAACTCCTAACTAATAGACTATAGCTCTTACAAATCAACTCCAAAAATCCTTCTATCTCTAACATTCTCCATGTCCTTCCATTTATCAAAGACTATACCAATTCAAGTCTCAAATATTTAAGGTAGGAGGTGTCTTGATAAAAACATCTCGGAAAGGACTAATATCGCTTTGAGGGAACCTAGAGGGCTTGTAAGATGGGCACTTCCTACTAGAAAAAATTCCATAAAAAAAATCCTTCAAAGATAAGTCACACATGACCCACTTTTTATTCGTAGTCATAATATGGGGATTTTTATTAAATTGATTCAGAATTTTGACATAGAAATGACAAAAGGCACTAAAAATATCCCCACTGTGACATTCACCAATGGTACTTCTATTCCTTGCCATAGTGGGATGTTTGGATACCTCTCAAACTCCTAAACTAAGAATGTGTCAATAGATATGGCCTATTAGAAGCAACCAACTAAGATTCCTTTTCATTTGCAAAAATCCTATCAAAGTTGGGGATACATAGTAGTAAGATAAAAAAAAAAAGCCCAAACTACTAATTCTTTTATAAAACATTTAATAAAATCAAAATCACTAATTAAGTATAATGAGGTGCAACACTAAGTAGTGAAAACCACTAATAAAATACATAAAATCTTGTGAGAAACATCCAAAATTAACTCTAAGGTGTTTTTAAATAGTGCAAAGAGACATGGAGTGAAATATATATACTATTAGAAAAGAGGTCTTGAGGCATTAAGCTACAATACTAAAGCAAGGTGCCTCAAGACCTCCATTTTACTAATGTAACCACATCCAACAACATCCCACTAAGCATTGGGGGTATAGGTCCTATTATTAAATTGCCTTGATTTTGTTGAATCTTAGTAGCAATTGAAAGATCATTTCAAATTTATTGTTCAAAATGGGTATGTTCCAAACACATACATGTTAAGGTAAGAATCTCTACAAGTGTATCCAAAATCAATCCTAATTTATTGTTCAAAATGGATCTATTCCAAATACATACATGTTCATGCAAGAATCTCTACAAGTGTATCCAAAATCAATGCTAATTTCTTGTTCAAAATGGGTATGTTCCAAATATGTACATGTTCAGGCAAGAATCTCTGCAAGCGTATCCAAAATCAATACTAATCTCTGGTTCAAAATCGGTATGTTCCAAATGCGTACATTTAAAGGCAAGAATCTCTACTTCTCCAGGTTTCCAACAGGGGTCACGATAGTTCCGTCGGAGGGTGAAAGTCTTACAGACTGTCGGAGAAAGATGCACTCAGTGTAGTACAGTCTGTATGGACCTCCTTTTTCCGGAGCTTCTCCGCACCTTCCTCTCCCGCATCACCTTCGCAGAACCCACATTACAACCAGGATTTTCCGTTTTCCGACTTCCACAAGAAGGGAGATACATACATAAAAGTCATGCCGTGTGCACATATCATCTCTGTACAATTTCAGTTTGCAACTTCCCCAACTCAGCATTTTTTCTTTTTGGTGTAGAATTTAGCTCGATATGTGAGCGCCACGCATATGCATTCAGTTTTGGGATTCAAGAAGAAATCGATGCTCGCTTGAAACACTCACTCTCGGTTTTCAGAGAAAACTTGGGCTGCAAGGTTTCACTGTCCCTTTTCCAAATTTGATCGCGGAACCCGATATCTGGTCTCCAGAATACTCACCCCCTGCCTAGAGTTTTCAAGTTTTCAAGCAGAATCGGTGCCATTTTGGGAACCAAAAGCTTGCACTGACACCTATAATCTATCGTTGCAGCGGATCTTGGAGATTCGTGGCCATGGCTGGGCAATACTTTTCAGACCCCCGGCCGTTTTATTTCCTGTCTGGGGACGAGAAACTCTCCTTTATGAACGATGTGAGTGTCCAATTGTCCAAATTCGGTTGCGAATACCTCCTGTTGTGGCTTGCATGTTACTGTTTAAAGCAACGGTCTGTCCCCGTCTGTTGGCTCTGGATCCAAAGGGAGGTGGCTTTGCATTGTGCAAAGCTGCATCTGAGGCAGTTTTGAGCAGGACCTTACTTGAAAAGCGAGCCAATGGTACAGAGGGACAGAGCCTCTTGGCGTAGCTGCTTGTTTCGAGAAAAATAAAGAAAATGAGTTTAATTGAGAATCTCTCTCCTTCCAGTTGAGTCTGGAACATGCACTTTGATGAGTCATGTGATGACAAGTTCCGTGCATGCCTGAGTTGCAGTGTTTTGCCCCGGGGAAGAAGGAAGGCAACAAGTTCATCGAGAGTGATCTGAAGAAGCAGCCTGAGAAGGACAAGAGCAAGGAAGGGGACAAGGAGAAGGAGAAAGAGGAAGCTGCCAAAAAGAAAGTGGAAGAGAATTCCAAGGTAGTAGATTATATAAATTTTGGGAGTCAGTCTTCTACAATTTGGTCTGTGTTCAATTGGTTTCTTTTTCTACATTCTGCAGTGAAAACTATGGCTCGCATGTTTGTATTGAATGCTAAGGATTTATTAAACTTTGTTGAGTGACACAGATTCAGACAGTTGAGCTGAACGTGGACATATGCTGCGACAGCTGCGTTCGGAAAGTGATGGAGGTTTTGGAAGACGTCCAAGGTAATACAGACTTAGGACTATAGTCCCCGCCAGCTTATAAAGCAATCAAACCTTCGTGTGCAGAAACATGAATTTTTCACCACTGCAATCTAGTCTTTATTTACTGAAATTCTCACAGGGTCCTATCTCTGAGAGATAATACACAACACTTTTCAGAGGAGTGAACACATGAACTGAGAATACAAACACAAAATTTTCTCCATAATGTTGAATTGTAACTCAATCATTGTTCACCCAGATTAAATAAGAACCATGGTGTGGTGCATAGATCAACTGATTTTGTGATTTAAATGCGGTGTCCCAGGAGTGGAGAGGGTGGATTGCGACCAGGTGAACAGGAAGGTGTTTGTGAAGGGCAGCGTGAAGCCCGAGGTCGTCCTCAAGATAGTGAAGCGGGTGAAAAGTGGCGCCAAACTCGTGGAGAAGAAAAAGTAACCAGTTCCATCCAATCATCTCTGACAGACTTCATATCAACAAGCTATGAGACGGACTAATATTCTCAGCATCTTCTAAACAGAAAAGCACACAGAAACACAAAACCTTCGGAGCACACAGAAACATGTAGAATGAGCTGAAGAGAGTCAATATCTAGTATTGAATTCCACCCGGAATGGGTAGATCTTTTGTAAATGATCGAGAATTGGTTTGAAGTAAAACTACAGGTGTCGAATTTGCCCAGCACAGCGTCACTAATATCTAGCTATAGCGGGACACGTGAATGCCGTGTCGTGAATTTCTAGCTATGTGGTGGCAGCCGACTACGGCGATGCGCATCCAACCTCCAGCTAAACGGCGCCCAGATGACTTCTACGAGGTGACGACGTGACGGCCATGTCGTGAATCTCTAGCTGTGTGGTGACGGCCGTGTTCGGCGATGTGCACCAAACCTCCAGCGCGCCATCCCCTGCTGCACGAGATTGCGCATTTTGATGTTGGGACGCCAAGTAAAATTACAGAGTGCTAAATTTTCTCTACAACAAAAGGGCGTCGAGATGAATTCAACACGGCGTTGTTAATCTCTAGCTATGTCGTGACGACGTGTGGGCCGCGTCGTGAATTTCTAGCTGTGTGGTGACGGCCGTCTCCGTCGTCGCGCATCCACCCTTCCCTCACGCCCAGCGCCATCCCCTGTTGCTCGAGATTGCCCATGGTGACGTTGGGCACTCAAGTAAAATCAAAATTTCTCTACAACAAATCGATGCCACCCCTGTTCGTCGACGCGCATCCACCCTTCCCTCACGCCCGGCGCCATCCCCTGCGCCATCCTCTGCTGGACGAGATTGCGCATGTTGATCGATGCTGGGTCGACAAGTAAAATCACAAAGTGCTAAAATTTCTCTACATCATAAGCTTGCCGCGACGAATTCGACGTGGTGACGGAGTGACGACGACGTGACGACCCTGTTCGTCGACTCGGATCCACCCTTCCCTCACTCCCTGCGCCATCCCCTTCACCACAAGATTCCGCATATCGATTCCCCCGTCCCGTCGTCGCTGTCCCTGAATACCCAACAAAACAAGGTCGAACGTGGGCGGCGACTCCTCCGGCCTTCGCTTATACCTCGGCCTATCACTCTTAAACTTCCACTTCTCCTCCTCCTGTTGCAACTCTTTCAGAAACTGGGCAGACACAATCCCCTCTTCCATCCACTCGAAGATCCGCTGGTGGAGAAAGATTCGCACCTCAGTGCTTTCGCCCGTATCCGCGGCGTGTGAAATCGCCGCAATCTCCTTGCGCACCAAATCCGAAAACAGCAAACCCGAGCGCTCACTCAAAACTGAATTTCGTTCGCTTAAGACGAGTTCACTGATGATTTGGACGACGTTGCGACGGGCGATAGCTTGTGGCTCGCGTTCGAGGATGTACAGAAACAAGTTGAGCCACGATTGGGGAGAAAACGAGTTGCTCTGGAGCAAGCGGAGGACGTAGTTAGCGACGGAGCGAATGTCACTATCCTCAAGGGATGCCACCTTCCACAGAGATCGATAAATGGCGTCCAAGCTCTCGGCTTCCATTCCTGTTTTGCAAGATTGCTGTCAGGACAAGAGAAAGGATTGGAAAGGAACGTGGGAATCAGGGGGGCAGGGAAAAGACTGTAAACTTTGGATGTGCAAATTGTACTGGAAATCGATCACGGGCGTCTAATTTGTGAAGGAAATGAGATTGAACTGTTGATTGTGGGGGAATTGGTTGTGGGTTGAGGAGGACTGTCTGTGCGTGCTCGGAAAATAGTTTTGTCTGCGTGGGGAAGGTCGTGTCTGTACGCGGTGGGGGCAGTGTCGGTAAGGAGGATGCCGGCACACGCGCTTCTTGACTGGGGAATACTGGATTCTCTAATGCCACATCCGTGTTCTCGTGTAGATGTGATATCGTTCTGTAATATCACATCTTTGAGAGTAGTTCGAGGAAACGTGAGCAAGTAAAGTGCCTTGGCCGCCATGACACTATCCCCTGTCACTAGCTTTTCATTTCTACGTAATCATGAGTCATGCTATTATGTATAAGTATTTTTAGACTCTATTTTGCCTAGCATGAATCTTGTCACATGACCATGTTGTGTGGTAATATTTCATACAAAAAGACATTTTTAGAACCCCCTAAAAGGCATTTTTGTATGCTCACTATTTCAGTTTTACTTATGATTTGCCAAAATTCCTCACTAAGAAGTTGGCCTCCTTGACATGGTTGCTGCAAATTTGATTTACTAAATCAAGTTGATACTATTCTATAGTGACTCATTTCTAAATATGTATAAGTGGCCTTTGAGTATGCATTTTTAGTATAAACTCTATCTTGAAATCATTTTAGTTGGAAACAAATGTATTCCATTCTCTTTGTACTTTTACTCTATATTTTCATTGCATAATATGCCTTATTGTATAATGAGAAGTTTCATATTTATGTACTAACCTCTTAAAAGATAATTCATGTTCTTGTTTGGAAAAACTTCATAGTTTTCTATATTAAAACACAAATTTCAAAAATTTGATATTTTTCTTATATAGTAATATATATCTTAAATTTACTTTCATTTTTTCATAATTAAGAACTTAAAAAAAAATTAATGTGATTTTCTAAAACTTTTTTTTTGTATAAAATATAATAATTACAAAATGCTTAAAATAGTATGGAATTTTGACAAAAAATGAAGATAATTGTAATAAACATTATGGGGCAGTTTGTGCACTTCTTGAGCTCACACAAAGAGAAATTTGATAGAAGATATTTTTTAAATCAAGAATTGAGTATGTGAAAATTTAGGTTTCACTTTCAAAATGCTCCTCAAACTTGCAATGTTCTCTAAGACTTAACAAGGATTTTAGTTGATATATACTAGTAGAAAAGAAGTCTTTTGACACTTACCTACAATACAAGAGCTTGGTTCTAAAGGTCTATATGAACAACACCTAGATGGAACCAAGATTTTGATATTATCACTCAATGCCTTACAATAATAGCTTGGTGCCTAAGGACTTCCTTTCTACTAGTGAAGTAGGGAAAAGGATTTTAAATTGAACTCTTCAACTCAAATACATCTCTTGGATGTCAATTTTAGGTACAATACTATATTGTCACAAATTTACTGTAATTTTGGTATTACAAAAACATACAAGAATATATATTCAGGTATGTAGAACATGATTAATTTGTTTGTGTAGAACAAATGCATGAAAAAGGTTAGAGGATGTCTGCGCAAGCACCACGTCATCCTAGAAAATATCAATTTTTTTCTAATTTAAAAGAATATTGTCCTACAGAGTACAGACTACCCCATCTGGCTTTATCTTCCTACCGTCTCGTATCAACGTCTACTTGCGTCCACAGACAGTTCACTGGCTTCGAAATTTATCGAAGTTTCCACACTGCAGTAAAGTACTGCACACAGCAAATAATGGAACTGACAGCTTGAAGTCTTGAATGTTTCCAATCAAGCGTCCACGTCTTCAACAAGAAGATACCGGTATCTTACAAAAGATGCCAAACCAACCGACTGAAAACCCATTTTCAGCAAGTTCACAACTCCACTTGTAAGCAACAGGGACACTGTACAGTACAGTACAATACAGGCATGGTGGTATGCAATGCTTACTCTTCAACTGCGTCCTCGTAAGGGGCGCCAATTCACATCCCCTTGGAATACCTGAAGCATATGTGAAATGCATGATGTTTCCTAATCCTGTACAGACCCACATTTCCAGTATAATTGCCTACAAAAACTATTACCTTCTAGAAGATTCAGCCTGTATTGGAGAGGTATAATCCTGCACATTTAAACCTTCAAGAGCACACTTGAGATCTACGCCAAATCTAATCAAAAGAAACGAAAGTTTCAGGATTTTTCTTCCACTTGCTCCTCGTCGTCCTGCTCTTGCGTCATTCTCTCCTGAATTTCAAGCTTATCGACAAACCGATCCAGCACGTCCTCTGTTGGTAAAATGCACTCTGAGGATTTTCCGAACCAGTGATAGCGCCGCGTGGCCACGAAGTCGTACACAGCATCTCGAATGGGTGCCGGGATAATCATGAAAATCGATAGGGCCGAATACGGTAACGGCAGGTACGATGCCACTTTTAGAGCCGCTGTCAACATTGTAGTAAGCATATCAATTCCCTTTCTGCTAAAACTTCCGCTCTTGCAAACATACTCTACAAAATATTCTTTAGACATTGAGCCTAGCGCCTTCGAATTAGAATCACCATTACCAAGGAGGGCCAACCAGTTCGTTCATGCCAAAACAAAACAAAATAAAAGATTCCCTCGCCTTCTCAAATTTTCAAAGGACATAACCAGGTGATGATGGCTCGTGACAAACTCCTGCAAAATCAATTATTTAATGATGAACCCCTACAGTCTTGGGCCAATTTCAATTCTATTTTTACTCTCATTAGCATGATGCTTTGGATTCCATTCTAGTAGTGCATCCTCCAATGCTAAATGTTATGTATGACTGAACTCATATCCCAAAGTCAAGACTCAACTACTAACTCAAAAATGACTGGCTCACCAGTAGACGCTTGATGGCATGAATCTGGTCCTTCGATGAAAACAAACCGTCTCAACACTTCCTCTCGAGTGATGCCACAGAGCAGCAAGTAAGGCTCCGCTGCTCGGGATTGCAACGCACAAAACGAGATTGCTTTCTTCTTGTCCACCCTTATGACCCAATTCACACCTACAGTGAGAACAGCAGGATCAATAAGGCAATCAAGAGCCTCAGGAGAAAGCAACCACCAATTGGATATAAAGATTTCCCCAAAACTCAAACGAAACACTACATAGAGACCCACTGCTGCACTCAAGAATCTGAATCCATGACTCTGATTCTATCAAAAGTTTATATAAAATTTGCATGCTGGTTTGTCATTAATAAAAATGCAACGAGTCAATAGGAGCTGTATGTGAGCAGGAAGAATGCTTAATACAATTCAAGTCCAGAAAGTTAACCAATCTGTGTCAGAATGCGATATCATGTCCTACTTGGAAAGTAAGGGTGCACGTTTACAAGGGCTAATCAACATACTCGTCAGAATGGCAAAATTTCAAGAAATTGGCAAATATTCCAGATGCCATTCCTCAGACCTTCACCGGTCCTAATTTTTAGAAGTCAGTGCACTTGAAATTCACACTTTCGGAACTCCGAAACACGCCATTTAAACGAAATATGAACACGCCAAAGAATGTAATGCATCGGGGAGTGAGAAAAGACATTCTGAAAAATGTATTCCACAACAACTGAAATTGTAAAGTCACTGTCGTCGAGATGAATGCATCATAGTGGGACTCAACAAGGGCAGAAACTGGAAGGTGACAATACCTGCATTGCAGAGATGACAAACCCCATCGTAAATAACCACACAAGGTTTCAGATTCAGAGCATTTCGCCGTGACGCGTAAATCTGCAAGCTTCGCCGTCCACATGGCAAGAGATCATGTCCCTGACTGCCAACTGCTGAACCACCCCTTGCAGAAAAGAAATTGTCTTTGGAGTAACTCTGTCCGAGAATAGTAGGTACTGCCTGCATCCTGTCTACAAGCAGCCAAGGATATGAAGTAAGCAACCAAAAATAAATTCGCGCATCGGGAGCGATCATGTAAGATAACGCAAACTCGTAAGATCTTGGAACCCTAATTTTCAACACACAGATTGTGTCACCTCTCCTCTCAACATTGCATTCCAAACCTTTCAAGACACCTTTCAGAGTAACGTCCACTCAAGATTGGATCCTAATCCAATTTCAATTCAAATAAAAAGTCTCACTCGGATTCAAGCAGAGGATTGTTGCAACCGAACGTCCAGAAACCCTTAATCTCATAAGAGACACTCGAATTGAACGGGAGAGCAGAAGGGAGAACAGACCTAAAAATGGAGCACCAATTGATGCGCAATCAGAGCGAGAACCAAGGCGATGGGCGGTGCACCCGATGACGCCTTTGGGCATCGACCACCGAAGCCATGGCCTGACCAGTAATGTTGACACCGCCAGTCGTTTCATCACAGCGCAAGTTCCAACAGAGGACAGGTCGCAATCACACAATGTATTCGCAATTCCTCTTGAGCATCAAAAACCTTTGTCAATTATAGGTCTACTTGTACCAATCGCCCCAGTCTCACCTCCGCTTGTACCAAATCCCCCTCTGCAGTTACCTGAATCATCAATCTATCATAAAGCCTGCATTCTTAAACAAAGTATCCATTCTAAAGTGAAATTCCTCTAATTTAACTCCAAGGTATCTTCCCAAGCTTCGAGACATCGGCTCCCACAAATTCAGATCCCTCTTGAAATTTACCTTTCATCGCAATAATTGTCAAGAATTTCGCAATGAGAACCCTTAAACCCTAGCTATCTAACACCCATTCAGGCAGCTACTCCAGAAATTGTGCCGCAGGGTTTTGCCGACCAGTTTTTATCCGTCGATGGCGGTGATCCGACGGTCGCAGATCGAGGACTGCGTGTTAACTGTCAGAACTACTTGCGTCGCTGAAGTCTGCTTGTTCCATTCAGTTGATAGGAAATTGCTTGCGATGGGCCTTGCTTGATGCGGTCGTCGTGAAATGACTTGTAACAAGTCAATAGTTATCCTTTGTTGTGGTTTCCTTCACAATGTGACAGAATTTCGACTGTGATGTGTGAAGATTCAAGCAAATCCCTGTCAACTGAAGCGTGGATTGCTGCAGCAAGTTCTGCGATGACCTCGAAAGGCGACTCTCTTGGAGTAAGCAACCATCATTCTAATCTTGTATAGAGTAACGTCTATAGCATCGAATGCGAGCATTCGTGTAGCGCGTAACCTGTTTCTGGCATACTCTCAAGATGGAGAGTCGACTCTAGGAATACGATGCAAATTCAAATTTTATGAGCTCATGTAGTGTCAATGAATTACCTGCTCTTTAAGTCTGCAACGATGCCGGCAATGTGGTGTCTTCAGAGTTTTGTAGCTCCTCGTTTTTAGCACCATGATAAGGGTTTCCTCAACTTTCTCTAGTAGTGGATATTATGGTGCTTCCTAGTGCAGGTTGGCCATTTTGGTTTATGACAAGCTAGCCCTAATTAGGGTTTTATACTTACTGGTGATACAGTTCACGATTTCGGCCACGAGACTCTGTTTGTTTCCAAAATTCAGTCCTGCGCGATTCGAATCTCGTCTCAAAGTAACTAAGCCCCTCATAGAACTTTCAAAGTGCATTGTCCAAATTGCCTCCATTCTTGGAGCAATTAACCGTGAATCTAACACCCCGTACCCTCTTCTTTCGAGAATGATGTGGTTTATCATAGGATTAGGGGTAGCACATCTGGCAAATTCGTGCTCCGCGATTTGCAGCGTTGTTCCCAACCTGTTTTAACGAAATTCCGAAATTGCCTTCTCCTGGTTGCTCTGAAAACCCATATCCTATTAGGGGTTTCGGACTGCGAGCATTTTGTCTGCAAGAAAAGGACTAACTTAACAATTAGTGGAGACTCTCAAACGCGATTTGAATATCTATACAAGTGGGTTACTGTTTCTTGGATGGGATACTGGAGCTTTTACCGGTAGTCACGCAGGACCAAAATAGAAAGAAAGAAGTGAAATATCGCACTTTTCGCACTACAAATCATTGCTCTGACGCCCCATATTTTGAAACTTTAAGACGTCAGTTTCTAATTATGTATGTTGATTGGTGTGTGATGTTTAATTGGTATCGATAGATGGTATCTGCCTTCTTCTTACAATGAGATTGTAATAATGGCAGGTTATTACCGCCAGGTTGTGCACATTCAATTAACAGTATTGCTCATCTATCACATTGTTGGGTTAGATTGTCACATTTGATGGCCATTCCTGATTTGAAAAAGATATTTGTTCCACATGGCTGCATTGTTAATGCTGGTGCTAATTCGGGTTCTAGTGATGTAGAAGGTAGCGAAAGTCTTCAGAAGACAGCAATATGATAAAACGATTGGACTCGGATGTTTTACAGAATGTTTTATCCCTTTGAGTAGCTTCATCTGACACCTGAAGTGCAGATTTTTAGTCCCTGAGTGCGGAGTATCTAAAAACTTGGGGGTGCTTTTTCCAGGGTGACGAGGAAGCGGTGCGAGAGGAGCTTCAGGACAAAATTCTGGAGCTTTTACAAATGAGGGCTCAATCGTCCACCATCTGCCCTTCAGAAGCCCGTGAGCTTGCTTCTCTTTTCTTATTCTTAGGGTTTTGTTCTGGTCCTTTCTTTTTTCAGGTAGCTAGACTGGGTCATTTTTCTGCTGCTGCTGCTGCTTTAGCTCTGTTTCCAGAGCATTGTGGATTGTGCTCTTTGACCAAGGCATTTTGGATGGGGATGTGCAGCCAGAGCACTGCATCCTGAGAATTGGAGGGACCTCATGGATCTCACGAGGGAGGTACCTTTGCAAATCACTTTCCGATAGTTCGTACAATGACCTGAAAGTTAACGTTGGATCCATGATTGAAATAATTGGGAAGTGTTCCAACTCTACACACTAGAAGCAACTGTTGAATCACAAAAAAACTGAGCACTTTGTCCGTGCTAAGCGTGGACTTTGTGCTCCACAGGTAGCACGTCAACTGGCATTGGATGGCCGTATCGAGATCACACAGGTGAATACATAAGCTAAAGTTTTATTGGCAAATGCTTTTTTTCTTAGGTTTTAGGAGAAACAGTAGGATCATTTATTCCTTGGAGCCATGAATTGCGCCTGCTGCTTTTATCTCCAACATGCGATCTTGTTGAAGGGTTGCTAATGGAAATTGATATTACTTATATTACAAAATGCTGTGAATTTTTGTGGTCTCTATCCCAAGGGAAGAGGTTAAGCAATGGTTTGAAATGTACGAAGTAATGGTGTCTAATGAGAATGAAGCAAGTGTTTAAATCTACAGCAGTATGTTGAATGGCAGTCTAAGATTGTTATATAAGGCTCTTCAAATTTTCAATCAGTGAGGATTCTACGAAGGATAGTTTAACTGAGAATCATATGGAAAGACTTATACGAGAATTATAGACTCTATTTGGGTTAGAGACACTTGAGACTAGCCACATTCCTCGTGCATGTTTGGAGTTGATATGGACTTGAGCCTGTGGGTGTGAAATGCTATGTTCTCAGAAAGGAAGAGCAGTGGATCCCGTTGCTCCAGTACGAGGACCCATAAGATTGCGACTGGCAAGCAGCAAACCACAGGTCGACATCAAGACCACCAACTTGAGTTGACTGTCGCTGTGTGCTTTTGTTCAAATTCTTCCCTGTCAGGCGAGAAAATATCTCCAAGGCCATCACTGTCCATCTTTGCAGTATAGATTATAAGTGAACATGTAAGATATTGTGGTGACATGGCTCTCCTTGATGGGTGTCAGATGTTTTACTGTCCCTCGTAGTGTAATAGCAAGTGTGATCTGAATTCTTGTAGATCTGCCTTCATATTGGAGTTCAAGTCCTCTTTTGGCAGGTTTTTGAATTACCGCAGTGTGTACTATCCATGAATCAGTGTATAGACAGTGTATAGACAGTGTTTATTGTCTGTGTATCAGTGTTCTTGCGCTAGCAAGTTGAAGAGCCGCGTGTCTTCATAAGTATTTTATTGTGTATGGTAAGTTATCTGGAGTCTTGTAGTAACGGATCATTCCCAAGTTAATAGTTCCAAATTTGTCCCTCTCTGAAATTTCATTACACTCATGAAAGGAGCTCCTGACACCTTGCGGCATTCTAGATTCTTCAGGAGTTTTCTATCTTTAACACGAATTTTCTTACATCTTGAGTTTAAGAATTTTTGAGGGAGAGAGTTCATGAAATCAATCACGAATGTCTACTTGGCAATAGCTCAGAATGACATTGTGAACATACAAAATGTAATTGTTCTCAATATGTAACCATATTGATTGAATCTAAATCATATCTTCTTTTTGTTTGTTAAGAAATGATTATACAAAATAATTCAATTAGTGCACCATATAGTAATTATATTAACTCACACTCATTTGGGAATCATGTGAATTTGAAAGGAGCACTAATATGGAAGTTCATAGTATGTTAGATAAGCTCCATATAATGTGTTTTCCTCTAGTTTCATGCTATCCCAGTTAGTGTAATTGTCATTAAAGTCTCATCCAAATTTCTTCTATTTTTCATCCAACTTTCATCTAAATATTCATCCCAATATTCTCAATATTTAAACCACTTTCCTCCAACATTTTTTGAATTGTTGTAAAGGATCTTGTACTATTCAAACTCTCCAATTAATTGAATTTACTTATGTAGTAAGATGGATGCCCAGGGAGATCACTTAGAGTGTCCATTTAGAAACTATGTGCGTTAAGATTTTAGCCCCCCTATCTTATATCCTAAAATTTAAATAAAAGGGAAAAAAATATCTATATATTTTCCTACTTTGAAAGTTTATGTTTTGAATTATTGATAATTTTATTTGTTAATTATAATTAGCTACAAATTTTTGAAGTAAAGAAATACACTGTAGAGGTGAAAATAACTTTCACATTCCTATTTTATATAAGAAAAAATTGTCTAAAAAATGAACCAAAAATTCTTGAAATTAACTCTCTATTGAAAGTTCATTTTTCTTGAATATTGATGTAATGGTCATCTAAATGTGTTTTCTATAAATATTGAGTTGAAAAACATGCTATTTAAGTTCATTTTTCAACCTATTCTACAAATCATTTCACATGTTATTTGAATTGGAAATTTTTGGCAATAGAAACCTACAATCATTATTAAACAAAGTTCAAATTGAACATTGAATTATAATTTATTAAAAAGTAAATAGGGGGTCAAAAAATCACTTTAACACACATAGTTACTTATAGATATACACTAAATGATCTCCCCAAGGATGGATGCACTTGTAGAACAACTTCAGTAATGTATATGTTTATTTTGTGTAATTTTTTTGTAACATGTTTAAAAAAAATAATATACTTAAGTACAATCTAGAATCTCTTAAAAACTCTAAATGGAAAGCCAAAATCTCTTCAAGTATTCTTTTGTAATGTTTACGCTTGTATGACAATATTCAACTATAGAACTTGCATATGAACATGAAGAAAACATTTATAGCTTAGATTGTTTTTCTATGTAGAGAAAGCTCTAAATAATCCAAATTTTGAAAGTGAAGAAAGAAAAGTGCAAAAGTAAAGATATAAGTTGAGTTATCCCCTAAAGTTCCAAGGCCAATTTTCTGCCAAAACCACTCAAAACGACCACTTTTGCTACTTTTACCTATGAAATAATTTTTTTAAATATTTTTTAGAATCCAACTGTAGGATCTTGTTCTACACTTGTCTTAGATCACATGATAAATTTTTTTGTGATGCTTGACCGTGTAGATTGAAAGATATTAGCATTCAAAGTGGAAGAAAAAAATTTCTTTCAAGAAATTGCTATGATTGCCTGCAAAACAAGAAACTCCATAACTTTCACATCACTAATCCAAATGGAAATAATCAAACCTTCCCATTTAGAAGAAAATATAATCTACAAGAAAAAAAATATTAAAATTTTTATTTCAATTTTTTAAAATTTCTTTCTTGGTGTTACGACTCACAACATAAAAGATATTGGATTTGAATTTTTTTATGAATTGAAAATTAAAAAATTACTTTAATTTTGATTACCATATATTATAATGTGGCAATGGCACAGGGCACACTAATTATAGTGGTGTTGGCAAATCACAGTTACCAATGCACTTTGCACTCCAAAGTTGAGTTTTCTTGTACCTATCCAAAGTACAGTTGAATGTGCTTCCACTGATGATAGAGGTGTATTTGGCGGGCCTCTTTCCGGGTCCCATTGAGGATGCCCAACTGGAGACGTTTTTTGGTGCGCGCGCACCTTTCATAACCACTGCTGGAGCTCACTGCCTCCGAGTCGTCCGAGGCAGCTCCCAGCACTGTTCACGGAGCTGTTCACAGTGCCCGCATGGCCGCATTGATTTAAGTCCTGCTTTTCTCGGTAATTCAGCAAAATTTCCACGCATTTCTGCGTTTCTTTTGGCTTGGCGGCCCAGAGCCCGCCGAAGCCTTTCTGTTTTTTTGGGTTTTTTTTTGGCTCAAATGAAGGATTTCACTGCAACTGAGATTCACAAAGCCTGTTTGGAGTGCCATTCAATCTGGGGCACCGTGGCAAACTGGCAATGCTGAAGACTTTTGGGTTTCGATCAATGCGCTTGACCACTTTCTCTCTCCCTCCTCTGTAATTAAGATTTTGGTTTAAGCTTAGTAGACTATTTTCTGGCCTCGTGTCGTTGATTGTCAGTACGCAGTACGTTATTCTACGTTTGCACTTTGGAAGTTCGCTCAGGAGTCTGTGCTAACCTCCAGTGAACTCAAGTCGCCCTGGAAGCACATGTTGTGTGCTGCAACCCTAGATCCGGCTATGCGACTATGCCAGCCTTTGGGCTGAGGATCGCTTCATCATCGATGTGGGATCCTGCTTGTTCGGATTAGGGTTAGGGACCGTTCGCAGTGACGTTCTCCTTCTTTGATGATCTTTCTCGATCTGTGGAGATAGATCTATGCTTTGTGAATATGGAGTATGAGGCGGAGTGCTTTAGCTGGTAGTTGTACTAGGCGGCGACGGCGCAGCTGTATTCTCTAGCTCCCATCGTTTACCGCCAGGTGAGTTAACCAACGTTGTGCATTTTCAGAGTTTTTTCTGTCTTGTAATCTCCGCTCCGGTGAGAAGTATTTGAAATCGGAACGGAGGGTATGAAATGTCGTGGTACTTGGAGATGAGGTGCTCAATCGTTACACTTAAGCTGAGATTTCGTGCTAAAGTTTTCAAGAAAATGTTTTGAGTGATATTCTGTTGAGAACTACTTGAAATGTGGTTCTAAAGAACTACTGGGCGCCTCTGAAATTTTAAGTATTGAGATCACTGTAAGTGATCGAACGCGGGCTTTGAACATGACCGCAGAGTATAGCGAGTCAACATGCATTTCATTTAAAAATAATAATTTCACATTTCTGGGTTAAACCATACTTGTTGGGAAGCTATGAAGGATGCACTTCTGCAAAATCGTTACCGATGTTGTGATGTGTATTCTGATGTTTCGGTTTAAGCAGAAAGCGTATCGATTAGTATTCTGTCCTCCTTGAAGGGTTGCCTTTCGTAGATTTGAACTATTGTGGAGAGTTGGGGCAGCATCTTAAGAGGCCAACAGATAATTTCCAAGATCCTTGAAATACGGGATCTGCTTGCATTTTCTGAGCATCATTGTGATTTTGGCACAACAATGCTGCTTTTCAGTTCATCAGGACGGGGTAGACCTCAGAGGGGTTTAGGGTTTGGTAGTTCAGAGTGAGGGACCTAGATTTGGACTATTGGTTTGCCACCTAGTAGCTACGTAGACTATGTTGTTCAGCTGCACAAGATATCATTCATCATAGTACTTTAAATCCTCTCGATTGTGACACCGGTTACTATGCAAATTCTACTTGCAGGTTTTTTGAAGCCTGACTTTCGGCCTTTTCTGGAACGATCATGGTACCACTTTGACAATAGTAAACAAGTCGTCAGCAATTCACTATGGTACACGAATCAAACCATTTGTCACTTTGATTCTTTTAATCAGTCTTATGGTTGTTGTAACGTTTTAAAATCTGACTACTCATCGATGTGCAAAACTAATTCGATGTCACTGTTGATTGTACAGTCGATCTCTCCAAGCCGGAAGTTGATGCTGACAAAGGCCACCCTCTTTGTAGTAGGTGGAGCCTTTCTCATCTCGCTCTTGCAATTTTACTACTTGGACGAGCCATTGTCGCTGTTTTCCTTGCAGATATATCCCATACAAGAGCCGATGCAAATCTATGCGGAGGAGGAATCTTTCGCCCAAGTTTTCAAGGACTTTCTGGAGCCACGACCTCGGAGGGTACATTTCAAAGGCGCACACTCCATACTCTGGAACACATCCTATCCCAGACAGGAATGTAAATCTGAATTGTTTCCGTTTCGGCACTGGATTGGGCTGTCAAGGGAACACATACCCGAAAGCAATCAGACCAATCACACAGGACAGCAGTTGTATGGAAGTGTTGCAGCCCAACGCGCCATATGGAGGCACCAGCACCCCAGGAGCTGTGAAGACAAGAAGTTCATCGTGTACGAAGCGCTGGGTCCTGAGCACGGCATTGGAACAATTCTACACACGCTTGGAGTGGCTCTGCAAGCCGCAATCAACCTGAACCGCATTCTGGTGCTGAACCCTCAGCCGAATTACGAATGGGTCAATGGATGGTTTTGCCAGAACAAAACCACGTTGGACGAATGCTACTTTGAGCCTATCTCTAGTTGCACAGTGCACGATGCATTTGGAAACAAGACTGCAAATCTCGACAATTTGTGGCGACACTCAGAGCTCACCATGGAGAGCTACCACCGCAACGAAAGTGATGATAATTTCTCCGAGAGGTTGTTTGGATCTTCTTTGAAGGAGGTGATGATGAACTCTGACGACCCCGCGAATATCATTCAGTACTTGCGATCCGAAACACCGCACATGTTTCACAGTTTGTTGCAGGCTGGGCAGCTGCCCGAGAATTCTTTCCACTGGTGGCGAGCGCAGAGCATGGCCTACATTGTGCGCCCCAATGCGCGCCTGCTGCACGAGCTCGAGCTCCGGCGGAACTATTTCTTCAAAAAGGAGACCCTGGAGCGTGGAACAATCTCTGTGCACATTCCCTACTACGGGCATCGTCTGAAGGCGTCTCCCACTGCCAGCCTCGAAACCTACTTGCAGTCTGCCGAAGCTCTGGTAAGTCGTCACCCAAATGAGCTTCAGCGTAGGATTTTCTTGAGCACCGAAGACCCGGATGCCATCAGTTTCTTTGCAAAGCTCACCAACTGGACTGTAGTCTGGACAAATGTCACACGTGTTCCGAGGAACCCGGACATTTCGGACCCAAATGTGGCTCTCAACAATTTTGCCTCTCGGTTTGGATGGGACGAAGAGTTCATCAATAGCTTCCTCAACTTGGACATAGCGCTGGAGTGTGATGGCTTCGTTGGTCAGCTTGGGTCCCATTGGAATCGCCTCATTGATGAGCTCCGCTCTACCGTGCGTTGCAAGTATGACCGTGTGTATGTAGACGTTGTGCAAGGTTTCAATATATCCAATTATTTCTGGTGATTTCATGATCACCAATTGCTTGCCTGCAGGAATATCATGTCTTTGGTTTTTGATGTGTATTCATTGCTGTCTGTGTACGTGTATATGGAAGACTTCTATTTCGACTTGTTATGTGCTGGTTAGTCGATTGTGGGGGATACTAAAAACTGTTTCAGCCTATTATAGTTTTGGTAAATATTTACGGTGCAAAATGTACGTTGCTTATAGTGCATGGAAATAGATGGTTTAGGTTCGCATAAATTAGTTTGAAGAATGTCGCCAGAATTGTGTTCGTTTTAATTTGAACTACAAACCATCTTTTCTTTTACTCTCATATATTGTCTTGATCCCAAACGTTGGCTCGACCCAAGAACTGATCGAGATTGGCAATCTCTAAGTCGTGGATATATTGAAGGATCAATTGAATTTTCTAGTTTCGACTGCAAAAAATATTATTTTCATGGCTAAAGCATAGAATTGTCTTATCTATCATTGTGAATGATTATGTAAATCATCACAAAAATAGTGTGGGATAATGTATGGGAGATGTTAACCCCTAAAGGACTGGACTGTGTTTTTTTTGCTGTATAGAAATTTTGGGCAGGTACCTATGAGTGGAGATTTTCATATTTCGGGCTGAAATTTTAATAGAATGTGGGGGCGAGGAAGATCTTTCATATGCACCAAATTTCATGACATTTGGAAATACGAGTCAAAAGTTATAGCCCAATATGTTACTTTTTTCTTCAACCGGGCAGTTCGGGCAGATCAGAAAAAATCACTTTTTTCAGAAACAAAAATTTGGAATTGATTTTCTAGAGTCAAAAGTTATGAGGATTTTTTGTTTGCAGGCAGTTTTGGATTTTCTACTCTAAAATAAACTTTGAAATCCTTTATCTTACCTAATTTTCAATATTTTTGGACAAAAATAAAATTATAGGATGTAAATACATTATTACAACATTTAGACCATTGGGATTGGAAATTTTTAATTTCATATTTAAATTGTAAATAATTTAGTATTTTTAATCATTCCTACTACTACTTACTTACTATTTTTTTCCTATATGTTGTACTATTCCAAATGATCTGAAAATTTTCAAGCATGTGTCCAACTTGTCTAGGAAAACAAATCCAAAGAAGCACCACCATTTAGGTCATTTTTTCATAGAAATGTGAGCTTCTGAAGTGCAGCTGCCCTGCTTTTTGCAGGGTCAAAAGAATGATTTTAGTTAATTTGAATGCTTATATCTTGCAATTCACCCAGTGGAAATGTCTGAATTTTTTACCACATGTTTTTGATACTATATAATACAAGATCCTACGGTTAGATATGTCAAAAAAAGTTGTTTTTCAAAATTTTGGTACTTGTACTAAAATGACAGTTTTGGAGCGTTTTTGGTGGAAGTATAGTGATAGTCCTTTGAGGGTTAAGTACCCCCTCCAATAAATAGGGGGCGTGAGGGGCTTCTTAGGCTGGCCCCACTAGTTCTCGCCTTGCCCACATCGCCTTCCGGAGTTCTCAGTGTGCGAGAGTATTGAAAACATCAAAAATTAGATGCTTTGCAATACCGTAGGGGAAATGCATGGTCGGCACTTCAATATTTAAATTCTGGAAGTTATATATTAAGCTACAGTATATCTAAAAAGTGTGCCACACAAATCCAACAATCACTTGCTTGGATGAATTTAGAGGTGAGGAAGACAAGATCCTTATACAAATTGGATGGTAGTGTTAGCATAAGTTAGTTAAAGTGTAGTGTTATAGCGATTCATGTAGCGTTATAGCGATTCATGAACTGTAGTGTCACACGGTTCTAATAGACCAAGCGGTCTCCTTGCTAGTATAAAGCCTCAGGCTTGGAACCTTTATAATATACATGAATATATAAAATTCTCAACTTCGTTATCTTGTTTGTCTGTATTATTTTCCACACATGGTATCAGAGCATGTAATTTAAAAATCTGCAACATGTGCTTTGCTCCAACTCCTCTACAAGAATGTTCAAGCAAAGACCTGTTCAATCTATTTATTATCAATGAAGATAGAGTTAAGGTGGAAAATCACCTACGACTTGTAAATAGATTCATTTTCCACCTCAACTCAACAGCCTATAGAATTCGAAATCACTCCATACGAGATTCCCAATACACCTGCAGCTTTTCTGAATGCAATAAACATTTTTACTCAGTTTGATGAACCTGAACAGTATGATGAGGTTAACCCTCAGTTCTTTACGGATGCTTCCTATGCAACAATACCTTCCTATCTGCATCAGGAACTTTAAGTTTTAATCCAGACTTTAATCCGATCCCCAGGAAGAATAATTTCTATTAAAACTTGATATGGCTTCCTCCAGTTCAGCTCCTCGTGCCTACAACATTCCACCTCTTAGTGCCTCGAACTATGTGTCATGGAGCATAAAAATCGAGATGCTCTTCATCAAGTCAGAATTATGGTCCATTGTGGACAGTACAAAAGCTGTGCCTGCTTCCTCTGATGTTGCCGGTTTAACAGCTTGGCGATTGAAAGATTCCAAAGCCCATGCGGACATCCTTCTCCACTGTGGAGAAAAGCAACTCATTTCGTTGCGTCCACTTAAAACCTCAACAGAAATATGGGCTCGTATAAAACAACTCTAAGAAAAATCCAACAAAGCTAGTCAAGTGAATTTACACAAGAAGCTATGTCACATGACTATGTCTGACACAGATGATCATTAACTTCTTAGAAACTTGGCAGTCAACTCTCCAAAAAGCGGCAATTGCTGGTTGCACCTTCACAAACTCCCAACAAGTTAATCTGCTTTTAGAAGCTCTACAAGTTCGTTTATTACAACACAAGGTGGGATTACAGATCTCACATTTACAACTCTCATATCAAACATTTTACAACAAAATGATCTTAACAACACTATGACACCTAAGCAAGACAAAAACACAACAAATGCCTTCTATGTCAAAGGCAAATTTACCAAACCTTCTTCATATAAATCAAACTTACGTGGTCAAAAAACCAAATTTTTCAAAACCCATTCACAAACCTTATCCTAATCGTAACCTCTCAGAAAATACAATAATATGCCACTATTGTGGTATCCAAGGTCACAAAGCACCTAAATTCAGGAAAAAGAAAAGAGACCAAGGCCATCAAAGTGGTTCTTCTTCCCGAACTTGTACCAACAGTTTCACACTAAAAGATCCCAGCTATTTATTTAGTGCCGCTGTCACTACTCTTGATACATCACCTTCTTGGTTCCTAGATTCCAGCGCTAGTCAACACATGACACCAAACTGATCATTGTTTTGTAACTTTCAAGAATTATTAACAGCAAGAACCATTATTCTGGGTGACAATAATTCTCACCAAGCTATTGGTTTTGGTTCTGTAGTTATCCAGCTCCACACATGACAATAACTACAATTCTCGGATGTTCTTTACATCCCAGATTTGACAAAAAATCTACTTTCCATGACTCAAATAACCACATCATGCAACACAATCCTTATCATTAGAAGAAATTTCAGGATTTTAAGGGCCGTTTCAGGGTCGTTCCCAGCGCTGTTCCCCCGGCAGTAAAAGAACGCCGTTGTCAGATTTATTTTTTTTGAAAAAAAAATAAAAAATAAAAATTTTAAGTCCTTAAACTGAGAAACAAAGTTGATTTTTTTTTTTTTTTTTTTTTTTTCGAAAAATCTGACCTGGCCGTCTCTCGGCCAGGTCAGCACAGGCCGGGAACAACGGATATCGGTGGTTCTTGGAGGGGTTTCGAGTTGGGAACTCGCAGCCCTCCCCGAGAGCCAAATCACATGTAATGCTTTAAGAAAGATTAATGTATTATAAAAACAACAACACCCAATTCACAAATACTAATAATGTATTACATTTCCAAAGAAAACTTGTATAATTTGGGTCTTGGTATACCACCTACTAACTCCAACTATACAACAACTATTTCTCAAAATATGGAAGCAAAAACTCTAAAATGGCACAAAAGACTTGGCCATATTCATATTCGATCATTAAAAATAATGCAATCCAATTCAATGGTAGATGGTCTACCAGAGTTGAAGTCAAGCATTCCTATTTGTAACAATTGTGTATTCGGCAAACACTCCAAGTCACCTTATCCTCAAGATCCAACAACTTGTGCTACCAACGTTGCTAGCGCGTGAGCGTAGAGCGGGTAGCGGGAAGCAGGGAGCGGGGAATGAAGAGCAAGGAGCGGGGAATGAAGAGCAAGGAGCAGGGATTTAGGAAACAATAGGAAATAATTAATGAGAAAAACGGAAAGAAGGGGGAATTTGACATAGAATTTGAGTATTTTTTGGGAAATTTGGATGGAAGTTAGCGTAAATTAAAAAAAAGTTCATTGAAAAGATGGATGAAAATAAATGGAGGCACAGAAAAAACATAGGAAATATACCATGCGAAGAGTAGATGAAAGTAGAGTAGGGGGGGATGAAAGCATATGACAGAAATGGATGAAAGTTGTTCACTATTGAGATGAAAGTAGACGAAAAAGGTGGATGAAAAGGGTGGATGAAAGATGTGGATGAAAAATTTGGAAATAGGTATATGGATGAATAAATTGGTTGAAAAATGTGGGTGCATATATTGGATGTACATTTTGGATGGAAGTAGTGCATTATGAAGATTGACGTACATGATAAAAGTTTAAGGGTTTAGGAATCTATGATCATGTTGAAAGTTGATTAATAAAATGGAAGACATTACCTCCTCCTTATGATGAAAGTACTTTGAAAAAGTTTAGGACTAAAGGACTCATTTACAATGCAAGTAAATTACAGAATTGGATTAAAGTAGTTTCACATTAAATGAAGAATCCATCAAAGATTACAGTGAATGATGGCCTACATTAAGGTGGTTCGCATGGCACAAAGGATTTAGAGTACCTTCACATCTCTACAACAATATATGAATATATGGAACCCAATGGAGGAAGAAGGGACCACTGCAATAAGTCTACACTTGTAATATATGATCTATAAGTGCTTACTTAGAGTACCCTATAACCGTGGTGGCATGGACATTGTAGAGTGGTAGCTACATTTCAAGAGAATTGCAAAAGACTTATTTCCAATGTAATTCAGAAGTGCTTAAGGCAATCCTAGTGTGCTTGCAGACTAACAATGAAGATCCCGTTTGAAGGTATACATTCATTTCTGATATCACTGAATTTATTAGAGAAACGGATAGATGTAGGATGTGCAGAACATCAGAAGATGACTATGACCATGTATACATTAACAACATGCAAAAAACAAATAGAATGCAAGCTCAATGTATCGAAATAGTGGCCCTTGTAGTCTCACTACATTTTGATTCATGTATTTGAAAAAGAAAATGAATAGATTGCCAACAGTCGGAATGCTTCAAGTAATCCTAATGTGATCTCAAATGGTTTAGGATTCCACTAAGAAGCACTCGTTTGACCTCATTGAAACTGAATGTTGAAGCATGGATGAAGACATCTGAGGAAGACTGAAGGTTGCAAATGACATTGAAAACAAAGTATAGATGCTTGCAATTTGCCCAAGCTCCACGCTTACCCAAGCATTTCAGCTTCATGTCTTTGAAATAGGGGCACATGCAGTCCGGAAATGAGGAAATAGTGAGCATATACTTCTCACTCTGTGGCTCTATACCAGAGTCCAGTGATACTATGCATCCAAATCCAGGATGGGGGACCATAGTTACGCTGATAATGTGGGCAGTTAGAGTGAAGGCCGATGCACAATTATTCTGGTGCTTTGTAGTGGGCGCCTTTGGATGTCGGTGAACAACCTTATCACCTCAAATTGTAGGATGTTCATTGGCTGAATCTGGAACACGATAAGTACACACAATTTCAATGCCCGCTTCTCCACCAAACAACCTCCGAGGGGAAATGACCTGGAGTTGTGGAAACTGGAAATCAGCTGCTTTAAGTGCTAGTATCTCAGCCATTGACAATTGGGTGCCTAATTTCACCAGCCAGATAGTAGGAATAGGTGGTACAGAGAGCACCCATTTGCGCTGTGTGCCTTTGACACATCGTTCAATGTCGTCATTGTAGAAGAAGAATTGCATACGGTCATTACGATTTTTCTTGTAATTGACCATCATACTTGTATAGGTTGGAACCACTATTGCAGTGCTGTTTTGCACTATTTGTGCTGTGCATTTTTTTTTTGTCATTGCTTGAAGAGCAAAGCACGCCTTCGCCGTTGTTTTCGGAAGTCGTGAAATATGCCACTCCATCTCGTTACACACGCTTTCTTGAATTGTTGACACATGAGTTGAATTAGAAATCGTACTCTGCATTAGATTATCCTCCATTGAAAAAGCATCTTTAATTTCAACATCTGCACTTATGGTCAATTTCGTTAAAATGGCGGTATTCCATTAAAATGGCACAAAATGAAACCACTAAAAGAATGAAAACAATGGAAAGATTGTCCGAGGGAAGTGGAAATGCGTGAACTAGAAGTGATTTGAATGTGCTAAGTATAAAATTGGCACATGTATGATCCTATCGTGGCACACTTATTCTCCATTTGTAGAAGATACTCCATTAAAATGGCATGCGGAATACCGCCATTTTAACGAAATTGACCATACTTGGAGAAATGTCCTCCAATATAGTGTTCAAATCTTGAACACTGGAACCGGCTCTGAAGGATCTGGTCTGTCAACGAGGATGAGAAAAATTAACTTTGTCGGGTCTGTGTGAGTCGAACTCGCACCCAAGGGGCATATCAACTTTCTTCTTCTGTGATCCAAACACTTCTTGACCTTCGAGATGAGGCTCCCTATTGACGAAAGCTTCAACACTTGGAATAGACAAGATAACTTCACTGAGTGATTTCGGGTTACTTGTTCGCTCTGCTGAATGTTGGGCAACTCTTAGCAATAACTCTTCCTTCCCCGGACCCGTCCCTACTTCATTTCCCTTCAGATATTGGTGGTATTTGACCATTTGCATGAAAGCTTTGACGAAGTCATCGACATTAGCTACGTATAAGTCATTTCCACGCTTTCCAGGTTGTTAAAGCTACTTGTTGTGCATGGTTTCGGCAAGGTTGCAAGACGGCATCTCGACTTTCTCGGAAGTAGTGAGATCCTAAAATCACAGAAGGTACATACTGTTGTTAGTTCCTGTAGTCTTCCATGTATGAGCCTCTCTCTGATGCCATTCTAAAGTAGTAACATATTTATCAGAGACCACAGAAGGATTAGGTATACGCCCGCATATGACAAAGTTGAAGTACAGTTTAAAAGCGTCAATGGTGCAGAGCGTTGTGGCTAGCGAAGATCGTCTCGGGACAGAGACAATTGTAGAAGGGAACCTAACTCTGCACCATTGACGCTTAAAAGCCAAGTACTGCACATTTTAAAAGAAAAGGCAATAGGTTGTTCTTTTTTGGAAGGGTATATAGGAGCATGAATCATATGATATAAACCTAACCAAACATTGTTCCAAGCTAATGAGGAAACATAGATAAACTTACTAGTTCCATGAAGCCTCCCCATTGGCGATAACGGAAATGCCAGAACGACAGCCATAATTCTAACCCGGGGAGATCACTTAGTGTATACATAAGTAACTATGTGTGTTAAAGTGATTTTTTGCCCCCCTATATACTTTTTAATAAACTATAATTTGAACCTAAAATTTAGAGCTTTGTTTAATAATGATTGTAGGTTTCTATTGCCAAAAATTCCCAATTCAAAAAACATGTGAAATGATTTGTAGAATAGGTTGAAAAATGAACTAAAACAGCATGTTTTTCAACTCAAATATTTATAGAGAACACATTTAAATGACCATTGCATCAATATTTAAGAAAAATGAACTTTAAATAGAAAGTTGTTTTCAAGAATTTTTTGTTCATTTTTTAGACAATTTTTTCTTATATAAAATAGGGGTGTGAAAGTTATTTTCACCTCTACAGTGTAGTTTTTTACTTCAAAAATTTGTAACTAATTATAATTAATGAATAAAATTATCAATAATTCAAAACACAAAATTCCAAAGTAGGGAAATATATTGATATTTTTTTTCCTCCTTTTATTTAAAGTTTAGGATATAAGATAGGGGGTCCAAAATCTTAACGCACGTAGGTTCTAAATGGACACTCTAAGTGATCTCCCCGGGAATTCTAATTTGCGCAATCCTTCTTCCGTGGTGGCACCAAACGACAACCACCACGCCCTTATGGCTAAGTACCATTCTTCGGATTGTTGCGTGGAACTAGCATTCTTGTATTGCTTACATAGCAAACGGTGTTGGTCTTGCAGGTCTCCTCGAATATTTGCCTTTTGTATGCTTCTCCATGGATTGAATCCAGTGAAAAAGGCATGTCCGTTCATGGTTGAGCATTAGTATGGAAATGTCCCCAGATCCATACACCGTCCTCACCGCATTCCAATTTGCTTGCACATTGTCTGCCATGAAGCCCTTGAATTGAGTCCTTGCCACACCATGTCATTCTACAACTGAATTGAGGTTTGTCCAAAAAAAAACATGTGCTGCGCAATCCTCAAATTGCATGTCACAACAAGCGATTGTCATGACACGACATAATCCAGAGTTATAAACGTGACACACCATGGTCGTCCAATCTTTTACACGTTTAACGTGATCAAATATGATCCATGCTTCCTGAAGGTCTCTTCCATTTTGCATTCGCTTCATCAAATCGACTCCACTCTTGGGCCCCAATTCAGACATTTTGAAAAGGAAAACCTTATCTATGTCGGTCCCTTGACTTGGGAATTTGCTCTCCTGCACAAAAGCCCATGTGCTTGACCCCCTCAACCTAGTAATGCTATCTAGCACTCCTAATTTACGCAAGAACTTGAAGGAAGTTACTTCATTCTTTATGCTCAGGGAGCTTAAATATTTGCATTTCTCGAGTACAGGAACAAGGGAGACAAGGTCCATACTCTTCGGTTGCAATCCGTCAGGACATAGAAGAAGACCTCCTAACAGCTCCTTTATTGCCTCCAAGACTATAGCGGAATTCGTGGCAAAAGGAGTCCTTTCCAACTGCTCCCCAATAAGAGTTCGTGATATGGATTTCATATCTCTGAGTTCACCATCCTTAACCGAATGCTCGTGATGACTAATATGGACATATGCCCTACTGAAAGTGCACTTGCTTGCAACGTAATAAATGTGTACATTACAACGCGCAACACAAGCAGGAGGCTCCTTACAAATCTTGCATACAAGCGTGGAACTAGGCGGATTTGTTTGTCCAACATCTAGTGGTAGCGGAGATAGTCCTTCCCACTCTAATTCGTTTACATCTCTCATTTTGTGAACTCGATGAAGGAAGTCACATTCAGTATTCACACAACGAAGATGACCCACGCAAACGGATTTGCGGAACGACAAGCCCATTGGATTGACTATATTCGTAGTCACAGTCTTCGACCAGACGTGTCCATCATAACGCTTATCCATCCCCGACATTTGTTTTGCTGAAGAGACGGGACTACTGTTATCAAGAGTTGGCAATTCAAATATGACATTGCAATTAAACGATAGAGGCAATACAGTCACTTTATGAATTTGAATATTACCATAGTCTATTTTTGACAAGACGTTCCTACATCCTTTCAATGGACGCAGTCCCCTCAAGCAATTAACCACCGATGTTCTTGAATCATCCGATGGACCTAAGTCTGGCGATTCGATTGACTTCAATTCGCAAGAAGGTGGCAATGACTTTACCGAAGATGGAGTTTTCATAGTGAAGCGAGTTACTAGAGAAATCCCATCAGAGTCAGAGCTCAGATTGGTGACCATGTTTGCAAAAGTTTCTAGCTTGACATTAGTCAAAGGCGGAGTTTGAAATCTAGAAGCGGAGGACCCAGGAAAACTTCTCGTATCCGTAGGCTTGGACTCAATGACAATAGGCACTCCGTAGGCTCAATAACTACTAGGTTTCAAGTTCCACAGAATATTCGAGGCCCCAACTGCCGGCATCTGCCCAACACTGTGACGAAGGTTACCAGACTCATTTTCAAAGACCTCTTCATCTACATCAAGCATAAAGTGAAATCTCAGAGATAATCTTAAAGCCGAAACAACGGCAAGCCCATCTACTCCTACTAGGAAAATTACATGCACACCTTCATCGTTAGCTCTGATGACCACCATATGTATATAGTCCTCCATGATGGAGAAACTCAATTGAATTTGTGAAAATTAGGAGTCCAAGGTAGGTTTTGCAGTGAACTAAATCTGAAGTTTGAAGTCCAAGAAGAGCTTCAATAGAAGAATAGAAACATGGTGGCAAATGAAAAGAAAGAAGAAGGAATACAACACCATTGATATATCTAGATCAATTCAAAGTTTCTAACGGTTATATGAAACCTGTAGTTCATAACACAGTTAGTCTCCATATTTGTTGATGAGGGGACGTCCTCATCGAATGACGGTGACAAGCATTAATACTCATAACCAGAAGACGTATATTTGTTGTCCTCAATCTAACAGTATTCCTAATGTGTAAATGCAATAAAGCGACATGTATTAAATAACTAAATTTTACTGTCATGGAACCAACTTGCCTAGTTATATAATTTTGTTTATTTGTGCACACAATCCATGATTAATAATCTGACCGCCAATAACTTAGCCCCCGAATGATATGATTTCTACCAATTGATACTACATAATTTCCATGTATAAGCTATGTACAATTGAAATCACACAAATAAGCATTGTGGCAAAGTGGCGTAATGAACATTCCTTAGACAATAATCAATATTAGACGCACATGGAAGATATAAAGGCAGAATGTATATGGTGCTAAATGAATGAACTAAGTGATTCCAATATGCATTCGATCCACATGAAGGAATGTCATAGGGAACATGCTTAACCTACAGAGAGTCTACTCAAAATCAATAGCATGATATGTTGACACTTCCAATTCAATCAATTTATTGGAAGCCATGACCATAGCATCCAATGACAGTGACAAGTATGGTTAAATACAGTAAGGCACAAGGAGGGTATTTAGTAGAGAACACGTGGCTATTGATAGAATTCTAGAACTGAATCCTACATAGTCTACTTCATGCAGATAATGAAATATGAAAAAGTACTTAATTATAGGAAGAAATGAATTTATCCTAAGTTCATATTCTAGGTTAACTACAAGAAGTAGGCATGTGACGTAAGTGATCAAGAATAATTCCACACAAGACTACCATGTCACTGCAATGTCAAAAGAGACTGCAAATCAAAATCTGGTAAGGTTGAGGGTGTAAAACGGAGGGAGCATTAAAATGGAACATTACTCAGAGGTACATTATGCTGGCTTCAATATACCACATATGAACATTTTAGGAGGTGGTCCATTTTGTTGACGACAGATGACCACTTTGATCAACCTTCAAATATTTGAAACTAATTCCACTGAGTTCCAATAATTATGAAACAGGGTTGTCTATCCAGACGTGACGTTGGCTTTTTACGTCCGGATGTCGTGACGTGTCACAACCTGTCGTCGATACTGACGGGACCATCCACAGCGCGGATGAAGTCTGTCCATTCTGCGACGGCGTCGGGCCGTCTTTTAGACGGTCATTCCGTCGCCGAATGGACATCCATCTCTTGGACGGAGAGCCCATCTATGGACAAAGAGGCCGTCCTCTGGACGGTTTAGGGTCCCCTGGACGGAGAGCTCGTCTCTGGACAAAGAGGCCGTCTCTTGGATGGCAAGCCGTTGTCGTGTAGAGAGAGTTTGCCTCGGGAAATCACGAGGATTCTGGCTGCGACTAGAAATGGCTCAGGAATGAAATAAATTGTAACTTGTCGAATCTTTAAATCTTCGAGTCTTCAAATCTTCAAACTGCTACTCGTTGTCCTATCCTGTTGTGTTTCTAAATAGGCCAAGGGTTAAGGTAGGGTGATAAGAAACCACGGGCTTCGGACGTGTAAAACGGGACGGCCAGACCACGAGCTGAGCCGTCCGAGGGATTGGATCCTAAATTTCAAATCCACGGTGACCAGCAAACTTGCCTCACCAGTGGGAACAACATAAAAGTCTCGACCATGTGGGCAATTAACCCCACTTCGTCGCATCCACAACACCAAATGAGGCTAGTATTGGTGTGAACCAAACTGCCCGCAACAATAAAATGAAATTTACAAAGCCACAAGCCACACACACACAAACACACAAGTCTTCCAACTCCTTCAACTCCAACTCCCAAGCTGATCTTTGGATGAGTGTCTTTGTTGATCTATAACTCCAAATGAACTAAATGATAGCTTTTCGGAAAGCTAAAACAATCATCTACTTCTCCTCCAAATTTCATACAATTCTAAGACTCTGTCCAACCTCTATGGCCATCCAAAGTTTCGGCCTTGAGAAGGGAAAGGCAGCAGACCTTCCTTCGCTTCCACACTCACAACTTTCTCATACAAACTCCAAATAGAACGAATGATAGCTTCATGAAAAGCTAACACAATTTCCTACACTCCCTCCAAATTTCATGGCAAAACAAGAACCTGTCCGTCTTTTATGGTCGGTCGAAGTCTCTGCCTCTTAATTTTAAAGGCAACAAACCTCCCTCCACTCAAACTAGCACAACTTTTGCTTCACAACTCCAAATCAAGCAAGTGAGATCAAATTGGAAACTACACACCATGATACACAACACCTCCAAATTTCATTTCAAAATACTTCAAATTCACAACACACTGAGCCCTCAAACATTCGGGCCTTTCTAAACTCACAACGGGAGAGAAGATGAATAGTGTTCCCTTTTTTTCTCCACCTTATCTCTACTCTAACCACACAAACAAGTGGGGTCAGCCCCTAACTCACTCCCAAAGCTCTCACATCAATAATTGAGCCCTTATTTGACCCCACAACTATCTCTTTATCTTTATCTTAGAAAGAAAATTCACTTCAAGTTCACCTAGAAGGAAAACTATTTCATTAATTCCTTTCTATCTTTTCTTTCTCTATTTTCAACACCCAAAATGAAATCTACAAACAACTAACATAAAATAAATGTCTTCTCAAAGGTAAAAAACTAAAGTCTTCAAAGAAACTTCACTCCATCTTCAAGAACTTGAGAATTCGCTTGATGATAGTAGCAACAAACTCAACACGATCCACCTTTGTCAAGGGATTGACCGGCCCCTCTAACCATCGTTGGTGACCGCGACTCCCTTTAATAGGCCTGACCATACAATAGTATTGATCGTCGTTAAGACCTTCAAAACTCCCTTCGAATGTCACTTCTTGGGTACCAGGTTCAACACATCCAACCTGCAACAGGATCACTAGTGCTCGAGCTCCACGCTGTAGGTTCCCGTGCCATCGCTGCTCCACACGGGGTTGCTTTGGCGGTCGAGAAGGCCCAGATTCATCTTGAGGACGCTCGTGCGATAATGAAAGACCTAGCGGTTGAAGAGGTTGAGCCGGTAGTTGAGATAACAAAAACTCAAACTCCGATTCTGGTAGAGGCTCCTCATCCTAAGACTCAGAAAAAACCCTCCAATTCGACATACTGAAATCTATAACATACAATAAAGAAACTACTTCAAGTTTGGTGGCATTCTAAGATGATAACCTATTCTTATATAGATGGCTCATGTCATTGTGAGAAGGCGTCATCTTGAAGCTACTAAGGATGATGTCATCTTTATTTTTATATTATTAAAATCAAATCTATGGAAATAATGTATTACTATGCATTTTTACACTATGTACGCATTTACAGTGCGACACCGTCCCCTGGACGAAAAGCCCATCTCTGGACGAAGAGGTTGTCTCCAGGATGGAATTCTCGTCTCCAGGATGGTAATCCGTCCCCTAGATCGGAATCCGTCCCGTCCCCTTGACCGGAATATCGCTGGACGGGACAGTTTTGCAATTGTATACCTCTTTATATATGATTTACAAAATTAGTACTTATCTAATTTTTTATTATTTGATCATAGCATCATTAATCCCTAAATGCTTAAGGGGGGTTTTCCTTCCAAAATCACACTAGTAGAATCCCATGTTTTCTTAGACAGATTTTTCTAGACATCCACATGTTTTCAAGTTAATAGTGACGTCAAATAAAACATCTCGATGTTTTATTTGACATCACTGTTAACATGAAAACATGTGGATGTCTAGAAAAATCCGTCAAAAAAAACACAGGTTCCTACTAGTGTCACCTTCAAGTTGTTTGAATTGTAGGATGTTGTTCACCACTATCAAATTAAGCTATTCTCCAATTTTCAAAGCCTTTCATCATACAAAAAAATCTAGAGCAAAAAATGACTTTAGGGGTCTATGTCTCAAATATCTTAAATTCCAAAAGAAGAGCTTGCCGTTTTTGACCAAATGCAATAATGAAAAATCAACAATATGCATGCCAATTTTCACAAGGATTGGAGCAATTGAAGATCAAAAAATTATTGATGATGGCTCAGGTGGCCCTTTCCCTTTTCTTATAACATTTGGGAAACCTCCAACAAAGTCAAACATTTGTTGTAGTAAACTAATTAAAGGATGAATCAAGGTCAAGTCGTCTCCAAGCCTTTTTTGTCCATCCCACCCCAACTTGTAAGTCAATGCCACTAGCATGATACAAGAGCTTTGTCATTAATTTACATAAAATGATGTGGAGCAATGTTATGATTGTTTTCAAAGCCTTGCAAGTAAGATACATTGGAAAAACAAAAATTTGACTTGATTGTGCCCATTCACTATATACTCCAACCAATCAATCCCTTGCCTACTTGCCCACCCATATTTATTTTTTTGAAAAGACATTTGATTGGATTTACTATGTTTTTCTCTCAAAACAATCTGCAATGAGCATTTTTTGGAATATTTGACTTTAGAAAGTCATCCAAGGTGGTGATTCATCCAAAGTAAAAAAAAAAAAATTGGGCTTCGGAAAGCTGATTTGATGAACTACATGACAAAAATATGAAATTTAAAAAAATAAAAAAATTTGAAGACACAATGTGAGGTTTTTAATTTACATAAAATTTAATGATATTTAATAATATTACACATTTATAGGTGTAATACATTAAATTATTAAGTTAAAAAATTATCCAAATTCCAAATATAATCATTTTAAATTTAGGAATATAGAATTGCAAAACTTTGACCTATATTATCTAAATTCATAAATTTGCTAATTATAATTTTGCAAATTTACAAATTTACAAAACTAAAAGATTCACAAAATTAAATACATTGTAGATTTCAAAATTCAATTTTTTTAGAATTTCTACTTTTTTTATTTATAAAACTATATATTGATCATAATTATTTGCATAGAGAGTAACAAAATCCTAATGTAGAAACAATCCTAAATACTTCTATGTAAACAAACATGTTATATTTGTGGCCTTTTAAGTTTGAGATGATCCTTTAAATTACTAATAGCTATGTGTTATATATTCTAGTTCTACTACAACAAACCACGTGCGAACAAGTTGTTTTTAATAAACTAAAATTTCAACCTAAAATTTTGAGCATTGTTTAATAATGATTATAGGTTTTTATTGCCGAAATTTTCAACTCAAATAAAATATGAAATAATTTTTAGAAGAGGTTGAAAATGAACTAAAATGGCATGTTTTTCAACTCAAATAATTATAGAGAACACATTTAGATGACCATTCAATCAATATTCAACTCAAAATGAGCTTTCAATAGAGAGTTCTTTTAGGATTTTTTTTTTCATTTTTTAGACAAGTTTTTCTTACTATAATATAGGGGTGTGAAAGTTATTTTTCAGTTCTATAATGTATCTTTTTACTTCAAAAATTTGTAAGTAATTATTATTAACAAATAAAAATATCAATAATTCAAAACATAAACTCTCAAAGTACAGAAATCTATTCAAAAAGTATATAGGGGTCCAAAGTTTTGTTTGCACGTGGTTTCTAATGAACACTCTAAGTGACCCCTCCAAGGTTATATAAAAAATTATTAAAACATCCATTTCTTTTCAATTATCTTCAAATTTCAAAACATAAGATAGTTATATAAAAATCTATCTACAAATTTATATTAAAAAAAAAAAAATCATTTAAAATTTAAAAATCTAGCTCAATATTCTTTATCTGAATTTTATCAATAAATATGAGATTTCTACAATAAAATTTAATGTAGGAAATAAAGTTTATCAAGTTTAGTTCTTACAATAAATTTTATAAACTTCTAAAATTTGAATATTTTTTTTGCAATTTGAACTTAAGGTATGTAGCCATAATATATTGATTTCTAATCACCAAGAGACATGGAGATTATCAAGACCTCTTTAAAAATATTTGAATTTGTCAATATTTAGATGAAAAATACTAAAAATAGATGATTTTATGGATGAATACACTTATGGATATTTATGGTCTATTCTATCCATTTTTTTCTACATGCATGCATTTAAGAGTGTATATAACTCTCTATCAACAACAGAACAAGAAAAAAAATGTTCGTTAGAAACTTAGAATCTTCTTTCACTGACCAATAAGATCCTACAAAAATAATTTGTGATTAAAGTAGGAGATCCTATTTGCACCATGTGACTATATGTGTCATTTCATGGCCACTACATATTGATAGATTACATTTGAAAGTTTGAAATGTTCACCACCATACTAATAAATAATGACACATATAAGAGGGCTTTGAATTGTGATGCAAACACAGTCTCCTATCTTATTAATAGTAAGCATGTTCAATTGCTATTATTGTGAATTAGAAATGCACTTTATCCCTTAACCCCTTAGCACTCTGATGTCTAAAATCTAGACAATGAATAGAGAGGTTCCAAGGGCTTTTTGGACCACAAAACTTCTCATTCATCGAAACCGATGCTTGACTTTTTTTAAACTACACTTTTTGTATGATGAATTTGATTAAATTGAGGTATGTAATATATATTTATAAAGATATTAGCAAAAATATGCAAAAATTCAAGAAAGGATTGAAGTGCCAAAGTGTTAATGTTGCCATTGCTAAAAAACAACATTTGGATGATTTTTGAACAATCTATGTAATGATTGCAAGGCATTTTTGATCTAATTCTTGTTTTGGAAGTTGCTTGAATGGAAGTTGCTTTACATGATGTTAGAAACTACCTCATCGAGATACTTATGACCTTCTAACACAACAAGATGCAACAAAAACAGATCACAAAATACACTATTCTGCTGTATTTTGAAAACTTGTTGTTCCTTGCTCTAAATCTAAAATTTCTCTATAAAATTGATATTTTTTGAATTTGAGTCCAACTAAAGAAATAACGGTCATGTACTAATCCAATCTAAATTTTCAAAAAATCCCTAATTGTCAAATAGTTGTCAAATCTACCTCGTAAATACATGATAAAATATAGATTCAAACATACACAATGTAAATATGAATATTTTGTTGCAATTTCAAATGTAGCCATATTTTCAATGTCTATTCATTTTTATTTGTAGAATTTTAGGGTTTTGATGAGTTTTGATCAAATTTCTCTAATTCTAACTTTAGACCTTATTTTTAGGTTTTTAAAGATTTTTTTTTGCACTATGATGCTCTTTACTATAATATATACCTATAGTGAATTTTTTCACTCTTTTCTTCAAAATTCTTAAGAAATTCAAATTTTCACTAAAAAAATAAAAAAATAAAAAAATAAAAAAAAATTCCCATGTGGTTTAATGGGAAAATGGGAGTACGGTGAAGGAATTTGACATGCAATCCATGGTCATAGGTCCGGCGTTCCGACTTCCCAGGGTTCAAATGCCATCCGATGACCGTGAACTATTCAAATTTCCGACTTCCCGCGACATACTTCGGAGTAGGGGACTTCATGAAGTCACGAGGATTCTTCGCACTCGCGCTTGCCTTGAAGCCTCGCATTGTGCGCTCCCCCGCTGTGTGAGCTTTCAGCACTAATGATTCCTGCCAAGATTGTGCACGCTGCACAAAAGAGGGAGCGAGATGAAACGCCCGCATCGGTTTCCACTCCGGAGGCCGCAGTAGACGCGAAGCACGTGCGACGGGAGACTTTCAAATTGGATCCGGATACTCTGGAATGCCCGATTTGCTCGGAGACATTCTCTCCGCCGGTGTACCAGGTACTCTACCCTAAATCCCTTTTTAGGGATGATTTTTGGATTGCACTACGATGTATAGTTGGAGTAATGTCCGTTGGAGTGTTTTTTTTATGATAAGAGTAGGGTCCCACTGCTGTAGCATTTGATGATTGACAAGTAATGAACCTTTTTTCTCTGTTTTTTTAGTGGTTTCCATTATTAGAATGATTTTTTTAATTTTTTGGGTGGGTCTTGTGTCTGGGTCAATTTCGAGAGGATTAAGAAATATTTGGATGATATGGGAACAGAAGTTTGAAGTTTTGAACTATGAGTGTCACGTGAAAGCGTGTTTGACTGTGATTGAACCACACTTTGTAGAAGTCAGATGTTTGGATGACATGTGCACTGTCATTTGGTTCCTTGTCAACGCGTGGGAAGAGACTCCATGCAAATGGGTTCCGTACTTCAGTCTGATAACCTTGAGATTGTTCTCTTCTGGCTGAGTTGATTGTAACGTCGTCTGTCGTTACTTGTGTTCAAATTTTCATTGTTTCATTTGCGAAGCTGGCATCCATAGATTTTTTTTGCTTCAAAACACAAGTGACAGGCAGGGTGTCTTTTTTGGAACAGTAATTGGCAGTGCCCTGACTATGCACTCAAAAGTGGCTGTACCAGCCAGACAATGCTAATCTTGATTATACATCACTTGCTCAAATTTGGAGGGACCTGGTCAGGTTGCTGAAAACCTCCAAACTTGTTACATTGAGCGATAAATCGCTCCAAAACTCCCGTTGGTGATAGGTGCATTTAGGTTTGACTTGCACGTGTGAAGTAATGTTGGAAGTTATGTTTCATTGGTAACCTTTGAAACTCCAGTTTTTGAACATTCTAATTAGAGGAAGACAACAATGAGCTTTCAATTTTGAAATTTGGTACTTAGTTCCTTGAGGTGGTAGCAATGTCCAACTAATTGTTGAAAAAAATGAGTTTGAAGCCAAAGGCAAGTTCTCTAATGATGAGAACCTCCAACAATAAAAGTGGCTACTTTGAAACCTAGTAATATCAATGTTTTGAATTGGGCACCAAGTGTTACATCATCTTGTGGGTTACTAACATAATTGTTCTCTATTGATCACTATTCAAAATGAGAAGTACCTTTTGGGTTCTATGTTGAATGTTGTGCTTGGTCATGTGCCACTTCAACCACATCTAACCATTCCTCAACGTTTGAAACCCATGACTGTCCCTAGACATTATTTTCTATTGATTTTATGATCTTGACATGGGGTGGTTGGTTGATGGATGGTTTTGTTGATGGAAGTGTGAGAACGGACACTCAGCATGTGCATCTTGTTGTTCAAAACTCATCGAGGGATGTGGCGGATGCCCCACATGCACAAGACCCATCGGTCGCATTCGAAACTTGGCTGTGGAAAAGATTGTGGAATCTCTCCAAGTGCCTTGCAAGTATGCTCAATATGGTTGCCTGGAAATGCTTATGTACACCAAGAGAGAAGAGCATCCTCACATAGGCTTGTGTGAGTTTCAACCACTTCGATGCCCTGTTACCACCTGCAGCCTCGATGTGTTGAAACAAGACATGCCTTTGCATTTGACTCGGAAGCATCAATTACTTATCTTGCCACTTCCTAGCTCCACCAGGTCAACCACCTTCTTCTTTTTGGCTCACACTTAATATTCTTGAACAAAGTACTATTCATTGTCTACAGGAATCTGTATTGCACGTAAATATCTGAGCTTGCCAACAAAGATGCCTTTTTTACTCCTAAAAGTGTTCCTCCATCCTCTTCTAGTCATTGATCATTTTCACTATCCTTTTCAAAATTCTTCTGCCATTCTAATTGCTCCTTATTAGGCTACACACGATTTCTTCGAAAAGGATGTCCTACCAACTAGTTGCAAAGCGCTATGCAGTTAGCTGCTACAACCAAGCTGGATGATTTGTAAGCAAACTGACCTTGCTCTGGCATTTCCAGGTCTGTCAACTTCCGAATGACGGTCTCTGGGACGTTTGTGATGGTGACGGACCAGGAGGCATGGCTGTTGGTTTATTTAGGGCTTGACAAAAACCTCGGAGAGTACTTCTACTGCAATTCCTTATGGGCTGTTAAGAAGGTGGTGCACTCTCTCAAAGTGAAGCGGGTGGACGTGCAGAACGAGTCCAATATGGTGTTCAGCATGCAGGGAGTAGCACTTGACCGAAGCCGCATAAACTCCTGGAAGTATGATTACCTCGTAGTTCCGACCAGGCCTGTTCTAAAAGACACGAAGAAAGAGTTCGAGATCACTCTTTCAATTCTTGGCAACCCTGGCCTTTGAACTTGTTATTGTTGCTGAGCAGATAAAAAGAAAAGAGTGAGAATTAATGTTGATTTGCAGCTACTAATCATTAGAAGTAAACTCTGCAGATTTGGTCCCTGAGTTCCGTTCACTTACTGACTAGTTGACCATCCATGTGACAAGTTCTAGAGGCTGCGTCTGTAAGGTATTTTCTGTCACATAGTACGTCTGTCATCAAGCAAAACCGAAGTTCTCTAGGGGCTGTAGCACTCGTGAATACAGGGAGCAAAGAAGGCTTGGAGGCGACATGACTATTGAGTTTCTGCTAATGTCACAATGACCGACCATCTTGCGTACAACCTCGACGTTATTCAAGGTTGGATGCCAGAGTTTTGAAGATGCAGACAGGCATAACGATTATCCTGCTGCCCTCTGGCTATGGACGGTTTATTTCAAAACGCAGACCAGGTAAATCCACGGGCTAATGCTTTTGCTGGATTTCTTCATTGATTTGTGATTTGCAAGTGAAAGTCCTGCACCGAAGTGATTTGTAATTCTAGTTTTGTGAGACACACCAGGGGACTTGAAAGCAACCCGTTGCACATCCGCTTTTGACTAGGAGTTTTCGTTGCAAATTGTTCTTCTTAATTACGAGAACAATATGCATTGACTTCTGAGAACTCTCTGGCAGGGACATTTTTGGTCTTGAAGCTACCTCAGAATGACGGAATTGCTCAAGAATCTCGCAAGCTTTGGTGATGGCGAGTTCCTAAAGTCTGTGGTGCATATCGATGTAGTGTTCTCATCACTGCCTATGAAGGGTTTCATCTGACAGGACCACAGTGTCTGAAGCCTCGCAATCAAACCAGTGATAAGGAGTGGAAATTAGTTAACGTCTGATGACTCTAATGGTTGCTTGCTGGTGCACACTGAAAGTTTTTGAATTCGAATTTAATCTTCCATTCTATTGATATGTGAGGATCAGCAATTGAACTATCCCCGTACTGTGTGGAATACTGGTGAAATGTTTACATAGCAGTGGAGATACTTTGCTGTTTCGAATGCACTGGAGTTTCCAAATGAGAAATCCTGGGTCATCATATTAGTCTGTTGATCTTCTGTTGCAAATCTCTTGGTCTCGAAAGAGGAACTTGTTGAACCTCACTAGGTTGTTACTTGCTACAGGGAGTCGAGTGAAGCTATTTAGCCACACAAATGGGGTTCCCTCCCTTTGTATTTTTTTACTCTAGTGTAAACAAACCTGACTGGGTAGGCTTCAAAACCCTTTTTCTTTTAAAGATCTCAAACAAGATGCAGAAATGCAGACACTTGCAACAATGTTATACACTTAGTTGAATTTTCAGCTATATGAGAAACAGGCACTGGAATTTAGTGGGTTTACTTGGTGCCACGTATTTAAGAGAGAAGCTGAAGTTTTTGAACTGATCTTCAATGTTCTTGTCTGATCCTCAATCAACAATTTTGCAACCAACTCTTAAACTTATGTACGTTCATCAACTCATAGAATGAAAGGGCAAATCCTTCAGCAAGAGTGTCAATTCACAGTTACCTTCCTTCCACACAATGTCAACATGATTGCCAGTCTATAACTTAAAATACAGGTGTTCTGTTGAAGTCGGTCATAAATTAAATCAATTTCCACAAATCCCCTGTCGACCAACACCACGTACTAGTAGAAAGACTCTAAATTGTTTCTTTTTACAACCTAACATGGGCACTTCACTACAACGCATGCGCTGACCCGAAACAGATACCTCATGCCTCGTACTTACGTACTGTCACTATGTTACACTAGTGTCTACTTACAAGAGACTCCTCTTGTACGAGGGAGCAAAGCCATAATAAATGGCCGTCTTGGTACTCTAGACCCTAGAAGGTTTGCAGTCCAGAATGCATTGACTGTGTGGTTGAGAAGTTGCTACCAAACCGCAGTTGCAATCATTGTAAGCAATCTTATCAACTCTACACTGCAAGACATGCTTGAAGACTCATAAAAATTTCTCCTTAGCAGAGATCTTCACTGACATCTGGGTAAGAGAGCGAGAAGATACGTGTATCTGGGGTCTCATTCAGTGAAGATGCTGACGACAATGGTAATGTATGGGCAGATGCGATTGTTGTTCCAACTTGAACACCACCACCCAAACCTCTTCCCACTGCTGCTAACAATGGCGTAACCTCCGTAGCCCCAGGCTCCTCTGCTTTTAATTGTGCATCTCTTTTGCAAACTGGGCAGAATGGTTTCCGGGTCGTCAACCACTGATCTATACAGTCCAGATGAAACTCTACAATATGGGAACACATACGGGCGTTAGTACACTACATGAAGATGATACAACACTGCCAAGGTCTGATACTGCCTATAAGGAAGAGGATACTAGTAGGGACTTGATCCCGTCTCCTATTGACTGACCCCTGTTACTAACAGCAACTCATATCTTCCACTGCACTTGGTTGGCCTTCAACTAGCAAATTGCGTGTAAGCATGACTAGTCTAATTATGTTTATGAGCACTCAGTTTTGAAAGGAGATCATCTGATACATAGAGTGACAAACAAATTGATCTCAAGAGAGTTTGGTAATTGCACCCAAGGTGATCTTAGCCCTATTGAGTGATCTCCAAATGCAAGAACACTCGGACGTATTGGTTACAATGCATAAATTGACAGAAAAAGTATCCTCAACCTTCAAAGAAAAAGTGGGAGTGTTAGGAACAGCCCAACAAGAGAGTGGCAGACTAAGGGAGTGATTATACAAAAGTCCCTCCCCACTGATTACCACGTGTTTCAGTATGTATTCAATAAGTGGAAGGGTTAATACTGATATTTGAATTCATTAAAAAGACAATGAAAGACACAGTGACAATTCAATATGAACGCATCAATCAATTGAAGCTGCAACTAAAACAGTTGATAATACATGAGGAGGGACTTTTTGGGTGACATCGGTGGCGTGGAGGGCTTACCATGTTGGCAGGGGAGCAACCTCAATCTTTCCCCAGGAATATAATCTTCCAAACAGATGGCACAAGTCTCTGAAGTGCCCTTCCCATCTTCTATGCACTTGAACACGAGACTAGGAAGTGTATTTACTTCTTTCACACTCATTCCAGCAGGCTCTCTGGGAAGGAACCGCGCGCTCAAATGCCGCAGTCTGTGTTGGCGAACAAAGAAAAAAGTGGCCAAGATAGAAGAGACAGCCAGGAGGGAGATAAATGATACTGCCATCACTGACCAAGCCGTGTTTTCAAACGCTGGCATTATGTAGCAGGTTGCACCCGAGTCACCGGCATACTTGAGCAGAAACTCCCCTGAAAACTTTGACACGAAAACAGAGTATGCGCGGATGTTGAAGGGGTTTCCTGACACTTTAGTCGCAACAAAGGAACACTCAAAACTCAGAAGCAACATTAAATCTGGTATAAAATTCTAATTCTAGTTCCTCTTCTCTTTTTTTTATTAAACTCTTTTTCTTTTCTCATTTGCCTTAAAGCTCAACGTAGCAAGCTTACTTTGGAAGCTATTACAGTAACTTCAAAACATACTTCTATGGCTAAAAAATGTACGGTACTAAGGGCACTTACTGTTAAGTATCAAATGGTCAAAGGTGTCTGCTTCTATATTTATAGGAGCTGATATAAATCATTCGGAGAGCTTCAAAGAAGGTAACCGATAAACCCGTTTGAAAGGAGAAATTGTACCCTACATTTTCGAACGATAGAAATATATGTCTTGAAGGTTACTAATGTAGCTTCCGAAGTGAGTATTCTATTTTGAGTTTGAGCACTTAGGGGTTAGCCCATTCCATTTCTTTCTTAGCTTTGTGACCTAAAGCAAATAAAGCTAATATGAATCAAACCGATAACATCCCAAACGCCTGATAATTGAGGTGAAGAAGGGAAAGTCCAAAAGCTGACTTACTGGTGACTAAATCATGATCATCCTGGTTGTTGTAGACGATAACTGCCTGGAATCCTGCATCCTGGGCATTGCGCACCTTCACCTCGAAATTGCAGATGCCACGTTCAACCAAAAGGAAAACTGGCATGAAAGTTTCCCCTGGGCCTGAAACGTTGACCAACGGCGAACAAGCATCCAAAGGGTTGGATGCATGCAGCACTCCCACTATACCAGCAGCCGGAACACGTGGAGCTGCCAGTCTAACGAAACAGGTTAATACAAAATAGTTCACAGGATCTCGAGATTCTGAATATTGCAACGCAGTTGATAGTATTTCACCGTAAAGTAATCTACCTACCAATCTCACGGCTGCAGGGTCCAAAATAGATAATACAAGGGCGGTATACTTTGTGGTAAAACAATAATAGACAGGATATTTAAGACACTCTGGCTAATGCACGCCAGAGTACCGTATTAGTCATTCTGATAAGAAAAATAATAACTAAAACTAAGGTAATCACATCTTATTGCGACAACCACCAAATACGACACTCCAAAATCTCACACAATGAGTACACATTAGATTTAAGAACGTATATAACCTCAACATCAGAACCTCAGTCCGTTTTAAATCATCTACCAACAAAACATTGGATCCTTATAACTTATGCATCTGGTATCCATATAATGTATTCTTTGGTGTGTTGAAATTCTCTTTGGTTTGCTACGAAGGATACTTAAAAAATTGACCATTTCTATAATAAAAGCTATTCTCAGCGCTTACATTGCCGCAATGAGGTGAGGGTACCGCAGTGAGAGAAACGAAAACACGTACCAAAACTGGCTTCCATATCCGGGAACGACCAGGATTCACTTGTGCCGGTGAGCAGAATGACGGCCGAGTTGACCCTCCCCAAGAGGAGAGTGAGCAGGACGAGGCACAAGCCAGCCAACGACATCAGCACCTCTCGGTGACCTATAATCCTGCTGGCAAATCCTGTTTCCACAAAAAGGATTGGCATTTTGGCTTCCTTTCTCTCTTTTTTCAGGAAAGTACATCGGGGGTGGGGGACGCCCACTGAACTCTCTAATACCGAATCACGTCAATTCCGCCGCATCCGCAAACATTCGCACAGAGCATCATGTGCACAGGTTACGGCTGCCCCATATGTCGGAGTGCCTCGCTTTCCCAGGAGCTGAAGTTTCAAACAACAGAGTAGGGTTAGCAAAACAACGTAGACAAAACAATTTCAGTCATTCTCTCACACAAAGCCACCAAAACCCTGCGAATTCAACTTATTCTCACCAGCAACCAGAACAAGATACTCAAACCCTGGTATTCAGATCAAATAATTTTCACCGATCAGAATATGATTGGCCTGTAAAAAGATCACCAGGTAACAAAACCAAGCACCAGAATGTCGACCCAGAACTGAGCACAACTACAGCAAAACCAAAAATATTCAAAAATCCAAATATTTACAAGAAAGCAAGATAAGCAAGGGTTAGAAAGTGGCCATGGCAAGCCTCCACATTGGAATCACCATAAACACACACACACTTTTCAACCAACCATTCACTATTCAAACTCATGAACGCAAGATACATTACAAGCCAGAAATGGTTGGCGAACACCATAAGCATCAGAACCGAATTTCCGTTCACTCCCACGCCGCCAAAAGTAGCATCATTTGCCAAAAAAAAGGTCACCCTAAACCGCTTGCAAACTTCAAACCTCAAATTCGACCTCTAGAACGCAAGAACCATCACACGTCAGGCAAACAAACGGTAGGCAAACAATCCTCATCCCAACCCAGAATAACTGTTCACTTCCACGCCGCCCAAACGTGGCATCACCTGCGGCATACCTTGCCAAAGCGAAACTCATCTTGCAAACCAAACCTTCAATTCAACCTCAAGAACGCGAGAATACAAAACAAGCCAGAATCGAAATGGTTGCCACACAACATAATCGTCACCACAGAATGTCTCTTTTCACTTCCACGCATCTCGTGAGGCATACCTTTGAAAGGGACGCGCACTTGAGCGAACTATTTGTGAAGCCAGGCGAAGCAAGAACGAGAGAGCCGAAGAGAAGGAGCAGACATTCAGGGGCGGGGAGGAAGAGACAATCTATGGGGAGAGAAATGATGAGAGTGGGCAGCAGCAAAGGGCTGGGGAGCAAGCAGGCAGGGATGCCGGGGCAGAAACTTGGGGAAGAGGACAGGGGATAGGACAAGACCCCTGGGGTCCACCGCGGATTCGCTATTGCTGACTCGGATTATGAAGTCGACGTGGCGGTACGTAACCGACCCTCCGCGTATACCAGCTTTGTCGCACATTTTCAGTTGATTCATTGTGATTAACTGAAGTTCAGGTACCGGTAACCCTTAACTTACTCTAAGTTAACTTAACCTCAGTTAACTTAACTCACAGTGAGGCCATGAAAATATCATGTAGGGCCGACCATGGATAGGGACAGGCAGCCGGTAAAATAAAATAAAAAAATTTAATTTAAAATTCATCATCCTGGGAAGTAAAGAGTCCTTTTTCTCGTCTTTAGGATTTTGATAATCTCAAATTTTGGGCAATTAAAGAAGATAGGTAAGATTGACTTTAGCAACATAAATTTCATGAATTTCATAAATTTCATATAAACAACAAATGACTGACATTGTGGGGAGCCTAAATCCTTATGACTGACATTCTCAACTGTGCATGGGGGGGCCTAAAAATGATCCTAAAATAAAAATTTGATTGGTAAATGCATTTGTATTTAGTTTTTTTTAAGTGGATGCATTTTGCCCCCTGATTCTCCTCCAAGTTTGTGGCGCCATTCACGTTATGGCATGATTTGCATTCCCAACTGTACTCCAGCACAAAAAACGCATAAAATAACGTAAATGGTCGGATTCTATTATAGAACATTACCTTAGCATTCTCCAATTGATTGAAGTGCAATGGCCAATCAAGCTATCAATACTAAAAAGTTTATTTAGTGTCACCTACACAAATTGATTTTTAAATGCAATAAATTTTTACTCATGATGAATTTTTTTACCAACTATGTTTATAGAGATTTTCCTCTTTGAATAGTATTGATGTCTACATTCTTAGTAAAAATATTCATCTATCATAAAAAAATTTATAACTTTGAATACATAGTTAGTGTAGGTTGACATGTATTGGTTGATGGGCAAACTTCACAAGGGGTGCTACGGGTTCAAGTAGCAATTGCACTTTCATGTAAACCCGGTGGATGGAGAGGGATACAATAAGAATTTCACACGTATTGATTCCCTCAAGATTGATTAGTCTTGACCAAATGAATGGGATTTTTCACCAACATGAATGAAATATGGAATCCTACTTTTCCCCTTACCGATGATCAAAAAGACAATTAGCACAAAGTTGCCCACCAGAGGTACATGTAAGCCCATCCTTAACCCCTAAGTACTCAAGCGACCATTTTTTGGTTGTTGCCCAACTTTGGGCACAATTTTTGGGCACAAAATTTAATTTTTTAATTTTTTAATTTTTTAAACTTTAAAACGATTGGGTTGCCTTTCAATATTTCTATTCAAAACTTTGACTGCTATGGTAAAAATAATTATAAGAGAAATAGCATAAAGTGTTTACAATTTACCTTGTGTTGAAAAACTTACTACTTGGGGAAAGTGTTGGTGTTCTCATTACTAGATCTTATGCATTTTTTTACAAATCAATAGAAACCACAATTTTGACCAAACAAACAAAATTCAAAGATAGAAATTGGTGAATTTTTGAAGTTATATTTTCAAAATTCATTTGAAGAGAATGCAAAAATAGTTTTATAATTTTGACCATATAGATACTTTCTATTTTTCATGCTTCACATTATCTTCTTTGATACTAACTTCAAAAAAATTATAGAACTTATTTTGTGTTTTGTCCAAACCCCTTGGGCTCTTAGAAGTTGACCCCTAAACGTCAAAGACTATGTTTTCACCAAAACTGCTCCCAAACTGCCCTTGCATTTACAAGCACCAAATTTTAGATGAAAAACATTTATAGACAAATGTAACCGTAGGATATTGTAGTAAAATAGTTATAGAAGATGTGGAAAAAAATTCAGAATTTTCCACCTTGTAGATTGCAAGATATTAACGTTTGAAGTGACAAAAATCTTTTTTTTAGCCCTGTGAAAATACGGGCAGCTGCAATTTACAAGGTCAAATTTGTATGAAAAAATGTTCAAAATGGTGGTTACTCTTTGGATTCATTCTTCAAGTCAAGTTGGCTACATGCTTGAAATTTTTTTCAAAAATATATAAAATTGGGTTAAACAAAGGATTTCAAAGTTTATTTTAGAATAGAGATTCCATAACTACCTACAAACTAACCCAAACTAAAATTTCTCATAACTTTCATCTCATTAATAAAAATGGAATGATTAAAAGCTTACCACATATATAAAAATCTAGAGAATCAATTTCAAATATATATTTTTTTTAAAAGTGATTTTCAAAGAAGTTTTTTTTCCTGCCTATGTTGCCTGCCGAACACTACAAATTACATATCATGCAATAACTTTTGAACCATGCAGTCAAAAGTTATGAAAATTGTTGGGCCTTGAAGCTACTCCTTGTCCCCATATTTTGTGAAATTTTCAAAGAAAAAAAAAATCCATCTATAGTGAACTGCACAAAATCGCTATGTTGCCAAAAAATGCTATTTGAACGTTTAAGGGTTAATAAGCGTGACACTAAATATGTTTTTTAGGGTAACCATAGCTTAAGGAGCTATTTTTTTTAGAGAATTTAATTGATAAATCCTTGCAAACCATGTCACTCATTGTTTTCCATTCTTCCCATAAGCACAATTTCCTCATGGCCAGTTGCCAGTTGGATCATGGGTAGCCCTGGCGTAGCCTGAGAGTCACAATTTGAGGACATATTAAGCTTAGTATTGTACAGTACTTGCAAACTGGTTTCTTCAAAGAAACAAACAACAACTCACTGATGTTTTGATGTTTTACGTTGCAACTAATTAAAGCAAAGTTCTTCAAGAAAATGTAGTCTGACTTGGGTGTTTCATGTTTTATCACACATCCCTTCCAAACCGTTTTCTTCATGGAACTCCGGTCATGCTGACCAATGGGTGTTTCATGTTAACTTTGTTTCCAATGGATACAAGGTAGTCTGCTCTTAAAGCAACCACTTAAGCCTACCCAACTTGTCAATGATTGTAATAGATATTTCAAGGAACATGTTAGTCTTAGATAGGGGACACATTTAAAACAAGGCTGCTTTAAGAGCATACTACCTTAAGTTCACTTAGGTTGTACTCCGTGATATTTAGGGGAAAGTCCATACTGGTCACACTTTGAAACCTGTCAAAATTATGTACAATTACTTTGAATATACTCTTTGTTTCATCACTTGAATGTGACCCTAGTGTGAACATCTTTAAACGCTTGAAGAACACAAACCGCATGACCAAGGTAGTCACCAAAATGTTCCAATTATTAGACCAGGAAGTACATTCTTTCTTTCTACAGTGGAAGTCATTCATGAGACACTTTCGATCCTCAACATCTTTCAAGGGTTAAATGGGATCCTAACACAAGGTAGTCAGTCAAAATGATCAAATTCTGGGATGAATTAAAGTGCATTCTTTCAGTTGTTTCTTCCATTTTCCCAAAATCATCCATTGGGTACTTTTAGTTAGTCCTTGGATGTCTTTCCTGGGTTATCTGCTTGTATTTCCTGAGAAAATTTAGGATCTGACAAACATTTCAAACTTAGTTGTCACCACTTTGCCAGTCTTGTGCATTTGAAATTAGTTGCCATGATGACTCATGTGACATGGGCACTCACAGAACAAAAGGCAGACTGTCCCACACTCACATCATTCAACTGCACGAATGATTGGTATAAGGTAGAACCACCCTTCACCACCTGAATTTGAGAGTTAGATACATTGCAGATGTGGTCCGAGGTTGAACATGGAGCCAAATCATAGAAAAATATGTCAGAATTAATGTCCAAGTGAAATCAAAATTTTAGAATGCATACTGTAATTGTTATAAATTTTCAAAGAGGAAATATAGAACCGTCAGTAGGTGGAGGCCAATACCGCTCTCCCAAAATGCATTGCCATGTCCAAGTATGTCCAAAACCGTTGTACTAATGACTGACCAACACTATTAAATGACTAGGAAGTGCTGCTGGAGCTCCTACAAGTCCGTCAGAGAAAGCCCACCAGCTGTTGCAAATAAGTCAGAGGAACCACACCAGAAGCACACCTGTCACTATGCAAAACTGCTACCTCATGAGCTCAAAACCGTGTCCCAGCAAATCCAAGAAAACCCTAATGAGCACAAAAAACAATATCTATCTGACATGCTGACAGAGCAAACGGACTCTTTTCCTGTTCAGCGGACATTGCTTTGTCACTATGCTCTCAACGGTCTTGGCGCTCCGCTGCTTTGGATGCCCGTCTCCTTGTTGATGATTGGTTTTGAAATTCCGCGCCATTACGGGCCTCCCTCTCTCAGTCGATCATGTTTCCCTCTGCGTTCATTGCTTGCTGATGCTTGTCTTGTTCACAACACTACACGGAGGACTTTAGTGTTTTAGGGTTTAGGGCTTCTGATGGTGTTCAAGGTGAGGTCAGAGTCTGTTCTTGTGAAAGTGAGGTTGTCTGTATTGTTTTTTTTAATGAGTAATGCTGTTGCTTGGCACCTGGAAGCTCATTTCATTTAGGAGGTTTCGTAACTTTACTGTTGTCAATATTGCTTGCGGTTTAGGGTTTTGTTTCCAGTATATGAGTAGACTGATGGAGCGATGAAGGCAGCTGTTGCAGCCCCTTTCGGCATTGCCATGTGGTAGGCTTTGCACTACTGTCACTCACAAGGAATAATGCAACAAGATGTGAAGCCGGACAATGTGATGAGCGATGACGAGTGGCGAAGGTTCAGGCTTATTGATTGGACTTGCTGAATTCGAACATCGTGGAAAGAGTACAAAGTGCATGACACAAAAACCACCACGCACACTATGGCGAGTTTGGTATGTCACTCGATCTTATTCTGCTTTCATGACGATTGTGGTGTCCTAGTCTAGCATGTACTGGAAGGGGCTGGTCATATCAGTTGGAAGTTTGAAAGTGGCACCATTGCGCCAGTGTTGCTGCACAATACTGATTCAACTCTGCCTGATGACTTTCGTTCCAGAGTCATGTAACCCCTGTATTCGTCTTGGGTGTTGGGGTTTGGCTGCGCTTGGAAGCAAGAGTGAGCACTTTTCCCGTTTTCGTTTGGCATACTTTGCAGGTTCGTGGAACTATTTCTCATAGAGATATAACTGTTTCTTACAGGAATCGTCCCACCGTATGCATTGGAAGTTGAGATCCAATGGAAAGAGGATAGTAGCGAAAGCGATTGGGTAAACAACTGATACATCTGACTCTGTCTTACACAATTTGGAAGTTTCATTGAGGGTGCAAGTTGTATTCAACTCTGCTATGCCTGTTTAAATTCTTTATGCTATGAGATCGTCGTTTAGTTCTGTTAGTATCATTTGATGGTCTTATTGTGGGATAAATGGAGGTTGTACTCAGACTTGGATATAGCCGAGCTGTTGATTTGGTGATATTTTGCTTGCCGGCTTCTGACGCGTGTATGATTGCTTCGTAGTATTCGTTTTTTTTTGACGCCGTAACCGTGTTGTTTTCAGGCTTGGGCTGCTGATTCCAGCTTGAGGAACGGAGAAGACCGAGTCAGCACTCCGAAGTCCGACGGAGGCTCTACTTTCACGAGTCCTACGAAGTCGATTTCCCTGGATCGTTTTGACTGTTCGTATTCGATATCCTCTCGGGCTACTCCTCTACAGTTGGACCCTAATTCTTTTTCGACTCCAACTCCCAGCAGAAGAGAACTCCTTTCTACATCTTCGTCCATGCCTGATTTGTCTGAAGAGAAACCCGTTCCAGGGTGACACTTTAAAAAATTGAAACATCCGAAGGCTGAAAACACGCCTGAAGGTTGAAAAAAAACGCCCGAGGGCTTGGCAGGGAGGACAGAACACAAGACCCGAGGGCCAAAGAAACCGGAGGGGGTCACCAGAAGGCAGGGAAGAGAAAGGGAAGTAGCGCCGGAGGCAGGAATGGAAGGGGGAAGCCAATCGCTACAGTAACCGCCAAAGGCAAGGCTGAGTCTAACCGCTGAAAGCGCCAATCGCAGGGCGGGGTTGGGCCTACAAACCACAGATGACCCCCGAAAAGGGAAACTTCCACCCCTAATCAGAGGCTAGATCATTGTAGATCGAGCCAAAGACCTCCTGGAGTTCGATGTCGATCACCTGAGCTATATCCTGATCTAAGTTAACCTCCTCATTTAAAGCCAAAACAAGATGCTGTCCAGCATCATGTACAACTACTGGATCTACATTCTGCGTAAAAATCTGAAGAGAGTTCCTGAAACTAGATTCCTCGATTCCTAAGTTGGGTCCCTACTCCGCCTCTTGCTCCAGTTCCTGTAGAATGTTTTGTAAGATAAGATCCGCCTGTTGGGATGCCATCCTCCTCCTTTCCTGTGTTGCAAGATACAAGGGAAGGGGGGGGGGTTGATATACTCACCGTCCCTGGGTCGCTTGCTTGCCCTTCGAAATGCGTCTCGATGGGATGGATGTGGTCTCTTGTGCCCCTCGTATTCCTCCCTTCCTGCAGTTGGGATTGACCAGTATGGTGCGAGGCCAGGGTATCCCTGATTTGTCTGCGACTCGTGCAAGTGAGCCCTCGGTCACATCACTCATCCGTGTGTCCTGTTTGACGATGTGGGATGAGAGCAACCATTATGTGGTGATGTGAATGTTGAAGAGAGTGTATGCATTTAATGATTGCATCCTTGATATGCAGGATCGAAGGGAGGTGCTGGAGAGCCTGGTCTATCCCATAAGAGAACTGTTAGTCTGGATAGCTTGAGTAACGAAGCACATGTAGCGAGGATGAATGGTCATCATGCAAACGGCTTTGATTCCAGGCCCCGCCACAGAGTGGAGGAGGAAAGCGTTCCAGAGTCTCCTCATTTACCTCCAGGTGTGTGCATGACTCGTGTAATTTCGGTTGTGAGCATTGCGTGGGTGATAGTATCCAGCGTTTAAGATGTTGCGAGTTTGCGAGATGTATGTTTGTTCGGACATTCGGTGTGCGTTTGAGTTGGGTCGGCGATGTTGCTATGATCTTGGTATGTTGAGGGTGATGGAGCCTGGAGAGACAGCGAATTGAGTTTTGTTTTTTCCATTTTCATCTGTCAGCCGTGAATAACCGAGGAAAATCTTACAACATCTGTATGGACGGCGACGTTCTGGTGAAGTTTTCGCCGAAGAATCCAGCATCGACCTATATGTTTGGTGACATGGTGCGTGGCTGTCGATGACTATGTTTTGTGACGCTTGCGCTTTGTTCCGTGTTGGTATCCTGCCTCAACTGAATTCCAGCCTCAAGTTACCGAAAAAAACATCACACAAATCCAGACCGCACAACCACGCTACTCAGAAATCTTCCAATTCCAACATTGCTGTGGGTTCAGGAATTCCATACATGGAAAACTAGAGCAGCAATTGCAGAATCGGAGATGTGCTGTCTTCAAATGTCGATCATTCAGAATCCTTCTGATCGCCACAACTGAACCCCTTCTGATCGCCACAACTGAAGGCTTTCTGATTGCCAGAATTGAAGGCCGCACATGCTCCCTGTTTTCGTGAAGATGACACAGTTTTTGTCAATTCAGAGCGTTGCAAGTGCACATCACTTGGGTCAATAACTTACGCAACTGGCTTGTGTGGTTTTTACGGTGAACGATCTGCACGAAGAATCTCCTGCAACATTGGCAGCGGTCAAGAGAAGCGAGACAGAGAGATGTTCCGACAGCGGTCAACATTGGCAGCGTTTCTTTGTGGAGCTTGTGCAGGATCAGGTCACCATGGTTTCTTGGAAGCAGTTGCTGGCAGATGGAGAGCGAATTTCGACTTCGGAGATAACCGCGCCGTCGACTACTTTTCCTACGAAGACGGTGGTCCCAGGCTTGAATCGTGCCACCATTCCCAACAATTCGAACACGACCGAGTCGAATCCACTGGTGAGGACTTTATCTCTGCCTGCACTTCAATTAGGATGTATTTTCAGTTTTCGCTCATGTGACAAGCTCTTTTTCTCTCTCTGCAATGGATTCAAAAGATGATTTCGAAATGGTGACATCGGTTTGACACTTTTGCAATGGTTCTTGGATGTTGCTCCAACGGTGGTTGGATTAGGTGAGTCTCATTGCAAAACCTTTTGCGTAATTGACGAGAAAAGTCTTGCAAGTTTTGAGAGGTCATGACGTGTTTAGTCATTAATATATACATTGAGAGTTTGGAGCTGCATAATTCCCCTGAAATAGGCTACTGAATACATGCATTCCTTTGAGCAGAAATCAAGAGGGAAATTGAAGCTATCTCTTTCGAATTCCGCGAAGACGTCGATCACCACGAAGCCTGCCGAGCAGAAACCAAGTCTGGACGACAGAACCTTGATCAAATACACTTCCTGTGTACCCAAGTTGGCCACTCAGATTCAGCCTAAACCCAACGAGAAGAGGATCGTGGAGGCCAAGTTGGAATTCGGCCAACAGCATGATTCAGTGGCGATGAAATTCGCAGGGCCCAAGGACAAGGTGCATCGATCGATGCCGGGAAAGACGAGCTGCCGAAGAAGACCCAAGCTTGCTTTTGCTGCTCCAAAAAGGATCCCGGGACTCAAGCATGAGCACGAATTTTCAAACTTTCCTGTCAAGAGAAGCGAGACAGAGAAGCGAGATAGAGAGATGTTCCGATCTGTCAATTCAGATCGTTGAGGCTGTCCAGGTACTATTCCAGCTGAACAATTCGTGTATTTTCAGTTTCATCATCTCGGAAATTGTAGGCTGAGTGAACGTGCGTGCCCTTCAACCATGTCTTGTACTGAGTGTCAGGTCTTGCAAAATGAAATCCTCTCTGCGGAGTCATGAGATCCTTGGGCACCAGGTCAGGATTTTCCTCATTACTCTTCTGCTGTTTGAGGGTGATTCCATGCATGTTAGGAAAGATGTTTGTCTAATGTTCTAGTGAATCCTCAAACTATCTCTTCTGTCCATCTGGGATTGTGTAGGGTTGTGTTACCTATGATTACCTAAGACATTATTCTGGTGGCCTAATCGCACAATTGGTTTGGCAGATTGCTGTGGACCGTGCAGCACCTCAGGATGAAATGTCGAACATGTCCTACATGAACAGTGTTGGTGGTTTAGGATCGCTGTCTCAAGAAGCTGGGGGTCCTATGAGAGGGAGTAATACACCCTTGCAAGGAAGTGGATATGGTTCCCTGTCAGGCAATCTAGATTTCAGTTCTGGGGTGAGTTAAATCAATGCCATTTCAATTTCCGCTGAACTGGTTGACTTCTGATATCTACAGCGTAGCGTGAGTAGTCTTCAGCACTAGCGCCCTCGGGAGTTCATCCGCTCAGAGTTCATCCGCTCAGAGTTCCCATCGCTTCTGCAACCTCTGAAGGAGGGCTCAAATGCTTCTCGCAATTTCAACCAAAAAAGGTGAAGACAATTTTGCTCTGCTCCGCCATTGCAGTTCTGGATTATGGAATTGATTTCCTTACCTTCAATTTTATTGCATTTGTGGTCAGTGCTGTGGGGCGTTGCATCAGTAGAAGCTAAACTACAAATCTTTTAAATAGTTTATGCTTTAAAGTGTGAAAACCTTGAAGCATGGTGTTCTGATTCTATTACTACTGTGCCTTGATTTTGTTGGCAATTGAAAGGCCGTTTTAATGCATCTTGGAGAGTGTTTTCTGGACACGCTTTGATAATTCTATGAATTTCGAAAGTGCTTATTTTAGTGTATCCGAAATTGAACATGTTCAGCTAGTATTCAATTCAAGCAAGGATCTTCAGGTGCTAGAGTAAAAGCTGTGGGTGCGAGGATTTTGACTCTTGATCAGTTGGAAGGGTTGAAGGATCCGGATGTGAGGTGCTGGGGTGGTCAGGATGATGACAACGGTGATCCTTCACGATTGTGGGTGCAGAATGGAATGTTTCCTGGGACGGCGTTCACGCAGAGCAGCGGAGACAGTGCTGCGGAGGAAATCGGCATTGTTGCAGTGCCGGAAGTTCTGGTGATGGAGCTCACGTCGAAATCATTTTCTACTTCTGTTGAGAAATGGTTGAGAAGGCTTAATAATTGGGACCCTTCTTCCTCTCTGGTGATTGTCAAGAGACTTGACAAATGCTTTTCTAAATGCTTTTTTGATGTTGTGGTGCTTGGTGTTGTATAGATTCTTTGCAAGAGGACAGTCTGTTTGTTTTGCTTGAGTTCGTGGTTTTCCAGGTAGGCTGCGCAGCTTAATTGTCTGAAGATGGAGCGTTCCGATGGATTTTATCAGGAATTTCAATGTGATATTCTTGGTGGTGGCAGGTACACACCATCATGTTTTGTTTGGAGATTTTGAGATGTTTCAGACCACGACATGCATCTCATCGAAAGACAAGGAGTACTGGAAGGCTTGAGTGTACATTTTTGAAGGTTTAAATATTCATATCTTTTTTGACACAGTTTGCAGAGTATGAGGTGAAGACCATGACATACACTTAAACTGAATTGCAGTACAAGACGAGGGTTTCTAGTGAAAAAATTGGACATGGAGTTTTTGGCGTAGTCTGCAAAGTATGCTCATTAACATTTAGCAGTGCTCTTGTAACTTGCACTAATAGCTATGATTTATATTTACATGATCAATATTTTGTGGAATTTTGAATGAGTATATTGTCATTACTTATCGATGAGTAAATTTTGAGTACTTACTAACACCTACACTTTGTTTGTTCAAGGATCTTTTCCAAATGGAATTGAAGTAGCTGTGAAACAGTTGTACACAAAGTCTCCACAAAGTGTCTACAACTTTTGTGACCAGAGCATTGAAGCACATAAACGTATTGCAAATGGAAGGCTTTGGCAGTATGAGAATGTGGCAAATAGTCATATGCAGCACATTCTTTCTGGTATCCTCTAGCACCTGAAAATGTATTACTGTTCTTTATTTTTGCTCTCTGCTAGCATGTCCATACTCTTAGAATTAGCAAAATTGCAAGAATATTAGAACTTTTTATTATGCTGGTCATTACAGCCAAATCTATTCTATTGTACTTATAGAGTGCTGTGCACTTCAATTTCGGAATTAGGTTACTATGGATTAGTTTATTTTATAAATCATGGCCATTTGATCTGGATATAAAATTAGAACTCATCATCACTGTATTTGCATTGTGCATGGTTCATCTATGGTTCATCTATGGTTCACAATATGAGCACAAGAGAACATAAATCTGAAATCATCAGATCACTATTTCTATCTTCTACAGTAGGTGAGTTTCTTCTGTTCAGTATTACTCCATTTAGAGCACAAATTGTCAAATTAGTTATGATGGTGGAATTTTAGGTTGAGATCTGTTTAAAAGAAAACTTTCATATATAGCAGTAGTTCAATACATAAGGAAAAGTGGAAATGAAAATGAGGTCCTATATGTCCAATTTCCATTTCTAGTAAACTTCATTCTATTGTATTCTATTATGACTGTACAATCACATTCAGCTAACATTCTGTACCTGTACATTCAGACTTCCTCTTCTTACACATTGCAGCATGCTGTTGGTGGAGCAAATAGTGGAAGAACATCTCTCCAATTTGTTGTAGTTTCTTCCACTATAGAAAATGCTTGGATGGAGGTTGAAGAAGACTTCCATATTTCCAGTCACATTGCTAGTAGCTCTCCAATCTTTGTTACCCTTGCAAATTGCTAGTAACATCTGAAATTGTACTTCTCCCCATACAGAATGCATTCCTTGGTATTCCTTCCCTTGGATTATGCTGTAGCTGAAAAGGTGATGCTCTTTGCTGGTTTTGTAATGTAAAATTAGGGTCAAGGTAATTCCACATGCTCTGTACTGATTGTGGACCTCCAATGCAGCTTCAGCACCCATCCTCCATGCAAGTGACCAAGGGACTTCTTTCAAAGTTGGAAAAGGAGGTAAGGACTTCCTATTAATTTCTTTGCTCTCTTTGCTTTCAACTTATCCCTTGCAATGGCTTGGTTCATCTTACATTGTGGAGGTAAATAACCACAATAAGGTGCCTTCCAACCTTGATGGGGCTCCTTTGATTTCACAAGTTTTTGAAGTTTTTCTCCTGCCTCTTTAATTGCTTTAGGTGTCCACTGTGCATTGCACTTTTTCAATGCTGCCTTGTCTTTCTGTCTTGCTGCCTTTGCTGCTTCCTGTGTGGCCTTCTCAAGTGCTCTTTTCTTCTTGTTTACTGCAATTGCCTCCCTTTTCAACTCCTTTTCATGTAAGACTTGGGCTCTCTTCTCAACAATGTCTTCCATGGTGTTGATGTAGCTTTCACTTGTGAGGACAGATTTGGAGTAATCTACATATGGCTTAGTTCTTGCTTTTCCCTTTGTGATTTCTACTTCAGGCAAACTAAGGAATTGATCAAGTGGCTTTGTGTTTGCAGCTGCAGATTCATCACCTGCATCATTTGTTGCCTCTTCCAAGGTGGTCTCACCCTCTACATCAACATAGTAATGTGTCATGGGTTCTTTTGCTGAAGGTATTTCTTCTTCTTCTAATATTTCTTGAACTAGGACCTCCACTGTCTTTGCTTGGAATGTTTCACTAGGTCCCATTTTTTATTGCAGTTTCTCTGGATTATAGGGCCAGATGCCAATACCTCTGAATCCTGACTTGATATTAGTAGGAGTGCATGCTCTCTAAAGTGCTAAGGAGGTCCACTGGGCAAGATCTTCTTTCCTAACTTTTTGTCCTCTATGATTCATATTCCATATGTCTCTGTAGGCTCTGAAAGTTGTTTTGAAAGGCTTAAAAACAGCAACATCTAAGGGTTGCAGAGCATGTGAGGTGTGAGAGGGCAATGACAAAAGATCTAACCCTAGTGCTTTTGCTGTTTTGCAAACCTCCAATGTCACATGGGAGTTGTGACCATCAAGGATGAGCAAGTGACGATTTGTAGAGGTTACAACTTCTTCCTTCCCTACAGTCAAGATAAAATGGTGTATCCACTTTGAAAAAAGGTAAGTTGTCATCCAGCCATTGGGTTGCATAGCCATAGTGGCCCCTTGTTCACAGAGAGCTGCAAATTCATGTCTTTTTTGAATCCCTTCGAAAATATAAAAGTTTGGGATTGTTCCTCCAATTGCATTAACAACAGTGAGCACTGTCATTGATTCCTGCTCATTAGGAATGACTGAATGTACAGATTTTATTCCTCTTCTAGCTAGGACTTTCACCCCACCCCCTCCAACTTGAGCTCCTATCTCATCTGCATTCCAAATTTGGTGAGGCTGATAGCTATGCTCCATGCACAAATGCATCAAATTTTTAAAAAAACTTGACACATTTTCAGGGCACAAGGCTTTTGCACGATTTTGTTGCAATCCTTGTGACATCCTCAAAGTGTATTGTGGATGCCTCAATCTGAACCACTTCATCCAGCTTTCTCCAGGTAAGCCATTTTTGAATGGAGTCTCTCTAGTTTGTGTAATTTCCCTCACTTTCAGCTTCAGTTGTAATGTTGTCAATGGCAGCCCTCTTTCCAACATGGCATCTAGGAATCTACAGACTTGTTCTTCTTTAGGGGTAAGCACTCCTTTTGCCCCTCTTTTCCTTGATGTAGTTCTGCCACTCAAATGATCCCTTAGAGAAGATGTAGGTATGTTGTAGTAATTACTGACCTGCCCCAATGGGTGACCATCATCCACTGCTGCAATGGCCAAATGTAGGGTTTCTATAGACTATTGCCCATTTCTGTAGGTTTTCCTTTTGCCTTTGATATTCTTCACTTCTTCTTGGGTTTGTTGTGGCCTTTGAAGATGTGGCAACCTTCTACTTGGGCGAAGTTGTGGCCTAGTAGGTGATGGTTGACTTTGGAAGTCATGTGAAGAACTGGACTTGGAAGTAAAATTTGTAGGGTTGAATGGCAACTCACCTTCATCATTGGAGTCCTTCTCTTGGCTGCCTTCTTCTGGTATTTTGTGGCCAATGTGATTCCCCTCTTCTTCCCATGCATCTTCATTGCACATCCAAGGATCTTCACCATCATTTTGTTGGCTATGTCCATGAAAAACTTGTTGATATTGTACCTCTTCTTCTTGTTGTCTTTCTTGTTGCTCTCCCTCATCACTTGGGAAATCTTCAATTCGTTCATATCTGACAACAGGTTCGTCAATCACATTTGGTGAGGCTCCCTGCTTCAATTTACTGTAAATTTCTTTGGCAGTCCTTCCAATGACTTCAAGAGGGATTTGCCTTCCCACAAGTCTTCCTAGTACTCTTCTGACCTCCTGATGTTCTGATGTATCATCTTCGAATTTGCTACAACCATTGTAGGAGTCATCTGCTGATCCATCAGTAGACTTTGAATCATCCTCACTTTCATGAAGGCCCCAAAACTCACCACCTCCACTTTCCTCTGTACTAGACTTTTGGTCTTCCTCACAGTCACTGAACTCTACTTTCACATCCATCTCCAAGGATAGTTCTTCACTTGAAAGGTGTGCTTTCCCTTTCTAACTCATCCTAAATTAAACTCAATAATACTTGAAAACATACAATCCTAAGTATCTTCAGTCTACAAGCTTAAAATCACTTGTTCACAATTGCTCATCCCACCTTTCTGCACTCTCACTCTGCACTCTCACTTTGCACTCTCACAACTCCGCCAAATACAATTGTAATCACTGTCCACAATTTTGCCTAATCATGCTTTCTTTTCAGCCGAAATTCACTTCCCACCATTTATTACATTGATAAATGGAATACCGTAAACCGTCAAATTCAGAAAGTACAGTATTGAAGTAGTTACCTTGGTATCTACCCAAATCCGTTAGTTCAGCTATATATTCCCACCTCACCATAAACAGTACACTGCATTTTTTGAATTGTATTATACTTTTATTGCATTGTGGCAGTGAAAGTTGTAAATGTGACGGTAATGAGGCAAACCCATAGACCACGGAATTGGGTGAATGACGGAATTGGGCAGTTTGACCTTAAGGTAAACCAACCCATGACAGATAAATTGTTCAATGCAGACACCTAGAAAATCACTTATTACAATCTTACATCAATCTATGGCAAATTTTTGCTAATAAATGAAATTAAGACTTCGATAGGTTAGTTAGTGGCTGAAATCAATTCCTTAGCTGATGATGATGGAGTTATTAGTGATTGCATTAGGACTTTCTACTTTTCTAGTGTAAATTCATTATAAGAACTAATTTTTGTATTCCTTTATGTCATGATCATGTTAGAAAATATTATGACCATGTTAGAAAATTTTGAGACTACTTTAGGTGGTCAAATGATCATTATGGGTACACTCTGTAGTGATTTTGAAGTAGTCTAGAGACTGTTGTGGGCCAATTAGGCAGCACACTTCAAAAATTTATAACAAAGTGATAATTTTTCAAAAAAATAAACTTCAATTGCTCTCTGCATTTCTCATGTTTATCTACATACGGAAAAAAAATTAATTTTTTTCAATAATATGAACAAGGCAAACCAACCATTTTGCTTGTCATAGGCTGGTTTACCTTAATTGTCACATGTTGACTACCAATCTAAGAAGGGAGTCACTAAGGTAACTCCACCTTAAATTGTACAAATAAGCAATTCCCATTATTATATTGGAATTTTTGTGGGATTATGTTGGTAGTGAAAAGGGGATTTTAGATTCTTTTAGAATGTATTTTTTGGACCCCATATGAATAAACTATGAATTTTCAAAGTGTTGAAAATAGGTGTTTCTAAAAGCAATCATGGAGTCTTATGAATAGTTAGATTACATTTTAGGCAAGAATCTGTAGTGTGCAATTTTAGGAAGCATGTGATTTAGATGTAGTTACCTTTCTAAGTTGAAAACACCGAGAACTATCAAAATTAGCAATTCAACATTAGTAGTTGGAGAAACCTTTTCAAGAAAAAAATCAAAAAAATCAAATTTAGTAGTATTAGAAATTGAAAATCAGGAATTTAAAATAAATAAATATAATTTTTGGATAAGACACGTAATTATTATGAATTTTCAAAGTAGAAGCTCCCTAAACCATTTAAATTGTTGTATAGACTTCTCATGAAATGAACATTTAGAAAATCAAAAATCAACTAATCATAATTAAGTATGGACATGGTATAATTGCACCATAGGAGATGCTTTTAGAGGAAGTATATTTATCGAATGCTCAAGCACTATTGAAATAAACATTTTGCTCCACTTTGTAAGCTTTATTCTTACACATAATTACATTTTTTTCAAACCCCAATTTTTTACATGTGACTATTGTATTAGTCAAGAATAAAACTCTATGGTTACAAATTCTAAAAAGTAAATGAAATTTGATTAATAGCCCATTTTGTAGACAATGATGAACCCCATCATGTACTTATTTGATTGGATGAATTCCACCTAATAGTTGAAGTTGGGAATACATTCATATTTCAAAGAGCATTGGCATTGCAAAGTTTTGGCCGTATTTAAGGTAACTAACACATTGTCTTAATATGTTTTGAATGTACAATGCTCTCATAAGTATTTATACACTTCAAAAATTGCCATAATTAATTACGAAATTAGATTTTTTTCAACAAATTTTTGACGAGTTGAAGTACATTCAAGTAACACTAGTATTAAATGATTTCTCAAAAAATATATATTTTATTTTTATTTTTCAAGAATTTAATCAAATTTATTAGTGAATAAAAGCTTTTAATGCAAGTAAATTTTCTTCGAGATTCTTTAGAAAGTGCAATGAGAATTTTTCTTAGAATTTTTTGGTAAAATTTTTACAAAAGTCAAAACTTTATTGAGTGAAATATTATTGACTAAAATTTGACTCCAAATAGTTAGTTTACTCCAAAAATCTCCAAAAATTTATGAAAAATAATATATATAAACATTTTGTGCACTTTTCAAACTTTCCATAATTTTTGGAGGTATTTGGAGTGAATTGTAAAAAATATAAAAATGTGGAATCATATTATAGACAATAATATCTCATTCAATAAAATTTGCAAATTTGCAAAATTCTTACTAGAAATTTCTAAAAGAATTCTAATTCTACTTACAAAAAGATCTTGAAAAAAAAATTGTATTGAAAGTGTTTTTACTAATAAATTTGATTAACTATTATTAGAAAAATTATATGTTTTTGAAATTTATGTTATGGAAGTGTGTTACTTGTACCACAACATTTCTAAATTTTGTTTAAAATCTCTAATTCCTCAATTAGCTATAGCAATTTTTGAAAGTGTACAAAATATTTTGATAGTCTCTATAGTTTCTACCATTGAAACAAAAAATTCTTATTAGATCTTGTATGTTGGTAGTAAAAAAAGATTCTTTATTCTCTTAAAATTATCATTTTGATATTAGATAAAGAAATTGTGAATTTTCAAAGTGTTGGAAAATAGTTATATTCAAAATTAACCCTAAGCTCTCATGAATATAAATTGTAAGTTTTAAGCCAAAATTTTCTAAAGTTTGACTTTAGAAACATGTCATAATTAGGCGTAGTTACATACATGTAATGAAACCTTTTGTAATCATTAATACTTTAATAATTTCAATCACAACCTAATAATATGAGAGATCAACTTTAAATCCTTCTAGAAAGTAGAAAAGTATACATTACAAAAAATCTGAGGCCAAAACAAGGCCATTTAACTTTCAGCCCTTGGTGCAAGTACAAGGAAAATAACAATAAAAAATTTAATTTTCTTAATAAATTTTTTCCGAATTTAAAAATAAATAAATTGAAATCGTCAAATTGACATGGCACTATTAGTGCCATGTTAGTTCCTAAAACAAATTTAATTTTTTTTAATTTTTTTAATTTTATTATTATTTAAAGTCTAATTGCACTAGATGTTGGGTGTCTTGCGGCCTTGTTTTGGCCTCAAATTTCTTGTAATTTTTTACCACATGTGTAATTTTGACAGTTTGTATTGAATAAACAACACAATAGATCTGAAATTCTTTAACCCCTGAGCGCCCAGCCCATGTTCATAAAAATCCAAACCTTTTTATATTCATTACAATTAAACTATCACATAAAAAAAGATCTACACTAATTGACCATACCGATTGATAGTAGAGACATGTCCAAAGATACATGGAGAGGGATGCGTTCTATGACCGTACCATTGAAAAGATTATAAGAGTCAAACAAGGACATCTTTCAAAAATGGAGAGGCCATATTTTAGCCCCTTGGGCGCTTAGGGGTTAACCCCTAATGCCTCAAAGGGTGTGCTCTTACAAAATGGGTTAAAAATTGTCAAGAACTTGAACAACTTCATTAGATGTGATTTACCTACTAAGAAGGGCTATGAGTTCTCAAGTGGAGAACCCCTGAAACTGGCCAAAACTGGCCGTTCGCGAGCTTTGCTGACTTGGCTAAGAGATTGCCACGTCGTTTTAAAAATTAAAAAACAAAAAACAACTTTGTTTTTCATTTTAAGAACTTTATTTTTTTATTTTTTTTATTTAAAAAAAAAAAATCTGGCATCCACATTCGATGGGGACCCGAGGAAACGGAGCTGGGAATAGCCCTGAAACAGCCCTCCAGCCCCCCCAATCCCATCTAATGGTTTCTTTATTTATCCTTGAAATCAGATAGAACGTAACCTTAGGATCTTGAAGTTCACATTGAGAATGAGCACTTCAAAAATTTCAAATTATTTGATGGCACAATTAAGTGGATAATTAAGTTTGAAGTTTTACATTAGATGAGATTTCCCTACCGGGAAGGGCCGCAAGTTCCCAAGAGGAAAACTAGACGAAATTGGACGAAAGTCGCCATTTGCAGGGCCTGCTGACCTGGACAAGCGACTGCCAGGTCGATTTTTTCAAAAAAAATAAAAAATAAAAAATAAATTTTTTAACTTTGTTTTCCATTTTAAGAACTTTAAATTTTTTTTAAAATTTAAAAAACAAACAAACACACCTATCAGCCGCGTTTGATGGGGCCAGGGGGAACGGACGGGAGAACGGAGCTGGGAACAGCCTGAAACGACCCTCCAGCCCCCCCGAATCACATCTAATGCTTTAGGTCAATGGAAAAACATAACAACACACTGTGAAAGAATATATCTTAGGTGAGGATATTTTGAAATGATGACCTTTTTATGCCCAATGAAAGACAAGAGAGTTGAGAATATTCATCTAAATTTTACGACATTTCAAGCATTTTTCAATCTATGGTCGAGTTGGCAATGCATGGTGCCATGGTGGTCATTGAAATGAGAGCAATGTTTGTAAGAAAACAATAATGAGACACTTGTCTTCTCCTTGAGTTCCTTGGATTGCCTTTCTTAACGTAAATCTCACCTTTGTAAGCTAGGCAAAAATAGTATTGGTTGGTTGACTTTCTTGTCGATGCCCAAACTACCCCCTTCAAATGACTTGTGAACTACTATACTACACCACTTAACTTTAAAAAATTCTACAAATGAAGGTGGAATTTAACTTGAAATTTGATGAAACTACCACCATTAGATTCTAGGAATAATTTTTATTTTGAAAAAACCCTCAAAATTTGAAAATGGGAAGCTCAAAAAAAAAAAGGCATCGATAAAAAAAATGGTCGCTTGGTTCATTTGGGGTTAAGTAAATAACTTGAAAAAATAAGAAAGAAAATATTCAATTTTAGATTTTGTGAATGTTTATGATTGTTAAAGATAAGGCGTAGAAACATCTACAACTAATCCAAATAATACGTGGTTCAATACTAACCTTCACTTTTGAGATGTAGAATGTACTTAAATAATATATGGCTTTGAGCCTATAAATTCTATGGTGGTTTTAGATTGTTATACTTTAATAGTAACCATTCATGTACCATTAGGAAAAATCTAAAGCCTCAAGAAGGTTGCGAGTTCAGATCCCCGGAGTAGAAATGGTGCAATTGTAGAAAAAATCAATATGAATGTAGAAAAAATCAATACAAATGATGTGGCACTACTATTGCCTATAGAAGAGCCACATTAGTGCCACTGCACTCTCGTAGTAGTGCTATGGTAGACTGTGCAATTTTTAAATTTAAAAAAAAAAAAAAAAAAATGTCATTGCATCGTAGTTTTTAAAATGAACCTTAACTATTAATTGCCTTGTTGAGGCCTTAGATTTTTTCTAATGATTGTTGCTAAGCAATGCATTGTCTCTCATTCATTAAAAGTTGGTTGTTGTTGAAAGATTCCTTTTGGGTTTTACCAAATTGAACTGCATTGTTAGAAAATTGGTAATTTTTGTTCAAGAAGCTTGAAATCACATTATTTAAAGAATTATGGACAAGTCTCTTGAACCAATATTATTCTTTATTGGATTTGGATTGAAGGCGGGAGAGGCTTTTAATTGACATAAGCTACATATGACAAAGTTTGAGTAGGGCCTTATTCAAAATGTGAATCAATGCTACAAAGGTAAAGCCTCTCATTACATAGTTGTTTGCTTCCTTTTTCAAATGTCTTGTAAAGTAGATATACCCATACCCATTTCCAAGCATTCACCCAAACTATGTTCTAAGAAAATCTTGAAAATAAGTAGATACCCAATTTAAGATATTCAACTCCTATACATCAAAATGAAGGCATGGTTTAAAAAATCTATTGAGTTAAACTTTGAAAAATAATAATAAATTCATATGACATCCAAAAAGTGTACAACAAAGTGTTTTTGATTCTTTCTTGAATTGCCAATAAGATCCAAAAGCATTTATGGCAATATAATAATAGAAAATACTATATATTACTCAAGTGTCTAATTGTAGACCCTTCTATTTTAGTCATGCCATAGGATTCTATATTGAACTTTCAAAGTGTGAATAGCCAACCTACATGCTCTTAACCCCCCTTGAGTGCCCAATGCATGTTTTCTATGAATTCATTCCAATCAAACTATCACCTAAAAAGAGATCCACATAAAGTGACCATACCGATTGGTAGTGGAAATAGGCCCAAAGCCCCAAGGAAAGGGACACATCCTTTGGCCATCCTGTTGAAAGGATTATAATAATCAAACAAGAAAATCTTTCAATTTTGAGAGGCCATATTTTGACCTATTAGGCACTTAAGGGTTAATTTACGTCATTCTCAAAAAGAGAAAGGAGTCTTTTGAATGATCAACCTTCATGACTCTTTTATTTATACCATTCCATGGAGGCACTAAAAGTAAAATAAAACCCACTATCTTATGAGTAGCAAAAACTAAAATCACTAGACCTCTTAAACCATTTATATTAACAAACTCCTCCTAAATCCTTCCTAATTGTACAACTACGTACATAATTAGTTTAGACATGACCCATAGCACTTGGGTTCCAAACTAGTCACTTCCATTGTTGGAGGTTTCCATAGTTGGATATAACTTGGCATGTAGCACACTCGTTTCCTTCAATGACTCTTCCAATGTTGTCACGTACCTCAAGGAGCTGAACTCAACGTCGAACATTATTTGCATCCTAAACTCAGCAAGGTACTAAAACAAAAAGGTTTCCGTGTCCAAAACAACTTTACAGCCATTGGGTAAAGCCAAACCAACGATGCTAACAGTGGTAATGTGGCCACAGTATTTAGCTTCCAAGAACGTTAATTCTGGACACGACTCGGCCACTTTCTCAACTCCCACGGCAGTAATACCATTGCATCCACTGATCTTGAGCTCCTTCAAGCAACTCCCACCCAGCGTGAGAGTCTCGAAGCACCTGTCAGTGACCAAAGAGCAACACCGGATATCGAGAACTTCCAGAAACAAACAATTGGAGAGGATGGACTTGATGCCAGTGTCGGTCAACTGCATGCAGTACTCCACTTGCAAGGAGGTGAGGGTGGTGTGTTTCCTGAAGTGGGCATCGAGAGCAAGGTCGCTCAAAAGTCGGCAACCGCCAAGGAGGAGTGTCTGTAAAGACTGGCAGCACTCGCCAGTTGCAAGTAAGCTGGTGTCCCCTACCTGGGGGCAATCTTCCAGCACTAGGGTTTGCAGGGTGGCTGAGCATGCATGGACGATGCTCTTGACCCCTGCGTCCCCAACCTGCTCACACTTGGTCAGATCCAGGACCTGGAGAGACGAGCACCCCTGCAAGCACAGTATGGTCATAATCATTCGTTAGAATGGCGTGTTTTAAAGCGCCGAAGTTGTGACATTCAAGAGCACAGAGGATTCGCGTAGATCTTTCCTGAACTTAAGTATCGACGTCACCTGTGAATTTTCTATCAGTGCTAGTTTTTAATTTCTTCGATACACTGAAGACAAGATTGGAAGGGTCCGCAGTTACCTCGGAGAGCTTCAGGAGGCCATCGTCACCTATTTTGGTGCAGCCTTGCAAGACTAGAGTCTCCAAGAATCGACACTGTGACAGGGACGCAACTGATTTATCTGTGATGAGCTTGCAACGACTAAGATAAAGAGTCTGCAAAGTTTGGCATCCACTGGTCAGTTTTTCCACTCCAGCGTCTGTGATTTGCCTGCAGTCAGAAACATCCAACCACCGTAACTTTGGAAGCTTCAGGCCAATCTCTGAAAGGCCCTTGTCTGTGATTCCTGCAAGTTGAAACGATGACCTCAAATGTCAGCGACTCGCTCCAAAACACACCGGTCTCGCTTCTATTGGAGTGTTGGCATACTTTGGACAAAAGTTGCTCTGATAAGAGACCTTGGAACCAGTACAGATTCGATTGCAGGAAAATCCTGTGATTCTCTTTCACATTATATAAAAAGTATCATGTCTGCCATGAAGGGTAGTGATGTAAAAATAGCTTCATGCACTATACTAGAAATTCAACTGGTAACTTGTGAACCTTCTTAAGCCATTCAGGATCAAGAAGCCCTAATTGAGCCTCATCTGTTTACAGCAGGTTTAAGTAGGTCATAAGGATTCTTTCATTAATCCAACTTTGTTGGCTCTAATCCTAGGGTGGAGAAGCTTTGCATTGACAAAAGCTACATCTACAGCAAATGTGAGAAAGTTTGAATACGAGTCGGCTGTTACTCAAAAGTGAACCAGTGCTCCAATTATTACAAGTTTAAATCCTCAACTAGATTATTTAGAGGGACACAAACCTTTGCAGTTGTTGAGGTTCAGATGCTCCAAGTGTCGAAAGCTGCGCGTCACTAAACTGAGGTCTCCATCCTTCCAGCCAGGGTAAAAGGACCTTCCAGCATGTTCGGACATGTCCAGGTTGGTCAAGGAGGAGAAGCGAGCAGCGACGCGCTCCAGCATGAGAGGCCCTGCGCGCAAACGCATGCTCTTCCTGCCACTGTCTTGGATGGCCTTCCATCGCTTGCATACGAGCGCACAAGCATCTCTGTCATACGACAACTTCAACTTAGACAAGACCGCTTGCAAGTCGTCATCTTGGAGTTTTGCATTTATGTTGGGCTCCGTTGCTTCGTTCTCTGGAAAGTAGAAAACGGGACACCATCTGAGACCAGTGCCCAACTATGAAAATACTTGACATGATGAACTACATCGATAACTGCCATAGTAATGTTTTGTCATATCGTAGGAGCGATCACGTTAGTTGAGAAATTATTAATTATTGAATTTGTGTGCCACATGTCACCACATTGTCAAAGACTTGCAGAAAAGCTGATCTAGGAAAGATATATTGTAGCATTTCAATTTTGATGTGACTAACCCGATGGCCCATTATAGTAGTCCAAAGGGGAAGGAGAAAGAGAATGACACTCCAATGAGGTTACCATGTAGAATTACGAGATTCAGTCAGGTGGAAGAAAGGAAGAGACGGGCCCAAACCAAAGAGATTTTGGTAATACACTTGGTATGGTTATCCCGAGCAATGCACTTCAGGTCTGCTACTAAGATAGCAAACCAGTTTCCGTGGGGGTTCTTTCCCTTGGGCTAAAAAGTCACTCAATTACAATGCAAGTGTCACCCAGAAGTGTGATTTGTAAGAAATGAGATAACGTCTAGTTTCTATCACAATTAAAGATGTTTCGTGAGATGTAATATTCATAGCTCAAGGATATTAGCGGCTTGTGATTGGACCTACTACTTCAAATGGGGAAAGACACCAAAAAATTCCCATTCTAATAATGGAAACCACTCAGAACAGCGGAATGCTACGGGGATGGGTTCCCTACCTAATTTGCGAACCCTAAAATCGTCACTCAAACACAAACCCTTGCAGTCTAACATCAGACCTGCCTCTCGCTATACTCGAGTTCTGCAAGCAAGGTACGAGAACATATTTATGACGCCAGAACCTACTGTAGCATCCCTGTTTCCATGCAAAAACAGTTTTAAAAGACTGTAATAAAGTTCAAGGTACGCAACGACAATCCGATCTCACGATATTTCACATTTCCAGAGACAATGCAAAACTCAAGAATGAGATTATAGTGCACTGAATTGATTGTCCCAAAACAGATAGGTCCTCACAGGAGTCGCACACAATAGATGGAAACTAACGAAAAGAGAATTAGCCACACCCATCGACAAGGAACACGGAACATCACAAACACAACCGATCGACCAACAAGTGATAGAAATCTCAAAAACCCACATACCATTCTCGATCCTCTCCACGGGGTGTAGAGTATCCACCACTACGCTCTCCGCTTCGTCGACCCTCATTCTCGCACTCCAGCATTGATTGAGCTCAACCAGAGAAGATGTAAACCATGACTGCACTGACAATTCCTGCTTCAGTCAGCTACGGGATGAATAAAGTTCCACCAAAGTGGGTGTCATCTATGCAATTGCGGGAACAGAAAACGCACTCCGAGGTGAGTCCACACAGAATCTCAGGAAACCACAGCGGGCTTGCAGCATGCTCTTCTTCAAATAGCGCCTACATCGGCAACATTGGAGTGTCACTGGGCGTTACAGTTACAGTAATGCTGTGGAAGCATCTCCAGTGGCCCGTTACAAATTCCTCTAGGCAAGACACCATGTCCAAGGTTTGGAATGCGGAACCTCCCTTGTTCACCCCACTTGTGAACCCCACTCGTGCAACTTGCTATTTCAGCTTTAGGCAATGGTTTGTCTCTTAGTGTGTGAAAAAGCATCTTACTATAGATGATGCCGATGAACTATTGTGAAGGTGCAAAACAACAACAAAAATGTAATTTTTGTTGTGCAAAAAGAGAATATTTTGGCTAGAGCATACATTTAATGCTCAATTTTCATCCTCAAGACACTCGAGTGGGCTAACAAGAGTGACCACTATGATTACTCTAATCCATTGCCAATAAATTCCCTATTCATTTAGTTGCTTTAAAACATGAATGATATTTCCTATTCCCCAAAAGACTGATATATACAACAAAATCATTGATTTTGTTAAATTGGCATGATTCCACACCAAAAATTGTGATTCATATCTATAGATAATATACTATAGCATATTTTTCTACTGTCTACTCAATTTATATATTGTGGTTAGCACACTATTAAGAGTCTAATTATGCTTGATGAATGGAATGTCTATACTGTACATTTCTCTAAAAACTAGCTTGAAAAATATAGATTTTATATTTCAAGTTGTAGGACCTCAAAAGTTCCCAAATAGAGGAACTTGAACGTTCAAGTTGCCTCCTCAAATCAAAATTTCGATCGTTCCTTGAGAATGCGATTCGACCTCCTGATCAGAGCAATTCGTGGACACAAATTCCTGCCTTGCCCACGAGTTCTTCCTCGACATTCTTGCTCATTTAAGGTTTTGATTTTATACTGTGGTCGCCATAGCCGTCAAATGCGTGCTCTCTGCTTCTCCATTGCAGCTTGGAAGTTTTCTTTGAGATTAGCTGCCTTGGAATTTCTTTCTCAATCATTTTCTGAGGCTCATCTTCAATCAGTGGCAGCGAGATTTTCACCTTCTTGTCAGAATTCTGAGTGACGCAGCAACTTAATGTACGCACTTGTGCAATTAAAGATTTAGTTTAGAAGTTCAAAACGTTGTGGAAGTTCAAAACTGGAGATCAGAGCTTTGTGATAAACATGTGGATCGCACTCTATGTTTGCCGTTTCAATTGAAATCAAGATCAAGATTCTTGTGACGTTCATGAGAAGTTAATTACCGTTAAGCGCTACATATCTCAAATCCACGTGTTAAAGTGCCTCAGAAGATTGACGAGTTTTCATTTCTTATCTGTTACGAGATTGCCTAAACCTCGAATCCATTGCATAGGAAGAATCTAAGTCACTTTCAGTTGGGTCTGCTGGTTCTGACGTCAGCCCTAGAGTCCTGAATTCGGCACGTTGACAAATCAGTTGCATCTTGGAAGTATAGAATCTTCTCTGTCCGTGGTTTCCGAGCCTCCAGTGCCTGTTGAATTCTCACTCTGTAGTGATTCTTCACAAGTTAGTTAGTACCTCAACTGGATTTTTTGACGTGTATCTTTGACGTGTTCATTTTAAAAACCTTTCTTTTGATGTGTGACGGAATTTTTTGGGTGTAAAATCAACCCTGTCCTGTCATACTCTACCTGTCCTCAGCGACATTTACCCCTTTGGTTTCACGATTTGCCTGTGCTGGTTGAAATCTTATTCTCCCTTAGGTTAGATAACATTTGCGATGTGATTATTGGAATGATAGCTCGCGGAATTTTGACCTTGAGCAGTTACTATTTGAAGTCAAACCTTGTGTTGATGAATCTGAATTTGAGGTATTGGGATAACCTAGAGCGGCTTTGTGACAACATTTTGGAAAGATCAAGAAATGGCAGAACCATCGACTCTGAGTTCCAGCTACCTGTAATAGTCCAAATTCTGCTGGCAACGTTGGCTAACTACTTCTTCCCTTGACCGTCATGGTTGGGCTTGTGATCAAGAGTATCAGTAATCCAAGTCTCTTGGTATGGTTTTCGTTGACAGAATCCACATGCTCGAATTTATTGACTACGTTACGGGAGAGCGCTCTATATGAACTTGGGCACTATAGATGTTGATTCCTCCATTGACATTGACAATTCTGCAGGCCTCAGCGGAAATCGGTTGAGGTCAAGATGGATTGAGCATGTGAAGTTCCATCTGAAGCTGAAATTGTATTTCAAGCATCTAAGTCTGGAAACCCGTGAAGCTATTTTCTGAAGTGTAGTTCTCAAAGAAATATGAATTGTCGATAGGCGGGCACGTTGAGTTCAAATTTGAGCTGCTTAATCAGTTCCGGGTCTTCTCACGTAGTCATCCGCATCATTCATCGGAAGAGGTGTTGAGCTGACATTACTGTGAGGTAACAGTTCTGTGTAACCATAGTTATCCTTGTTTTTGTAATTGAGCACTTGGGGGTTAACAAAATCGCTTACTTGGAGTTAATTTCAGGCATGGATCTGTGGTGAGCAATGTCTTAGTCACAGGAGCAGCCGCTGTGCACACAGATGAACTCTCAGTCTGTTTTGGAGTTCAAAAATTGCTTCTTGAGTTTCAAGAACTGATGAGATTGATTTCATTTAGTTATGGGTCTCTGTTCAGAAACGGCAACGAAATGGATCGACAAGGGAAAATTTACAACATGAACATACCCTGATTGAGAGGATCAGAAAGGAGGTGCAAGCTTTTATTCAAAAGGGTATGCATTCGACTAAGTTAAACTCATCAAGGTACAGCAACACAAATCGATTTCATCACTGGATTAATTGTGCTTAGCGACCAGAATAAACCCAATGTGATGAGGAGATCGTGGCGATGGAGGCCTGGATACTCGCATGCTCCCCGACCGAAGCATCCGAGGTAGACAGAGTAGATTGGGATGATCCTTGCCCAACATCCTGGACGTTGTCAGAATTCAAAGACGTCGAAACCGAACGCATCATTGCCATTTGAGAGAATCCAGGCCAGGAGTACCGCGCATGCGGTGTGCATCTTGGCAGAGGCGGCAAAGACATCTCCGTACTCTCGGAAGCCTGCAGCCACTGGGACACGAGTCGCATGGATGGTCGATCTTCGGGATTAGGGTGACAGCACAGAAGGCCCAAGTGAAGCAGATTCGTCACCATCTTCTGGTCTTCCATTGTCGCATTGGAAGTGTGCCTCGCCGAGGAGTTCAAATCAACCATTTCCTCTGAGAGCAACAAGCCTGAAGCCTCTTGCATCTCGATTCCACCATATGGATCTGCATCCGGAGGTGGAAAGGTCCCAAGTTTTGAATCCGCCAAAAGAAGAATGTTCCCCGTTTCATGTGCATGCCATATCCTGTCCACTAATGTGCCATCCCCGCGCTCAATGGCGCTCACGTCAAGTGGCCGCATCCCACACATCACTTCGAGCATCAGGACGCCGAAGCTGTACACGTCTGATTCCTTGGTGGCTCTCCCTGTGACTGGCATCTCCGGAGCCATGTAGCCCAAAGTTCCTGCCATCATGGTTGTTTTCTCCATCTTTTGGTGGTCTATGAGACGGGCTAGTCCAAAATCTCCCAAGTACGCATTCATGTCTTCATCCAACAAGACGTTGCTGGACTTGATGTCGCGATGCAACACGCATTGCGTGCATTCCTCGTGCAAGTAGGCCAGCGCTGCGGCGACCCCACTGAGAATGGAGTGGCGCAGCATGAGAGGAAGGGACTCCGCCAAGTGCAAATGTAATGACCGAGCCTTCCTATTTCGTTGAGAAAATTGGAAGAGCCACTCATCTAAGCCGCCGTTGCACATGAGGTCATACACAAGCATCAGTTGCTCCTCCTCGTGACACCATCCTCGCAGCTGCACCAAATTCCTGTGCCGAATCTGGCTGAGACTGGCGGCTTCTGCTTGGAAACCCTCCTCGCCGTGCTTGCTCTCATGTCGCATCCGTTTCACTGCTACCAGGGCACCGGAGGGGAGAACCCCTTTGTACACCGCTCCAAATCCACCACTTCCAAGTCTTTCACTTCTGCTGAAGTTCTTGGTCGCCTTGCTGAGCTCTTTGTACGTGAACATGCGCGGCACAAGATTTTGGTCGACGAGATTAAACTTGGTACCTTGCTTGGTGTGAGATGCTCTCCTCCGCCGTTTTGCAATTACTATCCCTGCGAGCAGCAGCACTGCACCAACTCCTGCACAGACCCCTGCAATGATACCGACCTTTCTCCCACTTGAGGAGCTGGTACCGGAGTTTGTCTTTACAACCACTTCAGGCAGTCCAGAGGTCGCAAACTGCCAAGCTTCAATCTGGTGAACCTCGTTAACCCCTCCGACACTTCCGCTGAAGCCAACGTACATGTATTCATCCAAGAAGGCTGTTAAGGATAGAGCTTCATCGATGACAGGCTTGGGCGGTTTGGTAACGTCATTGATCAAGGAGCCATTCGCAAAGAACACGTTAAGTTTCTGGGAAGGACCATCATAATCGATCCACGCAGTGAAGGAGCCACTGTTGACAAGATATGTGCAATTGACTAGTGTGCCACCACAAAGATTGTACGACCATGTCGAGGTCACGCTGTTAACGTCGACCCCGATATGGTTGTTGCTAGAGTCATTGTACTCGAGGTTTTGATAGGTGTCGAACTCTACGGCAAAGAACTGAGTATTGCTATCCTTTTTCCCGAGGCATAACGATCCACCCCCGTCCACGACCCCCTGAACACTGCTGTTGTTCCTACTGAATGTGAAAGCCATTCCATCTCCATGAATAATTCCATAATCATTAACCCACATGTTATAACCTGTGATGGAGAATGTGAAGCTGGTGTTGAAAGAAGCCACTGTACCAGATGCGGTATCCTTCATCCTCACCTTGTCTTCGTAGTACAACCTCGCGCAACTGTCAAGTCCCAGCGAGGTTGCCCTCGAGTTCAACAGGAATGAATTTTCGACTCCATAATATTGAACGTCGTCCACCATTGAGAAGTTGTCTGGGGAGCTGAAGTAGAGGTAGCTAAAGTTGGTGTTTTGAGCTTCCACAAGGATGTAACTGCCATGGATGATGCATACTGTTAGGATTAGGAGAGCAGTTGTCTGGTGATCATACAACCCCATCGTCCTCGGTGGATCGAATCTGAAGATTGGCGCACGAGGAGGAAATTTCTTGCCTACTCGCGGTTCTATAAGCTATCTATCTCCTGGTGGAAAACCATGCTGAAGAGCAAATCTGGAAGCCATTAACTGAAGAGCTTTCTTTGATTCGTGACTCCCACAAGTTAATTGTTCCTACACACGCTAGTGACGATACACTTTCTGAATCATGTATCTTCGCCGGACTAGCTAGCTCCATTCGATCTCTCCGGCTCAGCAGAGATTGACAAAGCCCGGCTATGGAACAAACTAAGGTACCATTGCTAGAACGAGATCCTCCTGTTTTTCCAAAATGCGAGACAGGATCGTTTTTGAAAGCCCGAGCGAGATGGTCTCTGCCTATGTGCTAAGAATTGTCTCAGAAGATGAGAAAGTCGTCTCCGCAAAGTTATTTGGGGAGTTCGCCCAACACATATCTGGAGGCAATCATGGAGTCCATGGCGTTGCGACCCCGCGTCTCCTTCATGCTCCTAACCGTCGTGAGCGTCATCTTGCTCCCGTCAAGCTTCTCCCTGCAGTCTAAATTCTCCTTTCCAAATTGCACTCTCTGTAATCGCAACTAGCTCAATTTGCTACAACCATCTAATCTCTTGTGCAGGAAATTTATCCAAGAGTTGTCCTCCAAAGCTTGCTGGGAGACGATGTGATGAAGAATAGCTTGACGAAAGCAGTGAGGTAAGATATGGACTACTTAAAGGAACTGAGCCTGGCAAGCTGAGAGCTAGACCTGTCATTGCTCAGCTTCGATCTTTCTTTCCTAAATCTTGTTGTTTCTGCGATCGAGACATGGAGTCAGTAGTTTCTGGCACCAACTCGGTGAGAACTTGACATAAATGGCAGGTTGATACTTGTTGTACTCGAGGATACAGCAGCTGCATGCGCTTGCGCTTTTGCCCAAAGTCTGGCATTGTCAAAGACCATTGGTCAAAGCACATGCGGACGCAGGAGAAGAAACTAGCACCCAACGTCGACACTGCGCCTAATGCTGAAGTCATTGAGCCAGGGTCCTTGGTTTAACTTAACCCCTCCAGGACCGCGTTGTTTTTTGGCCCGAAACTGCTTCGAAATATTCGTTTCCAAAGCAACGCTAGGCTTCTAAACGAGGCGTCCCGACCGTGGCAATCTAAAATTGCACTTGCATCAAATTGAAGTGTGAGACATTTCATTTTAGGCAGGGTGGAACGAAGGAAAATTAAGTACAATAGCATCCCGAGACGGATAACTTACAGTAGATGGCTTGCAATTTCTGTGAAAGTTCTGATTCGATGTAGAGTTCTGAGCTAGTGACTCTAGAGTCGCCAGGCCCTAGACGCATGGCATTTCACTCTATGTACTGTACATTGTACTATACAGTCATGCAGACACGAGGGGATGATGCAATTCGGTTGCGGCTAAATGAGGTAAGGTAGAACTGCCCAATTCCGTCAGTGATTCAATTCCGTGGTCTATAGCTTTGTCCCAATTCCGTCAGAAAAACAGTGATTCAATTCCGTGGTCTACAGCTTTGTCCCAATTCCGTCAGAAAAACATGCAAATTCACTTCAGATTCTGACAAGAGTAGTTTATTAATGCTATTAAAAGACAACGTGTCAATTAATGATTAGTGGATCTTCAAGTGCTATTAGATACATTGGAAAGCCGTATTGAGTTGTAAGAGGACATTTATGAAATTACAATTTTTATTGGAAAATTATAATTTCACTTGGTTTTGACTCCTGAAACAAAAGTACACCTCTAAAAAATATGTGTCTTTCCTAGAGTTGGCTTTAATATAGTTAGATTGCAAATCAGGGTGGTAATGGGTGGTAATGGGTAGTTGTACCAATTGCCAACCAAGATCCATACCCAACGTATTGATTTCCAATGGAAGCTTGGAATATTATTTTTTTCCTCTTTTCAAGATAGGAATTAATAAGGTCATGACACATGTCCCAACTTTTTGGCTCCCAAAATTCATAGTAATTTCAATTTGGGGAATAAAACTACAAAAAATTTACAATTCCCATATTTCCTATCTTCCTACGTGGGAAAGTTTTGCATCGCTTCATATTGCTCATGATTTGTCACAAAATTACATAAGTGATTGGGTATTGGTACATTTACCTATTGTCAACAATTGTATTTGTTATATACTAGTAGACGGGTAACGTTTTGCTTTGTGTACTCAAAAATGTTGTCTCAATTTAACGGTTTGCTTTGCATACTCAAAAATGTTGTCTCAATTACAATGTCAGTCCATTGTACTGTGTCAAACAACTTCAACTTTTAAATATAATAAAGTATAGTTTTATAAAATGTGGTTTTAATTGCCTACACTTGTAATGTATCAAGAAAAAAAATTCATCACAATCAAAGAATTTTAAGAATTTTTAATGAATTGTTTAGTTGAAAAAGTAAGTTTTGTCCCAAGCACCTAGAATCCTCAAAAACAAGCATTTGGAATATCAAATAATTTTATTTTAATATCATTTTTGGATGTGACTTACATTAAGTGGTCCAATACATAAAATATTTAATTTTATTAATAAAAACTTAATAAATTGTGCACTATGATGCCTACAAATCCCAAAATTCAGCGATTTTTCTCACCTCTAAGAAAAGATCCAAAAAATTTCAATATTATTAAAAGAACTCAATAGGAATATACATCTTGATCATGTTGAGGTGCATGACTTTTTTATTTTTATTTTAGAGTCTTCTTACTTCATCAAAATGAACAAAATAGACAAATTTTGGAGGTTTAAAACAAAAATAACCTAATTAGTGTGTTTAGAAAGTGATACCCAAAGCAAACCATTACCCAAACCTTAGTGTATAGTTGTCATCCAACAACTAAAAAATAGTTTGCTAAGTTTACTTTTCTAGGTAGCCTATTGTATACAATATGTATGGTTATCATCCCAAAACTAAAAATAGTTTGCAAAGTTTGCCGTACAACTTGTTTCTAACTAAGGCCTCATTTGCACAAAATAAGGTGACATGTTTCATGAATGAAGGGAATATGATGTTGACTAGGGCCTTCATTATTGTGTGACAAATAACATGTTGACACCTAATGAAGTTGCTAAGACTAGTTTGTAGTTTTGCACTTCTCAGATATAGGTTTGCCTATTAATACATCGAGAATAAGTTGGATTGTAATCTACACTTCTTTTATTTCTACTATTTCCAAATTTATTAAATTAGCAAAAATAGGACAATCTTCATTATTTCTATTCTCTAACTAGAGAAATTATTCCTCCAACCATCACTCAATTGGATATATGCTAATACACTTAACATTGTTGGAAATAGGTGTGGACTGTGAAGACTTCCATTCCCATGAAAGTTAGGGATCTACATCGTGATTATGAAAGTGTCAAAAATTTGAAAATTTGTAACAACAAAGGGTTACACAATCTAAGCTTAAGGTGAACAAACCTATGACAAGCAAAATGATTGTTCTGCCCTGTTGGCATTGTTGAAACTTTTAAATTTTTTCCACACAATGACAATTGTGAAAAATGAGGAGAGCAATTGAAATTCTAATTTTTTTTTGACAAAGTATGAATTTTGAAGTGTGCTACACAATTGGCCAAAAAAAGTCTCTAGAATGCCCCAATAATGTGTATCCATAATGGTCATCCTATGCACCTAAAACAATTACAATATTTCCAAACATAAACACAACATGAAGGCCTACAAAAATCACTCCCTATAATAAATTACACTCAAAAGTTGCAAGTTCCTATTGCAATCACTCCATTACCATCATCAAAGACATTGATTGTGGCCACTAACTCAACCTAATGTAGCCCAAATTTCATTTATTGAAATTCTTTTGTCATAGATTGATGCAAGATTTAAATAGATCATTCCCTAGGTGCCTATAACAAACTAGTTTATTTTATAGTTTGTGTTCTTTGATTTTTCCCAACTCAAGCTTACTAAAAGGCCATCTCCACTATTGCACGGGGGGAGCCCTTGGAGTAGTCAATCTAGAGCTCAACCTCAAAAGCATCTCCCCCTCAACCTTGGAGCCCTCCAAATAGCCCCACCCTGCCCAAATAAGCAATCAAACCGGAATCCTAACGAGTCTACTCATCTCTTCTCCAAGCTTGGATTCTCTTTGTCTTACATTGTTCTTATCTCCTTTTTTGAAAAGTCTAACAATTATAGCAACTCCCACCAATGAGAATGCAAAGCTCAGTAGAAATATGGAAAGAAAGGGTAGAGAACTATTTGTTGGTGGAACTCAGAAGGAGAATTTGAGCTCACCAAAAGCCATTTGGCGAGGTAGTTTTCTAGTGAATGAGTGCCGATGCTCTAAAAGGCTATTCCACTATTGTTTCAACACAAAAAAAGGAAAAAAGAAGAAGGTGCATTCGCACTTGGAGATGACTAATTTGGGCATAGCATTATTGCCATAATAACACACAAAAATTACCTGAGTACACAATCCAATTTAAGACTTGCTACAAAGTCATAAGCAATTAGAATCTATTAGTATGTAACTAGCAATATAGCAAAGAAGATAGAAGCACCCAATTCTGAGCATGTTTTCCAAAGCAAGCCCTAAAAAAATCAAAGAAAAATAGATGTTTGTTGCACTTTCTTCAAAGTGTGAACATTGAAAATAGGGCACAACTTTGAAAATCTACCAATTCAACTTTGACCTCTTGTAATTTTTATATATTACAATCAAACATCAATCTTTGGAATTTCATCCAAATTTAATTGCAATTTGTTTAAATTATGTGATTAAAATATGAAAACTTCCCGACAATCAATAATGCTCTTTACAAAAAAAATCGTTTTAAGGTGATTTTATCTTAACCGTTGTCTTAACCCTATAACAACGCAATGGCCTATAAGTGTCCGATGGTTGATAACAAATCCTTTTATGTAAGACAAAAGTGTGCATGTAGTCATCCTTGAAAATTTGGGTGAAAAGGGGAGGCCTTGCTCAATAGTTTGACCTCCAATTAATGCTTTTAGGTTTTTTTAAGCAAATGATTCACACAATATCAAAAAAGATGATTTCCACAATAGCTAGCTAGCCTAGCATTTCAAGATTAAGCCTACTTCACAAGTACTCTAGAAGTAGTGGATGAAAAGCTTACAAGTAATGCTTGAACCTACCAACAAATTTTCTTTGGAATGGCAAAATTCCATTTTTGTTGGGGTTGGTAACTCTATCAGATATTATTTTTCTACTTACAAGTAGTTTAGTGGATTAACAATGATGGAGATTCTATTTGTTTTTGCAAACTAGGAGACTTGTAATTTAAAGAATCTCTATGCTTGCTATTCCAATTGCTAATTCAATTTCTAAAGGACTAAAGAATATGCTTCTAAATTTGTATTTTTGTAGATTAAATTTTCAAAGTAGATGCTAATCATTCTACTCTACATTTAAAGCTTTGTCTCATGTCATTCTGATTAATATTACAAAAGTTAGAAAGGTTTAGGTTTTCTTTTTATTTCAATGTCAAACCAAGCATCAACAATATATATTCTAAGAAAAGATTAATTAAATTTTTGGACTGTATAGATTGATACATATACTCAAAAACATTTGAACCATTCAAGTTCAAGTTCAAGTATTGAGGTGAAAGTTTTGAGGAGTTTTATTTAGCAGACAATGATGTTTGAAAAAATATATATTGTCATTTTTTGCACTCAATTTTGAAAATTTTCAAATAAAATCAAAACGAAAGGATATTAAGGTAACTCAGCCTATGACAGGACAACTTCAAAGCAGCCTAATGTAAGGCAAAAATTCTTGTGATGTACATTATATAAGATACATGTACATTTGAAGAATTCTTGGGCTTGCATTAGGCTGCTCCAAAGTTGACTTGTCATAGGCTGAGTTACCTTAATTGTTTACAAGAACATTTTCACCATTGGAATAAAAGAAATTCTTATAAAAGGTATGAGTGGTTCAATTTTTTCTTTCATTTAGTACCACCATCCACTTTATAATTTTTTAAAGTTTTTTGGTTAAATGTTCTTATATATATTCTCAATCCATTTTCTAACATATTGACTAACACACACAAGTTATAGGTTATAGAACATACATGTTTTTTCTAAATATATTGAAAGACAAAACTTCACTTTTTAGAAGGGCTACAAAAGCCTAAATTTAGAAATATAGGCACATTGAACTTACAAGCTATTCACTCTAAAATTTTGGGGCAATGTACTTGAACTAGTTAATTAAGGGATCTTATATTTGAATTTGGTAAAAAATAAATATAGATGAAGACTTTAGCCTTGCTTGTGGGATGGATATTTTGAAACACTTTTGGGCCTCTAAACATCAACGACGCTAATCTGTGAGTGTAAAAATGCAAGCTTAAGAGTTGTGAGCATACCCCTTGCGAGCCATGAGCATCAACTACTTACACAATTTTGCATTCACTAAGATTAAAGTAGAGACATTTCAAAATTTTATTTTTAATATAAAATTTGATCCCTATGGTTGTGGAAGCGTAGCTAGCACGCACGCCATGCTTAGCCTAGTGCCCTGGTAAGCGATAGTTTTAACCTACCTCAAGCCCCGGGTTTTTTGTTCTCGCAAAAATATTTGTTCAAGCTCAAGCTTTCGAGGAATTTCAAGGTAAAACAAATATTTTGGACATGTGATGGAGGGCTCATGCTTGTGGCACTTGCAAATGTTTAGAGTGTCCAATCCCTACATTGCCTGAGGGGCTTCTTGATGTTGAAAGGGGTGAAAAGAATTTGAAAAAAAGAAGTTTTGGGAGTCTCAAACCTCAAACGTAAGGAGCGTCTCAAGGTGTGGATTTGCAACCAAAAAAGAAAAAAAGAAAAAAATTGAAATTTTTTTTCTGAAAAAAAGAGTTTTGAGGGTTTCAACCTCCAAACCCTCTAAGGGGTCTCTTAGATGCCACATTTAACTACTTTTGGACTATTCAATGAATTCTGGACAAAACATCAAGAGATCTCCAAATAATAACATTGGGGGATCCCTTGATGTTTGTATACATCTCCCGGTGTTTTGCCTAGATCTCTGGATGTTTTGCATTATCTCTTGATGACTTTTTTTTTTCTCCAGATGACCATTATTAATTTTGGACTCTCCAAAGTCCAAAAGTAGTTAAATGTGACATTTAGTACCAAAAAGGATTATAGCAACAATGGAGTCATGCCCCCTCAAAATGAAATTAAAAAAAGAATGTTTTTTAGAGTTCCATACCCTAGACCCCCAAAAGGGCCTCTCAGTAGCAAGAAGGATTTATAGCAGTGATGGAGTCATGCCCAAAAAAATTGAAATTAAAAATAGAATTTTTTTGAGGGTCCCAAACCACATAACCTCCAAGGGGCCTGTCAATATTGATAGTGGTTTCTAGGGGTGACAGAGTCATGCCAATAAAAAGTTAAATTTTTTTTTTAAATTTAATTTTTTTTTGAGACTATATATTGCAAGATAAATGTGTTCAAAGTGAAGAAACATGACATTTTGGCACCATGCAAACTAGGATATAAGACTTTGAATCCTCTTATCTTAAAAAAATTGTATTATATATTTTGAATTAAGAAAAAAAATTCCATAAAGAATTGAGTTCAAGGTCTAGGAAAAAATAAAATGACTTCCATTTCTTAAGAAACTATTAAGTAGAAATAGATTTTAGATAGAGGGAAAAACTAAATTGTTAATAGTTCTAAGATGAAATTAGAAGACACTAAATCCAACGGTGAGATTGTTCTAACAATCAAAATTAATTGTGTGGATCTTTCTATTTTGAAAAAATGTGAAAATTAAGCTCAAAAACAAATCCTATGCATCATTTTTTCAAGAAGATGCTCTAATGGCTCACAAAACAAGATGCTCCATAACTTTCACATCACAAATCCAAATGGAATGAATCATAGCTTTCCATGTAGACAAAAATACAATATATGGGGGAATTTAAAAAAAAAAATTATTTCAAGTTTTTGTGGATTTCTTTTGTTGCCTACCAAGTTGAAATTTGGACTTGTTGTGGTAAAACTTTTGTATGGTTGCAAGAAAGACCAGCCATTTTTGTAGTGCTTTGCTAATAACTGGATTGCAAAAGTTGAGTACTATGAGTACCTTATTATAAAATAATTTCAACCGTTGATCAAATAAATCAACAACTAGAGGTACTTTTGTAAGTGTTGTGGACTACTTGCATGTACTAAAACAATACTTTGTGAAAAAAAGATAGTTTGTCACAAAAAGTAGATACAAAGAGGTATGAGTTAATAATAAATAAAAAATCATGAACAAAAATAACTATAAAAATTTCAATTTGTGAGGACAAGATGTGATCAATTTTCATCAAAAGAATGAAGTCAAAACCATCTTCAATATTTAGAAGTGTACGTGATAGGGAGCCCTATTTGTACAAATATGGAAGACATAAAATAGTGTATTTTTAGATACCCCTTAGTAGGCATGTACAATAAGGAAATAGAATACAAAAATTTCAGCGACAAGTCATTAGTTTTGGATACTCTCCAATACTAAAAAATCCTAAATCTCAAAGTGTGAAAAATTAACAAAATTAAATTTTAAATATAAAATGATTTAATTTTTTAATAAACAATAGGATATGATTACAATCAAGTTAGCCATCTCCAATAAAAATTTCAAGTATATTAGTCTTTCTTACAATCAACATTTTGTTCCCAAGCACTGACTGGAATCAAAATTGTATTTTTAGAATGCTAGTAAGTTTTGCTATCATACAAATTTTATTCAATAAATTTTCCAAATTTTTTATTCATGGGAACCTACCTGAAATCCATTTTATCCCCTGTAGACACAATAGGCATTTGGGGGATAAATGATAATTCTAGACATTGATAAAGATTTACTTCACAATTATTTGTGAAATTGGTGTATTTTAGAGAAAACAGTCCAATTTCACTTGCCCTAGAGAAATCATCACTCAATCCTCTATGACTATGTTTGACCTTCTCTAAAATGACCTTCTAAAATATCATGTACTCCAATCTCTTTGATTAAACCCTTTTCTTTAATTGCCAAACTATCTTAACCATGTAAGGAAGTTGTGGACCAAAGTAGTCCAATAGATGATAGAGAATCCTTCTATGCAAGACAAAAAGCTTTTAATCATTCCATTTTGATTAATGAGATGAAACTTATGAGGAGTTTCAGTTTGGGATAGTTTACGAGTAATTATGGAATCTCTACTCTAGGACAAACTTTGAAGTCCTTTATTTAACTCAATTTTCAATATTTTTGGAAAAAAAATATTAAAACATTAGGTAAAGACTGTTTATGAAAACATTTCAACCATTGAGATTGACATTTTTCAATTTCATAAATAAATTGTTAACAATTTAGTATTTTGAATCATTCTCTACTTCTTTCTACTTATTATTTTTTCCTATATGTTGTGCAATTCCAAATGATCTGAAATTTTTCAAGCATGTAGCCATCTTGATTTGAAGAAGTAATCCAAAGAGTAACCACCATTTTGGACATTTTTTTATACAAATGTGACTTTGTGAAGTGCAGATGCCCATTTTTTTGTAGGGCTAAAAAAAGATTTTGCCACTTCAAACGCTAATAATTTTCCAATCTACAAGGCAAAAGTTTCTGAAAAATTTACACATCTTCTCAAACCAAGGTACTAGAAGATCCTATGGTTACATGTATCTAAAAATGATTTTTTCTAAAATTTGGTACTTGTCCAAAAAATGGCAATTTTGGAGCGGTTTTGGTGAAAACATAGTCCAAATCATTGATGGGTTAATACATTTGCCCTTCTTTCCTATAGACTTGAAGATGCCCATTTTTTTGGAGTAAACTGGCCATTTAATTGCCTAAAAAAACACATTGGTTCCATGTGTATAGAGTTCTATTTATTTATTTATTTTTAAACAAATGAAACGGAATTTCATTGCAAACTGAAGAGTGAAATACAAAACAAGTGGCCTAGTGGGAAAACAACAATTGAACCTTTAAATCTTAAATGGTGTGTTTCAAAGCGTCAATATAGTAAAACCACCAATAATTGGCCAAATAAGCAACTCAGAACATGATGTGGAGTATAATAAGGCAAAAGAAATATTTCCACTGGTGCAGAGATAGAAATGAGGGGGATTGTCAAAATTTGGTAATTTTTTTTGCTTGAATTGAAATTATAATGAATTTTGGAAGGCAAAAGTTGGTCTGGACCCATGTTCAAAACCACTCATTTAAGAGACTACTTTTTGTTCACTTTGGCATGCCAAACCAAGCAGATATGTCATTCAAAGAATGGACCAAGGAATTGAGCAAGAACTCATGTTTGGAAATTAGTCCTAGCGTCTCTTGAATTTAAAACACTTTATTGATTGCTAATGGAGTTGTGGTTGGTGATGAGAGGTTCTACCTTACTCTCGCAAGAGTCTTGGTAACTATGGTAGGATTTCCACCAAACTACTTGTGGCTAGCAGTTTTGTACTTTACCCCTTTGCAATGAAATTCCGTTTTATTTGTGTCAAAAGAAAACACCAATAAAAACTAAGATTAAGCTTACCAGTAGTTCCCACTTCAACTCTTTCACTATAACAAAAAACGTTGGAATGTGGAACAAGTCTATTACAAACGAACTTAAGGGCCTATACGAGCGGGCTAGTCACCATGAAAATCTTATCTTTTTTGGTATAGTGTGAATCATTTCCTTCATAAAAAACAAGAATAGTCATTGAAGGTCAATCTATTGTGCAAGACCTCTCCTTTTCACACAAAATTCAGAGGATGAGCATATAGACTTTTGTCTTGTGTAGAAGGATTCTTTATCATCTAAGTTCATCGGGTTTTTTTTTTTTAACTTGGTTCATTGTTTTCAGTGAACAAAGAGCGTCGATTGTCTATACATTTTTAATGTATTGGAACTTACTTCAATGTACATTGTACAATTGGGACCCAACGACCTTACTTCAATTCTCTAGTAGATATTGATGTGTGTAATTTAGCTAATGTTGTTTGTGAAATAGTCTACACCATTTCATTCCTTGGATGGAATGATGTGAAATATTCTACATCAATTTGTCAGAAGAAAGGCAATGCAACCATTACATGTGTTTTGGCTGTTGGGGAGGGCTGCGAGTTCCCAACTCGGAACCCACCTGAAAAACGCTGAAAACTGCCGAAAACCGCCTACACTGACCTGGCCGAGAGACTACCAGGTCAATTTTTTCGAAAAAAAAAAATAATAATAATAATAATTAACTTTGTTTCTCATTTTAAGGACTTAAAAAAAATGAATTTTTTTTTTCAAAAAAAATAAATTCTGACACTGGAGTTCGAGAAGACCAGGGGGAAAGGAGCTGGGAACAGGCCCGAAACGGCCCTCCAGCCCCCCCAATCTCATCTAAAGTCATTGCTACTGAATGTTATGCAAAATGAAGGAGCCACAAAACTCATAACCTTCTTGAGAGAAAGGCTATAAGGTAACTCAGCCTATAACAGGCCAAGTTTGGAGTGGCCTAATGCAAGCCAAAAAGTTCTTGTGAAGTACATTTCATAACCCCTCATCACCTGAAGTCCAAACGAGGTCAAAAACAACGTTGGTTTTGAAGTGTTGTAAATTTAGATGTTGCTAATTTATAGAAATCTTAACCGTACAATATTGTAGTGAACATGTTGTAGATGACACAAAAAAAAATTGAAGCCATTTGACTGCATGGATTGAAAGATTATAATGTTTTAGTGTTAAAAAAAGATGCTGAAATTTTCCAAAAAACACATTTGGAGGTGAAATTCGACTTCTAAACCTACTCAAATGAAAAAACTTGAGACTACAAAGTGATTCAAAATCAACATATAAACACATTGGTAAAAAAAATATCATTCAATTGACTCAACGTGTCTGCAAAACAGATTTGAAATGTCAAAAAATAGCATGAAAAGTTGCAAAAAACACCACGTAAGGCTAAACCTCCTCCACTAAAAAGCATCTCAGTCATTCATTACTTTTTGGATTCATGTGAAATTTTAGCCACACAAACTAGACTAGTATGCGCAACTTTCTCAAAAGAAATTATTGAAAATGGACACTGTATGAAGAAGTTACAAGCCGCCAAATTTCACTGTAATCTGAAAATGGTTGGATTTTAAATTTTGAATTGCTCCCAAACATTCAAAGAAGCTTGTATTGACATGAAAATTTTACCACAATAACTAGACTAAAAGGGGAACATAACCCAACAAATTTTATTGAAAACGAATATTGTATGAAGGAGATACTCCCCCCCCAAAGTTTCAGCCATCAAATGCAGTTTGGTGAATTCAAATTGAACCTGTGAACTTTGATTGGCTCCCATTTAATTTGTAAATCTTGGATTGATTTGAAAATTTTACCACACAAACTAGAAGAGAGAGCGCAACTTTACCAACAAGTTTTTATTGAATTTGGATATCGGATGCAAAAGTTACAGCACTTTGAATTATACATGAGGACACTTTTCGTCCCCTTGGGCGATGAGGGGATAAGACAAATGTACAACTGAAGAATTTCTAGGCCTACATTAGGCTGCTCCAAACATGGCATGTCATAAGCTAAATTACCTTATAACCATTTTTCTGAAAACCAAAAAATAAAATAAAAAATAAAAATAAAAAATAAAAATAAAAAATAAAAATAAAAAATAAAAAATAAAAAATAACGCTACGCTGGCTTCTTGGAGGGGTCTTCCGTTTGTGCGGTAACTTATGTGTCCTGTGTCCTTGTCTCACCCCACCACCACTTGTGGCTGGTGCTTGTATTTTCTTTTTCTGCAATGAAATTAAAAATAAATAAAAAATAAAAACTGCATGCCGTGGAACATCACCTGCTTAACTGACACGTGTAGTACTGTGAAGTGCAGTATGAAGCGCGACAGTGGGTCGGACTGTTTAAGTTATGCGGAAATTGCTGATTCTTAGAAAGCAATCAAAGCATTCAAAGTCCGCACTTCCCACTGTCGTGGAGGTACTGAAATTGTTGACAGGGTACTGTACTTATGACGATGCCATGCTGTCAGTTCAAGATTGGTGCATCTATAAGTTTGGCTATTAAATCCGTCTTTCCATCAGAAACAATATACCGACAACGGGTGTCTCTGGATGGAGATGGATGGGGATGGAAGGGGATGTGGCACTGTATGAAAAAAAGAAGTTTCAGCAGGACACTGAACCGTCCCACGGAGTAGGCAAGGAGGGGAGGATGGACCCCCTTATGGCCTCCTTACGTGTATTGGTCATCGGGCAACTTTCACAGCGGGTGCTACAAGGGAAAATAGCCATTGCACATTCATGTGGACCTGGTGGGTGGGGACGGAGACAATAAGAAATTCCCATGTATTAAATTCCCTAGTCTTCATCAATGGGTTTGTCCACTGATATTGGTGAAACTTCAACTCCTTCTTTCCTACTTGCCCACCCCAGTAAGACAATCGGTGGAGCTCCTTTTGTCTTCTTGCTTGAATTGGTGGTAAACTTGCCCACTGGGCAAGCGTGTAAGCTGACCCTTGTTGCCCCATCTAAGGGTAAATGTAAGAATTGCCCCCTATTTTGTACCACATAAATTTTCTATTTTTTCACCTCTCCAAAAGAATTTGGGGCCTTCAATTGCAAATATGAATTCAGAATTTAAATTTTTTTATCGTAGGTGGCAAATAAAAAAATTTAGTGTTTTCTTTAGGGGTAAAATATGGTGCAATAAGGGGGTCAATCTTCCTTGAACCACACATGGTGCATTTATCCGTGGGTAAATATAAAGGAATTTTTTTATTTTCTAGCTACAATTAAATTTTCAAATTTTCAAATTCATAATTGAAAATAGGGGCCCCCAAAGTAGCTTGGATAGATGAGGGAATACAAAATTTACGTGGCACAAAATAAAATTTCTTTTTTTAAGGAACACAAAAATCTCCCTATGTTATGAAAACCTTTCTAAATATAGTGTAACTATATTATAGGTATTTATGTTATAAACACCATCAATGTTGTAGGATATGTACTTCTACATATACTCAAGGCTCACATGCTTGCATTTTTATGCTCACGCATTAGCATCATTGATTTAATGTCTAAATTTTTTTTAAACCAATTATTGGTCATTATTGTTTTGGATAGTCAGACTTGTTACAATTCTTTATAATTGAATTATCATTGAAACTAGCTTTCCAACAATACAAATTTGTCAAATTCCACATCTATATGCAAAATTTATGATTTTTAAGATAATGAGTTGAATAAGCCACTACAATCTTACATTGATCAAAATGGTTTTTTGTGTATCTAAATGAGTACCAATGACTTTTGATTATTGATCTATGTTTTGACATTTTTATAATATCTTGTAATGATCATTTTTTGTCTTGTTCATTTCAAGCTTTGTATAATGCAATTTTGAAGAGAAATGAAATAACAATAATAATTTTTTTTAATTTCAAGAGCAAGCTCTAGTTGTTTAGTTAGCTAAGAAGTTTTATTGTTTTTGTTATAAAAGAAAGGATTCTAATTTACTAGTATATATGTGCATCAAAATATTAAATCAATCTATTTTGATTGATGAAGTAAAATAAACAAGTTGTTTCATTTTATAGGCAATTGAGGCATCTATTTACAACAATATTATTTGAAAATCTTATGTGCTTTCAATTTTTAATTGTTTAAGGAAAAAAATCATAATCAAAGGTAGATAGCCTATGTTATCATTTTCACCATTGTGATAGACATTTTCATTTTTTCTTTTATAGTATTAGTTATAATTAACTGGTTCTCGTCTATACAACCTTCAATTTAATAAAACATTGTTAAGAAGTATTTATTAATAATGAAATTTCATGTATTTTCTGCTTGTTCCTTCAACATAATATTCTTGTCTTCACAATTTGAGAGCTCTTTCATCATTTTGTTAGGTGCAATGAATTTTTGGCCCAACTCATGAGAAGTTCTTTGCTCTATTCAAGGCTTTGACCAAATTCTCTTTACCCCTCTAAGTAAGCAATCATTATTAAGGCCAACAACTTTTGTAAGGGTATCATCGAATCATTGATCAATGATAGAAAATAGTCTTTGCATTGCTATTGCTGAAGGCTTTTCCCTAGGCATTTGGATAGGCAATTGATTTGCCAATTGTTGGGCCCCAATGCAACTCCCCATTTTCAACTTCCAAATGTGTTTTAAATGATATTAAAAGATAATGTTGGTTGAATTCATTGCCTAAATGCTTGGTCAAGGAAAATCTTGCTTTTGTTGTGCATTGTAGAACACTTGCATTGACTTCATCAAGGATTCTTACACTTAAAGACTACTATTGTGGGCTCCCTACATCTCATCAATATGTTGGTTTGTGGTAAGGAATTAATGACCCCAAAATTAGGAGAGTTGATTACTTTCTACGTAGACTAGTTCCTTCAATTTTGATGAAGTTTTATTGCATTGCGGACGTGGATGACCCATATCGATGATTTTTATAGAGGAATACATTCATTAACAACTAGCAAGAGATTCTTATAGTGCAAAAAGCTTGGGGAGCAAAATCCAAGGTATTTCCTTAGTAGGGGTTCCCTTAAAAGGGAAAGGTCAAATTGTTTGTTGTTTTGTATTGAAGGTCACTTTTAAAATGTTCATTTGGATATTTGAGGAAAAAAAATTTACTTTTGTCAAATTGTAGGGAATGTGTAAAAATTCTAATCTAGTATTCAGTCCTAACCAAATGTAGACTAGGATGCAGACATATGAATGCAGTCCCAATCTTACTCTTGGATCTAGGGCCCTTTTATTTATTTATCAAATTCCACTCAAAACTGCCATTTCTATTGCAAAATACAAAAAACTTAATTTTTTCCCCCATATCTAACCATAGGATCTTTTACCAAACTAGCTTGAAAATTTGTAGAAGAAATTTCAAAAACTTTGACCACATGGATTGCAAGATATTTGCGTTTGAAGTGAAGAAAACCAATTTTATTGCACCTTGTATATCTAGATTTTAAGACTTTGAATCTTCTTAGCTTAAAATTTTTGTACTACACATGTTGAATTTAAAAATAATTTATGTTGAAGAAATGAGTTGAAAATCTAGGAATTTAAAAAAAAATCACACTTGATTTTCATTCTTTAAATTTTTTTTAAGTAGAAGTAGAATTGAGATTTAATGAAAAACAAAATTGTTAATAGCTCTAAGATGGAATTGAAACACAATAATTTCAATGGTGTGATTTTTCTAACAAGAAAATTTAATGTTGTTTAACAATAGTTTTGAAAAAATGTGAAAATTACATTCAAAATGAATCTTATAAGTTATTTTTTTAAGAAGATGCTTAGATTGCCCAAAAAACAAGAATGTCCATAACTTTCACATCACCAATCCAAATGGAATGAATCAAAGCTTTCCATGTACTATTTGTTGGTATTCAACGAGGTCAATTTGTCCATTGCACTTATAACATTCTAGAGTCCATTACAAGCCTTTCATGATTGTTGAGTTGTCCAAGGCCATGGTCAACTTACAATATTACAAAGAATACATGATTGTCTTGGATCAATTAGATTTTACTACTTAGATTCTACACATGGTTCTATTCTCTTCTATTCAAAATCAAGAGCACAATCATGTACTTGTCAATTAGTCCTTTGCAACTAAACATACAAATGTTTTTTTGAAATCCTATCTACTAGGACCCATTCTTAATTCATCTCATATATTTTAGCAAGCAATGCACATTCAACTTCATCAAAAAGTAGTCTTATAATGGCTAAAACAATTAAAACAAGAAATCAACTTGACATGGTTTATTTAAATTCCAATGTTTCGGCCTTTTGTTCACACTCTATGCCAATTTTTCATAGAGGTTCTGTATCAACTCTCACTTTATATCTTACAACTACACAAAATAGTGAAATTAGGTTGTCCTATATTAATTTTTTGACATTTGACATTATATAAATATTTACTATTATTGTACAAGAATGCACTACTTTTGAATTAGGTGTTGTTGTAATTGGGACTCATGAACCTCCATGTGTACAAATGAAAATATTTGTATAGTATTTGTTGACTTTCATGGCTTTTAAAGTAACTTTCTTAAGGTAAGGCAACCTCATTGTTAAGGCAACTTAATTTCACTATTTTGTGTAGGTTACAATGCAATAAAGTATGAACTTCTTGTAGTGACACAAGTTGGAATGCCTATCAATTTGCTAATCCTTGGCTACACCAATTGTTCTCTATCCCAAAGTAAGTTGTACAACTTGTCTAATTCAACTTGCCACAATTGTCAACCTCTAATCTATTATTTCTTCATCGCTCACAAAAATTAGACATTGCTAATTACAACACTCACATACACTACCAATCCCTTGAAACTATTCAAATTAACTAATCAAATGCCAATCACTAACAAATTATCACCCTCTTAACTCCTAAAGGACCAACTTGTTGAATTTGCAACATAGCAATTTTGGGCAGGTACAAGGAATTCAATTCATGTGCACTAAAATTCAGGACATTTGAAAATATGAGTAAAAAATTATGGCCTAATATGTTACTTTTTTCGTAAATGGGCAGTCTAGGCAAATTGTCAATTGATCATTAATAAGCCAATCCTTGGCTCTTAAGAAATGGTTCACAAAAGTTTTGCAAAGCTTCTTTCAATGACAAATAGATTCACTAAGCCCAAGGACTTCTGATCCACAACCATTTGCTTGACTTGTATAGAAACTATGCTACAACAATTAAACTCTCAAAAGTTGATCAAGAACACACATAATTCTCATCAAAGAATGACAAGCCTCACTTCGCCATTTAGTCTATTTCAAATGACAATTCTTTGAAAGAAGACTCTTTGCTCAATCAACCCTCATGGGATTGCAAGAAAACTTCTAACACTCGGTTAGGACACTTTGATTGTCAAATTGACTAGACTTTCAATAAAATTGTCAATCCCTAGCATACAATTCTTAATAGAACCTAATTTGCAAACTACTTGACTATGATTATAGCGCTCGCACAAGTACAATTTGTCTCTAGCAATTTATCAATTCTACAAGTTCACACTAGTCACAAGCTACAACCATTAAACCTCGCATTAAACACAATACAAGGCCTTGCCAATTCCAAGCTAATAGACTTGTACAAACAAGAAATATCACCAATTATGGACAAATACAAACACATAAATTAATTATAAAAACCGGAATTTGGATTTAAGGAGTGCCAAAGTATGAAATTGATAAGGAGACAAGTAATCACTATAAGCTCAAAGAGAAATTAAATGAAAGACAAATCGACTTACACCCCAAGTTTGTGGTGACTCTTTCGTCTCTCCCGATCTCTTGGTCTAATTAATCATCCAAACTCCAAACCCTAACTAACTGTTCAATTGTATTTGGAACTGTCATACCCTAGTCTATTCGTCTTCTATAAGACAATTCGTTAAAAGTTCTATAAAAACAATTGTCATCTCCTTTCGGGAAAATTCCCGACCCAAATCAAAATTTCAATCGTTCCTTGACAATGCGATTTGACCTCCTGATCAGAGCAGTTCGTTGAGACTGTCTCGCCAAAAAGTTCTTCTGTGACATTCTTGCCGATTCAGGGTTTGGATTTAGACCTTGGCCGCCATAGTCGCCAAATGCGTGGTCTCTGCTTCTCTATTGCAGCTTGCCAGGTTTCATTGGGATTAGCTACCTTGGAATTTCTTTCTCAATCACTTTTCTGCTCAAGGCTCATTTTGAATCAGTGGTGGCGAGATTTTCACCTTCTTGTCAGAATTTCGAGTAACGCAGTAATTCAATGTACGCACTTGTGCAATTAAAGTTTTAAGTTCAAATGCTTGAAACGTTGCGGATGTTAGCTGAATGAGGTGATAGCCACTTCCTTCATTTGATGAATTGGAATGCCTCTGCTAATTTTCTTGAGGCTAGGACAGTATTGCTGATTCGAGTGGACAAATAAATCTTGATTCCTCGTTTTGATAAATCTTGAGTTTTCAGAGTGTCATTTCTCCAGCTTCTTGTATTTACGCTACTTAACATCGCAGATTTAAATCGCATGAAGTATCTTTATGAGTTACTTAGGAATTGATGCAAGTTATCTTACATACTCCTAGTTCTCTTTGAAACTTTTCTTCTGCGTTTTTCACTGGAGATCAGAGCTTCGTGATAAACATGTGGATCGGACTCTATGTTTGCCGTTTCATTTGAAATCAAGATCAAGATTTCTGTGTTGTTCATGCAAAGATAATTACTGTTAATCGCTTCCTGATCTTGATATATCTCTAATCGATATTCTAAGTACTTCAGAAGATTTACAAGTTTTCTACTGTGCTTGCTGTATGTGCATTTATCGACGAGTTCGTCTTTCCTTGACGAGTTTTCATTTCTTATCTGTTACACGATTGCCTAAACCTCGAATGCAATGGATAGCAAGAATCTAAGTTACTATTAGTTGGGCCTGCTGGTTCTGACGTCAGCCCTGGAGTCCTTGCTTCGGCGCGTTGACAAGTCAGTTGCATCTTGGAAGTTTATAATCTTTTTTCAGGGGTTTCGGAGTCTCCAGTGCCTCTTAAATTCACACCCCTTGGTGAATTTCGACAAGTTAGTACCTCCAATGGGATTTTTTTACGTGCACCTATAAGATTTACATGTCATTTGATGTGTTCTCTGGAAAAAATACTGGTTATTCTATAATAATGTCAATTTCGTTAAATTGGCGATACTCCACAAGTCAAAAAATTGTGACATAAATCATTACAAAGGTCTAATTTGAGGCCACAAACTAGGATAGGTTTCAGACTGAGCGCATGAACTGTGCCAAATTAATGGAATATCGCCAATTTTACAAAATTGACATTTAATACTTGTTTTTAAAAAAAAGGGTCTTTGACGTGCTCAAATTTTTGACCTTTCTGTTGATGTGTGACGGAATTTTTTTGGATATAAAATCACCCGTCCTGTACTACTCTTCCTGTTCAAAGCGATGATCGATCCCTTGGTTTCACAATTTGCCTATGCTGGTTGAAATCTTCTTCTCCTTGAGGTTAGTTAACATATGTAAACTGTAAACTGTTTGCGGATTATTGACCTCAGTTACTAGTTATAGTCAAACCTTGTCTTAATGAATATGAAGTTGAGGTATTGGGATACTCCGATCAAGTTTTAAGAGACTGTAATAAGGTTCAAAGTACGCACGACAATCTGATCTCACAATCTATCACATTACCAGGGACAATGCAGAACTCAAGAATGGGATTACAGGGCACTGAATTGATTGTCCCAAAACAGCTAGATACGTCCTCACAGGAGTCGCATACGATTGATGGAGACTAACGAAAGGAGAACTAGCCACACCCATCGACAAGGATCGGAACGTGGAACATCACAAACACAACCGATCGACCAACAAGTGATAGAAATCTCAAAAACCCACATACCATTAATTCTCGATCCTCTCCACGGGGTGTACAGCATCCACCACCACGCTCTCAGCTTCGTCGACCCTCATTCTCGCACTCCAGCATTGTCTGAGCTCAACCAGGGAAGATCGATATATATGAACCATGTCGTACTTCCCGGGTAGGATAGGGGGCCAGCAAGAGGCCTTGCCAGGTTGGCACAGACCCCCACACTGTAAAGAGTCTAATTATGCCTGATGAATGGAATGTCTATACTGTACATTTCTCTAAAAACTAGCTTGAAAAATATAGATTTTATATTTCAAGTTGTAGGACCTCAAAAGTTCCCAAATAGAGGAACTTGAACGTTCAAGTTGCCTCCTCAAATCAAAATTTCGATCGTTCCTTGAGAATGCGATTCGACCTCCTGATCAGAGCAATTCGTGGACACAAATTCCTGCCTTGCCCACGAGTTCTTCCTCGACATTCTTGCTCATTTAAGGTTTTGATTTTATACTGTGGTCGCCATAGCCGTCAAATGCGTGCTCTCTGCTTCTCCATTGCAGCTTGGAAGTTTTCTTTGAGATTAGCTGCCTTGGAATTTCTTTCTCAATCATTTTCTGAGGCTCATCTTCAATCAGTGGCAGCGAGATTTTCACCTTCTTGTCAGAATTCTGAGTGACGCAGCAACTTAATGTACGCACTTGTGTAATTAAAGTTTTTAGTTTAGAAGTTCAAAACGTTGTGGAAGTTTGCTGAATGAGGTGATAGACACTTCCTTCATTTGATGAATTGGAATGCCCCTCCTTATTTTCTTGAGGACAGTATTGCTGATTCGAGTGGACTCCTCGTTTTGATAAATCTTGAGTTTTCAGAGTGTCATTTCTCCAGCTTCTTGTATTTACGCTCGTCTTTTCGCTACTTAACATCGCAGATTAAAATCACATAAAGTATCTTGATGAGTTGATTAGGAATTGATGCAAGTTGTCTTACATACTCCTAGTTCTCTTTTGAAGCTTTTTTTTCTGCGATTTTCACTGGAGATCAGAGCTTTGTGATAAACATGTGGATCGCACTCTATGTTTGCCGTTTCAATTGAAATCAAGATCAAGATTTTTGTGTCGTTCATGAGAAGTTAATTACCGTTAAGCGCTACATATCTCAAATCCACGTGCTAAGTGCCTCAGAAGATTGACGAGTTTTCATTTCTTATCTGTTACACGATTGCCTAAACCTCGAATCCATTGCATAGGAAGAATCTAAGTCACTTTCAGTTGGGTCTGCTGGTTCTGACGTCAGCCCTAGAGTCCTGAATTCGGCACGTTGACAAATCAGTTGCATCTTGGAAGTATAGAATCTTCTCTGTCCGTGGTTTCCGAGCCTCCAGTGCCTGTTGAATTCTCACTCCGTAGTGATTCATCACAAGTTAGTTAGTACCTCAACTGGATTTTTTGACGTGTATCTTTGACGTGTTCATTTTAAAAACCTTTCTTTTGATGTGTGACGGAATTTTTTGGGTGTAAAATCAACCCTGTCCTGTCATACTCTACCTGTCCTCAGCGACATTTACCCCTTTGGTTTCACGATTTGCCTGTGCTGGTTGAAATCTTATTCTCCCTTAGGTTAGATAACATTTGCGATGTGATTATTGGAATGATAGCTCGCGGAATTTTGACCTTGAGCAGTTACTATTTGAAGTCAAACCTTGTGTTGATGAATCTGAATTTGAGGTATTGGGATAACCTAGAGCGGCTTTGTGACAACATTTTGGAAAGATCAAGAAATGGCAGAACCATCGACTCTGAGTTCCAGCTACCTGTAATAGTCCAAATTCTGCTGGCAACGTTGGCTAACTACTTCTTCCCTTGACCGTCATGGTTGGGCTTGTGATCAAGAGTATCAGTAATCCAAGTCTCTTGGTATGGTTTTCGTTGACAGAATCCACATGCTCGAATTTATTGACTACGTTACGGGAGAGCGCTCTATATGAACTTGGGCACTATAGATGTTGATTCCTCCATTGACATTGACAATTCTGCAGGCCTCAGCGGAAATCGGTTGAGGTCAAGATGGATTGAGCATGTGAAGTTCCATCTGAAGCTGAAATTGTATTTCAAGCATCTAAGTCTGGAAACCCATTCAAAGAAATATGAATTGTCGATAGGCGGGCACGTTGAGTTCTAATTTGAGCTGCTTAATCAGTTCCGGGTTCTCTCACGTAATCATCCGCATCATTCATCGGAAGAGGTGTTGAGCTGACATTACTGTGAGGTAACAGTTCTGTGTAACCATGGTTATCCTTGTTTTTGTATTTGAGCACTTGGGGGTTAACAAAATCGCTTACTTTCAGGCATGGATCTGTGGTGAGCAATGTCTTAGTCACAGGAGCAGCCGCTGTGCACACAGATGGACTCTCAGTCTGTTTTGGAGTTCAAAAATTGCTTCTTGAGTTTCAAGAACTGATGAGATTGATTTCATTTAGTTATGGGTCTCTGTTCAGAAACGGCAACGAAATGGATCGACAAGGGATAATTTACAACATGAACATACCCTGATTGAGAGGATCAGAAAGGAGGTGCAAGCTTTTATTCAAAAGGGTATGCAATCAACTAAGTTAAACTCATCAAGGTACAGCAACACAAATCGAATTCATCACTGGATTAAATGTGCTTAGCGACCAGAATAAACCCAGTGTGATGAGGAGATCGTGGCGATGGAGGCCTGGATACTCGCATGCTCCCCGACCGAAGCATCCGAGGTAGACAGAGTAGATTGGGATGATCCTTGCCCAGCATCCTGGACGTTGTCAGAATTCGAAGACGTTGAAACCGCACGCATCATTGCCATTTGAGAGAATCCAGGCCGGGAGTACCGCGCATGCGGTTTACATCTTGGCAGAGCCGGCAAAGACATCTCCGTACTCTCGGAAGCCTGCAGCCACTGGGACACCAGTCGCATGGATGGTCGATCTTCGGGATTGGGGTGACAGCACAGAAGACCCAAGTGAAGCAGATTCGTCACCATCTTCTGGTCTTCCATTGCCGCATTGGAAGTGTGCCTCGCCGAGGAGTTCAAATCAACCATTTCCTCCAATTCCTTGGTGGCTCTCCCTGTGACTGGCATCTCCGGGGGCATGTAGCCCAAAGTTCACAAGGAAGGTATACTCTGTTCCCATATGGGATTCAATAAAGAATTTTCAGGTTTTTCCCCGAATATGAAGGAAATTTTATGCAGTAAAAATTTCACCATTACCACATGGTGATGCATTATGACAATTACCTCATGGTATTCTAATAATGGATTGCCTTATGGAAATGGGTTAAAGCAGCGACAAATTACAACATACAAAAAGGTGAGACTATCAATACTTGTATACATTATCGTATATTCCGTAATACATAATATTGTACAAAATATATTATACCATATAATATTGTACAATACAAAACATATTATAGAAATTACAAAAGTGTTCATACATTTAATCTCTCACAGGTGAAGTATGGCTCAAGGTTGGGAGGTGGAGGCACTTGTGTATTATACTTGATGGGAGTCTCACCAAAGATAATGCTTATGGGATAATGTCCTCAACAAAGAACCACATGGTAAAATCACATTTTCCTTGCAAAAATTTTCACTATAAGGGAAAGATACAAAACTTTGCCTCTTCGTGTTTCATGTAATTCTTGAATTTACAGTTTACCACAGGGTGTAGTGATATTACCCGTTTGTGAACAGTGAATTGTGGGAAACGTATTACCTTTTGCCTTGTGGTGCATCGGGTAAAGCTTGCTACCTCCCTGTGGTTCCTGCCATCATGGTCGTCTTCTCCATCTTCTGGTGATCTATGAGACGGGCAAGCCCAAAGTCTCCCAAGTACGCATTCATGTCTTCATCCAACAAGACATTGCTGGACTTGATGTCGCGATGCAACACGCATTGCGTGCATTCCTCGTGCAAGTATGCTAGCGCTGCAGCGACCCCACTGAGAATGGAGTGGCACAGCATGAGGGGAAGGGACTCCGCCAAGTGCAAATTTAATGACCGAGCTCCGCTCTTTGTGAACCAAGTTCAATGAACAAAGAGCGTTGATTGTCACCATACATTTTTAATGTATTGGAACTTACTTCAATGTACATTGTACAATTGGGACCTGGCGGACTCACTTCAATTCTCTGACAAATATCGACAAATATCGACATTTAGCTAATGTTGGGTGTGAAATATTCCACACCATTTTCATCCCTTGGATGAAATGGTGTGGACTTTTCCATATCAGTCTGTCGGAGGAAAGGCAACGCAGCTCATTGCTTCTGAATGTTATGCAAAATGAAGGAGCCACAAAATTCATAACCTCGTTGAGAGAAAGGCTATTATAAGCTTATAACCATTTGTCAAAAAAACAAAAAACAAAAACTGCATGTCGTGGAACATTACTTGTTTACCTGACACGTGTAGCATTGTGAAGTGCAGTGTGAAGCACAATTATAGTGGGTCAGACTGTTTAACTCTTAAAGAATGAAGAGGTGACCTTGGAAATCATCCCTTTTTATTACCATGTGAATCATGGGCTTTAGAAATAGCAAAAGCACTCATTGTATAAGACCTCCCTTTGTGACAATAAAAGTCCAAGGATGAATAGTTGCACTTCTATCCTACTATAAGGATTCCATGTCATCCATCGGACACCAATCGTCCTCCTCGACAACACGTTTAACCGTGGAACACGTAGAACGCCATTCTGTGGCGTTTGGATGACAATCCAATGAGCTTTAAAGCTATTGGAAGCACTTTTCATCCTTGTTTTTCCTTATTGACTTTTCATGTTAAGTTATGAAGAATATCCAATTGAATTTGTGGTCTTGCAAGTTTTTGTCTTCACATAAATGAGAAGTTTTATAAAAAAAATGGATCACAAAATATGCTATTTTAGTGTATTTGAGGAAGTTGTTGCTCCTTTCTCTAAATTTGAAATTTCTCCACAAAAATGATGTTTTTAAAGTTTGAGCCCAACTAGCAAAATGAAGGTCATCTACTTTCCAATTTGAATTTTGGAAAAATTTATAATATTGAATATTTGATTGCAATTTGAATTTTTAATGTATTTTCAATGTCTATTGAATTCTAATTATAGAATGATATGGAAATTGAGTTTATACTATGATATTTGTCATTGTAATGTACACACATGGTGAAATTTTCAAGTCTTGGGAAATAATTTCTATTTGATGTGATTTTTCTTCATTTTTTCTTCAAAAATTCTCAAAAAGATTAATTTTTCACAAAAAAATCTAAATTTTTCGTGAAGTAATGAAGACATGTAATTTCATTTCCTAGGAGGCTTCTGTAGCGTAATGACCAATTGCGCGGGTTTTCTTGCGTAATCTAGCATTACGGATTTCTCATCCAACTTCAATTTTCCATCCCCAATTTTCATCATTTATTGCTCGTGATTTACGCCGGTCAATGTCTCTTGTCGTCGGGTGTTTTGGAGAAAAAAGCGCCTCTTCCTTGGGCATTGCCCTATACAAAACATTCAAAGTCCGCACTTTGTACTATTGTGGAGGTACTGAAATTATTGGCAGTGTACTTATGACATTGCCGTGCTGTCAGTCCAAGATTGGTGCATCAATAAGCTTGGCAATCAAAAGAGCGGCGCACATGGACCTGAAACAGGCCGTTCAAGAGCAAATATGATGGTCGGGTTTGCTGGGTTTGCCTGCAGCAGCCCTCACCAGGCAAAGCGCACAGACTATTAGGTTTGAGCCCTTATGAGCAGTTTTACGTCTCCTTCCGCTTTTCTGTCACAGGAAATTCGCCCTAGTTGCTGCTGCGGAGAAAATAGCTGGACACGCCATTGTTGCGGTGACCTCGGGGATGAGGTGGAGCATTGGGGGTGGGGCCCACCCTTCTTTGTTTGGGGTTGGACCCAGCCCTCATCCTCTGTCATGTGCGCAGCTCTAAAGCCGCCTTTCCATCAGAAACAAAATACCGACAACAGGTGTCTCCGGATGGGGATGGATGGGGATGTAGCACTAAGGTAAACCAGCCCATTACCGTTAATTTTCCAACTCAGTGAGTAGACCAGCCCAATTCCGTCACCTAATTTTGTTCATAAAACATCCAAATCTGTCCATAAAACATCCAAATTCATTCGTCTTATGACAAAAATTAAAGCGTTCTATGATAAAATTTGATTTTTTATGACAACAAGGGATAATGTGTCACTCCATTAATGGTTAGTATTTTGTACTTGACTTGGGCAATTATGGGTTCATTAGGGAACGTTTATTACTGTAGTCTACTGACGGTTTTGTAATTTCAGTCCAATTACTTCAAAATTTTATAGAAATTACAATTTTAATCGAAAAATTATAATTCCACTTTGGTTTGATTCATGAAACAAGCACACACACCTCTGAAAAATATGTACCACTATTGAAATTGGCCCCAAAATTTTCAGATTGCAAATCAGGGGGGTGATAGGTAGTTCTACCTTATATGAAAAAGGACGTTTCAGTAGGACGTTGAAGTCGTCCCGCAGAGGGGAGGATGGGCCCCTTTATTGCCCCACCCAAGGGTAAATGTAAAAATTGTTCCCTATTTTGTGCCACTTAAATTTTGTATTTTTTCATCTCTCCAAAATAATTTGGGGCCTTTAATTGGAGATATGAATTCAGAATTTCAAATTTTTATCATAGGTGGCAAATAAAAATTTCAATGTTTTCTTCAGGGGTAAAATACGGTGCAGTAAAGGGATCAATCCTCATTAGACCACACATGGTGAATTTACCCCTAGATAAATATAAAGGAATTTTTTATTTTCTACACATGATAGAATTCACAAAAAAATTTGAATTCATAATTGCAATCAGAGGCCCCTCAAATTAGCTAGGATAGATGAGGGAATACAAAATTTACATGGCACAAAATAGGGGGCTTTCTTTTTTAAAGAACACAAAAATACCCCTATGTGGCCCACTTTGTCATATTGATTTAGAATTCTGCTAAGTTTCATGTAGTTGGATGGCAATGAAAACAAGAAATCAATACTACTAAATAAAGTCACTTGAATCTATGTATCTAATTGATCAATTCAATTGAAATGAATTAACTATTTCAACAAACATTTAAGTATTTTAAAATCAAGTTGTAGATAAATAGATTGGTAATTTAATCTTGAGGATTTGCTATTATGTGAACCTAGGAGTGTAAGCCCATGAGCCTAGAAGACTATGTACCTATGTTATAAGTGCCTATATTATGGAAACTTTCCATAATTATAGTGTAGCTATGTTATAGATACCTATATTATAGGTATTTATGTTATAAACACAATTAATGATTGTAGGATATCTACTTCTACATATACTCAAGGCTCACATACTTGCATTTTCATGCTCACACACTACCATCATTGATTTAATATCTAAATTTTTTTTAAACCAATTATTGGTCATTATTGTTTTGGATAGCCAAACTTGTTAGGTAGTACTTGTTTCAAAATTTATAATTCTTTATAATTGAATTGTCATTGAAACTAGCTTTCCAACAATACAAATATGTCAAATTCCATGTCTATATGCAAAATTTATGATTTTTAATATAACGAGTTGAAAAAGCTACTATAGTGATAGATTGATCAAAATGTTTCTTTTGCTTATCTAAATGAGTACTAATGACTTTTGATTATTGATTTATGTTTTGACATTTTTATAATATCATGTAATCATCATTTTTTGTCTTCTTCATTTCAAGCTTTGTATAATGTGATTTTGAAGAGAAATGAAAACAAGAATAATATTGTTTTTTCAAGAGCAAGCTCTAGTTGTTTGGTTAGCTAAGAAATTTTGTTCTTTTTGTTATAAAATAAAGGATTCTAATTTACCAATATATATGTGCATCAAAAGATTAAATCAATCTCTTTTGATTAACCCCTAAAGGACCAGGGCCGTTCTTCTATAAAAAACAACTCAAAACTGCCATTTTTGTTGCATTCATCCAAAAAAACGAAAAAAATACTTTTTTTAGAATCTAACCGTTAGATATTGTACTTTACTAGTCTAGTATCATGTGGTAAAAATTTCATGGAGTTTGACCATACAGATTGGAAGATATTAGCATTCAAAGTTGAAAAAAGAAAGTTTTTTTTAACACTAGCCTGCAATTTCAGATGACTTTGAATGCCATTTGGGGAAAAAAATTACACCATGGACCTTGAATTTAAAAAATTTTGTGTTGAAGAATTGAGTTGAAAGTCTATAAATTTTTTTTTTTACAAACACGATTGATTTTCATTCTTTAAAAAATTGTTCAGTAGAAGTAGGTCCAAGATTGAAAGAAAAACTAAATCTTTAATAGCTCTAAAATGGGATTGAAACACAATAATCTCAACGGTGAGATTGTTCTAAATAGAAAAATTAACCTTGTCAAACAATTTTTTTTGAAAAATTGTGAAAATTGCATTCAGAATTGAATCCTATAAGTTATTTTTTCAAGAAGATGCTCAAATTGCCCGAAAAACAAGATTGTTCATAACTTTCACATTACTAATCCAAATGGAATGAATCAAAGCTTCACATGTAGACAAAAATATGATCTTTAAGAAAAAAAAAATTAAAAAATTAATTTCAAATTTTTGTAGATTTATTTTTCTGCCTAGTGACGTGTAAATTATGTTTAAGATGCTATAACTTTTGCTCTCGGGCACCAATTGAAATAAAATTTATATTCCCACGAAGCTCATAAGTTTTCCTATCTTATGAAAAAGTTTCAAAAAAATTCACTGAATATTGAGATCATAGGAACTTGCCCAAAATCCATTTTGTCCCCCAAGGGGACAATGGTCCTTTAGGAATTAATGAAGTAAAATAAACAAGTTGTTTCATTTTATAGGCAATTGAAGCACCTATTTACAACAATGGTCAATTTTGTTAAAATGGTGGTATTCCGCATGCCATTTTAATGGAATATCTTCTACAAATGGAGAATAAGTGTGCCACGATAGGGTCATACATGTGCCAATTTTATGCCTAGCACATTCAAATCACTCCTAGTTCACGCATTTCCACTCTTCTTGGACAATCTTTCCATTGTTTTCATTTTTTCAGTGGTTTCATTTTGAACAATCTTAATGAAATACCGCCATTTTAACAAAATTGACCATAACAATATTATTTGAAAATCTTATTTGCTTTCAATTTCTAATTATTTAGGGGAAAAAAATCATAATTAGGGGTAAATATTGGTACCCTATGTCATCATTTTCACTATTGTGATGCACATTTTTCATTTTTTCTTTATACTATTAGTTATAATTAATTGATTCTCGTCTATACAACCTTCAATTTAATAAAACATTGTTATGAAATATTTATTAATAATGAAATTTCATATATTTTCTTCTTGTTTCCTCAACATAATATTCTTGTCCTCACAATTTGAGAGCTCTTTCATCATTTTATTAGGTGTAATGAATCTTTGGCCCAACTCACAAGAAGTTACTTGCTCTATTCAATTCTTTGACCAAATTCTCTTTACCCCTCCAAGTAAGCAATCATTATTAAGACCAACAACTTTTGTAAAGGGCATCATCGATCAATGATATGAAATAATTTTTGCATTGCTATTGCTCAAGGCCTTTTCCTAGGCATTTGGAGAAGCAGTTGATTTGCCAATTGTTAAGCCCCAATGCAACTCCCCATTTTCAAAATATGTTTTAAGTGATATTAAAAAGATAATGTTGGTTGAATTCGTTGCCTAAATGCTTAATTAAGGAGAATCTTGCTTTCATGGAGCATTGTAGAACACTTGCATTGACATCATCAAGGATTCTTATACTTGGAGACCATTATTGTGGACTCTCTACATCTCATCAATATGTTAGCTTGTGGTAAAAAATTAGCAACCTCCAATTAGGAGAGTTGATTACATGCTACATAGACTAGTTCTTTCAATGTTGATGAAGTGTTATTGTACTACGGACATGGATGATCCATATGGATGATTTTTATAGAGGAATATATTCATCAACAACTAGCGAAAGATTCTTATAGTGTAGAAAAGCTTGAAAAACAAAACCCATAGTATTCCCTTAGTAGGGTTTTTTTTAAAAGGGGAAGGTCAAATTGTTTATTGTTTTGTATCTAAAGTCCCTTTTAAGATGCTCATTTGGATATTTGAGGAATAAATTTTACTTTTGTTAAATTGTAGGGAATATGTAAAAATTATAATATAGTAGTCAGTCCTAACCAAATGAATGTAGACCCCAATGTAGATGTATAAATGCAATCCCAATCTTACTCTAGGATCAAGGGCTCTTTTATTTATTTATCAAATTCCCCTCAAAATTGCCATTTCTATTGCAAAATGCAAAAAACTTAAATTTATTTTCATATCTAACTAGAGCCAATCTTTTACCAGACTAGCTCTCGGACTAGCTTGAAAATTTGTAGAAGAAATTTCAAAAACTTTGATTGCGTGGATTGCAAGATATTTGCATTTGAAGTGAAGAAAACAAGTTTTATTGCACCTTGCATACCTAGATTTTATGACTTTGAATGTTCTTAGCTTAAAATTTTTGCACTACAAATGTTGCACTTAAAAAGAATTATGTTGAAGAATTGAGTTGAAAGTCTAGGAATTTAAAAATAAAAAATCACACTTTGATTTTCATTTTTTACAAAATTGTTAAGTAGAATTGAGATTTAATGAAAAACACAATTGTTAATAGCTCTAAGATGAAATTGAAATACAATAATCTCAACGGTGTGATTGTTCCGGGAAGAAAGTTTAACCATGTTTAACAATAGTTTTTGAAAAATTGTGAAAATTACATTCAAAATGAATCCTATAAGTTATTTTTTTCAAGAAGATGCTTATTGCCGGAAAAACAAGATTGTCCATAACTTTCACATCACCAATCCAAATGGACTGAATCAAAGCTTCCCATGTACTATTTGTTTGTATTCAATGAGGTCAATTTGTCCATTACACTTAAGGTAAATCAACCCATTGTGGTCACCTACCAAATGACCCCATTATGTGGGGTTTTTCAGTTTTTTCAGATTTTGGCTTCAATGCATGTCTTAAATGACAGTAATGAAGTAGTTAGTGACTTCATTAGGAGCTTCCAATTTTTTAGTGAGAATTCATTGTGACTTCGATTGCTTTGGGTGAGCCAAATGAGAATGATGGATTCAGATTTTGTTGGTTTTAAGGTAGTCTACAGACTCTTATGGACAAAGATGCATTGAACACTTCAAAAATTCATAGCAAATTCATACTTTGTAAAAAAAAATCATTTCAATTGCTCTCACTGTTTCTCACACTTTCTAACCACAATGGGCTGGTTTACCTTACAACATTCTAGAGTCCATTACAAGCCTTTCATGATTGTTGCATTGTCCAAGACCATGGTCAACTTGTAATATTACAAAGAATACATGATTGTCTTGGATCAATTAGATTTTACTACTTAGATTCTACAAATGGTTCTATTATCTTCGTTGTGCACCTCAATGCTTGCCTGTTGCACGAGCTTGAGCTCCAGCGAAACTATTCATTAGATGATATTTGGGGGGTCAAGAGGGCTGTCTCAGGCCTGTTCCCGGCGTTGTTCCCCCGATAGTCCGGGAACGGCCGCTGTCAGATTTTTTTTCTTTTTTTTTCGAAATTTTAAAATGAAAGATTGAGTTGAATTTTTTTATTTTATTTTTTGAAAAAAAAATATTAAAAAAATGATGTGGCAGTCGCTTGCCACGTCAGGCAGCACTTGCGAACTGCTGCGAATTGCTGGGGACTGCTGGGGGGTTGTTCCTAGACCAAGGGAACTCACAGCCCTCCCAAGAGTCTGAATCCCTTCTAATGTCTTTAACCCTTAAGCGCTCCGACGTCCATATTTTGGACGATGAACAGAGGGCTTGCAGGCATTGTTTCATTCAACTAGCTTCTCATTCATCCAATGTAACACTTGAATCTTGAAAAGACAACTTTCTTTTATGCCCAATTTCATGAAATTTTGGTAAATGGTATTACTGTACAAAGATATAAGCAAAAATGTGCCAAATTTTGAAAAAGGATTGAGGCATTAAGGGGTTAAGAAGGAGTTCCTGGAGCGTGGAACAATCTCTGTGCACATTCCTTACTATGACTTTGCGGCTTGCCGACAAATTAATAGACCTCATGCATGTTACTTTGGGCATGGATTCTCTCTAATGGAAATTACATCTTCTGCTTCTAGGTCTTTGTACTGGGAGAATGGTATCAATACAATTTCTCCATTGGAAATCAATTATTAAGCTTGCTTTACTGAAACTTATTATGTTATGAAACCAATTTGCTATCACATCCTGAACAGGAAATAGAATACTCTCACACCACACTACAACCATACCGTTTTCCCTTTTCAATTTCGACTGAAATCAATTGTTTTTTAAGGATATCCTAATTACAGGAAATCATACTGATAATGGCCAAAAAATCTTGAGAACAAACACATCGATTGCCAAAATCAATGGAAATATGTCAGATAATCACCATAAATCTTGAAAATTAACACAGTGATTCTTGAAATCAATGGAAATATGTCGGTTTTAGGGTTTACGGATCCTACCCAATTCAACAAGAATTGAATGACCAAGTCATTGTAAAAGTAGAAACTGTTTGATGTTAGTAAGAAAGTACAATGTAAAGATTTATGATGGAACTGACAATTCGTGAAAACAATAATGAAATCTATTGTTAGTCATGAACCCTCAAAAGATATGGGATAATTTGAAAATGAGAGTTTTCACCACTCATTGTCAAGAAGTAGTAATTGTGTTTAAAGTAGTATTTTAGACCTCATTTTGGCATAGTAAAAAAACATTTTTCGAAAAAGGTTGAGCTAAAAAATGTTGAGAAATAGATCTAAATTTCATCTTCAAAAATCTGTTTGTAATTATGAACCTCTCAAAAAAATTTATGGACAAAATTCGAAGGGGATGTTTATAAAGGACAAAAAAAAATGTTCCTTCCAACTCCTCCCTGAAATTTGTCTATAACTTTTGGTTGGAAGCTCTAAATCTCATAAGGATTTTTGGAGATGAAAGCTATCTTGATTTTCCACATTATCTTAGTTCAAAGTGTTTTGAAAAAACTTATTCTACATTGTCTAAATGAGGTCTAAAATTCTGCTTTGAACACAATTTCTATTGTTGACTTAACTATGAGCAATTGAGCTCCTATTAATCCTAACCATTTACATATCTCACATGTGTTGTTTTACCTCCTACCATCCAATTTGTATAAAAAAAAATGTCTTCCTCAACTTTATGCACATCCAAAAAGTAGTTAAGTGTTGAAATATTTTTTTAAATTTAATATAATGTTGAATTATATTTGTACAACTGCCAATTATTTTATCAACACAATATCTTGGATGATGAAAATTGCCGTTATCAATTATTTTCCCGAAATTAAAAAGTTAAATTTTATTAAATATTTGGTAGAGGGTGAAAAGGTACTACGGTAGCTGAACAACAGGTTTACCACATTGGATGCAAATAAATAAAATTTTCTAGAAAATTGAAATTCCCTGAGATAAATAATATTTTTCAGAACATTGAATAATTGAACATTCCTTGAAATACTCTGCCTTTCTTAGTAAGAAAACTTTTTCTTGAAAAGTAATTTTCCTACATTTTTACAAGTACTTTTTAGATATATTTTTTGACAAACCAACTACTCTCTTTGTCCCACTAAAATCCTCATGAAACCTTCTCCATGAGGGATTAACTATATTTTTAGTCTTTGTGCCAACGATACATATATTCAAGATCTAATAATCCATCTTCTAAATCTATACAAAATCTCTAGCTTAGGTGTCATCATTCAAACACCCAAAACCTATGTAAAAAGTATCAAGTTTGAGCTTCATTAGTAGATGTTGCCAATTTATCATTCTTGATGGTTTAAAGGTTGGTAGAAACAATGGGATTGTAGAAATATATGCTCTCAACCTAAATACGGCAACAAAAAAAATTAACCCCCTTCATAAATAAATTTGCATAGTACCCAAGTAGTCACCAAATCCATTGTCAACACAACTATTTGAGGAAGTAGTAAATACAAGGTGCCTCATATAGTCATATGGCAAGGCCAAGCTTGCTAGGAGAGGAATGCTCCTTGATTTCTTGCCACTTACTCCCATGAGGTCATTCAGTATGGCCAACGCATGCTCAATTATGGTTAAAATCCACAAGTAAAGATTTTAATTGAGACACAAATTGTGCCTAATTTGGAGATTTTTAGTAAGACAGAGGGAGTATCAGGCTAACCAAAGCATATGATAAGTGAGTTCCACATTGTACTTAGAAAGATTAAGAATTACTAGAATACACATATGATACCTTATGAGGTCTTCTTCAAGTATCAAGTTATCAACATTACAACACTAATTGATATTTAGGACTAAATCCCCTCCAACTAGGGATCTTTACTATTACTTCTCTAAGCAACTCAGTTGCTCCATTGAGGGTAACATCAAAGTCTTACCCAAATGTTCATCAAATGAAATTTGCCCAGTTGCAAGTTTGTAACATATCATCCCAAAATTGTAAACATTTGTTATAGTTGTGAACGCAATTAGTAGCATTAGATGTTTTTTCGGGCCTCTGAGAGACCATTTGAGGGTTGTTTCCCCTGTACTGTTCCCCCTATAGTGAAGGACGGCTAGCTATCAAAAAAAAAATTCAAAAAAAGATTAAATTAAATTCTTCAAATGCAAAAAGAAGTTGAAAACAAAAAAATAAAAAAATAAAAAAATGAGCTAGCAGCCTCTCGGTCACATAGAACCACTAAGGTGTCAGGCCAGCAGTCACGTTCCTTGGGTTCTCACAACATTAAAACCCGCGGTCTCCCGAAGGCCCAAAAAACATGTAATGGAATTTTAGAACCCGGGACTTTGTTCTTCAATTGTCGAAGAATCTCAAGTGCTCTCTAAAGTCCCATATAATCTAAACCTACCACTCCCATGGAACATTCATAATCCACCACATTTGCTTTCACATGAGGATTCTTGTATGGAAGTTCTTCCCCCATGACCATAGAAAAATGTTTGATGCTTTGAAGTTGCTATGAAAAATCTTATACTTTGTATGCAATGCATCTGTATCTCTTGCAATACACAACAAAAAATCTTTAAGAATTTAAACAATCGCCAAACATGGTTTGACCATGGTTGCCATTCCTTACATTTGTCGTCAATGAATTTTCACAAATCACCCTACCACTTCAACATGACAAAAGAAAACCTATTGCTAGTCATCATTCTCCAAGAATCCACATCAAAAGTCCTTTTACTAAATCTTTGAAATCATTACACATCATTCCTACATGCCATTGTCGTTAAAACTCTTGAAGGAAATTATCTCCCCCTCATTACTTCAAGTAGCCATAAGCAGGTGACTTGCAACCGTCTTCAAACTCCACCTTTGCATCATAAACCTTGATCTACTTGTGCACCTTCGTTGAGTTTCTAGCCCACTATTGCCTTCACAAACTTGAAGAAGCCTCCCCATGTACTACAAATGATTCTTCAACTTCACGGTTACCCAATTCAGTGGATTGAAGGATTGTCAATTTTGTAGTCAATAAGATTGATCCAATGGTGGTCTTTTGAGGATGCAATGTCAAATGACTTCACTTGTGAAGTTCTTTTGTTTGGACCATGTTGTAAATGTGTGTGGAGTAGTCAACAACAATATATATTTTTAGCTTGTTTTTTGTCTTAACTTTTGATTAAAACTCTAAAAGATCACAAATTCACATCAAAGGTAAATAAGACCATTATATACATAAAGTATTTTTTCTTTTATTAAAAATAATTTATTATTTTAAAAGTAACCTCGATTGAATCTAAACATGTCACCCTAACAACCATTTTAGACATTTTTTAGTACTAAATACTTTGTATCCAAAAATGAAAATTTGAAGCTAAATAATTGGAATTTGAGGTCATTTATAAAGATATCATATATTGACCAAATGGTTTTACATAAATAGTATTTTTCCATTATTAGGATTTTTCCATCTTGCACATGTATTCAAAATATGCTATCTTTACATCAACAAATAAATTGTTGAATTCTTTTATATCAAGATGTAATTGATTGGTTAGAATCCCCTTTAGATTAAAAATAATGGTATTTGATATTTTATTTTATTTTTTGGAATTTTTTTTCTATTTTCTAGAAATGCAAATATCTATTTTCTTGTAATGTTTAGTTTCTCTATTTTGTACATAATTTTTAGAGATTTTTTTTCATTCCTAAATTTTTGGGAGTACATTATTTTTAGAGTTATACCAATTGGCAATTTTTTCTTGATTTAAAACCTTTTTGTTCCCAAATTTTTTATTCCCTAGTACAATAGACAAAACACAACAAATAGTCCAAGTGATTCTTGCAATCACCCAAATATGTACATGCAACACAAATATGATGTGAATATAAAAATTCATCATAAAACCATCAAAAGAAAAGAATTTACTTTACCAAAACAACATGTATTTTATTTGGGTATGCAACTCTTGTATTATATGTAGGGGTCATCAACATTAAAATGGATTATAAGATGACTTTTATAAAAATTACATCAAATTAAAAGTACCTTAAAAGTTAGTCAAAGACCAAGTAAAATAAAATAAAATGTAAAAAATTTGGATTGCATATTTATTAAAAAAATCACAAAATACATGGAGAATTGAAACACCTATGCATAACTTTTTAATATCCATACAAGAAGTCCACTCCAAATAAAATTAAAATTCATTCAAAGATTTTTATTTATAATAAAAATATATAATTTAATAATAAAAAGTTCTCCACATTGGATAGCTTGGCTTATGATACATGCATTAAAAAAACTCATTTAATTAGGTTTTCAATGCTATTATTGTCCTCAAAGAATATTCATTTCATATATATAATTATATTTTGGAATTCCTTGTTAAAAAGGCTACAAGAATTTTCTACAATAAAACAAATTATATCCGTTGAGATTGGACTAAAATGCATTATAACCAAGGCCATATAATAGGAGAGTTGTATACCCAAAGTATTTTAATGTAATGGAAAAATTCCAAGTCTTGTTTATGATAAATGCCAACAAAGCCACTTCTAGAAAACATTATTAACCCTTAAAGGACCGTCACTATACTTTCACCAAAACCGCTCCAAAACTGCCATTTCTAGTACAAGTACCAAAATTTTGAAAAAAAACTTTTTGTGACATATCTAACCGTAGGATCTTGTATTATATAGTATCAAAAACATGTGGTAAAAATTTCAGACATTTCCACAGGGGGGATTGCAAGATATAAGCATTCAAATTAACTAAAATCATTGTTTTTTACCCTGCAAAAAGCAGGGCAGCTGCACTTCACAAGCTCACATTTCTATGAAAAAATGACCTAAATGGTGGTGCTCTTTGGATTTGTCTTCCTAGACAAGTTGGCCACATGCTTGAAAAATTTCAGATCATTTGGAATAGTACAACATATAGGGAAAAAATAGTAAGTAGGTAGTAGTAGAGAATGATTAAAAATACTAAATTATTTACAATTTAAATATGGAATTGAAAATTTCCAATCCCAATGGTCGAAATGTTGTAATAATGTATCTACATCCTAAAAATTTATTTTTGTCCAAAAATATTGAAAATTGGGTAAGATAAAGGATTTCAAAGTTTATTTTAGAGTAGAAAATCCAAAACTGCTCGCAAACAAAAAATCCTCATAACTTTTGACTCATTGATCAAAATGGAATGATTCAAAGCTTTTTGTGTATATAAAACTCTAGAAAATCAATTCCAAATTTTTGTCTCTGAAAAAAGTGATTTTTTCTGATCTGCCCGAACTGCCCGGTTGGAAAAAAAAAGTAACATATTAGGCTATAACTCTTTACTCGTATTTCCAAATGTCATGAAATTTGGTGCATATGAAAGATATTTCTTGCCCCCACATTCTATTAAAATTTCAGCCCCAAATATGAAATCTCCGCTCGTAGGTAGCTGCCCAAAATTTCTATACAATCAAAAAATACAGTCCGGTCCTTTAGGGGTTAAGCATCTTTCTACTATTTAGAAAAGTCAAAATTAACACGACGAGGGAGTATCCAACACCATTCACTAAAAATTTGTTGAAGCAACTTTACATTCCAAATTGGATGAAAATTATTCTTTTCCGTCCAATAAACCTCATTGAAGTCATTTGAAGGACACAAATCTTACTCTCAAGTGTTTTGGGATTAGCCCTTAAGCATTCAAAAGTTCATATCTTGGATTGTGAATAGAGTCATTCATCATTCAAATAATTTCTCCTTCATCCAAAGTAATCTTAGAAAAACTAACTAATTAGTACGTAGGAAAAAACTTATCTCCTATGACACACATTGCATTCAAGAATAAGGATTTAAATTTAGTTTTAATTCATTTGAATTGCAAATATTATAGACTCGTTTATTATTTATAATTGAATATTTGAAGCCTTCTTGAATTTTGCTTCACTATATTTGTCATTGACAACCTAAGAATCCAAAAATGAAGCTTTACACGCATGACACAAGTATTAGATTTTCAATTTAGAGCAACTTTAGAGAATGGGGACAAAAAATAGTAAAATGTTCAAGGTTGTATGTATTGTTCAAATATAGGTTAACATGTGTTCAGCCCCAAATATGAAAATCTACTATCTACTATTGAAATGTAATTTGGAGAAGTCATGCAATAGAGACTTAGAATGTCAATTAGAAATGGAAGGAAAATTTTAATTGTACTAATTTGACAATTATGGATATTCTTAAACAAAACAAGTGAAAGCTACCACTTATCCCCTAAAATTCATGTGCACTTTGAGCACAAAAAATGCAAAAAATGGCCACTTATGGGTCAAGATTTTTCAATGGAAAAAAGTATAAACAAGGACAATTGTAATTACAATATCTTGATCTCACCAACCCTTCATGTAGAACACATACAAAAACTTTCAAACTCAAATTTCTTACCATTTATAGTGAGATCTACAATCTCAAAGAAGAAAATATTTTCTTTATTGTGTGACTATTGGGGTATCTCAACTTCAAAATTTAATGAGAATTAGAGGATATTGAATTTAGTTGGGAACTTTTAGTATGCTGTAAATGCTAGGGTCATAAGCAAGCATATCAAAAATTAGAATGTAAATCTACTTTGTGAAAAAATTAGGGACCTTCCATTACATAGAAATAGAGCACCAAAAATCATCAATAAACTCATCAAAATTTCAAAAATGCCTTTTTCTACAATCCAACCAATGGATTGTTATATTGTAACAACAAAAGATGAGAGGAACAACAATTTAATACACAATTTTTAGGTCTAAAGGATGATATTTTAGGCCATTGCCCATAAGGATGAATGTCTTCAAGTGTTAAAATAATTGCAAGGTGGAAAATCCTCACAATTTCCTCAATAATTAAAAATAAATAAGAATTTTGAGGCCAAAGCATTGAAAAACTCATAGAAAATGCATTTGAACCGGCCTATAGGCACAAACTTTATTTTTGGTTTGTATTGAAAATGTATATCCAAAAGTATAAATTTTGCATAAAAATGAAATGAAAATCCAAGCAGCAAGAGTGAACCCAAACTTCAGAAAACACAATTTGGTTACAAGGAGTTTTAGGGTGGAATGATGTTTGTGCCGTTATTGCCTGGCCTTCAGTCCTACATGGAATGATCTATTGTTGGTTTTTAATTCACCATATAGAATGGTTGACCCATTTCCAACTACTTAAGCAATTACGCATATTTGTAGCGTAGTTTTTTTGAGTTTCAAATTTTTCCTATGTACAAAAATGAATTTGGAAGTATTGCATATTTTTTCAGAATTTTATTACACAATACGTAATTACTATTAATTTTTAGTAGAAGATTCTCTTCAACCTACGATAGTGATATAGACCTTTCTATTTTTTACCATAAGTTGATTACCAAATTGACCAAGGGTTGGTTGCAATATTGACAGCCTTGCAACCAATTTTAATGTGTTAGAACTACTCCTTGAACTACGTGACAACTTCACAAAAAAATAGTGAACTATAGGTTGAAAATGGAAGGGTGATCAGGAATGGGTCAACTTCCACATTAATTACCTTCAATCACATACATCAATCCTTCCATTGATTTAATTTCATATGATCCAAGTGAAGCAATCATTTGCAAATCAACTAGATTATTTGCATTTGGTTTATTGTAAGTAGACTTCAAATTGGATTTTTGGTATTTTACAATGTCAAAAGGTATTTTTAATTTTCATTTGGGATTGAAGTTCTTATTTCAAATGAAAATCTTTAGTTGGTGATTGCTACAAATATTTTTGGTTGATGAATGATGAAGACAGATCTTACGATGTACTAAATGTTATTTTTCCTCTTTAATGAGGGCATGTAGTCACAGAGTCACTCATTATTTCTATCAAAAAGCGTTGTGGGACCTTGAATGAAGAGATTCTTAATCCATGCTAGCCTAATTATAGTGGTTGGAGTTACTTTAGTCTTTCTCTTATATCTCTGTCTTACTTAACCCCTAAAGGACCATTGTCCCCTCGGGGGACAAAATGGATTTTGGGTAGGTTCCTATGATCTCAGTTTTTTATGAAACTTTTTGAAACTTTCTCATAAGATAGAAAACTTATTAGCTTTGTAGGAGTATAAATTTTATTTCAATTGGTGCCCGGGAACAAAAGTTATGGCATCTTAAACATAATTTTCACGTCACCGGGCAAAAAAAGAAATCTACAAAAATTTGAAATTAATTTTTTAATTTTTTTCTTCTTAAAGATCATATTTTTGTCTACACGTGAAGCTTTGATTCATTCCGTTTGGATTAGTAATGTGAAAGTTATGGACAATCTTGTTTTTCGGGCAATTTGAGCATCTTCTTGAAAAAATAACTTATAGGATTGAATTTTGAATGCAATTTTCACAATTTTAAGAAAAAAATTGTTTGACAAGGTTAAATTTTCTATTTAGAACAATCTCACCATTGAGATTATTGTGTTTCAATCCCATTTTAGAGCTATTAACAATTTAGTGTTTTTTTCAATCTTGGACCTATTTCTACTTAACAATTTTTTAAAGTATGAAAATCAAGCGTGTTTAAAAATAAATAAAAATTTAAGACTTTCAACTCAATTCTTCAACACAATTTTTTTTTAATTCAAGGTCCATGGTGCAAAAAAATTCCACAAATGGCATTCAAAGTCATCTGAAATTGCAGGCTAGTGTTCAAAAAAACTTTCTTTTTTCAACTTTGAATGCTAATATCTTTCAATCTGTACGGTCAAACTCCATGAAATGTTTACCACATGATCGTCGACTAGTAAAGTACAAGATCCTACGGTTAGATTCTAAAAAAGTATTTTTTTTTTGTATTTTTGGATGGATGTTGTAAAAATGACAGTTTTGAGTAGTTTTTGACACAAGAATGGTCCTAGTCCTTTAGGGGTTAACCTTTAAAGTCTCAAAGTGCCCTTGGTGATAAAATGGATTTTAGGTAGGGTTGTGTGACCTCAATTCTTGATGTAATTTTAAAAATATTTTTATGAAAATAGAAAAGTACAAAAGCTTTTTGGAGATATAAATTTTATTTCAATTGGTGTCCAAGAGCAAAAGTTATGCCCCTAGGCGTACTAACTTGGAAGCTTGAACATAGTTTAGAACCCATGATCGTGGCTTAGGAAATTTTAGAATTTATAGTTAAGGAACACAAAATAGGTCATTGGGGTATACTATGTGAATGTCTCACAAAAATTAAGTAAAATCCTTACCACCACCCTACTAAGAGATCTCTTTTAGAGCTGAAATTCCATTCTTGGAGGGGGAATATTAATTTTTTTATGAAATTCTCTAGTAAGTTCACGTTATGGATTGACATGTTCAAATGATAGTTGTAAGTGACATGCAATTAGAGGACATGGAGATAGGGAACCTACATTTTCCACAGTAATAGGTACCATACTTTTGATCCAATTAGATCTCTCCTATACTTAAATGTGTTTGAACAATTCAATTTTAAACTTTTTGAATTTGGTGATTTAGGTTATCTTCCACAATTATAGAATACCTACATTTTCCATGGTTATAGGTACCATACTTTTCTAAACATAAAATTTTTTTCTAAAAAATTCCACTACTTTTGAAAATTTTCAAGGATAATCTCTAAGCAATATAAAAATAATCACAAAATGTCAAGAAAATAAATAAAATTCATAGAAATTGTTTTTGTCTACAAAAAGAAAAGTTTGATTCATTCTATTTGAACTAAAGATGAGAAAGTTATGGAGGGTCTTGTTTTTTGGGCAATCTAAGTATCTTCTTCAAAAAATAACTTGTAGGATTCATTTTCAAACTCAATTTTCTCAATTTTTCAAAAAATAGCTCCATATGTTTTCGTTAATTTTGCTTGCTAGAACAATTATTCCATTGTCAAGATTAGTAATTTATAATTCCATCTTAGATCTATTGATGATTTAGTTTTTTCTTCTATATTGTACCTACTTTTACTTAACAATTTTTAAAGAATGAAAATTAAGTTTGTTTGTTTTTTAATTTAATTTTCCAAACCCTCAACTCAAATCTTCAACATAATATATATTAGTAGTGCAAAAGTTTTAAGTTAAGAAGGTTTTCTTCAATTTAATTGCAAATATCTTGCAATCTTCACAGTCAAAAGTTGTGAAATTCCTTCTACACATTCTTCCACTAGTCTAGTCCAAGATCCCATAGTTACATGTGAAAAAAAACAATTGTTAAACTTATTTTCTATTTGCAATAGAAATGACAATTTTGAGCGTTTTTTGATGAAAAAAAGGCCTTGAGCTAGACTTTAGGAGTTAATCCTACAAGGTCCGGTTTGCACATCCCAAAAGTACATGTGCTTAGGTCAACCTTGATTGTAACTTTCAAAATATTCATTATTGGTATGTGCTTTAAATCATGAAAATGAATCTTGACAAGTTTTAATTCTATCCCATTTTAAAATTTTGGAAAAATTGAGAAATTGAAAGAATTATTGCAATGGCAATCTCCAAGTGTCAAAATTCAAATTACACCATATTGTGTGTTTTTTATTTGAATTTTCTTATTTAAAATTTTTTCTCACATATAAATTATGAAATCATGTTTTTCATTCTAACCTTCATTTATAGTAAAATTTACAGATTATTCTAATATACATTGTGATTGATATAATTTTATTTCTACCTTTTATTTTTTTAAATTACAATTATTTGATTTTTTCATCAAAATTGATAAGAAAATCAATGTCAATAGAAAATACGCATACGTGAAAAATATTGAGACTCTATATATTAATTATACAATAAAATAAAATTTAGTTTCGTAGTGAAATTTGACTTGAAGGTCATTGCCAAGGATTTCTAGGGTGTAAAAAATAAAACAACTAATTGAAGTTTTTTCACCCTAATCTCTGTTGCTACTTGTACTTCTTCAAATAATTTCAAATTTATTGAACTACTTTTGCTATATGTACAAATTCATTTTCACTTTTAGTCACAAAAATTATAACTATGGCAATTTTTCATGAAACAAAGTGAATTTTTTATAATGATTGACAGTTCACAATGTTATATAATAAAAAATAAGATTGATATTTGAACACAATTTAAAGGGGAAAAATTAGCTCATACATGATGTTTGACTATTTCGCAATGGATCTAGTGCTTTAAGATTGAAGAGTGGTTACTTAGGTTTGATTCTCATAGTGCAATGACTGCAGTTGTCCTTGGAATAGTACTTGCCACAAACCTTCACAACATTGGTGCAATTTTAGAGGGACTTGGTCTATATAAGGGGCTCAAACTTGTCACAGTTAGTGAAATTTCTGCCCTAAAAATAACACTACTGGAATTCCATGGTGGTTGTGGAGAGTCGTTGATGCATAGTTGAATTTCCTAGCAAAAGAGCAATTTATTGATGCTTGTGTAGGTTTTGTTTGAGATCAATTTTTGACTTAAGCTTAACCCTTAAGCGCTCCAACGTCCGTATTTTGGATGATGAACAAAGGGCTTGGAGGCGCTATTTAGTCCAACTAACTTCTCATTCATCCAATGTAACACTTGAATCTTGAAAAGACAATCTCCTTTAATGATCAATTTCATGAAATTGCAAATAAATGATATTTCTTGTATGAAGATATAAGCAAAATTGTGCCAAAATTTGAAAAAGGATCAAGGCATTAAGGGGTTAATCCCTAAATGTCAAGAGTCTTTTGCAAGAATTGAAGATTTGGGAAAAATCATCATAAAGTACTATTTGGAAGAATATTTTGGGATTCATATACAAATAAAAGTTGTAGATTTTGAGTTTTGAATTCCATCCATATAGTTAGATTCACCAATGCTATCACCAATATTTTTTTAATAAATTTTAAAAAGGAAAATTTAAGAATTCCTTCTAAAATTGATCACAAGCAAAATATTATCATTTTTTCAATAAAATTTGTTGGAATACATTTGAAATGAGGTTCTCTTGACATGGTGATTTTTTGAATCTTTTTTGTTCTTAAACTCCGTGACCTCAATTTTGCAAATCTAGTTTTGAATTGGAGTCAATGCAATTTTGGCTTGGTCAACCTCTTGACATTCTTCCACATTTGTTATTTTAGAAAAATGTGTACTTTAACAATACCATATCCAACCATTAGATAGGACAACAACTTGATAAAGTATCTCCACAAATTAAGATGACCTTCATCCAAGTAGAATGAGAAAGAACCAAGAGTATCAATTTGTTCATCGTCTAGAAATTGAACATCGGAACGCTTAGGGGGTAACTTAACCCTAGACCGCCCAAGAGGACAAAAAGTGTCCTCACATAGTTTTAAGTTAAATTCAAATTACTGTAACTTTTGCATCCGATGTCCAAATTCAATAAAACTTGTTGGGAAAGTTGTGCATTTTCTTCTAGTTTGTGTGTTAAAATTTTCAGATCAATCCAACAGGTAATGATTTTCTGGAAGCCAATTAAAGTTCATAGGCTCGATTTGTTTCACCAAAGTGCACTTCATGGCTGCAACTTTGGGGGCTTGTATCTCCTTCATCAAATGTTCAATTTCAATAAAATTTGTTGGGTTGTGTTTCCCTTGAATTCTAGATATTGTGTTGAAATTTTCATGTCAATCCAAGTTGTTTTGAATGTTTGTGAGCAATTCAAAATTCAAAATTCCGCCATTTACGGACTATAGTGAACTTCGGCGGCTTGTATCTTCTTCATAAAATGTCCATTTTCAATAAATGTTTTTGTAAAAGTTGCGCATACTAGTCTAGTTTGTGTGGCTAAATTTTCATATCAACACAAGAATTTATGAATGACTGAGAAGCATTTTAGTAGAAGGAGGTTCAGCCCTAGATGTGTTTTTTGCAACTTTTCTTGCCTATTTTTGACATTTGCAAGCCATTTTGCAAACACATTGAGTCAATCGAATTATATTTTTTTTCACCAATGTGTTTGTATCCTGGTTTTGAAACACTTTGTAGTTTAAAGTTTTTTCACTTGATTAGGTTTAGAAATCAAATTTGGCCTCTAAATGTGTTTTTAGGAAAATTTCAGCATTCTTTGTCAACACTAAAACATTATAATCTTGCAATCTACACGGTCAAATGACTTCAAATTTTATCCATGACATCTACAACATGTGTACTACATGATTGTACGGTTAAGATCTTTATTACTTAGTCACATTTATATTTATAGCACTTCAAAAGCTAGGATGTTTTTTGCCCAAAACGGCCATGGGCGGTCTAGGGTTAAATAGTTTTATAATCTTCAAGATTTTGCAGTGATATTTGTGACAATGTTCTTATGGCCATCATAAAGCTAGCTATACTCTTTAAGTCCACGTTTTGAATGATGAATAAAATACTTCAGTTTTTTTTGGTCCAAATGGTTTCCCATTCATTCAATCATAATGCTTGGATTTAGAAATAAAAAATAAAAAAAGTCTTTAGATTGTGGACAATTTGATGAAATTCAAGTAAATCTCTTATATTCAAACTGATTGCAAATTGTGTCACAATTGCATCCGTCACGTTTTGATTAGCACAATTTCTCATCCATACACAAACCCAGATTTATGTGTCTAATTTAACTCTGATGAGCTGTTTTATTAATTGTTTTGAATGCTGTGAAGTAAGTTATAGCTGTTTGATCACTCACACTCCAGTTCCTTGCAGAAGCTTATAACTTATCATACTGTCTGTCTGTAGAATATAAATAAATGCAGTGTAATAATCGTCAAGACGTAAGGTGGTCAACCTCTTTCCTATCACTGACTTATTTTCGGTACACTAATAATACTATAAGGTAAACCAGCCTATGCCAGGCAGATTGCCTGGTTTGCCTTGTTGACATTTTTGAATTTTTGAATTTTTTTTTCCATGTAAAGGCAAACATGAAAAATTGGTAGAACAATTGAAATTTTATTCTTTTGACAAAGTATGAATTTGTTACAGATTTTTGAAGTGAACTGGCCAAATGGCTCAAAACAGTCTGTAGACTATCCCACAACCATCAAAAATTATACCCATGGTGGTCATCAAACCACCCAATGCAGTTACAATATTTTCTAACATGGTTGAAATATTTTATAACATAAAGGAATAAAAAAGTTAGTTCATTTAATGAATTACACTAGAAAGGGACAAGTTCCTAAAACAATCTCTAACATCTCCATCACCATCATACAAAACATTGATTTCAGCCATCAACCTACCTAATGAAGTTTTGCTTACATTAATTAGAAAAAACTTAGCACAGATTGATGGAAAACTATAATGGGTCATCTTATAGATGTTTGTATTAGGCACTTGGCCTGTCATAGATTGGTTTACCTTATAGTGTTGGCAACACTAATTACAAAGTACAACACTAAATGTCAACAATTTCACTAGTGTTACTAACACTAAATGTCAATATAGGCACTATTTGACAACTTTTTGAATTTTTTTGGGATATAAATTTTTAACAAGACTTCATTTAGTGTTAAAGGTAATTTCATATTAGAAATGAGCTCACAAGAGGTGTCAAGTAAAACTCTAAACGGGTTTGGTAAAAATTAGGTAAGACTATTTGTAACATAACACTAAATACCATCAATAGTGTAGTTAGACTTCTTTGTTTCCGATCACTTATGATGGCTCATGTGGTTAGGTGACAGCTCACGCATCACAAATGTAGAGGAGGTGTACATTGAATTCATACAATGATCACAAGATGTACATTTGAAGCCACAATTATCACCTACTTTAAAGCATGGTTGATTTTGTAATTTGTCTATGGTTGGAAATGCGGTGCCCTATATAACAAAAATGGATTGAAAGGAATCTTTATAAAAAAAATTCATAATTATTTCATTTTTGAGGGGAAAAAATGAAAAAAAATTGGAACCCTCTTCAAATCTATTTCTCTACATGGAGAATCTTTCTCACCAAATACATATTGGAACTACACTAAATTGCTTAAATGATCGAAATGAGATCGGATACCTTATCTATCAAAAGTAATATTGATGAGTGATTTGATTCTTGGAAGCTCTAAACAAGCCTCAGAACTAAGGTAGGAGGCTCAGAAATGGCTCATCTAAGGGCTCATCTACCTTTTTTATGTATTTTCTTAAATGGAAATATTTTTAGTTCATTTTTTAGACAAAGAAAAATAAAAGAGGAATCTAACACAAGTGGTTTCATATTTTTTGAAGCATTTTTGAATTACTTATGGATTTTTGAATTACTTATGGTTTCATATTTTTTTGAAGCATTTTTGAATTACTTATGAGTTGTGTCATGGTTCCCTATTTATGTCCCTAGGTCTTCCATAAACCGTTCACTTGTAACTTCTAAAGAAAAATGGGAAAGCAAAGAGAATGATTGACTCCTACAACTAATAATGTTTTTTTCCTTGATTCATTCAATGACTATAGAGGTCAATTTATGAACTACAATTTGTCCATTTCAAAGCCACTTATAGGGTCCATTCTTAATGCCCGCTCCATTTCAAAGCCTTTTACCTTAACTGACATGACGTGAAATGGATCCCAAACTTTCTGATCTTAAAATGGGGCCCAAATGTGTTGAAAAAGAATTGTGCCCAAAGTTCAAGTTGGTGGTAAGAATTGATACTACAACCTTAGTTACAAGTGGGGTTCACTTGATGTTCATGTGATGCAAGGCTACCATATCCTCAATGGAATCCATTTCTATATGTCAATGGACCCCATTTCTATATAGATGGTTGTTAGTCATTATTCATTGTATAAACAGAGGCATGTTATTTTTCAATAAATGGTGTTGTTCATTTCGTAGTTGACTTCAAAATTCAAACTAAATTCTCTCACTAGGAGAATGGTGTCACTTCTAACCACTCACTTTCAATAGTGACAGAACAACAAAAAATAGTGTGGTGGCTGAAACCAAAGTCTCTTTGAAACATATTATAGTTTTTATTCATTTAAAAACCTTTGTTTTAATATATTACCTTGGTAACTAAAAACATAGATATAAATTACACTTTGGAAGCCCATAGTCAAACACTAAAACTTCCAAAACTTGTTTTTTGCTATTTAGAAATACAGAACACGGTTTCTTCTTTCCATTGGTGTATTTTTCTATCTTTCACGTGAAGCTTCCTAAATGTTTCATTTCAACTTACATGAGTATCTCTATTAGAAACACAGTATGCATAGACCATAGAAAATGACCACATCCAAGGAGCTGGTCTTTTCGTCCCACCGGTTTCCCCCTCCAAAATATTAGGGTAGTGTCTTGTAAGTCTTGATCTGTATGCAGCTTTAGAATTGGAGGAAGTGGAAGAAAGTGATTTGTAAGGTCCATTCTCTTATTAATTTAATGCATCAGCAAGACTACTATCAACTTCTTACGACCCCAAAGTCAAACATGCTTGGGACTGCTGCACTTTGGAAGTGGCTTTCAGTGTTTTTAGAATTGATTTTTTTAGTAGAAACAGGTTTGCACATCATTGCAACTTTGCAAACTCAAACTCATTCCGGATGACATCTTTGTCTGTTGAAAATGATTGATTCTTGGAGTACAGTACAAGAAGATTTTGAGAGCAGCCTTGGGCAAATTTGGAGCTCTTTCATTATCTTTCCTAACATAAATTGTGGGATGGTGTTGTACTGAACCTCTAATTCTAGGTCTGAAGATTTTTGAAGATGGCATGTATCCATGACTTTGATGGATGGATTCTAGGATGGTTTGGTGTTGATATGGAAACATATGTGGCAATTTTTGAGATTTGATTGATGTTTCTGTAATTTGATTTACTTTGTAGCACACAAGTTATTTCAATTAGTGCGAGACACACTAATGGTTGCAATCTTCATTTTTCTACTAGGATCCAGATTCTAACATGGTTATTGACAACAAAAATTATAGTTCTTTACTTCATCTTTGGAAACTAGATGATTAAATTTACATCTACTTAAAAAAATTTTGTAGACTAAGAGAAAAATATGAGCTACTTCAACTAAGTAAATCCCTAAAGACTTAAATTGCATTTTTTTGGCAACATAGTGATCTAGGGCAGTTCACTATGAAAGGAGTTTTTATTTTTTTCCTTTGAAATTTTCACACAACATGTGCCCAAGGAGTAGCTTTAAAGCCCAAAATTTTTCATAACTTTTGATTACATGGTTAAAAAGTGTTTGTATGATATGTAGTTTTCAGCAATGTCTAGGCAATCCAAGTAGTTTAAAAACTTTTTTAAAAATCACTTTTCTCAAGAAATAAAAAATTGAAATTGGTTTTCCAAGATTTATATGTAAGTGGATAGCTTTGAATCATTCCATTTTTTTTATTAATCAAATGAAAGTTATGAGGAGTTTTAGTTTGTAGGTAGTTATGAAATCTCTACTCTAAGGTAAATTTTGAAATCCTTTACTTCATTTAATTTTCAATATTTTTGAAAAAAATAAAATCGTAGGATGTAGATTGTTTATTACAACATTACAAACATTGGGATTGACATTTTTCAATTTTGAATCATTCTCTACTTCTTTCTACCTACTATTTTCTTTCCTATATGTTGTACAATTCCAAATGATTTAAAATTTTCAAGCATGTAGCCAACTTGCCTTGAAGAATGAATCCAAAGAATAACCACCATTTTGAACATTTTGTGATCTTGTGAAGGGCACTCTACTTACTATTTTCTTTCCTATATGTTGTACAATTCCAAATGATTTAATAATTTTCAAGTATGTAGCCAACTTGCCTTGAAGAATGAATCTAAAGAATAACCACCATTTTGAACATTTTGTGGCCTTGTGAAGGGCAACTATCCGTTTTTTCACAAGGCCAAAAAAAGGATTTCTATCATTTCAAACGTTAATATCTTGCAATCTACACGGTGAAAATTTCCTAAGTTTTTTCCACTTTTTTTCAAACTAGTGTATTACAAGATCTTACAGATTTTATGGTTACATGTGTCCAAAAATTATATTTTTGTAAAATTTGGGACTTGTACTAGAAATGGTAGTTTGAGAGTGTTTTTGGTGAAAACATAGTCAAGAACTTGTAGGGATTAATATTCTTGTTCCATACTAACATCAATCTTGCACTTCTATTGTATAAGAATGAATAAATACTTCAATCTTGTAAAGATATTTGCGTTTAAGTTCTTTTGCACGTTGCATGACTAGATTATAAGACTTTGAATCTTCTTAACTTCTAATTGATTTTGAATACTTTTTATTGAATAATTGAGTTGAGAATCTAAAAATTCTTTTTTAATTCATTTTCATTATTTAAATAATTGATAAGTAGAAGCAAATACAAGATAGAACAAAAAACTAAATCATCAATAGTTCTAAGATGGAATTGAAATACACATTTGATAAGTAGAAGCAAATACAAGATAGAACAAAAAACTAAATCATCAATAGTTTTAAAATGGAATTGAAATACACATGTAGATATTTTTTTATTTTTTATATTGAAAATTTGAAATAAAACTTTGTTTTTTATTTTAAGAATTTATTATTTATTATTTATTATTTATTTTTCCTTCTTGACATCGGCATTCAAAGTTTGACCATCCTTCCACCCCCCGGATCTCATCTTAATGCTAATTCCAACAATGACAATGTTTTAGAAAGAAAATTGAACCTTGTAATTTTTTATTTTAAATTGTAAGAATTGAGTTCAAAACAAATCCAATTTATTATTTTCTTAAGAAAATGTAACAAATTTCCATAAAACAAGAAGTTCCATACTTTTCACATCATTCACTAATCCAAAATGAATTCAATCAAAACTTCTTATGTAGATAAAAATATAATCTACCCTAAGTTTTCTTAAGTTTTAAAAATCTTTATTTCAATTTTCTTTTTTATTGCCCAACAAACTCCATATCGAGCATATTGATTTGCTCCTCGACATCAATTGAAATAAAAGTTATACTTTGAATATTTCCACGTTTTTCTATCTTGAAAATTTTAAGAAAAAAATCATGCCAAAAATTGAGATTACTCAAGCATACTTTGGGACTTTAGGGGTTAAAGTAAACGAATGTTGTGAAAATTTCTCTTTAACTCTTTCTCGAGTCCATTGCCAGACTTCATGAATTCTTCCCCGGCCGGTTGTGTCAACGCCTCACTACCAGTTTCTACGACGACCTTTGCTTATTGACTGAATTTTCCACACCTGAATCACTGTTTTAAGTGGCAAAATATTCTTACTGACGGCGGGGAGGGTCCGGGACTGCTAAAAATAATAGGTATGAAGTCAAAGAATGCTTGGTGTGCTACGAATCCTGTTTCGTGCAAATACGTCTCTGTGCATAAATTAATTCCTGCTAACCCTGCTTGTCGGGATTGACATCCATGCACCATTAGTCGGTCTCAGCTTCCTTGCTCTACAGATCGAGCCTTGATGGCATTATATTACAATTAGTGTCTAGTGTCCATGTTCCTGTTGATCAATAGCTATTGCATCCCATAGTCATAAACTCTGGATCCCCAAGTACCGTAAAGTTTAAATTCATTGTTCTTCCCCATCGATTTCCGGCCTGGACAGCAAGCTCTAGTTAGTTCGACAGCAGCTAGCTGAGTCCGACAGCCGGGTTTGCTAGCTAGGTCATTGGAGTTCCATTTGGTGTTGCTTCCATGAATAATCCTGGCTTGCGTTGCATCGAGGGTCCATAGCCGGGCTCTGTCAATCTCTGCTGAGTCGGAGAGATCGAATAGAGCTAGCTGGCCCCAGATACATGATCCAGAAAGCGTAGCTTCACTACGTACAGTACGTGTGTAGGATCAATTGATCTGTTAGCGTCACGAATCAAAGAAAGCTCTTCCAGATTTACTCTTCAGCATGATTTTCCACCAGGAGATAGATAACTTATAGAACCGCGAGTAGGCAAGAAATTTCCTCGTGCGCCAATCTTCAGATTCGATCCACCGAGGACGATGGGGTTGTTTGATCACCAGACAGTTGCTCTCCTAATCCTAACAGTGTGCATCATCCATGGCAGTTACATCCTTGTGGAAGCCCAAAACACCAACTTTAGCTACCTCTACTTCAGCTCCCCAGACAATTTCTCAATGGTGGACGACGTTCAATATTATGGAGTCGAAAATTCATTTCTTTTGAACTCGGGAGGATACGGGCTGGGAAACGCCAGTTGCGCGAGGTTGTACTACGAAGACAAGGTAAGGATGAAGGATGCCGCATCTGGTACAGTGGCTTCTTTCAACACCAGCTTCACATTCTCCATCACAGGCTTAAACTACTTGTATAATGAATATGGATTTTATCATGGAGATGGAATGTCTTTCACATTCAGTAGGAACAACAGCAGTGTTCAGGGGGTCGTGGACGGGGGTGGATCGTTATGCCTCGGGAAAAAGGATAGCAATACTCAGTTCTTTGCCGTAGAGTTCGACACCTATCGAAACCCCGAGTACAATGACTCTAGCGACAACCATATCGGGGTCGACGTTAACAGCGTGACCTCGACATGGTCGCACAATCTTTGTGGTGGCACGCTAGTCAATTGCACATATCTTGTCAACGGTGGCTCCTTCACTGCGTGGATCGATTATGATGGTCCTTCCCAGAAACTTAACGTGTTCTTTGCGAATGGCTCCTTGAGCAATGACGTTCTCAAACCACCCACACCTGACATCGAGGGAGCTCTAAACTTAACATCCTTCTTGGATGAATACATGTACGTTGGCTTCAGCGGAAGTGTCGGAGCCGCTAACGAGGTTCACCAGATTGAAGCTTGGCATTTTGCAACCTCTGGATTGCCTGAAGTGGTTGCTCCGACAAACTCCGGCACCAGGTCCTCAAGCGGAAAAAAGGCCGGTATCATTGCTGGGGTCTGTGCGGGAGTTGGTGCAGTGCTGCTGCTTGCAGGGATAGTAATTGCAAAGCGGCGGAGGCGAGCACCTCAAACCAAGCAAGGTACAAAGTTTAATAATCTCGTCGACCAAAACCTTGTTCCGCGCGTGTTCACGTACAAAGAACTCAGCAAGGCGACCAAGAATTTCAGCAGAAGTGAAAGGCTTGGTAGCGGTGGATTTGGTGCGGTGTATAAAGGGGTTCTCCCCTCCGGTGCCCTGATAGCAGTGAAACGGATACGACATGAGAGCAAGCACGGTGAGGAGGGTTTCCAAGCAGAAGCCGCCAGTCTCAGCCAGATTCGGCATAGGAATTTGGTGCAGCTGCGAGGATGGTGCCACGAGGAGGAACAACTGATGCTTGTGTATGATTTCATGTGCAACGGCGGCCTTGATGAGTGGCTCTTCCAATTTCCTGAACGAAATGGGAAGGTTCGATCATTACACTTGCGCTCGGCGGAGTCCCTTCCTCTTAAGCTGCGCCACTCCATTCTCAGTGGGGTCGCCGCAGCGCTAGCATACTTGCACGAGGAATGCAAGCAATGCGTGTTGCATCGCGACATCAAGTCCAGCAACGTCTTGCTGGATGAAGACATGAATGCGTACTTGGGAGACTTTGGGCTTGCCCGTCTCATAGACCACCAGAAGATGGAGAAGACGACCATGATGGCAGGAACTTTGGGCTACATGTCCCCGGAGATGCCAGTCACAGGGAGAGCCACCAAGGAATCGGACGTGTACAGCTTCGGCGTCCTGATGCTGGAAGTGATGTGTGGGATGCGGCCGCTTGACGTGAGCGCCATTGAGCGCGGGGATGGTACATTAGTGAACAGGATATGGCATGCACATGAAACGGGCAATATTCTTCTGGTGGCGGATTTAGGACTTGGAACGTTTCCACTTCCGGATGCAGATCCACATGCTGGAATCGAGATGCAAGAGGCTTCAGGCTTGTTGCTCTCAGAGGAAATGGTTGATTTGAACTCCCTGGCGAGGCACATTTCCAATGCGGCAATGGAAGACCAGAAGATGGTGACGAATCTGCTTCACTTGGGCCTTCTGTGCTGTCACCCTAATCCCGAAGATCGACCATCCATGCGACTCGTGTCCCAGTGGCTGCAGGCTTCCGAGAGTATGGAGATGTCTTTGCCGCCTCTGCCAAGATGTAAACCGCAAGCGTGGTACTCCCGGCCTGGATTCTCTCAAGTGGCATTGATACGTTCGGTTTCGACGTCTTCGAATTCTGACAACGTCCAGGATGCTGGGCAAGGATCATCCCTATCTACTCTGCCGACCTCCGATGTTTCGGTTGGGGAGCATGCGAGTATCCAGGCCTCCATCGCCACGATCTCTTCATCACATTGGGTTTATTCTGGTCGCTAGCTCAATCCAGTGATGAACTCTTGGCAGCAACAGATCTGTGTTGCTGCGTGTACGTTCGTAAATCAAACTTGGTCAATTTCATATTCATTGGCATGTACATTTGAATGAAAGCTTGCGCCTCCATGTCGATTATCTCTGTCAGAGCATGTTTATGTTGTAATTGTATCTTAGCTTGCAATGTTGAAATGCCGTACGTGTCCTATTATGAATCACGAATTGAATCTGTTGCAAATTTTATTAAAATAATGATCCTTTAGCACAGTCATGTCGTGGGGAAGGAGCATGCATCGTTTGGTTGAGTTTTTGCAAGAAGATCCCTAAACCGTTAAAAACTAAGCCTTAAACTCAAGAAACGATTTCTGAACCCAGAAACAGAAGGATCAGTTGAGTGCACAGCGGCTAGCTGTTTCGGTGACTACGACTTTGCTTAGTAGAGATCCATGCATAGGATAAAGTTCACGTATTTAACTTGTCAACCCGTAAGTGCTTATCCTACACATCCAATCTGTGTCTCACACTATTGGATGTCAGAAACACAGATGGAAGTCACTCTAATTGACTTTGACGAATCGAAGTGGACGTTCTTTTTCTAGTTGGAGCGAAACAAGGTTAAGAACTGCAACGCCAATCTCATTAAAGTGGGGCGATTCCAACGCCAAATTGTGACTTATTATATGTACACAAAGGTCTAAATTTAGGACAGGTATGAATTTATGATTGGCTCCAAAGTATTGAAATACCACCAATTTAATGAAATTAAAACTATTGCACAACTGCACAAGAGGCATGACCACCCGCATCATGATTGACTCGAGCTTAAGATGGTTTATCCGAAGTCTGATGATCACTAGTAAGGCCTTTTGGCTACAATGCAGTGGGAGTTGTAGACAAGCTGAAGATCGCTTCACTATCTTGCAGTCGAGCTATGCACATTAACCGTGGAAAGATTTTCGACCTAGCCACATGACTCCAAAATTGTCAATATCTCCTTGTCAGATCAAGGGGTAGCAAGATGAAGCAGCAGTGCTATACGGTGAAGAATCATTCACTGCTGTACACTACAATCATCTCAAGAACAGCAGTAGTCTGAGTCATCTGAAATTTATATTACACATCATACCTTGGTATACCAGGCTAGTTCTTAAAAGCCCGGATCAGATGCTCTGTGAAAGCAATACAAAATAAGGATAACTCACTGTAATGTCAACTCACACACTTCTTCACACGAATGATGCGGATGATTGCATGAGAAGATCCGGAACTGATTAAGCAGCTCAAATTTGAACTCAGCGTGCTGGCCTATCGACAATTCACATTTCCTTTGAGAACATAACTTCATAAGCTCCCAGACTTACATGTTTGAAATACAATTTCAGCTTCAGATATATAGACCTTCACATGCTCAATCCATCTTGACCTCAACTCATTTCCGCTGAAGCCTGCAGAAATGTGAATGGAAATTATGGAGGAATCAACATCTAGCAGAAGTTCATATAGAGCGCACTCCAGTAACGTAGTAAAAAAATTCGAGTATGTGGATTCTGTCAACGAAAACTATACCAAGAGACTTGGATTACTGATACTCTTGATCACAAGCCCAACCATGACGGTCAAGGGAAGAAGTATTAGCCCACGTTGCCAGCAGCATTTGGACTATGACTGGTGGAACTCTTGAAAAGTCGATGGTTCTGCCATTTCCTGAACTATCCAAAATGTTGTCACAAAGCAACTCTAAATGTTCAACGCAGAGAAATTGGCTACGCGCTAATAGATTTTCTCAATACCTCAACTTCATAACCTAAATGCAGGAGAGTTTCACCATCATGGCATGTTTCTATTCGTTAAGGTGAGGCAGATTAAGACTGATTATGCTCACTGCTTGCGTTTGTGCAAATTTAATACGGTGGGTACGAAGTAGAAATTTCATTGGACGGTCTGCTGGTGAGAGAAATTTGAGAAAAATCTCTATTACTACCAACCAATATTAACCTAGTGATTGTGAATCCACCTAACATAATCTCAATGCAGGAAAGTTTTGCCATTGTGGCATGTTAGGATTAGTTAAGCAATCAAAGAAGCCGAACAGCTCAACTCTCCTACTTTGAGATTATGTCTGATAATTGCAAAGTAGGTCAAATCATCAAAAATAATGGCAAGCAAGTACCAACCTTGCCGTTGGCAGCTCAACAGGTCTCAACCAATGATTGTTTTTTATAACTTGGCTTCCTTTGCAATTACCTAGTCCATATTTATAGACACAAGATTTGACTTCAAATAGTAACAAAGATCAATATTCCGAGAGCCATCTTTCCAATGATCACATTGCCTGTGTTATCTACCTAAAGCAGAACAAGATTTCAACCACCATAGGCAAATCGTGAAAACCCAAGGGGTGAATGTTGTTGAGGATGGGTGATTTTACACCCAAAAAAATTCCGTCGCACATCAAAAGAAAGATTTAAAAAATGAACACTTCAAAGACCCATGTTTTTCAAACCTACTGTGGTAGTGTAGAATAACCGGTATTTTTCCAGAGAACATATCAAATGACATGTACAGTCGGGTACCATAAACTTATGAATTTTTTGCATGGTGACTGCGACCACGATGTGTATAGTCCAACTTCTGATGTCCCATGCTTGCATTGTGCGGCACATGAAGTTGTACTTCGCTGGACGGAGGTCGATCGGGTAGGAATGGCAATCCTTATGGATTAAACTCATCTTGTCCCTGCTTACGAGGCTGCTAAGACTGCGATTGTGTTTTTGTGTGTTGTCTGCTAGATTGCGCTTTGGGTTGATTTTTGAAAATGCCTCGATCCACCGTTTCCATTGTTCTCACGAAATGGAAAAAGTCTGGATGTTTAGAAACTAAAAAAACCAAGCGGTCGACCTCTAAAGTTGTCTGCACATTCACAACGAGATCTGGTCGCCTAGTCAATGAAGACCGGAGACAAACTCTCGTTTGCCTTGCTGAGAGCTGTCAGCTTCATCGTAATACTATCCAAAGATATGTCCATAGCATGGGTTTCAAAAACATAATTGCACGTAAAAAGCCATATTTGAGTATTGAACACCGAGCCAAGAGATTTGCATTTGCTAAGAAGTATAAAAAATGGACGAAATCAGATTGAAATAATGTAATTTAGACTGATGAATCGTCATTTGAACTTGGGAAAACCTCTCGCCAAATTCGAGTTTGGCGGAAGCCTCATAAAGCATATGCTTTTCATTGCCTTGCATCGACTTTTAAGTCGGGTAGATCATCTGTCATGGTTTGGGAGGCCTTTACCTGTTATGACAAGAGTCCTATAGTGATAATGCTAGAAGAGAGAGAACGACAACAAATTTTATTTGCACTGTCTACGAAGCTACTTTAAGTGGTTTTTATTTCATGCATGAGAACCCACAACAACTCATACTTATGGAGGATGGTACTCCAGTGCATCGTGGCAACTTTCCAAAGCAGTGGAAGGAAGCTCGCGGTATACCAAAATTGAATTGGCCCGCAAATTCACCAAATTTGAATCCCACCGAGAACCTATGGAAGACACTAAAAGATTTGTTGCGCCACCACGACTGGCCGCAGAACAAAGAAGACATGATCTACACAATTGAAATGGTTTGGAATGAGGTATCCATGGACCGATTACAAGACCTCATTGCTAGTATGCCCAAGTGGATACGGATGGTCGTTTCAACTAAGGGAGGAAGTACGAGATGGTAGGTAGTTTGTAGAGAGCATCTACACTTTTTCATCACTTCTAAATTCACTTGTAATAGCAATTGTGTAACATATAAGAAATGAAAACTCGTCAAGGAAAGACGAACTCGTTGATAAATGCACATACTACAAGAACAGTAGAAAACTTGTAAATCTTCTAAAGCACTTAGCACGTGGATTTGAAATATGTAGAGCTTAACGGTAATTATCTTTTCATGAACGACACAAAAATTTGATCTTGATTTCAAATGAATTGGCAAACATAGAGTCCAATCCACATGTTTATCACAAAACTCTAATCTCCAGTGAAAATCACAGAAAAAAAAGCTTCAAAGAGAAATAGGAATTTGTAACAGAACTTGCATCAATTCCTAAGTAACTCATCAAAGATACTCCATGTGATTTTAATCTGTGATGTTAAGAAGTGTAAAAATGAGCATAAATATAAAAAGCTGGAAAAAATGACAATTTGAAAACTCAGGAGTCCACTCGAATCAGCAATACTGTCGTCAAGAAAATTAGCAGAGCTTTGTGAAAATTTGAAATTATTGTGAATTTTTTAATAAAAATTGGAAGAAATTTGTATCTAATACAAAACTTAATTAAAAATCTGAAATTGTCAAATGTGTATGTTGTAGTGTAGAACATCATAGTGCAAATCAATTTATTGCATCATTCTAAAATTAAAAAATCAACACTTCATGGTTATAGGTTCAAAGTTCAAATTGCAGTAAAATAATGAATTTTAATTTTTTTTCAAATACTCAATTGGAGTAGAAACTAGACTTGATCAAGTCCAATTTGATAGTTGGACTTAATTTATAAAAAGATAATTTTTCCGGCTAGATTTCAGAGAAAGAAAAAAGGAGTACAAGTTGTAAAAATACAAAAAAGATAATTTTTCCAGCTAGATTTCAGAGAAAGAAAAAAGGAGTACAAGTTGTAAAAATACAAAAAAGATAATTTTCCGACTAGATTTCAAATACAAAAAAGATAATTTTTCCTGCTAGATTTCAGAGAAAGAAAAAAGGAGTACAAGTTGTAAAAATACACTACATGATGATCCATGGATTTGCCATTTCCTTACATAGGAAAGTAAAAAAAACATTACCATTTCCTTACATAGGAAAGTAAAAAAAATATTACAAGGTGGGAATGTCCAATACCATACAAAAATACACTACATGATGATCCATGGATTTGCCATTTCCTTGCATAGGAAAGTAAAAAAAAATATTACAAGGTGGAAATGTCCAATACCATGTAGGTATTCACTAAAAATGAGTTCAAGCAACTCCCTCCAAAATTCAGATGATAAAATTATTTGCCCATCCTAGAAACCTCCCAATATCATCCAAACTAGTAGCTACTATTCTTTTAGAGCTTGTTCAAAAATTGAACAATGACAAAGTTTGCAATGATCCAAATTCAAAGGGGGTTGAGTTGGAGGGCTTCATGATTGGCATCAATGGAAATGTTCCTTTGGCAAGTAGTGAGTTAGTCATTTAGGGCAAAAAAAGGGCAAGCACTTGAAAAAGTGCTGTTGAAGAACGTGGACTTATGTTGGCAATTGTCAAGAGAAAGGGGTGTTTTAAGTATAGTCCAAACAGAAATGACCTTTATAGGAGATTTTTAGTAATTTTTATTGAAAACACATATATTTCTAGTAAAATTTTACTAAAAATCTTCTAAAAAGGTCATTACTATTAAATCTATACTTAAAACACCTCTTTTCTCTGGTAGTGCAATGGTTATAAGTGAACTTCATGATCTTCTCCAATACAATTCTTGTGCATACTATGAATGCTTTGTGGGCTAGTTTTGGATTGAAAGAGAGAAGACTTTACATAAACAAAATTTAAGATGACTACATCTTATTTTTACTTATTTCTAAAATTTAACTCCAACGAGTTTTTGCCTAAAATTTACAAAAAATCTCTATTTTTGAGGTCCTAAAACTATTTTTGGATACACCTAATTTTAGTTCTTTAAAAATTCATAGTTTATCCATATAGTGTCCAAAAAATGCATTCCAAGATAACCCAAAATCTTCTAATGACTTACAATAAGACAACAACAACAAAAATTGCAGTTCAATAATAGGAACGATGCTCAAATTTTTATTCATACAATTTTATGTATTGTAACATTGCATATGAGAAAATGTGAGAAAATGTAAGGAGTATGTTACTCAGAAAGTGAGCCCATCAATGCTACATAGATTCAAGTGTCTATTGTAGTAGAAAATAGACCAACCCAATTCCATCAACAAAGTTTGAAAATTTAACAAAATCAATGCATTAATGACATTAAGGGTAACATGTTAATATATGATTGACGAATACTGAAGTGCTAATAGATACATAAAAGGGGGTTATGGGTTGTTAATAGGGCGTTATGACTCCACTCAATGATCAATTTTGTAATTTTAGGGCAGCCTACTTCAAAAATTTACAGAAATTACAATTTTGATCGAAAAATTATAATTCCACTTGGGTCTGATTTGTAAAATAAGTGCACACCTTTGAAAAATATGTGACCCTCTTGGAATTGACCTCAAGATAGTCAAATTGCAAATCAGGGTGGTAATAGACTTGTCTATTGTTTGATTGACATCCAAGCATAGGAAACTTACTTTTTCATACAGTGACACATGCATAGACATTCGGAGACACACATTGTCAGTATCTTGTTTCTAATGGAAAATTAGATGGATCAATTGTCAAACTTACTTTGAGCCAAAGTCCATTGGGCGCTTGAACCCCCAACAGTTGGATGGGGCCTGGATCTCTAATTGGAGCTTTCCATTGCACCTTGGATGGCTAGAAGTCAGAAGTGGGAAGGATATGGGGCAACACCATGATGGTTGCATCTCCTTTGTGACAAGAATTTTAGCAACTTTGTTTTGTTGTGTACTTAAAATTAGGAGGTCCAGTCCATCCTCCAGGCTTGCATTTCTGCTTTACATGGACCGGAGGCCAGAGGGACGGCTAGACTTCCAATTCTAGAGCCATCTCCAATGGAGACCAACTGGAGGGTTGGCTGGACTTCCGAATCAAACGTCCAGCTCCCCAATGGAGACCAACCCTTATTGATGCACGACAAGATCTTGAACTCGCACAAAGACAATGTCATACTATGTCAGTAATTTTCAGTACTGCATCCCATGACAATTTTGTTTAGTTTTTTTTAAACAAATGAAATGGAATTTCATTGCAAACCCCACGACAGTTTGGACTTTGAAGCTTCTTCTACCAACAATGTCAGATTGCATGTAAGGTAGTATGCTCTAAAAGCAAGGGTTGGTCTACCTTTTTCAGAGGCTTCTATGGACAAATTTATTTTTCAATCATTTTTCAAAGAAAGAAAAATAGATGTGGAACCTAATACAAGTGGTTTTGTATTTTTCCAAGCATTTTTTAATTACTTATAAATTTTCAAAGATTTGGGACATAGGCACCTATTTGTCACTATAGGTCTCCTAAAATCTGTCCACTTGCAACTTGTAAAGATATGTGAGGAAATCAAAGACTATGATTGGCTCTTGCAATAGAAAAAAAAATCCTTAATGCATTTGATTGCTAAAGTGGTCCATTTAAGGATCACCCCATCTCCATTCTGCACCTAAAAATAGGGGTGGTTTGAAGAAAATGAGCACTTTTAGAGCATACTACCTTAAGTTAAGCTTAATATGTAATTACCAGTCACCCTCAGTCCCACACATGAGGAATTTGAAAGCAATGAGAACACCCACTAGTAGGAAATCTGAAATTTTTGTCATTTTGGACGCGTTGTTTTGGACAAAATCTAACAGAAATCTGTTGCAACAGATTTCTGTTAGATTTTGTCCAAAACAACGCGTCCAAAATGACAAAAATTTCAGATTTCCTACTAGTGACCTATTGTTGCGCTTCTTAGAGCCAGTTGCTATTAGGCTCTTGGACCTCTTGAACTTGGAGGTCCAGGCGATCTTCATTTTACTGTAATCTCTAGGTTCCCCTCTAGCTGGAACTTCAAACCTCTAGCCCATGTAGTTTGGCTTTGTAGAGCTAGAGGGTCTGGACCTTGGCTTGGAGGGGATTAATTTCAGAATAGGACAAACATGACTGCAACAAAACTGTAGTATATTTTCATTGTTGCAACTTCATTGAACTCTGTTTGCTTCAGTTCCTCTGGTTTCCAAAATTAGTGCCAATAGAGACTACTCCCTTGTCTGAATCCAACCAAAAACCCTCCAGGCATTGGAGCTTTGAATGCCCAATGGAGATCGGCTCTTACTGCACTGGACAATACTATACACGATAGTTAAGTACGTGATCAATGTTCCATATATGTCCATGACAATTCAAATCTTGAGTGGTGTAATTCAAAGCGCTAGATTTGTGATCTTTAGAGCCTCTCCAGTAATGCACTTCAAATGGAACATGCCAAAGGAAGAATGGCATGTGTTCGGCGCTTCAAAGGGGCCGACTTGTTTCCGTTCCTCCACCACCAACTTGAACCTGAACCCAAAATGAAGGATAATATGTCGAAAACTACGATTTACAAGGCATGCGATTAAATAGTTCATGTCTGACCTCCCCTATGTGCGCTTATTTATCCACCATTGGTAAATAGGCGAACACAACCAGATTTGTGCTACTTTCTATGCTAATTGTCATGCTATGGGGTTCTATTCTTGAGATGTTCCAAATTTAATCTATCCTTCTGAAATGAAAGGCCATCTCATGCCATTTCTAAAAACTTAAAGCTCATCTAGTTTGGACACTTTGGTCAAAAGTTAGGGGCGGATGAAGTTTTGGCCAAACAGCTCTCTAAACTTCATCCAAGGTTTTTTAGAGGTTCAAAATTTTGAATGGGGATGAACTTTGACCTACGGGCCTAAATTCTTAGGTTCTAGCTAAGTAACAATTTTTGACTTGGATGGATGAATCCTCTGAAAGACATAATTATCTTGTAAATTTAAAAAGGTTATTACTTAAATTGTTATCTCTAGGACTATACTTAAAACACCCCTTTCTCTTGTAGTGTTCCTTAAATCTGACTTGACCTATGTCCTACTAATACCTAGCTCTTGGCCCTACCTAGTAATTGACACCTAAGGGCTTGTTTAAGGAGGGAAGGTTAAGTTCGCACCTTGGTGCAGAGGTCTATGATCAAGCTAGTTAAGTCTCTTTCCTCTGCCATTGGAAGTTGCACAAAAGGCCCACTAGGTTGGACAAATATCCCTTGGTAATGATCTTAAAGTTACAAAGACAGCCCTGTCTTTCCCTTAGCCTTTTTTTTTTCTTTCCGCCTCATCCCTGTGCCCCATTAATTGAGGTGGTTGGGCACTACCAACTTGTTTACGTAGTTCTAAATGTAGGCTTACTACCACTTACGTTCCAACCCACCTCTTAAGTGTCAGTTTATCCTAATGGTGGAGGGGGATTCTTGGGATTTCTCCCTATCTAAGCCTTCTTTCTTCTCTCTCACCTTGTCTTCTGAACTTCAAAGTTACCTTTGTTGAGTTGTTGTTGTATGGAAGTTTAAGAGAGGGGTACTATGACTTGGAGAGGTGGGTTGGAACGTAAGTGGTAGTAAGTGGAAGTTTAAGAGAGGGGGGAAACAAGACACCCTTCCAACCTCCACTTGGTGTTGCTTATTTTTTGGACACTAAACTTTGACTTGTCTCCAATGTGTTTTGGAGATTAAACTTTGGAGTGAATCCTGGGGGCAAATCTAGGTCAAAGTCGTTCAGTTTGGTTTTAACACCAAATCTAATGTTCAAAGCTCCACCGTTTGGGGGGATTAATACACAATCTAGAATTTGACGACTAAGAAAGGTAGAGTTTTGTCACCCAAAAGGGAACCATCCCACTCTTTTTCTAACTAAAATGAGAGGAACTAGATCCAACACAATGCAAAAGACTTGGATTAGTAACAAGGACGGGAGTGACTAGTGGTGAATAGGATAAAAGCACACTACAGTTGTCCAAAATTGTAGCCATTGCAGAATTTCTTCATAGGATGAAAGTTTGGAGTCAATTTTCCTATAGTTTTTGTCATATTTTGTTGAAAAGAAAAATGAAGCAAAGTCTTACATCTTGTGTATATTGAAAATTGCACAAAAAAAAGTGACTTTCATCTATAATTTAATGTATAGAGTACAAACATTAAATGTTTGCACTATCACAGATTCAGCTTTAGCATTATTGTACTTATTGTGTCAAGTTTAGGGGGTCATTTTTGCAATTCAAAAGGATAAGTTCAATGTTCTAATGTTTAATAACAATGCTTTAGCACTTAATTACGGTTTGGAGAACTTTATTAGAAAATATCCTTGCAAATATGTGATTTTAGTACGAGGCCTAAATTTTGACTTTAAAGTGTACTTTTTTAATTTTTAATTTGAGAATCTATCAAAAGACCTATTGATTGAGATGGGCCAACTTTGAATTTTGATATAAATGACATTTTGGCTCCATTTAGTACCAATTCATAAAAAAATTGTACGAATTTGGTACATTTTGTACCAATATGTATACATTTTGTAGTTGTTTTTACTAGTTCATATCTTCAGTAGGGGGGCGACTGTAGTATGCGATCATCCAGTAGCGAGGGGTTAATTAGTACAAAATTTGTAAAAAACACACAGAACTAGAAACCCTCCAAAGTGGCATCGCCAAAGTACAGTGGAGGGTAAGCTCTGGAGTTAGTATAACATGAAGACTCAAAGAAACAAAGATTAATGACCAACTCAAACAAAACTCTCGTAAACAAAGACACATAGACACTCAAAACCAAAGTAACAACATGGTATAGAGTGACCCCTAAAGTCCTCTACACTCCTCAGGAAATACCAACAATGGCTCAAAAAGGAATCTAAAAACACTATTTAAGGGTTTTGGCCAAAAGGGCCAAAATCTGCAAGACAAAGTGAATCCAACGGACCCAAATACAAGGGGGTGGTTCGAGAGGAAAGAGGGTGCCCTTTTATATTCTTCCGAGGCACCTTCCTCCCGTTTTTCTAACCTAGGTAATTGTGAGCCCCAAATTCGTTACTTGGGACTCATAGTTTGTTTGTTTTTTAGTTTGTTGCAAATTAAGGCATAAAATAATATAAAAAGCCCAAAAAATAGTGTAGAACCAAAATAGGTATGTCACGTACCAATATAACATTTGGTCATAAATAGCCTTTTACCCATAGATTACTCACAAACTCCACTTGTATATAGGTTAGAACCCGTAAACAGTGGGAAACAATAGGGCTACCAAAAACTTACCCAAAATAGCCCAAACCCCGTGCATGTGACCATGATAGGCTAAATTGGTCCTAGGAGAGTTAGGAAGGTCCCCACATAAATCTCCAAAGATAGGTTCTAGTTTCCTCATTCCATCGACGAAATATTAAGAATCCCAACTATTAGTTTGTAGGTGTCACTTGTCCAAAACAGGCCACATGGAGGAATCTACGGCCGCCAAATAGTGGTCTCGGATCTGAAACATGTCAGGGTATTCATAGTGAAATCCATTCGCCAAGATTCCCTCACATGTGAAAGATTCCCTGACTGCCAGTAATTCAAACGAAGTCAGCTTTCACCTCGCCACCGACTGTGTGCCAGATTAGACTAAGACTTGGCACGTGGCTTGGAGGACTCCATGAGAGGTTCCCCAAAAAGTCTCGGTTTTTTCTGATCTCTAGAAGATCTTTTTCCGAGCGGTCAACCGCCAAAAGCCACGACGGGAAATTCATATAAATTATCCAGGATGCAGTAAAATCTCACTAAAAATCAGGTTAGCATCTTTTATGTTAATAATTCGCCTTGACAAATTTCATGGCGTTCCGATAGCGGGAGGCAACCGAAATCATCAACATTCTCCCAATTATTAATTACGGCAGGATCTTTGCGGGGTTGACCGGCGTCTCGAGAGCGTATGAAGTCGGAACGAAGACATAAAGGAGTCTTTTCTTACTCCCTAGAGCCTCTCCAACAACTCTAGCTAGTTACCTAGGCCAAAAAAGGTAAACTCCAAAAGTTAGGTTTTAATCTTTTTCACTGGTTTCAATTGGTGCTAGCTTCCGATGGTTTTTTTGCGATAGAAATAGGGGGTAGGCAATCCTTTAGACTAAAAATGGCCTTCTAAATCCATTGGCGCAATCTCTTTGCAATTCGGAGTTAAACTCCAAAAGATAGATGTTAGGACCATCGTAAAACCCCAAATTAGGTGAAAATCTCAAGAGATAAGGATGAAAATCCGGATGGATAAGGTTACTAGTAGTAAGTCGAGGGGGGGGAGTGAGCCCTTGGAACCCTATAAAAGGGGTCCCTTCTCCCTCCCAAAACACCCCCAATACTTGTTTTGGGTCCGTGGATCCGAGCTATCTTCATTTTGACTTTTTGGCCAAAACTCCCTACGGTGTTTTCGGAGCACTTTTGGCTCCCATTGTTCTATTTTCAGTTTTGAAGGCCTGTGGGGGTCCTTCTTGAAGTCCTTGTAACTTTCATATGTGTGCATTGTGTCCTTGGTTACTAGTTGAGTGACTTTGAAGCCCTTCTTGGTGTGTCTTTGGAGTCCTTTTTGGTGTGTCTTGTACTAACCCTAGAGCAACCTTCCACCGTACCTTGGCGATGCCGCTTTGGAAGGCCTCTAGCTCCTCGTTTTCTTCGTTATACTAATCTTATTCTACTAACCACGTGTCCCTTCATCTTGGTGCTAACATGAGTCTCCCTTGTTGCATTAAGTCTAGTCCCTCCGTCTTTGTCAGGAAAAGAGTAGGGTAGTTCCCCTTGGGATTACAAAACTCTACCTTTCCTTGTCATTTTAAGTCCTAGATTGTATGTTAAAAGTCTACCAAACGGCGGAGCTTTGGACCCTTGGAAGCCAGTAGTCCTAAATTTGGTGTTAAAACCAAATCCATGGCGAAGCTTTGCACTTCCTCAAAAGTCCAAAGTTTAGTTTCCAAAACGTGTTGGAAACTAACCAAACTTTAGTGTCCAAAATAGGGGGTAGACAAGGCAAGGGTAGGGGAAGCTAGGTTGGTCTCCCATCTCATCTTTGTGTGTAGGAGCCCCATGAGCATTCTTTTACTAGTTCGTCTGATTACATTAACCCACCGTTAGCAACCCAGCTAGGCCACCGTAGCAGCCCAGTCGGGTACCGCCGGCAACCCAGCCAGGCCACCGCAGCAACTCAGCGAGTACCACAACAATCCAGCAGGTACCGCAGCAACCAACCAGGCCACTACAACAGTCCGCAAGCGGGGATCTAGGGCCATTCCCCCCGAAGAAACAAACTGGGCCTTGGGTTTGGATTCCTTTTCAAGGGTTTTTTTGGGGTTCTCAAGCTAAAAACTATTAACACTACATAGGGGAGGGGGTAAAGTAGAACAACATCAACAATGGGAAGTATTTAGAATAGAATAGTATAGAAATTAGGGAACACATAGCATAGAAGGAACATAGGTTAGGAGGGAAAAAAGTAGCATAGAGGTAGGAAGAATGTAGTTTAGGAGGGAAAAGTAGCATAGAAGATAGGAGGTGCGTAGCATAAGAAGAAGTTACAACATCCCGGAGTGCTCAAGAAGGGAAGCCCACTAAAGAACACCCACACCAACCAACTAGCCCCGCGTCTCCTCCCTACAACCATCCAACAACACCACCACCATAGCAAACACCACAAATGAGAGGGAAGGAAGAAGAAATGAGGCTTAATTATAGGTGAGAGGGAAGAAATAAGGGGAAATCCAAGAGAGCCTTCCCCTCCATTGGATAATCTGACGCGTAAGTAAGGGACATAAGTGGTAGTTAGCTAACAAGTTGACTTGCTAAGTAGTTAGGTAGCATCTCCACCACCCCCCATTCAAGGGGGCACGATTGTTAAGACAACGAGAAAAGAGGAAAAAAAGGAGAAGGCATGCAAATCTTTCGTGATTGTGGAAGACGCATTGGTCAACGGGGGAGGCTTCCTCATGGCTTGCAATGGGGGAAGAGGGAGATATGACAAATCCTAGCATGGACTTTCAAGCTGGGGTAAGATCCTAATTTTTCCTCCTCTAAAACCAACCCGTTAGGGGTTGAGACATAGGAAGGCCGAGAGCTAGGGGCCATTAGGACACAAGTCAGGTCAAATTAGAATAGATAGGCTTAGAGTATACCTTGAAGAGTTTCCAGAAAGATAAGACACGTGGAAATCGGAGCTTGGAGGCCAAAAATATCAACGGATGAAGTTTAGAGCCCAAAACGGATGAAACTTGGAAGTGTTCATCCAACCAAGTTGAAACTTAGGATTTAGTTAGAACATAGGAATTCAGATCCGTAGGTCAAATTTCACCTTCAATTGGAATTAGGAGCCTATAGAAAACTATAGATGAGTTTGATAGCCAAGTGGCCGAAACTTCATCCGCCCATAGTGGTTCACTAGAGAGTCCAAATTGAACGAGTCTTCGGTTTTTAGAAATGGCATGAGATAATCTTCTACCTTAGGACAATAGAGTAAACTTCCAAAATAGGAAACATAAAAACATAACATAGCAGAATAGTCAACTTAGGAGTCATTTAGAACCATGATTAGAGAGTCACAATTAGGGAATTAGCAAAAAAGATCCATTGCTTGGAAGGCACAATGGATTGACGCTTAGACACCCATTAGAGTAGAAAACTATCATAGGATTAGAACCTAGTTGTGTTCGCCGATTTACCAAGGGTGGGTAAATAAGTGCCCACAATAATTCTATCGCTTTAAATTTTCATCCTTATCTTTTAGGAATTTTACCTCATTAGGATTTTTACGCTAGTCCTAATCTCTAACTTTTGGAGTTCAATTCCAAATTGCAAACGGATTGTGCCATTGGCTTTAGAAGGCCATTTTTAGTCTCGTGGATCTCTACCCCTTGTTTCTCTCGCGAAAACTCATTGACAATGGAATCAATAAAATGGTAAAAATATAACTTTTGGAGGTTACCTTTTCTGACAAAGGTGACTAGCTAGGGTTGTTGGAGGGGCTCTTGGGAGTAAGAAAAACCTCCTTATTCACTTCGTTTCAACTTCATGTGCTCCCGGGACGCCGATCAACTCCACGTAAATTTCGCCGTATTTGATATTTTGGAGGAATGTTGGTGATTCGGACACCTCCCGCTATCAAAATACTTTGAAATTTTTTGGGTCATGTTGTTAACATAAAAGAAGATAACTTAATTTTTAGTGAGATTTTATCGCAACCCAAAAATTTTCCATGAATTTCCACTCATGGGTTTAAATGGTTGACTGTCTGGAAAGGGTATCTCTACAAGTCAGAAAATTCCATAACTTCATGGGGAACCTCTCATGGAGTTCTCCAAGGGGTGCGCCAAGTCTTGTGTCAGTCTTGCGCATGGTCGGTAGAAAGGTAAAATCAACCTTTCTTGATTTATTGGCAGTCAGAGAATCTTCCACATGCGAGGGAATCTTGGCGAATGGATTTCGCTTTTGACTTCTTGACATATATCCAATTCTAGAGCACCATCCAGTGGCTATAGATTCCTCCATTGGCCTGTCTTGAGAAAGTCACTAACAATTGGGATTTCTAATATTTTGTCAATGGAATGGGGAAACTGAATCTATCTTTGAAGATTTACGTAAAGATGTTTCTATCTCCTGGTACCAATTTATCCAAGCATGTTCACATGTAATGGATTCTAAGCTATTTTGGGTTAGTCCCTTACAAGCCTGTTGATGCCCACTACTTTGTGGTTCAAACCTATGTACAAGTGGGTTTGGAGGGTATCCTAAGGGTAAAAGTTTGTTTATGACCAAAGGCTATATTGAGGGCTATAATGGCATGTGACATGCCTATTTTGGTTCTACACTCTTTTTTTGATTTTTTTGTATAAAATTATGACTTAAATTGCACTAATAAAAAACAAACTATGAGTTCCAAATGACAAATTGGGAGCTCACATCCAGTTGCACAACTAATGCCCTAGTTGGCCCTAAAGCCTTGTATGCAATCTACTCTTGATACCCGAACCACACATTTAAGTTTTTGTAATGTCGTGGCTCAAGTCAATTAGTCAAATGACCAAGGTTTGATAACTTGAGGTATTGATGCTAGTTATTAGTAGGGCCTACATTGACAAATTCTTGAATCTTGCACTGGTGAGACACTAAAAAGCTTCTAGGTCTTCCAACCTCCTTGACTTGTACCCCTTGGCTTCAAGCGCATTGTAGGTCTACTAGGATTGGCCGCAAAGGGAAAGCCCTTTACTATGTTGTGTCGCTGCCTTAAGTTACTTTGTTTGTCTTTGTGCTTTCCATTATTTGTCTATGTCCGGTCCCTACCAAGCCACTTGTGGCTCGTGACTTGTGTTCTTTCTTTTTTCAATGAAATTCCCATTTCATTTGTTTCAATAAAAAACAACTTTTGGGCACACCACAACCCTGATAGGAGCACTATGCGTCACCTCGGTCGAGATGCTCTTAGAGCATCACCCACCCATTCCTCCCAAACATGGTTGGAAATGGAGGGGCCTAGGCCTTGCTCCTCCTAGGTTCCATGCATCTGGCCAAGGAGACACCGCAATCATCCTCGCCTAGAGAACATGGGGAAAGACGTCAATTACTTACATAATGAGGAAAGTACAATTTTTAAATTTTGATTCAAATACAATGAAAAACTCAACTTGGTCCTTTGGGGTTTAATTTACAAATTTTGTCATTATGCATTTTCAAACTTAAATTTCTCTATCATGAATAATTAATTTTTAAATTTTTAAAAATCAAAATGCAAATAAATATGATTTTAATTCTTTAAGAAAATTAAATTAAATTTTGAATTTTGAATTTAAATAAAAAAAGAAATTTAAAATTGTTGAAAAAGTGTATTAATTTTTTTTTTTAATAAAATGTGTTGAGGTGTGCTTGAGGTAGACCTCAAACACACTTTTACTTTCTTTTTTTAAAATTTTGAATCAAATGCAATGAAAAAAATAAAAGTGTGCTAAGACCTGGTGGGTGGGGACAGAAACAATAAGAAATTTCCATGTATTAGATTCCCTAGTCTCCACCAATGAGATTGTCTAGTGATATTGGTGAAACTTCAACTCCTTCTTTTCTACTTGCCCACCCCGGAAAGACAATTGGTGGAGCCGCTTTTGTCTTCTTACTTGAATTGGTGGTAAACTTGCCCACTAGGCAAGCATGTAAGTTGACCCTTATTGCCCTATCAAAGGGTAAATGTAAAAATTGCCCCCTATTTTGTGCCACATTAATTTTGTATTTTTCACCTCTCCAAAATAATTTGGGACCTTTAATTGCAAATATGAATTTAGAATTAAAATTTTTTTTATTACAGGTAGCAAATAAAAAATTATAGTGTTTTCTCTAGGGATAAAATATGGTGTAATAAGGAGGTCAATCCTCCGTGAACCACACATGGTGAATTTACCTAGGGATAATTATAAAGGAATTTTTTTATTTTCCACCTACAATAAAATTTTCAAATTTATAATTTATAATTGCAAACAAAGGCTCTGAAAGTAGCTTGGATAAATGAAGGAATACAAAATTTACATGGCACAAAATAGGGGGCTTTTTTTTCAAAGAACACAAAAATCTCCCTATGTGACCTACTTTGTCATATGGGTTTAGAATTTTGCTAAGTTTCATGTAGTTGGATGTCAATGAAAACAAGAAATCAATGCTACTATATAAAGACACTTGAGTCTATGTAGTTGATTGATGTGAATTACCTATATTGACACACATTTAATTATTTTAAAAACAAATTATAGATAAATAGATTGATAATTTAATCCCAAGGATTACTATTATGTGAACCTAGGAGCATAAGCCCATAAGCCTAGAAGACTATATACCTATGTTATAGGTGTCTATATTATGAAAACCTTCCATGATTATAGTGTAACTATATTATAGGTATTTATGTTATAAACACCGTCAATGGTTGTAGGATATGTACTTCTACATTTATTTCTTTTAAGTGTTATCAATGTTTTTACAAGCCCTACAAGAACTTCAAAAAATATTGTTCTAATTGTTCCATAGAATGTTGTTTTTGTAAAACTTTGAAAAAAATTGTTTGAACTTTGTCCTGCTCTAAAAAACATTTTTAAAATCATCCATTTGAAATAGGCCCATGTTGATGTGGTATGCCCCACATCTATTTCACTTTGCTTCAAAAGCCATTTATGCATGATTTGTGGTATGAGTTGAAAAGACAACTTATTATATACATATAAGGTGGTAGAAGGTAACACAAAGAATATGGGATATGTAAATAAGCTTATAGTTAAAAGAAGACTTTGAAAACCTAAACCACTACCCTAAATCCTAAACCTGCCACCTTGCGCAGGACGTAAACGATAGTGGTTATCCTTAGGTTTTCCAAAATTGTTGTCCTACAAGATTGTGTCCTACGGGTTGTGGTCTTGTGTCTGTGCCCAACCCCTACCCCCCGCACACTTGGCCGGGTCCCATTATCCTAAATTGTGTGGGGCTTTGTTAACTCTAGGATGTCAATTGTGCAAGACGAGGATGTCAGCAGGGTTGTTCCATCGCATCGTCACCGACGCTCTATTGGGGTTGTGTGTGGATGGTGGTGGATTGGCCAAGTCGTGGGGCACAATCAGGGCCCGTGGCCGGGCCCACCTTTGTATAATCAATTTAACGTCGCGTATAAGTTATTTTTTTAAGAAGATGCTTAGAAAGCCCGAAAAACAAAATTGTCCATAACTTTCACATCACCAATCCAAATAGAATGAATCAAAGCTTCCTATGTACTATTTGTTTGTATTCAATGAGGTCAATTTGTCCATTACACTTATAACATTTTAGAGTCCATTACAAGCCTTTCATGATTGTCTTCACTACAAGAGAAAGGGGTGTTTTAAGTAGTGTCCTAGACATCACGTCTTTTAAATAACGTCTTTTAAAAGTAAAATTTTACTTAAAAGACATAATGTCTAGGACACTACTTAAAACACCCCTTTCTCTTGTAGTGCTTGGATCAATTAGATTTTACTACTTAGATTCTACATATGGTTCTATTCTCTTCTATATATTCAAATCAAGAGCACATGTATTTGTCAATTAGTCCTTTGCAACTAAACATACAAATGTTTTTTTGAAATGCTATATACTAGAACCCATTCTTAATTCATCTCATATATTTCAACATGCAATCCACATTCAACTTCATCAACAAGTAGTCTTACAATAGCTAAAACGATTAAAACAAGAAATCAATTTGACATGGTTTATTTAAATTCCAATCTTCTGGTGTTCTATTCACAATATGCCAATTTGCCATAGAGGTTATGTATCAACTCTCATTCTATATTTTACAACTACACAAAATAATGAAATTAGGTTGTCTTGTATTACTTTCTCAACATTTGACACTATATAAATATTTACTATTATTGTACAAAAATGCACTACTTTTGAATTAGGTCTTGTTGTAATTGGGAATCATGAACCTCCATGTGTACAAATGGAAATATTTTTAGAAGTATTTGTTGGCTTTCATGGTTTCTAAAGTAACTTTCTTAAGGTAAGACAACTTAATTGTTAAAGCAACCTAATTTCACTATTTTGTGTAGGTTATAATGCAATAAAGTATAAACTTCTTGTAGTCATACAAGGTGGAATGCCTATCAATTTGCCAATCTATGTCTACACCAATTGTTCTCTATCCCAAAGTAAGTTGTACAACTTGTGTAATTCATTAATAGTGTATTGAGACCAAGTCTACATCCCAAAGTAGCCTTCCCTCGTGTTTTTAGGATGTGACCCCTTTGTGTGTCCTTCCCTCAAGTAGTGAATATTATTTTGTCTAATTTCTCACCCATATTCCACCAACAAGTACTTTTGATTCATGTTGGTTTTATAACGGGTCTGATCAAAAATCTTGTTAATGTGCTCAGGCTCTAAGGTATGTGCACCTATGATCACCACTTATTGCAACTCAACAAAAACTCATTGCAATTTGGATGAAGGAATAATACATGTATTTTAGGAATTAAAAGAGGTAGTGTGCTATAGTGAAAGTGGTGAACTTTGGTCCCAAAATGAAGAAATAATCACTTTCAAAGTTTATTTCAATAAAACATTGACTATTGATAGTAGGGTCACCCAAAAATCAAGCACACATACATGTTGAAAGAATATTGTGAGCACCCAAATAGTGAATTCAAAAAATGACAATTGTTCAATAACTTCTCCAAATGGTTTCATTTACAAACGATGTATAATCAATACCTTCTTTCCACATTTATACTCTTATATTAAGCCGTGATACATATAGAGAGTTGATAATGGGAACGTATATGATGCTTGATGACATGAAAAAAAACATATTAAAGTAAAATTATAATTAAGATGACCCCATGTAAATTTTATGCATGTCCACATTTCATAATCATGCTCAAAGAGCATATTTGTTGTCTATCAAATTTGTATTGATGATTACTTTTGGTTAACTCTTTAATCAATAAGACTTCCTACACTTCATTTCAATTTTGTGAACTACTTTGAAATCGTTTTTCTTAGATTTCAAATCTCACGGTATTATTGTTTTGTCCCAAAATTGAATGTAGAAGAATCACCAACTTAAAGCCAACCAACATTCAACCAAACTTGTTGAATTACTAAAGACTTGCACAAGGGAGACCAAGTCTTGTGCATTGGACCAATACAAGCATGAACCACAAGTCTTCATCTTACAAAGTAATAAATCTTGAGTATCAACCAAGTAAGAGCAATTTACGTGATGTGACAAATCTTTACATTGATGTCTCATTCCTTTGGTCATAGAACTCAATGAATGCTTCTAGTAAACCTAGACTTCTTTAAGATCACCTTGTCCAATATCTAATTCTTTGCACTCTCCCCAAATCATAAGTAATGAACATTCTGACTTCAAAATACACTCATCTCCCACTACGTGTTGCAATTAGAGTTGTAAGTTGTGCTAGTTACACGAAATTGCATACAAATGTGATAACATGGATTTGAATAGTACATGTACAAAAGGTTCTAAACTAACTTCCTTAGATTCCAAGGAGTCAAGGACTCTTTTGATGTCACACTTTCATTCAACATTGTGTTGTCATAATGTTACAAAACTCCATATAATCACGTATGGAATGAACATTCCCACTTCAAAAGACTCTCTCTACTCCCACTATCAGAGTTGTTCTATTACAAGAAACCTTTATACAAATGTGATAACATGCGGTTGACAAGGGCCCTAACTAAAGGTTTAGAACCAACTTCGTCAGATTTCAAGCTCATATTTCAATTGATGTCACTTTTTCATTCAGCGTCATGCTGTCTCAACGTAACAAAACTCCATACAATCACGTGCATCTTGGGTCCCTAGCTGTGTACAGAAAGCAACCAAGAGAGTAGTACAACATTCTTAAGGAGCAGTTTCAACACCTTCAAAAATATTCTATATTCATACCGTACAGTACTTTACATAGTCAGCCTTCAGCTCACCTCAACTGGGAAGAACCAAAACAACTAAAAGAAAATGACCTCTCATTGAACGCCATGGAGTACGTGCATTCCCACAGTGAATGTCAAAATATTGAGTGTTTTTTCTGATCCTTAGCAATCTAGAATGGAGAGGGTCGTTTAGGGTTAGGGTTAGGGGTTTTGGGCAGTCATCTGCCAAAGAGAGAATGTTATCAGTGAGAGTTTAACGACCTGACAAGACTGATGACGAGGTTGTGGCGAAGGACGTTTGCATATTGGCTCGCTCTCCATCGGAAACACTGGATTGCGACGATGGTTGCTCTCCCTCTCGCACATTCTCCACACTTTGCGTTGTAGACATTGATCTGACCATGGCCATGTGCGAGAAGCCCGGACGAGAGTACCGCGCCTGCGGTTTACATATTGGCAAAGGAGGCAGAGACGATGTTGTAGACTCAATGGATTGCAGTAATTGGGACACGAGTCGCATTGATGGCCGATCTTCGGGATTAGGGTTACAAGACAAAAGTCCCAAGTGCAACAGATTTGCCACCATCTTCTTGTCTTCCATGGATGGATCTCGAGTCTGAATTGTTGAAGAGTCGAATTCATGCATGATTGCTGCTTCTTGCGCTTCGACATCACCAGAATCTGCAAACCAAGGAGGGAAAGTCCCAAGTCTTGAATCGGACACAAGGAGAAGATCACCCGCTTCGTGTGCGCGCCATGTCCTGTCAACTAACGTTCCGTCTCCTCGCTCGATGCTGTTCGTATCAAGCGACCGTGTCCCGGAAATTACTTCAAGCATCAGGACGCCGAAGCTGTACACGTCTGATTCCTTGGTGGCTTTTCCTGTGTGCGGCATCTCTGGGGCCATGTAGCCCAAAGTTCCGGCCATCAAGGTCGTCTTCTCAATCTTCCGGTGGTCGATTAGTCGAGCAAGTCCAAAATCTCCCAAGTAGGCATTCAAGTCTTCGTCCAACAAGACGTTGCTGGACTTGATGTCGCGATGTAACACGCATTGTTTGCATTCCTCATGTAAGTACGACAGCGCTGCGGCTACTCCGCTGAGAATGGAGTGGCGCAGTTGCAAAGGAAGTGTCTCCGCTGTTTTCAATCTCAATGGTCCCTTTTGCTTTTGCTTAGCGAATTCGAAGAGCCACTCGTCCAAGCTGCCATTGCACATGAAGTCATACACAAGCAACAGTTGCTCTTCTTCGTGACACCATCCTCGCAGCTGCACCAAATTCCGGTGCCGAATCTGGCTGAGGCTCGCGGCTTCTGCTTGGAAACCCTCCTCCCCGTGCTTGCTCTCATTTCGCATTCGTTTGACCGCCACCAAGGCACCCGAGGGGAGAATCCCTTTGAACACAGCTCCAAATCCACCGCTTCCGAGCAATTCCCTTCTACTGAAGTTTTGAGTCGCCTTGCTGAGTTCCTTGTATGTGAACATGCGCGGCACAAGGTTCTGGTCCACGAGATTAAACTTGGTACCTTGCTTGGTGTAAGATGTTTTCCTCCGCCGCTTTGCAATTACTATCCCTGCAAGCAACAAGACTGCACCAACTCCAGCACAGACCCCAGTTATGATTCCGACCTTTCTTCGAGTAGGGGAACGTTGTATTCCCGGGTTTGTCGTCATTGGAGGTTGCACAGGCGGCACAGCAACAATCTCTGGCATTCCAGAGCTCGTGAACTGCCATGATTGAATGGCGTGAACCTCACTGAACGATCCGGTGCTCGAGCTAAACCCCACATACATGAAATCGTCTAGAATGTCATCTAAACGAAGATTGGGAGCTTCGATCAAAGGCTTCGCAGGTTTGGGGATGTTGTTGTACAGAGAGCCATTAGCAAAGTAGACCTCCAGCTTCTGAGATGGACTATCATAATCGATCCAAGCAGTGAAGGATCCACCGTTGACAAGATACGTGCAGTTGGGAATAGTGCCTCCACAGAGATTATGCGACCACGTCGAGTTCATGCTGTTGCGGTCGACGCCGATGTGGTTGTTGCTGGAGTCGTTCATCCAATCGTTTAGGAAAGTGTCGAACTCGACTGCGAAGACGCGATTCGAATCGAGGCCATTGTCGCTCTCTTGTAGGAGGCACAACGACGAGCCCGGGCTTTGGCCCAGCAAGGAGGTGTTTCTGGCGAAGGTGAAGGCCAGTCCGTCTGCATGAAGAAAGCCCGTTTTGTCGTACCAGTAGTCGAGACCCGTAATGTAGAATGTGAAGGCGGTCTGAAAGGAAGCCACCGCACCAGAACTTGTGTCTTTCACCTTCACTCTGTCTTTGAACAGCAGCCTGCCGCAAGTTTTGGTGGAGAGGGAGTACCCCGTGGGATTCATTAGGAAGGACAAGTTGTTGGCGTTGTATTGGACATCGTCCACCATCTCGAAATTGTCGGGCGAGCTGAAGGAGGAGAAGCTGAATTTGGTGTTTTGAGCGGAACTGCCGGGGATTATGAACCCTGTTAGAACTAGCAAGCCCATTATCTTGAGACGCCCATGTAACTCCATCATCAATGTCACAATTGATCGTCCTTGTGAAAATTCTTACAGGAAAAAAATCTAGTCTTGCGCCTAGAATCTTCAACCCTTCGAAACTTATGAACAGACTAAAACGTGCAGCAACGTGCTCACTACCCCCCTCTTGCGTTTCCTTCTGATCAATCAACTCTAAGAACGACCTCCTAGACAAGCTTTAATCCAAATCATTCACCCACGCGCCACTCATGATCGTAGGAGCCCTATCGATCATGTTCCAATTGCAATCATGCTTCTCCTTGCCAACGAACCCTTTCTGATCGCTTAATTCCGGACTGGCCAGAAACCTCTCGTACTAACTCTTCCCAATCTTGAAAAACATTGAAATAAGATTTGAATGTTGCAGCTAAGTATGGGCTACATGCAAGTAATTCTCTATCGCTATTTGCTAACTATTGTAAGGAAATCAACCACCAAAGTTGGAGTTTACAACGACTGGCCTAGACTCAATCTGCTGTAGGGTTCTCACAGTTAAATATATGTCCCCAATGTCAGATCTTTCCCTGGCTTAATTTGCAGATCGGGAGGAGACTGAACGCCAGCGAAGAATGTTAAAGACGTCAAGCCAGTTTCCAATGCAGCTGCAAGAAATTGTGGGAACATGCAAGACATTCAAACGATTCCGGCGGCAACCTCCGATTTCTATATATTGTATGACAATCAACTAGCAACCTCGAAGCTAATACTGCACGTTTAGTTAGAAAGTGCTACATTGCATGTCTGGTTCTGGCTTCTAAATGAGGCGTCCCGACTGTGGCAATCTAAAATTGCACTTGCATCAAATAGAAGTGTGAGATATTTCATTTTATGCTTGGTGGGACGAAGGAAAAACAGCATCCCGAGACAGACAGCCATATCTTACGTCCAATCCCTGTGAAAGTTCTGAGCCGATGTACAATTCTGAGCCTGTGACAGAGTCGCTGGCCCAGGCGCACATTTCAACCTACGTTGTCAATTCATGACGCAGACGGGTGGGTGCTACGTTTTCAACATTTATAGGTGCCAATTGAATCTCCAATCATACAATAAATTGGTGACTTTGATTGAATGTGCAAGAGTCATTTCTGGTCATTTCATTATCTTATTTTTATGAAATCAGCTTGAAAATCGCCACCTGTGGCTGGTGGTTTTGTTCCTTTCCCTTGCAATGAAATTCTGTTTCATTTCTGTGAGAAAAATAAAATATAATAAAATAAAAATCAGCTTGAAAATCCCATAAGTTAATCCCTAAGTGCCTAAGTCTTTTCAAGTATGTTTTTCCTATGAAAAAAGAGCATCTTTTCAAGTATATTTTTCCTATGAAAAAAGAGCATCTTTCCAAGTATGTTTTTCCTATGAAAAAAGAGCATGGATTTATAGTTATACCCAATGAAGAAAACTATTATTTTTTTTCTAAATTTGACCGTTTAGATATTTAAAGAGCTTGCTTGTAAGCTTGTTAGTATGCATACCAATTTTGAGTGCAAAATTGCATAGGAGTTGTGAGATTATAACAATGTTTCAGAAATTTGCATATAAAAGTTTTAGGGGTTGCATATAAAAGTTTTGGGGGATGGGAGTTGACATGAACTACAAATAGAGTTAGTAAACTAAAATGCACTTTCAAAAAAAAAATTACATGAAAAGCTATCAAACTTGTTGCACAATCCACCTTGCAATTGTTGAAATGCAATTTCTTTTACAAGTAGAAATCACAAATAACTCCATATCAACACTTGCAAGTAAAAATTTTCAATGGTGAAAATCATGAAAATACTTTACACTTTACATTGAGACCATTTTCAAAGTAAATGGGTGGGTACAATTTTTTAGATCTCAAATCAAATGAAATTGACGAGCTTTATTCAAAGCTGGGAAATGAAGTACAATTAACAAACTTTACTCAATCTTCACTAATGGTACATATGTGTGTTTGAGAACCTCTCAAAAATCAATTATTAAACTTTTTCAGTGAAAAATGAAATTTTCCAATAGTTAATCCTCAAAATTGTTTGTAAATTTTTTTAAATGGTCAAATGAATTTAATTGCCCACTACAAAATGAGCCTAAACTTTCGTGTCAACCATATATGGTCGTTTAGGTAGTTAGGGGTCAACCCCTAATTTTCATAAGGACACTATTCATCAGAGTGGTCCAATAGATGATAAAGAATCCTTCTATATAAGATAGAAGTGTAAATGTTCATCTTCTAAATTTAGTGTAAAATAGAGAGGTCTTTCACAATAGTTTGACCAGCCTCCACTTATTGCTTTTTGGATTTTTGAAGGAAATGATTCACACTATATCAAAAAGTATTAGATTTCCAAGGTGACTAGCCCATTCGTATAGGGTTGTTCATTTGGAATCATATAAGATTGTTCATTTAGCCCGTTCATTTGGAATTGTACAACATATAGGAAAAAATAGTAAGTAGAAAGAAATAGCATATGATTCAAAATACTAAATTCTCAAGAATTTAGTTATAAATGATAAAGTTGAAAAATTACAACCCCAATTGTTGTGATGTTGTAATAAACAATCAACATCCAATGATTATATTTTTTTCCAGAATATTGAAAATTGAGTTAAATGAATGACTTCAAAGTTTGTTTTAGAGTAGAGATTTCATAACTACCCACAAACTACCTACAAACTAAAACTCCTCATAACATTCATCTCATTAATCAAAATGGAATGATACAAAGATTTCCACTTATATATAAATCTAAAAAAACAATTTCAAATTTTTGTTTCTTGAAAAAATGATTCTTTTTAAGTTGCCTAAGTTGGGAAAAAAACACATATCATGCAATATCTTTTTAACCATGTTAGTAGTCAAAAGCTATAAAAAAAATTGTTCCTTAAAGTTACTCCTTGATCACATGTTGCATGAAAATTCCAAAGGAAAAAAATAAAAATTTTGCTCCTTAAAGTTATTCCTTGATCACATGTTGCCCAAAATTTATAGAATGCCAAATAATGTTGTTCAGGACTTTAGGGGTTAAGTTCGCTTGTAACAGACTTGTTCTATATTCAAATGTTCTTTGCCATGGTGAAAGAGTTGACTCAATCAAGTGGAAACAATAAATTTCAAAGGTCTTGGAAGCTAGAACTACTAGTCATCCTAATTTATTTTCTTCTTTTTTGACACAAGTGAACGGAAATTCATTGCAAAGGAATTAAGTACAAAACCATTAGCCACAAGTGAATTGGGATCTCCTTATATGTATTGGTCATCACAAAACTTTTATAGTAGGTGCTACAGGGGAAAATAGCCATTGCACTTTCATGTGGACCTGATGGGTGGAGAAGGATACAATAGGAAATTTACACATAATAGATACTCTCAAGATTGACTAGTCTCCACCAATGAGGTTGTCCACCGATATCAATGAAACTTCTACTCCTCCTTTCCTCCTTGCCCATCTGGCAAGACAATCGGTGGAGCTACTTTATCTTCTTCCTTGATTTAGCGGTAAACTTGTCCACTAGGCTCACATGTAAGCTAACCTTTGGTGGTAATCCTACACTAGTTTCCAAGACTCTTGCAATAGTAACTTACTTACTGGTGCTTTTAACCCTTGAACGACGGGTTGGTCGCTGTGAAAATCATAATAATGCGAAAGCGCTCATTGGAAGCCATCATCGTGGTTCAGTTGTGGGTGGTAGTTTTGTATTTCACCCTTCAGTTTGCAACGAAATTCCGTTTCATTTGTTTAAAATAAAAAAATAAAATAGAACTGTCTGCAGTTCTGCACATGGAACATCACCTGTTTAACTGACACGTGTAGTACTATGAAGTGCAGTATGAAGCCCGACAGATTGCAGACAAACCGGCAGTATTGGTAGAAACTAGAAAGGCCACATAACCGCGGCATTTGTCCGAAAACCAAAAAGAAAACACTGGGCGGGACTGTTTATACTGATTACACTACAGACAAACCGGCATTATTGGTAGAAAGCATTCAAAGTCCGCACTTCACAGTTCACACCGTCGTGGAGATACTGAAATTGTTGACAGGGTACTTATGACACTGACATGCTGTCAGTCCAAGATATAAGTTTGGCAATCAAATCCGTCCTTCCATCAGAAATAAAATACCGACAACAACGGATGTCTCCGGATGGGGATGTGGCACTGTATGAAAAAGGAAGTTTCAGCCGTTGTTCATCCACCTCTGATGCCCATGTTCACATCTGTCTCTAGGGTCAGCTTACATGCTTGCGGTGGGCACGTTTAGCGCTAAATTCAAGCAAGAAGACAAAAGCGGCTCCAGTGATTGTCTTGCCGGGGTGGGCAAGCAAGAAAGGAGGAGTTGAAGTTTCAACGATATCGGTGGACAACGTCATTGGTGGAGACTAGGGAATCTAATACGTGGAAATTTCTTATTGTCTCTGTCCCCACCCACCAGCTTTACATGAAAGTGCAATGACTATTTTCCCCTATAGCACCCGTTGTGAAATTTCCGCAATGACCGATACATGTAAGGAGGCCCTTAGTGGTATGACTCTTAAAGCCCATCTCCATTGGGGCCCGAACCTCCAGGCGATGGATAGGTCTAGACCTCCAGGTAAGAGGGCACCATGCTCCAGCCACTTTCCATTGCACCTAGAGGACCGGACCTGGAGGGTCCAAAAAAACACTTTCTCCTAAACGATTTATGCACAAACTCTAAAACTGCTCAAAATAGAGCATCCAAGGGAAGGTCCGGCCCCTCTAACCTATGTTTTCTCATTGCGTGGGATGGGTCCGGCCCCTCTAACCTACGTTTCCTCATTGCGTGGGATGGAACTTGGAGCTCTAGCTGACCTCCAATATAATGCTTATTTCCAATGGAGCCCCTAGACCTGTCTATAATCAAAAGTTTAGGCCCCAATTGACACGGACTCTCAGTCCAACCCTACCATAGAAACACCTTTATTCATCTCCACTTGGATGGCACTCTGCTTCTTTATGACGGTTAGGACTCTCTGTTTCATTCCCAACCCGCCCTCGGGTTGTTCTTCATTGCCTTTTGGCTTGCCGATTACCTTCACTCTAGCCTCCAGGTGTTTAACCCCTAAATGCATGAGGCAACAAAATGTGGTGTCAAAAAAACCTTTGAAGTTAAATAAAACCTTACCAAATTGCTATTTATAGTAGTTTATATTTTTGAAAGTTTTTTTTTGAAGTTTAGTTTTAGCATCAATAATACGATTCTGAAAATGAATGATTATGATTTTTCTAATCAAGATTTAGTGCAAGAGTATCCATTGCAATCTTGATGTTCCATAGTGTTGGGACTCTTGGAAATGAGCCTCAAATACAATAGATCTTGAAGAAAAAATCACACTGGAAATTCATTTAAAAGAATTGTAGAGTAGATTTTCAAAAGCCATAAATTGATTGAGGTTATGCTTGTTAGGCCCTTCAACCTTGTATTTTTTTGGTGACCAATTTTTTAGATCTGACATGTAGAAAGAGAGCTCAAAGATTTTAACACTAAATAAGCTAAAAACTTATTTGTTCAATATATTCATGGCAATATATTGCCAATAAAAAATTATTTGTTGTTATTGCCAATAAAAAATTATTTTTTCAATATATTCATGGCAATATATTTCAAATAAAAACTTATTGAAATTATTTGTTCAATATTATGTTATTTGAAACTTTACTATGTAGAAAAAAATATAATATTGAACAAATAAGTTTTTAGCTTATTTGGGCATAACTTTTGTTCCTAGGCACCGATTGAAAAAAATTAATATTCCCATGAAGCTAATCAATTTTTTTATCTTCAAAAAAAGTTTCAAAAAATTAAGACAAAAATTGAAACTGTAGGTACCTGCCGAAAATCCCACTTGTCCCTTGAAGGGACAAATAGTCCTTTAGGGGTTAACACAATTACCCTTTTTTTCTATAGGCTTGAAGCTGTCCATTTTTTGGGGGGGAAATTGGGCATTTATTTGCTTTAAAAAAACATTGTTTCAATGTGCATACAATTCAATTTTATTTATTTATTTTTAAACAAATGAAAAAGAATTTCATCGCAAACTGAAGAGTGAAATACAAACCAGCAACCATAAGTGGTCTGACGAGGGAAACCACAACCACAAGAAAACCGACACTTCAAATCTTGAATGGCGTGTTTCAAAGCGCCAATAGGGGAGATTTCCCATTCAAGCAGTTCCATGTATCTGCAAGGCAGGTTTCTTCAATGGGGAAATTTTCCAGTGTGTAGAAATAGAATTTGGATAATTTTCCAGATTTTTATTTCTCAAAAAATAATTACTACGAATTTTTGAGTGAAAGATTCCATTCCTCCTACTTTGGTCATATAGGCCTTCCTATTTCCAACCAAAGGTTGGTTGCAAAATTCATCAAGGGTTGGTTGCAATATTGAGAGTCTTGTAGAACAATCACAATGTACTACAATTGCACCAGGAACTGCATAGTAATTAATTACTATTCATCTCTTCCTACGCGGAAAGAGAGCGGCCTACATTGCCTGAGTGGAGGGGGGTAATTATGAATGGAAAATCTCTCCTAAGGTAGCTGACCTCTTTCCGACCATGACCTATTTTTGCTAGTTAGATTGTTTTGTTTATGATCAATTGTGGTTTAGGGTGACAGCTTACATAGGGAGAGGTGTACATTGAATGCATACAATGATCACAAGATGTACATTTGAAACCACAATTATCACCTACTTTGAAGCATGGTTGATTTTGTAATCAGCCTAGCTATGGTTGGAAATGTGGTGCCTTATATAACAAGAATAGGTTAAATGGAATCTTTACAAAAAAAATTCATAATTATTTCATTTTTGAGGGAAAAAATGAAGGAACCCTCCTCAAAACTATCTCTCTAAGGGGGGGGGTTCTCACCAAATGCATATTGGAAGTACTGTAAATCACTTAAGTGGTTAGAGCATCCCCACCCGTCTTGCAAAACAGATGATCGGTGGGGAGGAAGCTGCATATCTGCCCCACCCGTCTTGCAAAACGGATGACCGGGGCAGTTCAGCGGCTGGCAAATATTCAGAAGCCGGCAAATGAACTGATTTTGCAGGTTGCAAGCTGGAGGTCGGAGCGGCCTGCATAACAGCAAGCGACAAGCTTGAACACCTTTCCGCAACTTTCGGCACCGAATTGTTTTACTTGTTTTCGCATTTTTCACCGCAGCGCCGAATGGTTTTTATACTATTGTACATGTTTGTTACCATGTTTGTTACCATGCTCCACCTCTTAACAGGCTTGCGGGTGGGTCGCAGCTCACCACCCGGCTTGCAAACGGGATGGTTTTGCAAAATGCAGGCCAACTCACCACCCCCTTTTTGCAAGACGGGTGGTGATGCTCTTAGAATGAGGTTGGCTACCTTAAGTATATCGTTGCAAGAGTCTTGGAAATTGCTGTAGTATTACCACCAAGCTACTTGTGGCTGGTGATTTTGTACTTTATCCCCTTGCAATGAAATTCCGTTTCATTTGCGTCAAAGAAGAAGAAAATAAATTAGGATTACAGTACCGGTTAGTGAACGGGGAGTTTATGGGGTGATTCAGCTTTTTGCCATTCTTTTCACATGTCATTCGGTTTTTTTCCATGATCATTTGGTTGTTGCCTAAGTCAAGTCGTTTAGTTCGGTAGAAAACCCAATTTTTATTTAGCATTTCGGTCATTTTCCTTAAGTTTGTAAAAGCAATCAGTTAAAAAACCAACAAATAAAATACAACTTAGATCAAATACTAAGTTGAAGGCAATACATTTACATACTACCATACGTGGATAGTACATTTGGCTTAAATTAATATAAAAAAGTGTTGAGTTTCTTTGCTAATTGTAGGATCAAATAAGTAAATCTATAAATAAATGTAAAGATGGTTTGTCAAAAACTTTAAAAATCAAATAATAATCTAGTCAAATACAAATATATCATTTGATCATCTACCATCAAGATTTTTTTTGATGGCAAGATTAAGGAATTTCTTCATTGAAATTTAGTGAGAATGAAGAGTAAGGGTTTTTTTATAATGAAATTCATTCTCCGTCATAAATCCTCAAAGGATATGACAATTTAAAAAGCAGGAATTGTGATTAAAGCATAACTTTAAACCTCATTTGGGGATAGTAGAATAACTTTTTTCAAAAAACTTTGAACTGAGAAAAATTGTAAAATCAAGCCAAGTTTCATCTCCAAAAAACCAATTGTGATTTTGAGCCTCCAAAAAAGAGTTATGGACAAAATTCAAAGACAATGTTTGAAAATGTCAAAGAAATGTTCCTTTCACCCCTTCTTTGAACTTTGTCCATAACTTTTGATTGGAAGCTTGAAATTTCAAACGGATTTTTGGAAATGAAGTTTATCTTCATTTTTCACATTAAGTTTATTCAAAGATTTTTGAAAAAAGTCATACTACTATGCCTAAATGAGGTTTGAAAGTCTACTTTAAACACAATTCTTACTTTAGATTTAACTATGAGTGGTTCATATCATACTAATTCTAATTTACATATCCCACATGGCTTGTTTTACCTCCTACCACCCCACTTGTATAAAGAACTTATCTTCTCATCTTTCTAGCACTTACAATTATTGGTTTTTGAAGCTATGTGAAATAGATGTTGAACATTCTTGAATTCTTTGAATTTAATGCTAGTTGTCTCCTTGGACTACTAGCTAAGAACCGGTTGGAGTTTGTGTAGAACAGTTAATATCCGCTTGTTCTTGGTGGAGGAAGGATGAAAATCGTCATTTCTCTTTTCTAAAAGGTTCATTTCCTGTACTCCTAGTTTTCTGTTCCGTTATACGACCTGAATCATTGAAATTAAGACGGTAATTTAGTGATTTCATTTGGCTGATTTTACACTAGCCGCCGGATCTCCCCGTTCATTGGTACCGGTAGTCAGTCTAGTTTTGAAAACCTCTGGAATTAATTGTTCCCACTTCAACCCTTTCACCATGACAGAGAACGTTTGAATGTGGAATAAGTTGTTACAAGTGAACTTATCCCCCTAAAGTCCCAAACAATGTTTTTTGGCATTCTAAATTTTTTGGACAGCTTACTATGAATGGAATTTTTATTTTTTTCCTTTGAAATTTTCACACAACATGTGGTCAAGGAGTAGCTTGAAGGTGCAATAATTTTCATAACTTTGGACTACATGGTTAAAAAGTTATTGCATGATATGTGTTTTTATTTCAACTTGGGTAGCTCAAAAACAAAAATTCAAGAAAAAAATTTTGAAATTGGTTTTCCAGATTTATATATACACAAAAAGCTTCGAATCATTCCATTTTGATCAATGAGATGAAATTTATGAGGAGTTTTAGTTTGTGGGTACTTATGGAATCCCTATTCTAAAATAAACTTTGAAGTCCATTATTTAACCCCTAAATGCCCTTTGTCTTTTTTGAACTTCTAGGAATTTGCTCTAAATTGAACAAAAAGTCAACATTTTGATAAGTTGTTTCATTGGATGTAGATTGTTTATTACAACATTAGAACTGTTGGGGTTGGAATTTTTCAATTCCATAACTAAATTCTTAACCATTTAGTATTTTAAATCATACTCTATTTCTTTCCACTTACTATTTTTTTCCTACATGTACAATTCCAAGGGAATAGGCTAAATGAACAATCTTGTACGATTCCAAAGGAACAACCTTATACAAACGGGCTAGTTATCGTGGAAATCTAATACTTTTTGGTATAGTGTGAATCATTTCCTTCAAAAAACCCAAGAACAGTCAATGGAGGTCAAACTATTGTGCAAGACCTCTTCTTTTCACACAAAATTTAGAAGGATGAACATATGCATTTTTGTCTTATGTAGAAGGATTTTTTGTCATCTATTAGACCACTTTGGTCCATAGCGTCCTTACAGGATTAAGATAGTTTGTCAATTAAAAAAAAATGGTGTAAATATATAATCAAAGAGGTTGGAGTACATGATATTTTAGGTCATTTTAGAGAAGGTCAAACATCATCATAGAGGTTTGAGTGAAGAATTTAGTAGGGCAAGTGAAATTGGACCCTTTTCACTAAAATGCTCTATTTTAACAAATAATTATGAAAGAAATCTTAATCAATATCTAGAATGATATTTTAACCCCAAAAGTCCCATTGTCCCTTCAAGGGACAAAATGGATTTTAGGTGGATTCCTATGAGCACAATTTTTGGAAAATTTTATTAAATTTTTTGGTATGATAGCAAAACTTATTACGAGACTTACTAGCTTTCTAGGAATATAAATTTTATTTCAGTCAGTATCTAGTAGCAAAAGGGTGATTGCAAGAAAGATTGGTATGTTTTGCATCACATTTAGAGTGACAAAGTTGTCATCTACTATAAAATTTGAAGCATGAGCCCAATGAACTTGAAATTTTTTATTGGAGATGACTAACTTGATTGTGATCATATCCCTTGTTTTAAAAATAAATATAAAAATCATTTTATATTTAAAATTCAATTTTGATAATTTGTCATACTTTGAGGTTTAGGATTTTTAGTACTAGGGAGTATCCAAAATAATGACCTGTAGCTAATAATTTTGTAGTTTATTTCCATAGTAGTTGGGCATGTGCCTACTAAGGAGCATCTAAAAATACACTATTTTATGTCTTCTACATTTGTGCAAATAGGGTTGCCTAGCATGTATACTTCTGAATATTGAAGATGGTTTTGACTTCATTCTTTTGGTGAAAATTGATCACCATCAAGTCTTTACAAATTGAAATATTTTAGTTTTTTTTGTTCATTATACATTTATTTATTACTCCCTCCGTCCCAAAATGATCTTCCTGTTGGGCTTAAAATCTTGTCCCAAAATGATCTTCCTGTATGACATGGAAGAAGTTCCCGCGTATTGAATTTTTGCCAATTTACACACTGTCTATGCCAAATCTCCCCCCCTCCATGACGAATGCAGATGATTTTTTTTTACCAAGAATAGAGTATTGAGGGACCACAATTGGACACAGACTGTACACTTTCTATTGAGTCATCAATGCTCGTCAGAATAGGTCGTTCACAAGGAGTTTCCGCCAGAAGAAAGCTGAAGCTTGCTCGTAGTTCGAAGCTGGATTGCTAGTCATTAGACCTATCAGATTTCTATTTGAGGGAGACGAACTCCAAAACTGCAGTTAATCTCTTTCCAAAAATCCAGAGAACATGAAACTCCTCCGGACCCATTCAAATGCCAATAATGCCTTGGCCGAACTTCGATTCCAACTTGGACTTCCTACGTGGATAGTTCTACTGTGGAAAGAGAAGAAAACCCCACATATAGCGCGGGAACTCATAGGATGATTGGCCAGCGGTGCTTCTCAAAAATGCCTTCAAAATTCAGTTTTCAAGTGCTTAAAAATCACACTTCCAAAATTAATTTATAATTCAAATTTGGAAGACCATAGGAGTGCATCATAATCTTCATGCGCATCAAAAAAAAAATTTAAAAAGAGTTTTTTTTCTTCTTAATCTAGCTTGTTTTGTCTAACAGGAAGATCATTTTGGGATTATTAATTCATACCTCATTGTATCTATTTTTTGTGACAAACTATCTTTTTTTCACAAAGTATTGTTTCAATACTTGCAAATAGACCATACTTAGTACTTACAAAAGTACTTCTACTTGTTGATTTTTTCAATTTACGGTTGAAATTCAACAAGGTACTCATAGTACTCAACTTTTGCAATCTAGTTATTGGCAAAGCACTACAAAAAATAGTCAGTCTTTCTAGCAACCACACAAAAGTTATACCACAATAAGCCTATATTTCAACTTGGTGGGCAACAAAAGAAATCCACAAAAAACTTGAAATAATTAAATTTTTTTTCCCCATAGATTGTATTTTTGTCTATATGGAAAGCTATGATCCATTCCATTTGGATTTGTGATGTGAAATTTATGGAGCATCTTGTTTTGAAAGCAATCAAAGCATCTTCTTAATATACTAATGTATAGGATTTGTTTTTGAGCTCAATTTTCACATTTTTTCAAAGCAAAAAGATTCATAGGTTTAACTTTGATTGTTAGAAAAATCTCACCATTGGAATAAGTGTACTCCAATTATTTTTTAGAGCTATTAATGTTTTTGTTTTTCTTTCTATCTCGTACATATTTCTACTTAATAATTTATTAAAGAATGGAAGTCATTTTATTTTTTCCTAGACCTTTAACTCAATTCTTCATAGTATTTTTTCTTAATTCAAAATATGTAGAGTAAAATGTTTAAGAAAAGAAGATTCAAAGTCTCACATGCTAGTTTGCCATGGTGCAAAAAAATCATGTTTCTTCACTTTGAATGCATTTATCTTGCAATATATATAGTCAAAGTTTTTGTAATTTTAATTACACTTTCTCATACTAGTAGTGTATTGCAAGATCTACAATGGTTAGATATGCAAAAAACTGACATTTTAAATTTTTCTGCTCTTTGCCCTACAAATGGTCAGTTTCAACTTTTGAGCATTTTTTGACAAAAAAAAAGGCCTTGGAAATTTAGGGGTTAACTCATGGGATTTTGAAACTGATTTTTCAAAAGAAAAAAAGACCAGAAAAGGCGTCCCTACTCTTGCACATTCATTCAAAGTCACCAATTTATTGTATGATTGTAGATTCAATTGGCACCTATAAATGTTGAACAGGTTGCACCTACCCGTCTGTGTCATGAGTTGACACATGAATTGCATCGTACCCTTGTGTCTGCATGTACAACATAGATTGAAATGCGCGTCTAAGGTCAGGCGACTCTGTTACGGGCTCAGAACTCTACATCGAATCAGAATTTTCACAGAGATTGCAAGACATCTATCGTCTCGGGATGCTTCTTTTCCTTCGTTCCACCATGCATAAAATGAAATGTCTCGCACTTCTATTTGCAGCAAGTGCGAGTTTAGATTGCCACAGTCGGGACGCCTCATTTAGAAGCCAGAACCAGACATGCAATGTAGCACTTTCTAACTAAACGTGCAGTATTAGCTTCGAGGTTGCTAGCTGCTTAATTGTCATACAATATATAGAAATCGAAGGTCGCGGCCAAAATCGTTTGAATGTCTTGCATGTTCCCACAATTTCTTGCAGCTGCATTGGAAACTGGCTTGACGTCTTTAACATTCTTCGCTGGCGTTCAGTCTCCTCCCGATCTGTAAATTAAGCCAGAGAAAGATCTGACATTGGGGACATATATTTAACTGTGAGATTGAGTCCAGGCCAGTCGTTGTAAACTCCAACTTTGGTGGTTGATTTCCTTACAATAGTTAGCAAATAGCGATAGAGAATTACTTGCATGTAGCCCATACTTAGCTGCAACATTCAAATCTTATTTCAATGTTTTTCAAGATTGGGAAGAGTTAGTACGAGAGGTTTCTGGCCGGTCCGGAATTAAGCGATCAGAAAGGGTTCGTTGGCAAGGAGAAGCATGATTGCAATTGGAACATGATCGATAGGGCTCCTATGAGTGCGCGCGGGGTGAGTGATATGGATTAGAACTTGTCTAGGGGGTCGTTCTTAGAGTTGATGGATCAGAAGGAAACACAAGAGGGGGGTAGTGAGCACGTTGCTGCACGTTTTAGTCTGTTCATAAGTTTCGAAGGGTTGAAGATTCTAGGCGCAAGACTAGATTTTTTTCCTGTAAGAATTTTCACAAGGACGATCAATTGTGACATTGATGATGGAGTTACATGGGCATCTCAAGATAATGGGCTTGCTAGTTCTAACAGGGTTCATAATCCCCGGCAGTTCCGCTCAAAACACCAAATTCAGCTTCTCCTCCTTCAGCTCGCCCGACAATTTCGAGATGGTGGACGATGTCCAATACAACGCCAACAACTTGTCCTTCCTAATGAATCCCACGGGGTACTCCCTCTCCACCAAAACTTGCGGCAGGCTGCTGTTCAAAGACAGAGTGAAGGTGAAAGACACAAGTTCTGGTGCGGTGGCTTCCTTTCAGACCGCCTTCACATTCTACATTACGGGTCTCGACTACTGGGGCGACAAAACGGGCTTTCTTCATGCAGACGGACTGGCCTTCACCTTCGCCAGAAACACCTCCTTGCTGGGCCAAAGCCCGGGCTCGTCGTTGTGCCTCCTACAAGAGAGCGACAATGGCCTCGATTCGAATCGCGTCTTCGCAGTCGAGTTCGACACTTTCCTAAACGATTGGATGAACGACTCCAGCAGCAACCACATCGGCGTCGACCTTAACAGCATGAACTCGACGTGGTCGCATAATCTCTGTGGAGGCACTATTCCCAACTGCACGTATCTTGTCAACGGTGGAGTGTGAATAGAGTGTGAATAGAACATCGGAAGATTGGAATTTAAATAAACCATGTCAAATTGATTTCTTGTTTTAATTGTTTTAGCCATTGTAAGACTACTTGTTGATGAAGTTGAATGTGCATTTCATTTTGAAATATATGAGGTGAATTAAGAATGGGTCCTAGTAGATAGCATTTGAAAAAAATATTTGTATGTTTAGTTGCAAAGGACTAATTGACAAGTACATGTACTCTTGATTTTGAATAGTAGGCCATGCTCTGCGCTCGCCACCAGTGGAAGGAATTCTCGGGCAGCTTCCCAGCCTGGAACAACCTGTGAAACATGTGAGGTGTTTCCGATCGATTGCAAGTACGGAATGATACTCGTCGGAATTCATCATCACCACCTTCAAAGGAAGATCCAAACAACCTCTCGCAGAAATTATTATCACTGGCTTTGCGGTAGTAGCTCTCCATGGTGAGCTCTGAATGTCGCCAGAATATAAATGTCGAGATTGGCAGTCTTCCAACGTGCTTTTGTTCTGGCAAAACCATCCATTGACACATTCGTAAGTCGACTGAGGATGCAGCATCAGATTGCGGCTTCCAGAGCCACTCTAAGTGTGTAGAATTACTCCAATGCCGTGCTCAGGCCGGACCCAGCGCTTCGTACACGATGAACTTCTTGTCTTTCCAGCTCTTGGCCTCTTGGGGTACTGGTGCCTCCATATGGCGCGTTGGGCTGCAACACTTCCATACAACTGCTGTCCTGTGTGATGGGTCTGATTGCTTCGGGGTATGTGCTCCCTAGACAGCCCAATCCAGTGCCGAAACGGAAACAATTCAGTTTTGCATTCCTGTCTGGGATAGGATGTGTTCCAGAGTATGGAGTGTGTGCTTTTGAAATGTACCCTCCGAGGCCGTGGCTCCAGGAAATCCTTGAAAACTTGGGCAAAAGATTCCTCCTCCGCATAGATTTGCATCGCCTCTTCAATGGGATATATCTGCAACGAAAACAGCGACAGTGGCTCGTCCAAGTTGTAAAATTGCAAGAGTGAGATGAGAAAGACTCTACCTACTACAAAGAGGGTGGCCTTTGTCAGCATCAACTTCCGGCTTGGAGAGATCGACTGTCCAATCAACAGTGACATCGGACTAGTTTTGCACATGGATGAGTACTCCGATTAATTTTAAAGCGCTACAACAACAATAAGACTGATTCAAAGAAACAAAGTGACAAATGGTTTGATTCGTGCATGTACCATGGTGAATTGCTGACGACTTGTTTACTATCGTCCAAGTGGTACCATAATCGTTCCAAATTTATAGCTTAGTAAAGGCCGATTTCAAGTCAAGCTTCTTCAAAAAACCTGCAAATAGAATTTGTATCCTAGAAGCCGGTGTCACAATCGAGAGGATATAAAGTACTATGATGAATGATAACTAGTGCAGCTAAACAACATAGTCTACGTAGCTACTAGGTGGCAAACCAAGAGTCCAAATCTAGGTCCCTCACTCAAAAATACCGAACCGTACACCCCAAAAGTCAGTCCCATTTATCCCTCTGAGTTCTGCCCCGTTCGTTCTGATGATCTAAGAAGCTGCATTGCTGTGCCCAAATCACAATTAAGCTCAGAAAATGCAAGCAGATCCCGTATTTCAAGGATCTTAGGATGCTGCCCCAACTCTCCGCATTCGTTCAAATCTACGGAACGGGCCAACCCTTCAAGGGCGACAGAATACTAATCGATACGTTTTATCCCAAAACATCAGAATACACATCACAACATACGTTTTAAGATTAAGACAATATATGAGAGTGAAAGAAAAGAAGGTTACATTGTAGTGCAAATTAAAACGAACACAATTCTCGGACATTCTTCAACTAATTTAGGCGAACCCTAAACCACCTATTTCCATGCGCTATAAGCAGCGTGCTTTTTGCACCGCAAATATTTACTAAACTGAAATAGGCCGGAACAGTTTTAGTATACTCTACAATCGACTGACCAGGACATAACAAGTTGAAATAGAAGTCTTCCATATCCACGCAAATAACAGACAGCATTGAATTGCAGGCAGTCAATTGGTGATCATGAAATCACCAGAAATAATTGGATATATTGAAACCTTGCACAACGTCTACATACACACGGTCCTACTTGCAACGCACGGTAGAGCGGAGCTCATCAATGAGGCGATTCCATAGGACCCAAGCTGACCAACGAAAATTGTGTTCGTTTTCATTTTGAACTACAAACCTTTTTTTCTTTCACTCTCATATATTGATTTAATCCTTGTATTTCAGATAAACAAATAATTGTGCGCTTGAAGAATTATAATCGTGGCAGGCGAAGAATATCAATAGATATCGTGCCCAGGCCGATAGTGCCTACGTGAAAATCGTGCATCATGCCATATTATCCAATTTTTTTTTTAAAAGAGTGTTCACGCTCCAGCACTTCACGGGATTGACATCCATGCATTAGTCGGTCTCAGCGTCCTTGCTCTTCCTGGAGAGCAGAGCCTGGATGGCATTTTATTCTAAGTAGTCTACGGTGTGCATGTTTCGGTATCTCCCCGGTACGGTGCATCCCAGATACAAAGTTGTAAACTCTGGCTTCCCAAATTTCATCCACTTCAAATTCCTTGATCAGTTTCTCGACTGCTTTCGTGCCCAGATAGCTGAGTCTCACAGCCGAGGTCACCTACTCACAGGAGTTCCATCCGATGCTGCTGCCATGATTGCTTCTGCTTCTGCTTCTGGCTTTAAGTTGCATTGAGGATCCATAGCCGGGCGGTCTCTATCTCTTGTAGCAGAGCCGCAGAGATCGAATACTAATAGCTACGAATCCCGCGATACATGATCTAGAAAGTGCAGCTTCACTGGCGTAGAGCCGTAGACATCCCAGTCACCAAGCACGAACCCTTCACCGTGCACTGACTGATTTGTTACAAGACTTTGCAATGGACGTGACCTATGCTTGGTGCACGGTCCAGGAATGAAATGGACTTGGTCATTGGCATGCTTACTATCCTGTGTCTAGGACCAATTGCAATTTGTGGACGTCGCGATTTAACGAAAGCTCTTCGGTTCGAGCCTTGCAGATTTGCTCATCAGTAGGCTCGATCTTCTGGCCATCATGACGTAGATAGCGTATAGAATCGCGAGCACGCAAGAAATTTCCTTATCCTTGTGCGCCAATCTTCAGATTCGGGAAAGATGGGGTTGCATGACCATCTTACGATCAGGCTCCTACTTCTAACAGTGTGCATGATCCATGGCAGTTACATCTTTGCGGAAGCTCAAAACACCAATTTCAGCTACCTCCCCTTCAGCTCCCCAGACAATTTCTCAACGGTGGGCGATGTTCAATACTATGAAGACAGCAATTCATTTCTGTTGAACTCGGCGGCAGAGTCGCAGGGAATTGGAACTTGCGGGAGGTTGTATTACAAAGATAGAGTGAGGATGAAGGATGCCGTATCTGGTGGAGTGGCTTCTTTCAACACCAGCTTCACGTTCTCCATTACAGGTTTAAACTACTATCATAATGACTATGGATGGATCCATGCAGATGGAATGACTTTTACATTCGGCAGGAACAACGACAGTCTTGTAGGGGACAAGGGTGGATATTTATGCCTCGTAAGAGCGGCTAGCAATGGTCAGCCATCCAATCAGGTCTTCGCCGTAGAGTTCGACACCTATCGAAACCCCGAGTACAATGACTCTAGCGACAACCATATCGGGGTCGACGTTAACAGCGTGAACTCAACATGGTCGTACAATCTTTGTGGAGGCAAGCTAGTCAATTGCACATATTTTGTCAACGGTGGCTCCTTCACTGCGTGGATCGATTATGATGGTCCTTCCCAGAAGCTTGCCGTGTATTTTGCGAATGGCTCCTTGACCAACTACATTTCCAAACCACCTAAGCCTGTCATCGAGGAAGCTCTACCCTTAACAGCCCTCTTGGATGACTACATGTACGTTGGCTTTACCGGAAATTCCGCGATTGAAGAGGTTAACCAGATTGAAGCTTGGCAGTTTGCGACCTCTGGACTGCCTGAAGTGGTTGTAATGGTAAACTCCGGTACCAGCTCCTCAAGTGGAAGAAAGGTCGGTATCATTGCTGGGGTCTGCGCTGCAGTTGGTGCATTGCTGCTGCTGGCAGGGATAGTAATTGCAAAGCGGCGGAGGAGAGCATCTCACACCAAGCAAGGTACAAACTTTAATCTCGTGGATCAGAACCTTGTGCCGCGCGTGTTCACGTACAAAGAGCTCAGCAAGGCGACCAAGAACTTCAGCAGAAGTGAAAGACTTGGGAGCGGTGGATTTGGAGCGGTATACAAAGGGGTTCTCCCCTCCGGTGCCCTGGTTGCAGTGAAACGGATGCGACATGAGAGCAAGCACGGTCAGGAGGGTTTCCTTGCAGAAGCCGCCAGCCTCAGCCAGATTAGGCACAGGAATTTGGTGCAGCTGCGAGGATGGTGCCACGAGGAGGAGCAGCTGATGCTTGTGTACGACCTCAAGAGCAACGGCGGCCTTGATGAGTGGCTCTTCCATTTTCCTGAACGAAATGGGAAGGCTCGGTCATTACATTTGCGCTTCGCGGATTCCCTTCCTCTCATGCTGCGCTACTCCATTCTCAGTGGGGTTGCGGCAGCGCTAGCATACTTGCACGAGGAATGCAAGCAATGCGTGTTGCATCGCGACATCAAGTCCAGCAACGTCTTGTTGGATGAAGACATGAATGCGTACTTGGGAGACTTTGGACTTGCCCGCCTCATTGACCACCAAATGATGGAGAAGACGACCATGATGGCAGGAACTTTGGGCTACATGGCCCCCGAGATGCCAGCCACAGGGAGAGCCACCAAGGAATCGGACGTGTACAGCTTCGGTGTCCTGATGCTGGAAGTGATGTGTGGGATGCGGCCGCTTGATGTGAGTGCCAGTGAGCGAGGGCATGGAGCATTAGTGGACCGAATATGGCATGCACATGAAACGGGTAATATTCTTCTGCTGGCGGATGCAAAACTTGGGACCTTACCACTTCCGGATGCAGATCCATATGGTGGAATGGAGATGCAAGAGGCTTCAGGCTTGTTACTTTCGGAGGAAATGGTTGATTTGAACTCCTCGGCGAGGCACACTTCCAATGCGGCAATGGAAGACCAGAAGATGGTGACGAATCTGCTTCACTTGGGCCTTCTGTGCTGTCACCCTAATCCGGAAGATCGACCATCCATGCGACTCGTTTCCCAGTGGCTGCAGGCTTCGGAGAGTACGGAGATGTCTTTGCCGGCTCTGCCAATATGTAAACCGCAAGCGTGGTATTCCCGGCCTGGATTCTCTCAAATGGCAATGATACGTTCAGTTTCCACGTCTTTGAATTCTGACAACGTGGAGGATGCTGGGCAAGGATCATCCCAATCTACTCTGTCTACCTCTGATGCTTTGGTCGGGGAGCATGCGAGTATCCAGACGTCCATCACCACGATCTCTTCATCCTAACCCATCGCTACGAAACCGTACCTTTTAATCCAAAGACTTGACGTGAACTGCTGCTCGGTGCCGCTTTTCCTTCAAGGTGAACTGCTTGTAATTCAGATGCGTGCCTAAAATTAGTGAGATTAGGTGTAACCAGTTATTCTATGGTTGGCGGACACTAGTCTGTTTATGAGGGCCAGTTTATCCTTGGGGCTGGATTGAAGGCCGGCTCTCCAAGTTTGAACCAATGGAATCACTCTATTTCTCCAAATTCAGCCCAAGAGCTTTATACTATGGCCGGATTGGAACCACCACTCATCCTACATGTAGCCTTAGGTGGCATGGTTCTAGTGTCAAACCATCCAACCCCAAGGGAGCAATCGGGCTGAGGTTTTTGATGGTCTAATTTCCCATCTAGGGCCGGATTGGGCTCCTCCGTTGAATTGTACAAATCTCCACCGTCTATTAATGCAAGGACTTTTCTTTTCTTTTTCAGTACATGTTTATTAATTGTGAGCTCAATCCCATCTATGTTGCTAATAATAACAAGTATAAAAATTTGGAGAAATTTTTGGAACACTGGTATATATTGGAGGAGCCATTGAGGTTGAATCATGCTATAGTACATATGGATTGTTTATTCATTGTCTGAATAGAAGTTCAATCTTTGCAATTGTTTTAACAGAAGATGTTGTTTATTAATTTTATTGTTAATGATTAATTTTATTGTTAATAATTAATTTTATTGTTAATAACCAATTTTATTGTTAATAACTAATTTTATTGTTAATAACCAATGTTATTATTATTAACCATTGCAATTGTAACAATAATGTCTTTGCAATTGTTTTAACCCCTAAAGGACATTGTCCCTTTGGAGGACAAATGCGTATTCGGGCAGGTACCTACGGGCTGAAATATTCTCCTAATTTTTTGAAATTTTTTTGGAAGTAGAAAAGTTGATTAGCTTCCCGGGAATATAACTTTTTTCAAAATTGGTGCCTGGGAACAAAAGTTATGACCAAATAAGCTCAAACAAGGGACAGCGGGCAGCTCGGGCAGCCCAAAAAAAATGGACAAAAATTTGAATTTTTTTTTTTAATATTATTTTTTCTCATAGATTATATTTTTGTCTACCTGGAAGGCTTTGGTCATTTCATTTGGATATGTTATGAGAAAGTTATGGACATTCTTGTTTTTTGGGCAATTAGAGCATTTTCTTGAAAAAAATAACTTGTAGGATTCATTTCTGAATGCAATTTTTCAAATTTTTCAATTTTTCTTTTTTGCCATGGTCTGATTTACTTGCTAGAACAATCCAACCATTGGGATTAGTGCATTTTAATTCCATCTAAAATATATGAATATTTTAGATTTTCCTTCTCTTTCATACCTACTTCTACTTAACAATTTTCTTAAGAACGATAATTAATTCTTTTTTGAATTTTTTTTTACCTAGACTCTCAACTCAATTCTCCTCTATAAAGATTTAAAGCTCAAAACTCTTTAGTGCAAAAATTTTAAGTTAAAAATGTTCAAAGTCAAAAAATCTAGTCCTGCAATGTGCTGAAAAACTTGTTTTTTCCACTTTAAACGCAGATATCTTGCAATCTGAGCGGTCAAAAATTCTGAAATTTTTTCCACACACACTCATTCCATTTAGGTGTAAGATCCTATGGTTAAATATGGAGAAAAAAACAATTTTCAATTTTTTTTACTCCTTGCTGTAGATATGGCAGTTTTGAGTGTTTTTTGGCAGAAAAAAGGCCTTGGTCCTTTAGGGGTTAACATGAGATGTTAATTATTATTTTTTTGGTGTAGACTCAAATTACATACTATGTTACAGACACTAATTTTGGTAAATTACATGCTTAATATCTAAATTTCTTGTACAACTCAAATCTATAAATGAAAGTCATTGTTGACGTTATATCATAAACTTTGACATCTATGAGATAATGTGTGTTTTTATCAATTTTGATGACAAATACTTGAAAAAAGAATATGGTAGGGAAAGATTATGCTACTAGAAATAATATGTATGGTAAAACCCGATTTACATTTATCCTTGAATTCATTCAATTTTTCATAATAAAAAATTTCATGATTTTCTTTAAAATAAACTAAAAATATAGATTTGAAAAAAGATTAAAAAAACAACTAGATGTTTTCTTGAATCGTGTGTTTAATAAATGACAATGATTATGGGGCTACAAATCTTTTTTTCAATGTCAACTCTAGTTTCAGTGTCAAGAAAGAAAAAAATGTTCAAAAGAAGTCAATGAATAAAAAGAAAAAGTCTAAAAAAGTCTAAAATCTTTTTTTTCTATATTTGAAATAGTATAAATAGGAAAAAAAAAAAACTCTCTTTTATTTTTTTGAAATAGAAAAAATAATAAGAGAAAGGAAAAGATGCATGTCTTAGATTTTTTTTAATTGAGCATTTCAAAAATCCAAGAGCACATTAATCAAAAATTGGACCTTATAATTGGGACTCAACACTTTACATTGCTTAGGGCTAAAGTGATGAATTGGAATATGGCCCCAGAATTTGGCCTCAACCCTTTACATTATTTGGGGCCGGAGTGGAAAATTGGGGCTAGATTATGGGCCAGATTGGAGGCAAATCAAGCCAGCCTTCCATCCATCCCCAAGCCGTGTATATAACAACCCTAAGTCTGCCTAAAATGTGCTTTGTCTATTTATGAGAGCTTGGGTCTGTTTTGGTACCTTGTTTTTCAGTGCTTTGAAATTTTTTAGTTTATTCATCCAATGTCCAAAAATTGTATGAGAAGATAATCTAGAATACTTTTTTCACTTCCAACAATTTTCAACCAAAAAATTAGGCTATTTAATAGTAGGAATATTATTAAAAAATTCCTTATTGAGAAGGATTTTTGCCAACATTCAATAGCCTTCATAAAAGCTGCCCTTTCCTCTTTTGAATCCTCATCCACAAAATTCATCCACACATCATAGAGAATTAAAGTAAGCTTGACTACCGGATAGTGGTAGTACATTCATGGTGTGCTCCATTTCTTTTGCTAATTCTAGGGCCAAGAAAAATAATCACCAAATAATTGTATAGATGGTTTGTCAAAAATTCAAAGAATCCATTGAGTCAAATTCCAATGTCATTTGACTATCTGCCATAAAAAGATGGTAATATGAAGGGATTTCTTCATTGAAGTTTGTGGGAATAACGGGTGGAGACATCACCTTTTTTTTCTTAATGAAATTCATTATCCATTATGAAACCTCAAAGTGTATGGGATAATTTGAAGATGAAAGCTTGACCAATCATTGGCAAAACATAGGAATTATGTTTGAAGTAGAATTTCAAACCTCATTTAGGCATAGTAGAATTTTTTTTTCCAAAAAAATTTGACTAAAAAAATTTGGTAAATCAATCTAACTTTCATCTCTAAAAATCCGTTTTTAATTTTGAGACTTCAATCAAAAGTTATGGACAAAATTCAAAGAGGATGTTTGAAAATTTAAAAAAAAATGTCCCTTCCAAACCCCTCTGAAATTTGTTCATAACTTTTGATTTCAAACTCAAAATCTAAAACGAATTATTGGATATGAAATTTAACTTGATTTACCAACTTTTTTTAGTTCAAATCTTTTTGAAAAAAATTATTGTACACTACCTAAGGGTGATTGCAAGAAAGACCAAACAATTTTGGTAGTGTTTGGTCAAAACCTACGTTTTTTCTGCCCAGTACTAGGAGTACTACAAAATGGAGCAATCTTAGCCCTTGATCTGAAAAATCAACGGCCAACACTACTTTTGAGTACTTTATAATACTAAAACAGTACTACTTAAAAAAAATGACAGTTTGTCACAGAAAGTAGATAAAATTAAGTATAAATTAATAAAAATTAGAAAATCATGAATAGAAAAATCTAAAAATTGTCCATTTATAAAGACTTGATAGTGATTGCATTTCACCAAAAACTAAAACTTTAAACCATCATGAAAGTTTGGAGTGCTATGCACAAGGGACCCCTATTTGCATGCATGTTGAGGACAAAGAATTGTATTTTTTTGAATTCCCTTTGGTGGGCATATGCCCATCTAGTGTGGGAATAGGCCACAAAAAAGTCAAGTGAACATTGTGTTTTTTGGATACTTCACAGTACTAAAAATCCCTAAACTGCAAAGTGTGACAAATTAGCTAAATTGATATTTAATTATAAAATTATTTTTCAATTTTTTTGAAAAATAACAAATTTCATGTTTTCTAAGTTAGCAATCTTCCATCAAAATTTCAAGTCCATTAGCTTCAATTTTCCAAAAGTTACGGCCAAAACCAACTCCATCACTTCAATTGTGAACCAGTCTTTCTTGCAATCACCCCTAAATGAAGTCTAAAATTCTATTTCAAACACAATTCTTGATTTTGACTTCACTATGAGCATTTAAGCTCCTATTAACTCTAATTTACATATCCCACATGGGTTGTTTTACTTACTACTAAGGTAACTCTGCCTATGATAGGCAAAACTTGGGACCAACCCAATGAAGGTCAAAAAATTCATGAGTAGTACATTTCACAAGACACACTACTTATGAATTTTTTTGTCTGCATTAGGCTGGTTCCAACTTTTGCCTGTCATAGGTAGAGTTACCTTATCTCATATGTATATAAAGAGTTTGTTCAACTACACATAATGAATGGATCTAGTAGCAAAGAGAGGTAGTTGTTGAATTCATTGTTAATGAATTGAATGTTACTTTCTTAAAAGTATTATTTAAAAGCACTGAAACTTATTTTGCTATTGACTTGTAGTGTCATTAGATAGGATTCCAGGGGGCTGGAGGGCCGTTTCAACGCCGTTCCCCGAGAAACCCATCAAAAGCGACGGCAGATTTTTTTTTTTTCAAAAAAAAAATAAAAAAAATCTAAGTCGTTAAAATGATAAACAAAGTTATATTATATTATATTTTATTTTATTTCAAAAAATCTGACCTAACAATCGCTTGGCCAGGTCAACGCAGACAAGTTTTGGCGGGTTTTGGCAGGTTTCGACTGGGGAACTTGTAGCCCTCCACAACACCAAAAAATCATCTAATGACAATTGCAACTTGAGTATTTGTTATTCAATTTTCTAACACTTCTTGAGACGTGTCCTTTTAATTACTAATGGATGTAGATTATCGATCTACATTATATCATCTGAGAGATGAAATGGTGTAGAATATTCTACATCATTCTCTTAGAGGGAGGGTAGTATTGTTGATTGCTATTGAATGTTATTGTAGTTGCCTAACTATTTTCCTTTTGGTTAAATTTCAATTCTATACTTTACTACATACCCGTAAAAATGCACAAGCATCTCCACTTGAACTCCTCAAAACTAGAAAGAAATATTTTTAACCACATAGAAGTAGAATTTGAGGGTAAGATATGGTCACTCGGAGTGCATTAGAAATGACATTAAAATTAACAAGAAAAGCTAAAGTTGAACATTGGACGACCAAATCACACTGGTAGAAAGTAATCCTAAACAGACTATACTTTAAATCTTACAAGTGATTAACTTTTCACGTAATGACAAGTTAAACAAATTGTGGATCTTAATCCTTAAACCCTAATGGACTAAGAGACATTTGGGACAAAACTTTTGATAAAAAGTATCACTATTTAAGGCAATGAGAAAAAAATGGAAAAAAAGTTATTTTCCAACATCCAACTATACAAATTTGTACTAGAACTACAATGGGAATGTATCAAAAAAAATTCAAAAACTTTGACCACACAATTGAATGATTAAGTCCTAAACGTTAGAGACTATGTTTTCACCCAAAACACTCCAAAATTGTCATTTCTAGGACAAGTTTCAAATTTTAGAAAAAAAATCAATTTTAGAAACATGTAACCATAGGATCTTGTAGTACATTGATTTGAGAAGATGTGGAAAAAATTTCAAAAGTTTCCACCATGTAGATTGTAAGATATTAACATTTGAATATTAAGATATTATAAAAATCCTTTTTTTGGCCCTATAAAAATACGGGAAGTTGCACTTCGCAAGGTCACATTTGTATGAAAAAATTTCCAAAATGTTTTTTACTCTTTGGATTCCTTCTTCAAGGCAAGTTGGCTACGTGCTTGAAAAGTTTCAAATCATTTGAAATTGTACAACATATAGGAAGAAATTGTACAACATATAGGAATAAATCTAGGGAATCAATTTCAAATTTTTATTTTTTTAAAAGTGATTTTTAAAGAAGTTTTTTTTGTACTTAGGCTACCCGCTGAACACTGAAAATTACATATTATGCAATAACTTTTGAACCATGTAGTCAAAAGTTATGAAAACTATTGGGCCTTAAAGTTACTCCTTAGGCACATATTGTGTGGAAATTTCAAAGAATTTTTTTTTCCAGAAGTAGTGAGCTACCCAAAATTGCTATGTTGTCAAAAAATGCAGTTTGGTCCTTTAGGGGTTAAATAACATTTTCATTAGAGAAAAAATGAGCCTTGTAAAAGGCATCCATAGTTTGATAGTGCAATGCTATATTGTGCAGTGTAGGGTGGTTAGTGTTGTACATAATCACTGACAAAAGAATATCCCCATCCATCTCTTGTGATTTGCCTAAGGTAAATAGGTTTGAGCTTAGGGTGAATATGCCTATTTTAATGACCTTGTGACGCACCTCTGACATAGTTCGTGTCTGGTTGTAGCATTAATTTATTCAGACCATGAATATTTGAGTCTTTCTAACTTAATTGCTAGGTACTAAGAGCATGGCCACTATTGCTGAGCCATTCAGCCAAATGGCCATAGGAAGATGGTCTAGCGGGCTGGTTATTTAAACAAAGCCTGGTGAGGAGAGCCCCCGGCAATGTTGGACGGAACTGGACCTGCTCCAAAGTGGGCAATGCTTCATGTGTTGAGTAACGCTTCCATGTAGTGATTAATGGGCATTTAATTTTGGAATCAAATTAAAAGCTACTTAATACAATAATGGGCTACAACTGAGAGATAGGATAATTTATATATATGTTATATGAGACACCTCCATGCAAATTTGTGGGTGTGTGGATGCCTTTAGATTTTTAACAATTTTTTTGATTGTTTGACATCCCAATCCAAAAATAAATAATAATTGGGGTTCACATGTTCAATTTCATATGCTAAAATGCTTGCTTAACACTGATTGCAACTATTTGGGATGTCTTGAAGAAATTTGAAATATAAAAGGCAAGTATGGTGGGAGATTTATTCAACTATGACGAGTTTGACTAATGGTTGAAATATAAATTTTGTATTGACTAACAAGAATAATAAGACTATCACATTATTTTTGTTTATGCATACTTTAGATCAATATAAAAAATAAAAGAGTTTTGGAGGTAGGCTTGAGTGAAATCAAAAGAATGTGTTGAGGTGTGTTTGAGGTTTACCTCAAGCACACTTCAACACACTTTTACTTTTTACATTGAATTTGAATTAAAGTAGAAAGAATGAAAATGTATTAAGGTAGGCTTAAAATAGAGCTCACATATCTTCTTGTGTTTGATATTTTTTGAAAGAAAATTAAAATCAAATTTTTTTACTTTGATTTTTGCTAAAGAAATTTTGAATCAATTCTTGATGTCAAAGAAATTTAAGTTCAATATATATAGTTGTCAAAAAATTTAGGTTAGGATTATTCAAAGTTTTGTAAACTGTTTTTTCACAATTCCCTCAAACTAGCTGCTCTTCTGCCCTTCCGCCCTCCAACAATGTTCCGACCATGCTGAACCATTCTGAAAATGGTTTGTTCACAAAAAAACAATCAAAACTATAATGAAATTAGTCAACATTGGGCTCGCTCAAAACTTCTCCACCCTCGCAAAGCTAGGGTATTCATCACAAAATTGGGCTCACATGGTCTTCAAATTTTTTGTTGCCAACGCCATGGTCAGGGGTGGTTTGGCTCCCGTCCCTTGGCAGTATTGTCCTGGCCCTATATAGGGTGGCTCCACCCAATTCCAACCGGGACCCAATTCCAACCAAATGAAAAGCCCTCATTGATTGTAGAAAACAAATATGTGACTGTAGTACATGCCTTAACTTGCATGATTGTAAAGTTAAGGCATGTACAACAATCACACATTTGTATTCTGAAATCTATTTAGGCTTTTCATTTGGTTGGAATTGGGTCCCGGTCGGAATTGGGTACAGTTACAATAAGAGGTAGGAGTGGACATGCTCTAAGGCCATGGAAGATGAGAAGCAATTTCAGCTCCAGGAAGACGTATTTTAATACCTTTTATATTTGTTTTTTTTGCCAATTCAATAGCTTTTTTTCATAATTCTTCTAAATGCAACTCGAGTTTCATAAGCAGTGTAAAGCAATATATTCTGCAAGAGTATTAGGACCTCCATACAACTTTGTTACTTCCGTTAAAGTTATACAAAGTTTGTGAACTCTGCTAACAAGACCATACATTCTGAACAACACGGTTGTAACTTAGGTCAATTGTGAAATGAGTATTAGTTAATCTACAGCTCACATCAGGGAAATACATGAATAAGGTGCTAACATGCACACTAAGCTAAACTAGTACCCCATTGTGGACAAAATGGGAGCTAGACCATTGTGGGCTGAATTATATTAGTGGTGTACATTTCAAAACTTGAATGTACACCACCATTACAATTTATTCCACAATGGGCTTGCTCCCATTTTTTCCATAATGGAGTACTAGTTTACCTTAGGTCACAAAGAATAATGGAAAGAATGATCAATATCTTAATGTCTATTTTTGAACAAACCACAAAGAGAAGAAGAATGCAAATTTTTTTAACATGCACTACATGTCACCACACCATATTCAAGAGTTGATTGAAAGGAAAACTTTAATGGTCATTGATATTTGTTAACCCATGATGACCCAAGGGGGGTGTACTTTCAAAATGGGCCAAAGTTTCCTTGAACTTGAGCGATTTTTTTGCTCATTTTTTTCTTGAGATTGGATAGAATGTAATCATTAAAAATTGAATTTCACATTGAGAGTGAGCACTTGAAAAAAATTTAGATTATTTGACCTCATGATTTAGGAGATATTGAAGTTTGAAGTTTTATTTAGATTCATGAAAATACAGGGCAATGCACTTTGAAGGAGTATGTCTTTTTGAGAATATTTTGAAATGATGCCTTTTTGTGCTCATTGAAAGATAAGAAAGTTGAAACTGTACAAATAAAATTTTAGAGCATTCCAAGGATTTTTTAAATTCATGGTAGAACTTGCAATGCAAAATGGTCACTGAAATGAGAGTAGTGTTTGTAAAAAAAAAAGAATGGGACACTCTTGTCTTCTCCTTCAATTCCTTGGATTTGTCCTTTTCAAGGTGTGTAGTCTTAGCTTTTGTCTAACTGACAAAATATCCAGGATTAAGTATAGGGGTTCAAATCTAAGGAATAGTCAATTAGTCTAATGTTCTTGTAGCTAAAGTCACATGTAATCTAAAGTATAATGGATTTTAACACTATTTGTCTCATTTTTGGGTAAGTTTGTTCATTTACCTTCTTATTTCCAAAGGCAAATTTGATAATCAGTCCATTACTAATGCTTTGGACGTACAAATGCAGTCCTTGTCTCATCTAATGGGGGCTCAAAATTTTCAATAACTATTCTTTTGGGTTGATCAACAATTAGTCGACATGCATGCTCTAGAACCTAATGCAATGCATATATATACATAGAGATAAATAACTTTACGCACACACGCAACAATATTCCATACACATTCCTTAATTATTGGTGTTGTTTATTACTATAACAATTTGTCACAGTTGCTATTAAGTTCTAAATCAGTAATTGGAATGCCTAAATAGTCTGTCAAAAACCTCCAAAAAATTGTTTATATTCTAAATATAGGGCATGAATGTGTGTGTGTGTATGCAAACTCTTTTGGATTGATTCAACTGTACAATTCCATACAACAACTTATTAATATCTCTTTATCCATAACACCATAATTAACAATACACAATAAAAATACATTCCAACATTTAACAATCATCAAAATCCATTTATTAATTAATCACTACCTAACATAACTCCTTGTAAAGATCACATCACTAAACAATTGAATTGAATTAATTATAGATTCACTTATATTCTTAAGAATCTATTAATTGTAGTTTCAAATAGTATAATTTCAAATCACAAAGACTCTTAGCATTCTCCAATTAACTTATCATAAATCCCAATACTAACAACATTGTAACAAAATCTAAAGCAGTGGTTACTTAACAATTTGTTTGTAATCTAGGGACCATGCTTATCCCATTAACCAATCTCACTTCATCAACACCACAGGCTCTAAATAACGACTTGTCTATTCAATCCTACATAAGATCTTCATATCAACAATAAAGAAACAATATAACATACAACCAAATTAGTTTAAGCAAGTAGATATAAAATGCTCCTTGAGTTAAATCACATAGCCTTGGAGCTGCAACCAAAAACAATTCGTCCATTTGCACAACTCTCCATCTCCTGGAAGATTCTCCTTTCTTCTTCCGCCTTTGGTACATACTCTCTTTTGCTCCCTCAATTCACAACACCACATACTTGCAGACAATTGGTTTATAGATTTTGAATTGATATAACCCAATCATTGGGTTTGTGAATCTTCTACCAAGACAAATTGTCTTCTATTCCACAAGATAACAAAAAAGACACACTCCAAACTATATGCATTCACCACAAAGCTCACACTTACTAATTCAATACTTCAATTACAAATTATAAATCACATCAACAACACTCCAATCTATGAGACAATTAGATCCAAAATTACACAAAGTAAACACATAAACAATTTGTTAGCCCAAAAACACACAACAGTAATCCAATCACTAGATTTTCAATTGTATCTCTTAATATTCAATTATTAATCAATTACAAAACAATCTGTTTTAATACTGATTGCATTCATATGATAAAAAAAATGCATGTATACAGGAAGAATGACAATTTGTCAAAAACCAAGAAGACAAAGAAAGAATGGGGGCTTTGTCATACCAACTTGTTTAGCTAAAGTAAAAAAGAAAACAACTGTCTGCAACCAGAATCTAACTGTCTGTTGGCCTTCCTCTAATTCAAGGGAACTAAATTGACTATTAGTTCGTGAAACATCTAAAAAGAAAGTAACTTAACTATTCGTCGATTTTAACCATTTGTTAATCTAATCAAAAGAGTTTTCAGCATTCTTTAATCTTTACTAACAAAAGACAAATAGTAAGAAAATTGAAAAATGAAAATAGCTACAAGGTGGATCTGACCTTTTGAGGTAGGCAAAAATCACAAAGAGAAGGCAATGGTTCTCACCTCCACCCATGATCGCCCTTCAAAGGTCACCCAAGACAAGAGTTCTCCCACCCGAGGTCGCCTAGACCCAAAATCTCCTCTAAAACACAAAATCTAACCATTTAGAAGACAAGAAGAAGGCAATTGCTCTCACTTCCACCTGTGGTCGCCTTAGACGAGCAGTTGCTTTTAAGAGGTCATTCAAAAGAAGAATTCTCCTACCCAAGGTCACCTAGGACAAGAGTTCTCCCACCTAAGGTCACCTAGACCTGAAATCTCCCTTAAAACACAAAATCTAACCATTTGGAGGACAAAGAAAAGGCAATGGCTTTCATCTCTATCTGTGGTCACCCTAGAAAAGCGGTTGCCTTTAAGAGGTCGCCCAAGACAAGAGTTCTTCCACTTGAGGTCGTCTAGACCCGAAATCTCCCTTAGAACACAAAATTTAACCATGTAGAGGACAAGGAGAAGGCAATGGCTCTCACCTCCGCCCATGGTCGCCCTAAATAAGCGGTCACCTTTAAGAGGTCGCCCAAGACAAGAGTTTTCTTGCCCAAGACAAGAGTTCTCCTGTCCAAGACAAGAATTGTCGTACCCGAGGTTGCCGAAGACAAGAGTTCTCCCACCCAAGGTCACCTAGACCCGAAATCTCCCCTAAAATACAAAATCTAACCATCTAGGGACAAGGGGAAGGCAATGGATCTCACTTTCATCCGTGGTCGCCCAAGACAAGAGTTCTCCCACTCAAGGTTGCCTAGACTCGAAATCTCCTCTAGAATACAAAATCTAACCATTTGGGAAACAAAGAGAAGGCAATGGCTCTCACCTCCACCTATGGTCGCCCTAGACAAGTGATAATACTTAAGAGGTCGCCCATGTCAAGAGGTCACCTTTCCGTGGTTGCCTATAATCAAAGGTCACCCTACCTATAATTACATCAGATTACCATTTGAAAATGCAAATATGATATTAAGGCAAATACTACAGCATTTGCAGATCTGATTTTCTAAGATTTCTTTCTATTTTATAATTATGTTTAGTGATCTTGTATTAAATTGTAGATGTAAATTACTATTAAAGCACTAGTGTATCATTATTAAATTATTATTCAAAGCAATGTGAAAGGTCTTTCCAAAATCTAAATCCTAAACCCTAAACTCTAAACCCTAAAATTAATGCTAGAACCACACATTATACTTGTTTGCTATATCCAAATTATATATTTTGTTTTTCATATTCCATATTTCATCTAGTATTTCATTGTGATTTTTTTCAATTCAAAAACATTGTATTAATATTTTTTGAACTATTCAAAATATGACCAAGAATTCATTTCTAAATATTCCATGAGATGTAATATTCCATTATATTTTAAATGAATTTCTAAGTAATCAACCATAGTGTAGTGTAAGATGATTCACAAAATGGAAAAGAGAAATTTTATTTACAATGTCTTCCCTCTTAATTTTAATTTTGAACCCAACATGGTAAATGGTGCATAACTAAGATGATTGGTGGAGGGAAAATTAAGTAAACTGGAAAAGGGCTTTCCTAAATCTCTTCCATTAGACATTTAGACCCTTGCACATCATTTTTTATTCAACTTCATAAACAATATGTTGTTGGTATAGTTTTACTTGGAAGTTGCTAAAATGGAAATGGAAGTTTTATTTGCAATGTCTTCCCTCTTAATTTTAATTTTAAAATCCACTTGATAAATAATACATGAGTATGATGAATCTTTGGTGTTTGTTCAAATTAGAAAGGGAAGTTTGTATTTGAATCTCTTCAATTAGGCCTCTATTTTTTAAGTTTGAGATCAAGGTAGGAATTAGTAAATAATATATAAGTATGATGATGCTTAGAGAATAGAAAAAATCAAATGGGAAAATTCTTACTAAAATTTACATCTATTATTTTGTACTTTAAAATTCATTTGATAAGTAATGCACTATTAGAATGATTCATTGACATTTGCATAAACCAAGAGAGGAAGTTCTAATTTAAGTCTCTTCTTTCTAATTTTTAAGCTTGAAATGAAGGTGGTAAATAAAAAATGAGTATGATGAACTGATGATGCTTGGAAAATAGTGAAATTCAAATGGGAAAGTTCTTTCTAAAATCTACATTTATTATTTTGTATTTTAAAATTCACTTCATAAATAATACCCCAATAGGATGACTTTTAGAGATTTGCATAATTCAAGAGGGGAAGTTCTAATTTAAATTTCTTCCTTCTATTTTTAAATTTTAGATGAAGGTGGTAAATAATAAATAAGTACGATGATGCTTGGAGAATAGAGAAAATCAAATGGGAATGTTTTTATACAAACCTATAGAAGGAGGGTCAAATTTAAAATCCACTTGATAAACAATACATTGATAGGATGTTAACCCTAAAGTCTCATTGTCTCCACAAGGGGCAAATGGATTTTGGGCAAGTTCCTATAAGGTCAATGTTTTATAAAACTTTTTGAAACATTTTCAAAATATAGGAAAACTTATTAGCTCTCTAGGAATGCAATTTTTATTTTAATTGGTGCCTAGGAGCAAGAGTTATATGACAATTAGCTTTGATCTAAATTGGGTGGGCAAAAATATATCTACAAAAAGTTAAAATAAAATTAATTTTTGTTTTCATACATTGTATTTTTTTTTCTATATGGAAAGCTTTGATTCATTTCATTTGGATTTATGATATGAAGAAGTTATCAAGAGGTTGTAGAGCATCTTGTTTTGCAAGCAATCATAATATTGTTTTAGAAAAATTAGGTATAGGATTTATTTTTTAGCTCAATTTTCAAACTTTTTCAAAATAAATAGGTCCACCAAATTAACATTGATTGTTAAAACAATCTCAGTATTGAGATTAGTGAGTTTTAATTTCATCTTAGAGCTATTAATGATTTAGTTTTTCCCTCTATGCTATGTTCTTGTACTTAATAATTTTTTAAAGAATGAAAATCATATTATTTTCTTAACTTTATTTTCCTATATTTTCAACTCAATTTTGAATTATGAAAAAATCTAAATCCAAGATCTATAGTGCAAACTTTTTAAGTTAAGAAGATTCGAAGTCTCTTAAACTAGTTTGTCATTGTGCCAAAAATATGATTTCTTCACTTTGAATGCATTTATCTTGCAATCTATGTGGTCAAAATATCTAAAAAAAATTCCACTCATTCTCAAACTATTCTACTGCAAGATCCTATAGTTACATATGGAAAAAAATACCATTCTAATTTTTTTTTGCTCTTTGCAATTTGCACTAGAAATGACAGTTTTGAGTGTTTTTTGACAATTGTAACAAAGAGGTCATCCACTTGAGGTCGCCCCTAATTTTAGAACTCATAGTCGCCTAAGCTACACTTGCACGAGCTCCCATCCGGAGTCATCTAAGGTTGAAGTGCAAGTGCCCCCACCCACAGTCACCCAAGTTGGCTTTCTACGTCATTCTATAAACCCCGCCACGTAGGCAAAATTCATTTATTGGGGAGGTAATTTTTTTCACCTTAACGCAATGTGATGTCAAGTAAGCTTGATACTTAGTGACACATTACACGCAACGTCAGACATTCATATATGATGCTAAAATCCAAAAATATGTCAAACAAAACAATCATGGATTAGTCCACTGGGGAGTTGGGGTTTGGGGGAGGTCCAAGGAGTGGGATTTCAGGGGAGGTTCAGAGAGTGGGATCTCGGGGTTCTAAAGGAGCACAGGGGTACAAGAAAAGTTGGGATTCTACACATACTCGAGAAAACAAAAACCTTGACAAGGTTTGGGTATCTCTAAAATCAACATGTACCCGGCCCTACACGACATTCTACCTCATCAATATGGTGGGTCACCTACAAGTAGGAGAAGAAGAAGAGAAAGAAACCTACAAGGACTCAAGAGTGCAATCGCATCCTACATCAAACTCCCTTGCCACCACGAAAATGATGGGAATGGAATGGTGAAGAGTGCTATGTAGGGAGACGGATTAGGGAAATCCCAATGACCATTGTGGTCTATTAGGTAGGCGACGCATAAGAGTTCACAAATCCATACCCATTTAGAGTTGTAAGAAGGGTTGGTGAGCCATGACGCGGTGCAAGAAGTTAGCATAAGAGGTGAATAGTGTAGGAAGTAATAGTAGAGAAGTAGATGCTAATAGAACATAAAGAAAAGAAGGAAGACCTCTTGGGCGAGAAAAGGGTCCTTTTGAACTCAAGATTTATAAGGAAAATTAGCAACTTCCTATAGGGAGTATGACTACCATTACAAGATTGGATGGGGACCTTTTGCATGAGCTACAAAACGGGGTAATACACTAAATTACCTCCAATCCTTTGATTCCTTTCATTATTTGACCATGGTTAGCAAGGCCGAGAACTGGATAGAGGTAGGACATAGGTCAGGTTGGATGTCAAGAAAGAAACTTAAAGTAGAGGTCCACAGGTTTCCAAAAACCTAAAATACATAGAAATCGGAGTCAAATTGAGTAAGATATGAGGAAATAAAGTTTAGGGGTTATAATGGATGAAAACTAGTCAATTTCATCCATGAGGAACAAAATTGTAGGAATAGGAGGTGGGAATAATCCCATGCAAAAAAGTACAACTAGAAGTTGACTTTGGAATTAGGGATTGGATCAACTTTTCGATGCGTATCATTGGATTTGATATTTGACTGGTTGGAGTGATCGATGTTGAGTTAGTCTTGTTGGTGGCGGGTGATGGAGTATGTTGCTCGGTTGTTGAGGCACATGGAAGAAAACTGGAACATATGTAAACAATGGTGTAGGTGGGGCAATTTCACCTTCGACTCCCATCCACTAATGAGTGTCGCCAATGCCTTGTTCCGCGTTACATTCATCAAAGAAGACATCGCGGCTCTCTTTAATCCGGCATAGCTCCATGTTCCAAACTCTGTAGGCCTTGCTGGTAGTGGAGTATGCCCTTCCTATTCTTTGATCCAAGTTTCTTCCGGAGCAACTTTAGAACATAAATGTAAGCTATAGTGCCAAAAATATGCATGTGCGCGATAGATGGTTTCTCTTGATACGAGAGCTCGAAAGGTGTTCGTCCTTCTACGGTGCGAGTTGCAATTCGGTTGAGGGTGTACATTGTCGCGTGTGCTGCTTCTGCCCAGAACAAGAGTTGAATATTGGACATGTGGAGCATGCTTCTTACAACCTCCATGATTGTGCAGTTGTCACCTTCAACATCGCCATTATGTTCAGGTGTGTATGGCGTAGTTATCTCCTATTTGATAACTTGGTCCTGCACTCCTACAAGTATTTTGTGAAAACGGTATTCGTGTATTTGGTGCCTCGGTCACTCATTACGATCTTGACGTTGTTGCTTGTTTCCCTCTTGATCTGGGAAACAAACCTTTGGAATGTGTCTATAGTGTCGGGCTTGATCTTGATACATTTGATAACTTGAAATCTTAAACAATCACCTTTAAACAAGATGAAATATAGAGCACCTCCCACTAATGGGGTGCTCATGGGACCACAAAGGTTAGAATGGATTAAAACGCTCGATGTCTTTGATTGTGCCTTGAATTCATGATTGGAAAAGATGCTCGGTTGTACTTGTTGTAAGCACATCTAGGGCAAAAAATCAAGGTTCAATTATTTAGTACTTGACTACTAACTATAGCATGTGAGGCCATCTTTTGAATTGTGGTATGGTTAAGATGTGCAAATCTTTGGTGCCAAACATGTAGGGTTTGTTTACCTGCAATTACAATGGGTATGTCAAACAAAATAGTGGCTAAAGCAGTAGTTTGAGGCAGTCTCAGACTGGACAACTTTGATATTCAATTGATGCATTCTACTGTAAATCACACTAGACATAACAACCTTTCCATCTTCTAGCAACTGACACCTAGTGTTTGTATAGAACATATTATTATTTTTTTGAGTCACAACATAAGACGAAAATAAATTGCAACCTAAAAGAAGGGACATGAATTATCCCTTTAAGAATGTCGAAACTGTAGTCATGATCATGCTTGATCTTGATTACAATGTCTTTGACACTTGCAACAGTAAGCATTGCCCTACCAATGCCTTGAACTAGTCGTTGTTCGTTTGAGACATCTTGGTATGTCAAGAAATAAACTTGGTTATTTGTCATATGTTCAATACATCTATTGTCTACGTACCAATAAGCAAGATCCGAAGGTATGTCATTCAAGGCCGCTATAAAAGCCTTGTGACTAGGATATTGTTTATTTGAGTTATTACTGTTGCCTTGGCCTTGATTCTACAACTTTTGATGCTTCTTCTGCTCTTTTTCACTTGTTGTGCATTCACGCCCCGAGTGTCCTAGTACATAGTACTTCCAACACATGGTGTTCTTTTTGTGGTCATTGATCTCTTTCCGACAGGTTGTATGTTGCTCAGGGGTATATTCGGGACTCTTGTTGTTAGCTATTGCAATGTATACTGCCGTTGCGATGACTTCATCGATTCTAGACTTTAGGATACTCTCGGTTTGGAGTAATTGGAGTATTAGGTTATACATTTTTGTAGTATCGAGCTGTTGAACCCACTTGGTAGATTACATAGAATCTTAGAGATTACTACTTGTTTGTTGAATATGGTGTTTCCTCGTGCAGCTAACTACTATACTATGACATCGAGTTTGCCTACAAAATCGGCTATGCTATCATTTGGGTTCATGACACACTTATAGAATTCCTGTTGGAGAGTGTGGGTGTTCTCCAAACTCCAAAGCATTACGCTCAAAAAATAGTTTGAGTTTATCACAAATTTGTTTGGACGTAATGCAACTAGTGACGTGTTTTAACATACTCTCATCAATAACTTGGTAGAGGATACTTACAACTTGATTATCTTTCTTCCGCCATGCAACTTCAGTTTCATCGTCAATTGTATCTATTGGTTTGACTATGGAACCATCGACTATGTCATGAGTTCCCAGTCTAAAAGGACTGCTCGTATTTGGAATTTCCATATGTGGAAGTTATTTCCTTTGAAACAAGAAATACCTCCGATATCACGACTATCAACCACGACACCGAAGTATCTTTAAATGAGAAGATCTGTTCTAATAATAAAGATTAAAAAGAAAAAAATGGACAAAAAGAAACAAAAGGCTTACAACATAACTTGGTTAGGAAAAAGAAGGACCCATAACTTGGTTGTATACTTGTATGATATAGATCACATACTACGCTAGATTGATTTAGTACTGAGTGGCTCTTACACATAATAACAAGTACTTGTGTACTCTTGCAAGAAGTTACATATATTATTCTGCAATATACCTGACAGTCTGATACACACACAGTCACCTCTACACCAAACATGGGTGCAGAGTATACTCCATTACGTTGCAGTTACCGCTAGCTACTGTGAAGTAAGAAAGAAGATATGAAGCACAGGAAGAATATTACATTCAATTAATAATTAATGATAATGACAACACTGTTCTTGTTCATATAGTATGACCCTACGACCCTTCAACACGATATTCGTTATTTTGGGAGAATTCCATGATTTTGGGAGTATGCAGTTCAGGTCGGTTTGTGCTGATCTGAATCACAGATTGGGAAACTGGAATTTTCAAATGGCCATAACTTACTCAAATTTTGTCCAAACTGGGCATATGAGGTGTTTTTTGACATCTACAAAATTTGTAGATGTCAAAAAACACCTCATATGCCCAGTTTGGACAAAATTTGAGTAAGTTATGGCCATTTGAAAATTCCAGTTTCCCAATCTGTGATTCAGATCAGCACAAACTGACGTAAATTGGGAGATAGGAAAACTCCCAAAATAATGAATATCGTGTTCTTCGACTAACGTAATGGTGTGTCTTCTCACTATACAGATAGATGTGTCTATTCAATCTACAGTTACTAAACTGATTACGTTAAGTGATCTAACACTCCCCCTTCAGCTGCAGAGCTGAATTCTTTAATTTAAGCTTGGAAATGGTTTTGAGCTTCGAAGTGTAGTAGAATCCCCCTTGACTTCGATGCAGGAGATGTTTTAATTACTGGTGCCATTGAGGCAGTTGTGAATTTGTGATGTTTAGCTTTGGATAATGATTTTGTCAAGATATCAGTCGTCATTAATGAAGTTGGAGTGAACTCCAATCGTAGAATTTTTGAATTAACCTTTTCACGTAGAAAATGGAATCTCATATTGATATGTTTAGATCTGTCGTGGAACTTGGGATTTTTGCTCAAAGCTATACACGACTGATCGCGGCAATAGATTATACTTGGTAAGTTGAGAGCGTATCCAAGTTCGGAAATGAGATTTTGTAGCCACAAAAGTTTTTTGGTAGCTGTTGCAGCAGCGATGTATTCTGCTTCAGTGGAAGACAGAGCAACTACAGGTTGTTTACGGCTTTGCCATGGAAGCAGGCACGATGAATTAAGTTGAAACAGATAGCCGGATGTTGAGCGACGAGTATCGAGATCGCCTGCCCAGTCTACGTCGCTCCAACCTTGTAATATGAGAGGTGAAGACGAAGAAAATTTAATGTTGTTGTAAGTAAGTCCACGAGTCATGGTTCCACAAAGATATTGAAATAGTCGTTTGACTGCAATCCAGTGGATAGGAGCGGAATTTGCCATGAATTGTGCTAGGTGGTTTACAGCAAATGCTAGATCCTACCATGTCTAAGTAACTAAATATTGTAAGGAACCTTGTGCCAATGGCGTTTTTATATGGAACCTTGTCCATTAATAAGCGGTCATCTAGAGTAAGGTTTTCACTTTGTTCTTTGGAGTATCGGATTCCTGTTTTCAAAGGTGTACTAACCGGGTTGCATTGCATCATATTGAACTTTGTTAAAATATCTGAGATATATTTATCCTGTGAGAAAGTTAATGTTTTTGTTCCACGATCACGGTGGATTTGCACGCCCAAAATATAGTCAAGTTCTTCATTATCAATTATGGAATTTTTTTGAGATAATAAAGCTTTGTAGGCACAGAGATATTGGAAATCATTTGAGATGAGGATTATATCATCGATATACAAACCTAAGAATATCAATAACGAGTTGGATCGTTGGAGATAAATATTATTGTCGAATTTGCAACGTATAAATCCTTGACCAGGGTTGTTCGCTGCGACAGCGCGACAGACAGATGTCGCGTGACGTCTAGTAGAGCCCGCGCGACGTCATGAAAAGTCAAATTTACCTTTGACTTTATATAAAATTACCCCCCTCCAGCTGAATGCCATGTGGCATCTACATGGCAAACACAAGGGGCGCATACGGGTACTAGGTGACTACATGTAGGGGCGACTGCATGTAGGGGCGACTGGAGGTAGGGGCGACCTCTTGTAGGAGTGATTTGTAGTGCAATTCAAAACTGCCACTTCTGCTGCAGTCATCCAAGAAAATAGAAAAAATAATTTTTGGAGAATCTAACCGTAAGATCTTGTACTTAAGTTGTCTAAGATCATGTGGTAAAAATTTCATAAAGTTTGGCCATATAGATAAGAAGATATTAGCATTCAAAGTTGGAAAAAAAAATTGAACTTTGGCTTGCAATTTCAGATGACTTTGACCACCATTTGTGGAAAAAAATTGCACTATAAACTCTAAATTTTAAAAAATTATGTTGAAAAATTGAATTGAAAGTTTAAGCAAAAAATTTCAATAGAAACACACTTGATTTTCATTCTTTAAGAAATTGTTGAATAGAAGTTGGTCTATGATTGAATGAAAAACTAAATTGTTAATAGCTCTAAGTTGGAATTGAAACACAATAAGCACAATGTTGAGATTGTTCTAGTAGACAAACTTAACTATATTAAACAATTTTAAAAAAAGTTGTATAAATTGCATTAAAAAATATATCATATAAGATGTTTTTTCAAAAAATTGTTTAGATTGTCTAAAAGACAAGATTGTCCATAATTTTTTCATTGCTAGTCCAAATGGAATGAATCAAAGCTTCACATGTAGACAAAAATATAATATTTGAGGGAAAAAAATTTAATATTAATTGACTTATTGTAATTTTTTTGTTGCTTGCTGACCTCTATTTTCAGCTTAGGCCTTAGGGTGGCATAAATTTTGCTTTTGGACACCAATTGAAGAAAAATTTATATTCTTACAAAGATGATGTACTCTTCTATCCTCCAAAAAAGTTCAAAAAATGAAAATGAAAATTGAGACTATATGCACCTACTTGAACTCTTTAAAGTCCTTCAAAAGGACTCAAGTTGGTCCTTTAGGGGTTAAACTCAACTTTATTTTTGTACACTTTTACACACATTAGTTTAGAAGCAAATAAATTAAAGTACATTGTTTGGAAAAAATTACAAAATATTTGCACAAAAGAATTCAAATTCAAGATTCAATACATAGACCTTGGCACCTAGCGTTTTGAATATTTAATATTTTTTCTAAATGGCACATCATATAAAAAGTGGTTAATATATTTACTTTCCTTTTCCAAATTTAGAAGCATGAAATGTGACCTATGTTTTTATTTGTACTAACATAATAACAACATACCCTATTACAAAACATCAATGCGATAAACAACTTCAAGGGCTTTAGCAACCATGAGTAGCTTTACCACCTATCTACATATTAGTTGCTTCTTTGAATCAGGTTCAATGACTATACCCACCTTCCTCACAAAGTACCTCATTACTAATGTGTTTTCAAATATTCCATTGTCATATTTGAGTAGTTGCGTGGATGAGTGTCTCTATAGTAGCACCTGCGGCCTTACTATAGGTAACTAAAATCAAAAGAGTCCTTTTATTGTTGACTACATCGTCAAACATTTGTTTCTACTTCGGATCTCTCATTAAAAAGCGTATAATCTCTGTCCTCACTTGTTGGTGCCCAACTTTGAATTAGAAGCACATGTCATTATGTCACCATATGTTTAGTGATGTCAATTTTAGTTGCCCCTAGAAACCCCCAAACGGCCCAAATTTGTCAATTTTTGGACAAAGGGAGGGCCATTCTTTCCACCTTCACCCGCAGTTGCCCTTTACCCGAGGTCGCCCTTAAGAAGTCACCCTGACCCACGTTCTCCTCCATGAGAGCTCGCCCAAGACCCGAAGTCGCCCCTAGAAACCCCCAAACGGTCCAAATTTGTCAATTTTTGGACAAAAGGAGGGCCATTATTTCCACCTCCACCCGCAATCGCCCCTTACCCGAGGTCGCCCTTAAGCACTCGCCTTGACCCGCGTTCTCCTCCATGAGAGGTCGCCCAAGACCAGAAGTCGCCCCTAGAAACCCCCAAACGGCCCAAATTTGCCAATTTTTAGACAAAAGAAGGGCCATTCTTTCCACCTCCACCCGCAGTCGCCCCTTACCCGAGGTCGCCCTTAAGCACTCGCCCTGACCTGCATTCTCCTCCATGAGAGGTCGCCCTTAAGCACTCGCCCTGACCTGCATTCTCCTCCATGAGAGGTCGCCCAAGACCTGAAGTCGCCGCTAGAAACCCCCAAACAGCCCTAATTTGCCAATTTTTGGACAAAGGAGGGCCATTCTTTCCACCTCCACCCGCAGTCGCCCCTTACCCGAGGTCGCCCTTAAGCACCCGCCCTGACCCGCGTTCTCCTCCAGGAGAGGTCGCCCAAGACCCGAAGTCGCCGCTAGAAACCCCCAAACAGCCCAAATTTGTCAATTTTTGGACAAAGGAAGGGCCATTCTTTCCACCTCTACCCGCAGTCGCCCCTTACCCGAGGTCGCCCTTAGGAAGTCGCCCTGACCCGCGTTTTCCTCCATGAGAGGTCGCCCAAGACTCAAAGTTACTTGAAAAACGCATTGGATTGCAATTTTTGGCTGATGAAAGTAGAAATTGACAACTTCATTATAGTCAGTTACTTTTGTTTTAGTTTGCTAGGTACATTAGTGGACGTACCTTGTTAGGTGAGCTAAGTAAATGGACCTTGATGAGATCAGATTTCATAGCTTTGACACCTAATCTCATTTATTAGAAATGAAAGCTCTTCTAAAAATCTAGTTGCTTTAGATTCTCTATAGTACTACTTGTATTTGATAATATCTTGTTTGATCTATTAATTAGCTCTAGTATATAAATTTTATGGCAAGATGTCATCTTCTATTGAACACTCAAGTTTTGCAAACATGCAATTTTGTTAAATATATATCAATGGTTCATTTTCATTTATTCGATTGGGATTACATGATATGAAATAAATCAAATAAGAAAGATCATACATATCTCTCCATCTATTTTTTTGTATTTTAGAAATCATTTGATAAATTATACACTTATAGAATGACTATTTGAGATTTGTTTAAATCCGTAGGGGAAATTTTAATTTTAATCTCTTCCCCACTAATTTAGAAGTGAATATGGTAAATAATTCATAAGTACAAAGATGTTTGGAAAATCAAGAAAATTAAATGGGGAAGGTATTGCAAATATTTTCATGCATTATTTTGTATTTTGAAATACACTTCATAAATTATAGACCCCTTTAGTAGGATAATTCGTTGAAATTTGCATAAATTAAATCAAAAGGGGAAGTTTTCATTTAAATTCCTTCCCCACTAATTTTTTAAGTTAAAAATGAAGGTGGTAAATAATTCATAAGTACATAGATGTTTGGAGAATCAAGAAAATTAAATGGGGAAGGAATTGCAAATATCTTCATGCATTATTTTGTATCTTGAAAAACAATTTATAAATAATACACCCATAGGATAAGTCTTTGAGATTTGCATAAATCAAAAGGGGAAGTTTTAATTCAAATCTCTTCTTTCTAATTTTTAAATTAGAGATAAAGGTGGTAAATAATTCATAAGTAGTTGAGTACAAGGATGCTTGGAGAATCAAGAAAAATAAATGGGGAAGGTATTGCAAATATCTCCATTCATTATTTTGTATCTTGAAAAACAGTTGATAAATAATACACCCATAGGATGATTCTTTGAGATTTGCCTAAATTAAATAAATAAAAAGGAAGTCTTAATTCAAATTTCTTCCGTCTAATTTTGAAGTCAAAAATGAAGGTGGTGAATAATTCATAAATAGTTGATTACAAGGATGCTTGGAGAATCGAGAAAATTAAATGGGGAAGGTATTGCAAATATCTCCATTCATTATTTTGTATTTTGAAATACATTTGATAAATAATACTCCCATAGGATGATTATTTGAGATTGCATATATTAAATCAAATAGAATAATTCTTATTTAAATCTCTTTCTTCTAATTTTTAAGCTTGAAATTAAAGTGGTAAATAATACATGAGTATGATGAATTGATGATACTTGGAGGATAGTGAAATTCAAAATGGAAAGCTCTTTCTAAAATCTACATTTTATTATTTTGTATTTTAAAATCTACTTCATAAATAATACCTTCGTAGGATGACTTTTAGAGATTTGCATAATTCAAGAGGAGAAGCTCTAATTTAAATCTCTTTCCTCTATTTTTAAATTTTAGATGAAGGTGGTAAATTATACATAAGTATGATGATGCATAGAGAATAGAGAAAATCAAATAAGAATGTTTTTATACAAATCTTCAAAGGGTGTTCAAATTTAAAATCCACTTGTTAAATAATACACTGATAGGATGTTAATCTCTAAATTCTCATTGTCTTCACAAGGGGCAAATGGATTTTGGCCAAGTTCCTATATGGTCAAATTTTTATGAAAAGATAGGAAAAAAAAATTAGCTTTCTAGGAATGTAATTTTAATTTTAATTGGTGCCTAGGAGCAAGAGTTATACAACAATTAGCTTTGATCTAAATTAAATCATTTGGATGAGCAAAAACAAATCTTGAAAAATTTGAATTAAAAATTAATTTTTTTTCTCATATATTTTATTTTATTTTCATATGGAAAGCTTTTATTCATTTCATTTGGATTTATGATATGAAGAGGTTGCCAAGAAGTTGTAGAGCATCTTGTTTTGCAAGCAATTATAATATTGATTTGTAAAATATAGGTATAGGATTTGTTTTTGAGTTCAATTTTCAGAAAAATTCAAAACAAATAGGTCCACCAAATTAACATTGATTGTTAGAACAATCTCACCATTGGAATTCGTGAGTTTTAATTCCATCTTAGAGCTATTAATGATTTAGTTTTTCCCTCTATGATACCTTCTTCTACTAAATAAATTTTTAAATAATGAAAATTACATTATATTTTAAACTTTTATTTTTTCTATATTTTCAACTCAATTTTGAATGATGAAAAAAAACTAAATTCAAGATCTACAATTCAAACTATTTAAGTTAAGAAGATTTGAAGTCTTAAACTAGTTTGCCATTGTGCCAAAAAAACACAATTTCTTCACTTTGAATGCATTTATCTTGCAATCTATGTGGTCAAAATGTCTGAAATTTTTTCCATGCATTCTCAAACTATTCTATTGCAAGATCCTATGGTAACATATGGAAAAAAAATACCATTCTAAATTTTTTTTCTCTTTGCAATTTGCACAAAAATGGCAGTTTTGAGTGTTTTTTGACAATTGCAACAAGGAGGTCACCCCCTTGGACCAGAGGTCGCCCTAATTTTAGAACCCGTACTCGCCCCATTTGTACTTGCACGCGCCCCCATCCGCGGTCGCCCAAGGTTGAAGTACATGCGCCCCTACCTGTAGTCGCCCAAGTTGGCTTTCCATGTCATTTTGTAAACCTTGCCACGTAGGCAAAATCTATTTACCTTGGGGTAAATTTTTTTACCCCTCCGTGACGCAATGTCAAGTAAACTCAACACTTGGTGACACGCGACACGCGACGTCAGACGTCATACACGACGCCTAAACCCAAAAATATGTCAGACAAGACAACCCTGTCCTTGATTGATTAAAAAAAAATCAATTTCATCATACCAATCACGAGCGGATTGCTTTAGTCCGTAAAGCGATTTTAGTAGGAGACATACTTTATGTTTGTGGCCATGTTGTATATATCCTTCAGGTTGAGAAATATATATGGTTTCTTTTAATGTTGCATGTAAAAATGCGGTGATCACATCCATTTGGTGGATGTGATAATCGTGAAGAGCAGCAAGTGCTAATAAAAGTTTGAGTGATGTAGTTTTAATCATTGGTGAGAATGTGTCGTTGTAGTCGATCCCTTCCTGTTGAGTAAAGCCTCTAGCAACAAAATGTGCCTTATAACAAGCCAGTGTTCCGTCAGAGTGGTATTTTCTACGAAAGATCCACTTGGTGCTTATGGTGGAGCGACCAGGTGGAAGATCGACTAATTTCCAGGTTTCGTGTTTTATTAAAGAATCATATTCCTTGTTCATTGCTTATTGCCAATGATGTGAATCAGGACTTGATAATGCTTCTTGGACATTGTTTGGTTTAGAAACCTGGGTCATGTAAGCATAAGCAAAAGATGTTTCATTGTGGAACTTGGTAGATTTCCAAGTGCCTTTACTAGATCTTTGAGAAGTTCGTCAAGGAGAATGTATTTGTCAGAGGTGAGAACGCAAGTGGGGTGATATATTTAATTGGTGTGGGCTATTTGGAGGTGAGGATTGATCATTGTGCTGAGATTCCGATGTTTGTGGTCGTGAGTTGTTTGGTGTAGTTGGTTGTGACTTATCTGAATCATTATCAGATGGTTGACATTGTTTGTTGGGCTCCAGTTGCTGTGGTTCCAACTGTTGTAGCTGTTGTTGCTCAATTTGTGAGCTAATTTGATTATTGATTATATAAAAGTCATCAAAAGTTGACTGGGTAGATGAAGAGGAAGAATCATTCTGTACGTTGCCTGCTTTTGATAATATATTATCTTCAGCAAATATAAAGTCTCGACTAAAAAATAGACGATGAGATTCTACATGATATAGTCTGTATCCTTTTATTCCAAATGGCTCATCGTATCCAATAAAGATACATTTGGAGGCTTTTGTTTCCAACTTACTATATAACTATTCAGGAATTTTAGAGTAAGCTGGAGAGCCAAAAATACGTAGGTGACTTAAGTTAGGTTTTATGCCTGTCCATAATTCAAAAGGAGTAGCATGACTTATTCCAGATGTATAAGAACAATTTTGAAGATAACAGGCCGTTTGAATTGCTTTGGCCCAATATGAATTGTTGAAGTTGGCTATGTGTAGCATACTTTGAGCTGATTCTATGAGGGTTCTATTTTTACGTTCAGATACCCCATTTTGAGATGGATTATAAAGATTTGCTAAGTGGCGTTGGATTCCATGATCCATGCAAAAAGTATTGAAACTAGTAGAAGTGAAATCACCACCATTGTCCAAACGTAAGAATAAATTTTTCTTACTTGTTTGATTTTCAACTAATGTTTTGTATTGAATAAATTGATTGAGAGCTGCTGATTTCTATTGTAAGAAATAAACATAGGAATATCTTGAATAATCGTCTATAAATGTGATAAAGTAAAGAGCTTTACCAAATGATTCAGTGCGCATAGGACCACAGAGATCAGTGTGTATTAGAGCTAATAATTCAGTGGCTCGAGTGACTGGGTCTTTAGAGTAGGGTAGTTTGTGGTGTTTGCCAAATATGCATTCTTCACAAGTGGAGATCGTAGATCGTAATGATGGAATGGCTGTGACCAGGTCTTATGATTGCATAGTTTTTATTGATCGAATGTTAAGATGACCAAGGCAATGATGCCAAGTTATAGTTTCAAGGTCAGATTTTGAAAGAGTTGTGGCACTATAGGCTTTAATTGAAGGTGGCATGCCAATTCCAATCGGGAAAAGATTGTTGTCTTTCTTAACTTGGAAAGCTATTCTGTGATGTGTAGTTGGTGACTTTGATTTGATAATACACTGATCTTTGGTGAAGATCACTATAGTGTTTCCTGTATTAGTAATCTGTGCTACAGATAACAAATTCTTTGCTAAACCAGGGACGTGTAGGACATCTGGAATAGTTAATAGTTCGCTTATTTTAAGTTGTAAGATTATGGAGCCGTAGCCGAAAGCTGTATGAAAACTATTGTCACCTAGAAAAATTGTTTTAGGATGATCGAGTAAATGATACTCATAAAAGAGATTTTGAATTAGCGACATGTGTTGACTAGCCCTTGAGTCTAGATACCAGAAGTCGGAAATAGTTGAGTTACTGATGGTTGCTGAAAAGAGGTGCAATGGCTCAATCTGAGGTATAATTGTTATTTTGGAATTTTCCATTTGCTAAGTCTCTTTTCTTCTTTCTGTAGTCAGGAGCTTTGTGTCCTGGTTTTCCACAATAATGGCATATAATTGTTGTTTTTTGTGAGGAAGAATTCCTATTAAATTGATGTGATGAATTTGGTTTGGAAAAATTAGATTTCCTATATCTTGATTGGTATGGTTTGTATTGTGAGGTTTTAATAAATTTTCCTTTAGCACAAAATGCATTTGTTTTAGGAGTAGGAAGTTTTGACGTGTTAATAGAATTTTGTTGAAGTATGTTTGATAACAAGGTATGGAAATTGAGGTCGGGGATGCCACCTTGCGTTGTAACAAAGGCGCTCCAGAAGTCTGATAAGGCTCCAAGTAATAAATTGACTTGTTGTACATCTGTAAAGATGCAGCCTGAAATTACAGCTTCTTGCAAAGTCGACTGCCAAGACTCTAGGAAGGCAACAACATCGTCAGAGTCGATCATGGACATGCGGCAAAGTTGTTTGTGGAGATGTACTTGGCTTGCAGTGTTTGATTATTCATACAGTTGTTTTATTCGATCCCAAACTACTATTGAGGTTGTGAGTGGGTGATTGCAAGGAACACTTGTCCTATTTCTTGTCCTCTTGCCCTTAAAAATTGACTTTTTGCTCATAACTTTTGCGTTGTTTGTCCATTTGGCATGAAATTTGGAATGAAGGTAGATGCTAAAGTTACAGACCTTGAGTAATTTTTAAAAAAATTAAAAAATTAGTTTACTATTTTTAATCTTCTGCCAATTGGGTGTCTACCTTGGCCATTTTGGAGGATTTTAATCCTATTTTTGACCCAAAAATGCGAATTTGAAGCCACAAATTGGACATGTTGGAGGTCTACTAACATTAAAAGGGTTGACGTTGACTTTTTATGAAAATAGCATCATGTCGATTGCACACATGGGGTCAAAGAGACCTTTTTTTGCGCGAAAGCTATGAAGAGGGAAAAAATTTCCTTCATGAATTTTTTGGTGCAATGCAAGCGCAGTCTTTACTATCTAAATTTCTTTTTTTATGGAATTTTTTTGAATTTTTTTTGAATTTTTTTTGAATTACTAAAAATGAAAATCTCTACAAACTCCTTTTCTACTATTTTCTGCTCCTAGTGGCTTCTGCAATACTTTGTAGTAGTCTGTAGTATTGCATAGTACAACATAATACTAAATCAACGGTGTAGATCTGCAGTCGCCTTCAATCAATGGTGCAGATTTGTCGAGGCGCTTCTAAAACGTAGTATTAGTAGTATTGCATAGTACTGCCAGTCCTATGGCCAAAAAACACAGTTTTGAACAAAAAATGTGAAGTGTTTTTTGCAACTACCCGTGGGCGGAAAGTGATCAGTTGCTTTTCTCCGCAATATAGGAGAATGTCAGAACAAGCTTTAGAATCTTTAAATCGCCATGCTGCAAGGCGTGCGACATCAGATTCTGGAAGAGTGACCTCCGTACCGTCGGCTATGGTCCATAATCCGGATCGCATTAGCAGCATCTCAATTTTGATGCTCCAAGTCGAATAGTTAGCTGCAGTTAAAAGTGGTATTGAGTACACTTGGGGAGTTACGGTAGAAGAAGCCATGATGTTTAAAGTACTTGATATATATGGAAAGGTACTGTTACAGAAGAATCGTCCTCAAAATATTGAGGATTAATTTCATTAAATTGATTGGCTTGGTTTATTATATCAATAAGAGAGTTCGGTGTGTTAGAAATTCCGTATGGAATGATTTCTAAATTTGGATTCCAAGGTAGTCCAAAGTCTTCAGATTCTTCAGGTGCTACTTCAATTGGTTGTTGAACAGATCCGTCTTCGAGATTGAGTTGGAAGAATCTGTTCGTATTGCGAATTTGATTTTCAATTTTGATTCTCTCTTCATCTGCAATCAGTAGATCGAAGACGTCTTCACTAGATCGTACTTCGCCCTTGGGTGTTGCAGGGAAGCACATATTTCTTCAATGGGTGCTCATCGATTAAGACTCATCAATCGAGGTTCATCGACAAAGCTCTGATACCATGTTAAGTAAGAGAGAAGACATGAAGCACAGGAAGAATATTACATTCAATTAATAATTAATGATAATGACAACACTATTCTTGTTCATATAGTACAACCCTACAACCCTTTGACTAACGTAATGGTGTGTCTTCTCACTATATAGATAGATGTGTCTATTCAATCTACAGTTACTAAACTGATTACATTAAGTGATCTAACAGCTACAAACTCACATACTTCAACATGACTCACGCATTAGAGAGACAGTACTAAGCTACAATACTATTCTAAATACCCACTATGCTAAGCGGAAATTAAGAACCACTAACGGACCGTCACTTCAGCAGTTCAGCTTCCAAATTCAAACGCTGCTCTGCTGGCTCCGCTTGGATGTAGTAAGTCATCTAGTGCTGGTCATTTTACATCCAACAAAAGTGACAAATGGTTTAATTTGTGCATGTACCATGATGAAGTGTTGACGACTTGTTTCCTATAGTCCAAGTGGTACCATGGTCGTTCCAAATTTATAGCTTAGTAAAGGCCGAAAGTCAAGCTTCAAAAAAACCTGCAAGTAGAATTTGCATAGTAACCGGTGTCACAATCGAGAGGATGTAAAGTACTATGTTGAAATGATATCTAGTGCAGCTGAACAACATAGTCTAGGTGGCAAACCAATAGTCCAAATCCCTATCCTTCGCTCTCACTGAACTACCAAACCCTACACCCCCAAAAGTCAGTCCCATCTATCCCTCTGAGTTCTTCCATATCCACGCAAATAACCGACAGCATTGAATTGCAGGCAGTCAATTGGTGATCATGAAATCACCAGAAATAATTGGATATATTGAAACCTTGCACAACGTCTACATACACACGGTCATACTTGCAACGCACGGTAGAGCGGAGCTCATCAATGAGGCGATTCCAATGGGACCCAAGCTGACCAACGAAAATTGTGTTCGTTTTCATTTTGAACTACAAACCTTTTTTTCTTTCACTCTCAAATATTGATTTAATCCTTGTATTTCAGATAAACAAATAATTGCTCACTTGAAAAATTATAATCATGCCAGGCGAAGAATATCAATAGATATCGTGCCCAGGCCGATAGTGCCTACGTGAAAATCGTGCATCATGCCATATTATCCAATTTTTTTTTAAAAGAGTGTTCACGCTCCAGCACTTCACGGGATTGACATCCATGCATTAGTCGGTCTCAGCGTCCTTGCTCTTCCTGGAGAGCAGAGCCTGGATGGCATTGTATTCTAAGTAGTCTACGGTGTGCATGTTTCGGTATCTCCCCGGTACGGTGCATCTCAGATACAAAGTTGTAAACTCTGGCTTCCCATATCTAGAAAGTGCAGCTTCACTGGCGTAGAGCCGTAGACATCCCACGAACCCTTCACCGTGCACTAACTGATTTGTTGCAAAAATTTGCAATGGAAGTGAAGTATGCTTGCTGCACGGTCCAGGAATGAAATGGACTTGGTCATTGGTCATTGGCCTCATGCTTACTATCCCGTATCTAGGACCAATTGCAATTTGTGGACGTCGCGAATCAAAGAAAGCTCTTCAGTTCGAGTCATGCAGATTTGCTCATCAGTAGGCTCGATCTTCTGGCCATCATGACGTAGATAGCGTATAGAATCGCGAGCACGCAAGAAATTTCCTTATCCTTGTGCGCCAATCTTCAGATTCGATCGATCGGGAACGATGGGGTTGCATGACCATCTTACGATCAGGCTCTTACTTCTAACAGTGTGCATGATCCATGGCAGTTACATCCTTGTGGAAGCTCAAAACACCAGCTTTAGCTACCTCCCCTTCAGCTCCCCAGACAATTTCTCAATGGTGGATGACGTTCAATATTTTAATGTGTCAAGGTCATTTGTTTTGAACTCGGCGGGATACTCGCTGGGAATTGGCAGTTGCGGGAGGTTGTATTACGAAGACAGGGTAAGGATGAAGGATGCCGCAACTGGTACAGTGGCTTCTTTCAACACCAGCTTCACATTCTCCATCTTAAGTTTAAACTCTGATGAATATGGAGTTCTTCATGGAGATGGACTGGCTTTTTCATTCGGTAGAAACAGCAGCAGTGTTGTGGGGGAAGTGAACGGGGGCGGATGGTTATGCCTCGGGACAGCGACTAGCAATACTCATCTCTTTGCCGTAGAGTTTGACACCTGTCGAAACCCCGAGTACAATGACTCTAGCGACAACCATATCGGGGTCGACGTTAACAACGTGAACTCAACATGGTTTTACAATCTTTGTGGAGGCGAGCTAGTCAATTGCACATATCTTGTCAACGGAGGCTCCTTCACTGCGTGGATCGATTATGATAGTCCGTCCCAGAAGCTTGACGTGTATTTTGAGAATACCTCGTTGATGAATGACGTTCCCAAACCGGCGAAGCCTGTCATCGAGGCAACAATACCCTTAGCCGACCTTCTCGATGAATACATGTACGTTGGCTTCAGCGCAAGTGTCGGACTATATAACGAGGTTCACGAGATTCAAGCTTGGCAGTTTGCGACCTCTGGACTGCCTGAAGTGGTTGCTCCGACAAACTCCGGCACCAGGTCCTCAAGTGGAAAAAAGGCCGGTATCATTGCTGGAGTCGGCGCTGCAGTTGGTGCATTGCTGCTGCTGGCAGGGATAGTAATTGCAAAGCGGCAGGAGAGAGCATCTCACACCGAGCAAGGTACAAACTTTAATCTCGTGGATCAGAACCTTGTGCCGCGCGTGTTCACGTACAAAGAGCTCAGCAAAGCGACCAAGAACTTCAGCAGAAGTGAAGACTTGGGAGCGGTGGATTTGGAGCGGTATACAAAGGGGTTCTCCCCTCCGGTGCCCTGGTTGCAGTGAAACGGATGCAACATGAGAGCAGGCACGGCGAGGAGGGTTTCCAAGCCGAAGCCGCCAGCCTCAGCCAGATTAGGCACAGGAATTTGGTGCAGCTGCGAGGATGGTGCCACGAGGAGGAGGAGCTCATGCTTGTGTATGACCTCATGTGCAACGGCGGCTTGGATGAGTGGCTCTTCCGATTTCCTGAACGAAATGGGAACGCTCGGTCATTACAGTTGCGCTTCGCGGAGTCCCTTCCTCTCATGCTGCGCCACTCCATTCTCAGTGGGGTTGCGGCAGCGCTAGCATACTTGCACGAGAATTGCACGCAATGCGTGTTGCATCGCGACATCAAGTCCAGCAACGTCTTGTTGGATGAAGACATGAATGCGTACTTGGGAGACTTTGGACTTGCCCGCCTCATTGACCACCAAAAGATGGAGAAGACGACCATGATGGCAGGAACATTGGGCTACATGGCCCCCGAGATGCCAGCCACAGGGAGAGCCACCAAGGAATCGGACGTGTACAGCTTCGGTGTCCTGATGCTGGAAGTGATGTGTGGGATGCGGCCGCTTGACGTGAGAGCCATTGATCACGGGGATGGCACATTAGTGGACAAGATGTGGCATGCACATGAAACAGGTAACATTCTTCTGTTGGCGGATCCAAAACTTGGAAGCTTTCCACTTCCGGATGCAGATCCATATGGTGGAATGGAGATGCAAGAGGCATCAGGATTGTTGATTTCAGAGGAAATGGTTGATTTGAACTCCCCGGCGAGGTACACTTCCAATGCGGCAATGGAAGACCAGAAGATGGTGACGAATCTGCTTCACTTGGGCCTTCTGTGCTGTCACCCTCATCCCGAAGATCGACCATCCATGCGACTCGTGTCGCAGTGGTTGCAGGCTTCCGTGAGTATGGAGATGTCTTTAACTCCTTTGCCAGCATGCAGACCTTGTGCACGTTACTTTGGGCGAAGGTGGTCTCAAATGGCAATGATTCGTTCGGTTTCCACGTCTTTGAATTCTGAGAACGTCCAGGATGTTGGGCAAGGATCTTCCCAGTCTACTCTGTCTACCTCTGATGCTTCGGTCGGGGAGCCTGCGAGTATCCAGGCGTCCATCGCCACGGTCTCTTCATCACATTGGGTTTATTCCGGTCGCTAAGCTCAATCCAGTGATTAATGCTTGGCAACAACGAATCTGTGGTACTGCATATACCTTCATTTCTTATAAACTTGATCAATTTCATATTCACTGACATGTACATTTAAATGAAAGCTTGCACCTCCATGCCGATCATCTCTTCCAGAGCACGTTCATGTTAAGTTGTAATTGAATCTTAGCTTGCAATGTTGAAAAGCGAAATTTACGAATAAATTTTTTTTTTTAATTTTTAATCTTAAAATAAAATTAAAAAAATAAAATTTTATAGTGATTACTTACTGTTTTGGTGAGCAGTCAGCCAAGCTCACTGCTCACTATGGGACAGTTATGGAGTGACAGGCCAAGCTCTGAATAGTTTGGCTTGTCACTTCAGAGCAGCCCTCTCAAGGGCTGATATTTCTTCTAATGCTTCACTCTTTCCATTGCTGAAAAGTCATATAATCCAAAAAAGTGCAATCTTGTTGTTGGAGAGAAGCAATGCACTTGTGTTCAATGTCGAAATTTGATAGTGTCCAAAGAATGTTGGGCAAGGATCATTTCAAACCACTCTATAGCCAACATCTAGTGATTTGGTTGGAGGACAGTCAGGACACGCCAACATCTAATTGTCCATTGTCATGATCTCTTCATTGCATTGAATCCCTTTGGGTTACTAAATTCAATCAAGTGATAAATTCTTGCCAAGCCTTTCCAAATTTCATTTGTAGTTGCAAAAGGAAGATTGATCAAATCAAATTAAATATAAAACTTAGTACTTGCAACTTCATTTGATTTGAGTTTTAAGTTTCATGCTCTCTTTTTCCAATGTTCATATTACATGTGCACATTCATAAATTAGGGAAGGCTCCATTTTTTTTAATAAAGCATTGAAATTGGATGTTCATTTGAATTTGGAAGGTTGCAGCTACTCTAATGGAATATATTTCACATTGTTGCAACTTTCAAAGTTGGGTGCACTCACCATCAACTTCCAATCTCTATAACTGGTTGAGGCCACAAACTGAATAGGAAATTTAGTGGCAATTCATTAGCAAAAACTTGCATCTCTAATGGTTTTGCTTGTTAGCCCACTCTAGTGTTTTGGAAATGGAAAGTGAGCAATAATTGTGTGGTCCCATAAATATTCTCTTTGCATTTGGCACAACAAAAATTATTTTTTTGCAATTCATTTTGGAAACTCTACCAAATGTTTTTGTTCATCTCTAAAATACCACATTGTCCTCATCAATGATGTACTTTTTGCTTTTGCACAACAAGACACTTGCCATAGCTAAAAGATCAATAAACAAGTTGGACACTCAAGTGATCCACTTTCCAAACGTTGGGCACGATGTTTTGCCTAGATATTGACTAGATGAGCTTTTGACAACACTATAACGCCTAGTGACGCTCCAATGTCGCTGACGTTGTCACCAACACTTTTTTTTTGCAAAATTTTGCCAGCTTTGATAAGAGAGGAGCTAATACATTGACGTCCCTCCAAATTTAATTCAATGACATGCTGCCATGAACACCAGAGCTACAGTAAAAAAAGCCCTGATTATCACTTTTTTGAAGCAATCAATTTAGTGAACTTGCTGCACAAGACCACTGTGGTTTCCTGCCTCTGAATAAGATTCTGTGTGGACTCACCTCGCAGTCCCTTTTCTATTACCGCAATTGCAGATCGAGATGACCCGCTTTCAAGCTTTGTTGGAATTCTATTAATTCCTTAACTGACTGAGGCAGGAATTGTCAGTGCGGGAAGTACGAAATTGTTCATATCTTCAATGGTTGAGCTTCTGCAATGCTGTAGCGCGAGAATGAGGGTCGAGAACGGTATATGGAATTGTGGGATTTCCATAACTTGGTGGTCGATTCGTTGTGATTGTGATGTTCCATGTTCTCTGTCGATGGGTGTAGCTTATTCTCCTTCGTTAATCTCCAACAGTCGTGTGCGAGTCCTGTGAGGACGTTTCTTTTATTGAACAATTAATAAATTCAGTGATCTGTAATCCGATTCTTGAGTTTTGCATTGCCTCTGGTTATGTGAAATGTCGTGAGATCAGATTGTCGTTGTGTACCTCGAACCTGATTACAGTCTCTTAAAACTTTTTCGTATGGAAGACAAGGATACTGCAGTAGGTTTTGGGGTCGTGAATATATTCTCGTACCTTGCTTGCATAACTCCAATGTAACGAGAGCTCGGTCTGATGTTAGACTGCGAGGGTATTCGTATAGGGCAATGCCCTAGGAGGAGGGCATTTTGGGAAAAAAAGGGCCGACCAGGAGGACGGAGCCCGACGAGGAGGTGCTTTTTTTCCCAAAACGCCCGACGATGAGAAATTGGGGATGAAATATCGAAGTTGGATGAGAAATCATTAATGCCCGATTACGCAGGAAAACCTGCGTAATCGGGCATTACGTTGCAGAAGCCTCCTAGGAAATGAACGGGACATTTCCTGGGAGTGGTTTACAGTTTTGGAATGGCAATTTTCGGGTTTGCAATATACGGTAGGTTGGACTGAGAACCCACTGCCGTAGCTTTTAGCTTATCTATGTGATTTCCATTAAAATAATTTTTGGGGTACCATTCCCCACGTTTCGTGAGATGTAATATTTATAGTTCAAGGATAGTGCAAGCTTGTGATTGAACCTAGTACTTCAAACTTCACCAATTTATAAGTAATTCATACAAGATTGATTTCCAATATTACATAGTTTTGTGCATTGGAATCCTCTGAAAAGTCTTTTTGAAGTGTATTGTTTAGGATGAACAATAAGGTAGGAATACACAAATGTAATAGGAGTTGTTTAGCGACACCTAGTATCTAGTTGCTTTTGGATGTTTCCGTGTCCACTTTTGTGTTAGTCTACGGTCCACAATAGGTGCATCCATGCACTTGTTTCTACAAATTTGTATTATATTCATACAGACTTGGAAAAATACAAAACCAATTTTGTTGGTTTCCTAAACCATTTCCTAAGAAGCACACATCATTTTATTTTGTAGCTACCTTCAAGATCTACAAATAGTGAATAAGTGTCACATTTAGGTGCTTCTACCTTATGGGTTGTCTCACCTTCTTTTCCCCATTCTCAATCTTTAGAGGATGGAGACATGACACTCTTTCCTTGTGGAGGACCCATTCTTTGAAAATTGAGAAGTTTCATTCTTCTCTTCTAGAGATGAAGAATGGGTGTGAATTTTTTTTTGTGTAGAGCAAAGTTTTCACCCTATTGCTTCTAGCTTTCACCTTGCATAGCCCACCTTTTTCACGGATTGCAAGGTTTTTAGTTTTTTTGGATTGCCATCATTTTTACATTCAAATCATTCCATGAATTTCTCGAAGGTCTAAGAAAGCATAGCAATGGTGAAATTGATGGTGGATTGATCAAGAGTCAAAGGCATCAGTGGTTTTGTCACAATTGCAACAATCATTGCGTTTTGTGCAAGGCAAAGGTGCATTAGTTTTGCAATTTTAGGATTTGGTAGTCATTGTCATTTTCTCCTTGTTGTGCAGAGATTTTGTGAAGAGAGCAGAGAGTGACATTGATTGTTGTTTTCAATTACATTTGATGTAATTTTGATTGTCAGTAAAATTTTACTTGATTCCCTTTAGTTTGTGATGTTTTGTTTGTATTCCACTTTGCAAGTAAATCTCTTTCTTCATTCTCCCTTCTCATTCTTAAAGACACAAAAAGGGGGTCACACCTTCTTCATGGCAAATGGTTCCTATTGGCTCCTCTTTTCACTCCATACCTTTTCATTCTTTGTAGAAGTTTCATTCTCTGAGAAGGTGTGACAACCCCTACCACCAATTGAACTCTCTTTGGTTTTGCCATTTCTCTTCCTTTTTTCTAATTGACTAAATCTTGTAATTCTACATGCATGGTGACCGTGTTGGAGTGTCATTCTATTTCTCCTTCTCCTTTAGACTTTAGGAAGGTCCCATTAGGTCCATCACATCAAAATTGAAATGTTAAAGTATTCCTTTGCTATGTCAGTTTTTGACATGTCATAGACAATAAGATGGTGACATGTGTGGCACATGACTTGAATGATTAGTTTTTAATTGACTAACTTGATAGCTTCCACTATATGACACAACACTACTATGGCAATTATTGATGAAGTTCATCATGTCCAAATATCTTCATAGTTGGGTACTAGTCTCAAATGGTGTTCCTCCATTAGGGGAGATTTAAGCTATTTGGGAGACTGTTTTAGGGTTGTTCCCATTGCTGGGAACCACTCCTGTACAATGAGAATATAATAATAAAAAAATTTAAATTTTTTTTTTTTTTTAAATATTAAAATTTTAATAAATAAATTTAAAAAAAAAAAAAAAAATTTAAAATAGATTTTTTTTTTTAAATTATCAGTCTGATGTGGCGCTGACATGGCACTAATAGTGCCATGTCAGATCCAGAAAAAAAAATCCCTAATTGCACCAAAATTGCAAATGGGGGAGCAAAACTGACAACCTTTTAGAGGGATCAGATTTCTTGTAATGGTAGGTTTGGTAGAAAGGCAATAGCTGTCAACATCAATATTGACATGTAGTACGTTCCTCCTAGGATTATTTGTCTCAAGATGAATGGGAGAAAACTAGGTGCTTTGAACATCTTTATAGGACTCATCTTGCATGGACATGTCTTCTATTGGTTTTTGAACTGTTTCGACAATTTGGGGCATTTGAATTCTATTTTGATTTGTATCTCCCTCTTTGATGCCAAGGAGTTCAAAGGTGGTACTAGCAATTTCTAATTGGATTAACCTATTTTGTAGGGAACCATCAATGTCGAATTCTTTGGCTTGTGATATTGGATCAACTATTAAGATCTTGGTTTATAGGATTGACGCTCCACCATCTTGAATCCATCTTCATTTATACCTCAACAAAACACAAATAGAGAGCGTAAGTTGTTTGTAGCTATATGTTGATGATGAAATCCTCATGGATTTTGATGATAGTAGTTGCCTACAAATCTTAAGTATGTACTTGCATTTGGGTATTTATGGGAGGAAACACAAGTTGATTTTAAGATGCCCCGTTTGGGGCAAGTTGGCTCTTCATGGTCGGCCTCTAATCAAAGACGGCAGCTAATGTCTCAAATTTTATACTCTACAATTATTTCAACGATAGCAACAAAAAAATTTGAAACAAACGCGTTGGTGGAGTGAATGGCAACACATAATCTTGTATCTCCTTTAACCATGAAAATCGAGTTTTTTTTATGTCTTAAAAAACAAGAGAAGACGTTCAATTTGACGAGTAAGTGATCAACGTAGATGTCTCCTAAAATCCGTTATAATCAACAAGCAAAAAACGTGCAAAAATCACAAGAAATATGCAAGATTTTAGGTTTTTCTTTTCTAACATCGTAGAAAATGTAGTCTTTAAAGCTCTCCAAAATGCACCACATGTCAAACAAGTCACTGCTACGTAAGCATGACATTTGCGGACAGTGCCACGTAGAATATTTTTTCATCCATCCAATGAGTGATGTGGATTGTCACTTAGACCTCTCTGATTTTTGACGTGGCAGTTGCTTTTGGTGATGTGGCAATTGGTTTTTATTTTTTATTTTTGAGATGTCAAGTTAGACGTTTTTTCAAACATCAATTGGTGCATTCCCTACCCATAAGGCAAGATCAACAAAAAATAATTATTTAAAATAAACTAAATAAACAAAAATTATTGAAATCAACAAGAACTGAAGAAAACTTACCATCTACCATCAAGAGGACTTTTTATGGCAAAATGAAGGAATTCCTTCATTGAAAGTTAATGAGAATAAAAGATAAGGAGGTTATATTTATATTTACTGTCCATCCATGGTGAGACAAAAGATATGGGATAATTAGAATATGGAAACTTGACCATTGTACATCTTGACATTGTTTCAAACATCTAGATGTTGTTTCAAACATCTCAATATTGTTTTAGACATCTGGATCATGCTGTTTCAAACATTTTTCATTGAATACAACTCTTGTTGTACATATCCCATATGGATTGTTTCACTTCCTTCTACCCTTTTTGTATAAAGACCATCTCTTTTCATCCATACTACACATCCATCCATTTTCTTTTTTTTTCAAAGCATGTCATGTGGCTGCCCTTCCCTCAATTTTTTTACATATGGTCAACATTTTACTATAAACCATAGTAATTTTTATTCACCTACCATAGTCAAAATGTATCTACTTACTGACGTGACAATTTAAGTTTTTTTGGACATCCTCCAAAACATTAGCATATCTTAAGTCAATAAGTCATGTCAAATAAAACATTAGCATCACTAATAACATCAACTTAGATTTACAATAATGTGCCAATGTTTTTCGCAACGTCCACAAAAATCTACCTTGTCAAACTAGATTTCCTTTGACATCATCATGTTCTATAGGACATCACGCATTAGTAGTAAAACATAGCCATAAATGTGGACTTCTTATAGTGCCATAAGATTTATTATTATTTGATAGGTACTAGTAGGGAGGCAGCCTCATATTCCACCTTATGTTTGCCCAAAGCTTCATTTATTGTTGAATAGGACAAATTTGTGGCTTCCACTCAATGGAGATTCCCTTGAGGTCTAGAAGCTTGAGACTCCAGTGTAAAGCATTAACGTAGTTGCTAGTTTCTATTACTAACTAATTAGGTTCAGATATAATGCTCAAAACTTCAAGATCTGGATAATCTAACCTAAGCTAGGAGATTATCAACTCACACACTAAGACATATGAATACAAACCTAGACAATCTATAGAGTAGGGATTGGGTTTAGCTAATTGATGGTGTTTCTTGTGTGAGATTTAGCAATGAGGTTTGTTGCAACGCCACAGCGCCCTCCTACTCTTACCATCGTTCCTCCTTCTAATCTAATAGTACTCAAATTTATTATATGAATTTTTTTTAATATATGCATCATAGGCCAAGTTATCCAATTTGGAGGGGCTTTCAATAAAAATTCAAGATTCTTTTATTGTAAATAACTAAATACCTTGAATGGATTTTAATTTTAATTGGAGAGAAATTCTTCTCTTCTTGTATGGATTTTTTTAAATTATACATAGGTGTTTCAATTTTTCATATGTATTGTGAAGTTCTTTTAATAAATATGCAACCCAACATTTTCTACATCTCATTTGATTTAATTTGATCTTCACCTAACTTTTTGGTCCTTTTAATTTGATATAATTTTTGCAAAAGTTGTCTTCTAAGTCATTTTAATGCTTATGACCCCTATATATAATACGAGAGTTGTGTACCCAAGTAAAATACGTGTTGATTTGGTAAATTAGCCCATTTTTTTGTTGTCACTTTTGATGGGTGTGTGATTTTATATGGGAATAAAAAGATTTTTTTTTTTTAAATATTGACAATTAGTATGACATTGGAAATAGTGTACTCTCAAAAATTCAAGCCTGAAAACAATTTCTCTAAACAATATGCACAAAATAGAGAAACTTAAAATTTCAAGCTTACAGATATTTACATGTTTGCATTTCCTCAAAAATTGAAAAACTTTCAAAAAATAAAATAAAATATGACCATAATTTCGACTTAAAGGGGCTTCTAGACAACTAGTTACATCTTGATAAAAAAGAATTCAACAATTTATGTATAGATACAAAGATAGCATATTTTGAATACATGTGCAAGATGGAAAAATACTATTAATGAAGAAATACTATTTATTTAAAAACATTTGGTCAATATATAATATCCTTATAGATGACCTCAAAGTTCAATTTTTTAGCTTCAATTTTCCTTTCTGGGTACAAAATAATACCAAAAATGTCTAAAATGGCTGTAAGGGTGCCATATTGACATTCAATTGGCCAATTAGGTTGTTCTTTTATATAATAAATTATTTCCGATAAATATGAAAAAATTACCTAATGTGTATAATGCTCTTATCTACCTTTGATATGAATTTGGAATCTTTCAGAGGTTTAATCAAAAGTTATGGCAAAAAACAAGAAAAAAATATTGTCGTGCAACAAGTGACAAGAAATAGTATAAGTGTTTCTTGCAATTATCCAATTATCAAACATAGCATTCATCATTCACATTTTGTATGCAAAGAATAGGTATAACATTGGTAGATTACTTATTGAATGTGCTTTGTAAAGTGCAACTTAACCCCTTTTTTTCTTTTATGTTTAGAAGCCCAAAACTACTTCAAAATACACATACCAAAAGCAAGGTCAAGATCTTCATCAATATTTATTTTTCAACAAATCCAACCATAGGATCAATCCTTTGATTAACTTGTTCAAGTACATTGTTTCTAAATTTAAGAATGAATATCTCTACCAATTGCAAGTTCAATGTGCCTAAACTTCAAAATGTAGGCTTTTCAAGCCCTTCCAAAAGGTGAAGTTTTGTCTTCAATATTTAAAAAAAAAAACATGTATATCCTATAACTAGTACATCTAGTCAATATGTTGGAAAACAGGTTGAAAATATAAATATAAAATTTTAACCAATTAACTCTTACATTCATTTCTTTTTAAATTATAAAATGGAAGGTGTTACTGAATGAAAGATAAAACTAATATGCTCATAACTTTTGGAAGAATTTGAAAATTGTTAATCCAAATGGTGAGAATGTTCTTTTAAACAATTAATACCCGTAATTTTTATTTTTTTTTGAAAATTTTCAAAATTGAGAGCAAAAGACAACTTTATATGTTTTTTTCTACCTTCATTGCCCTCAAAATAAAACTCTTTATAACTTTTACCTCACTATTCAAAATTGAATGGTTCAAATGTTTTAGAGTGGATATTAATCTATACAATCTCAAAAAAACAAATAATATTTTTTTAGAATATACTTTTTGTTTCCCGGTTTTGACATTGAAATAAATTTTAAAAATTAACTTTTGCAATCTTTATCAGAATGACATGAAACAAAGCTTCAAACGTAAATTATGATGAGTAGCATCCATCTTGAAAAATTCATGCAAAAATTCCAAATTATGAAGTCAATAGAGCTTACCCTAATTCTCAAAAAGTCCAAAGTGGGCTCCTTGGTCCTTTACCGATTAATGGACAACTAGAAGAATTGAAAGGCAAGTATAGAGATTAATAATGGCATAATCAACAGAATGTGTAGTAACTGGTCTACTTCATTTACGAATTTTTGAAATCGCAAGGAAGGGAATTTCAAATCTGCCAACTTTGACAGCCTCCCGAGGGCTCAAAAATGGGTCTTTGACCCTGAAATTTTTACCACAAATTCCTCTTTAAGTCACTTATATGTGTGCCAAATTTCAAGGACAAATGATATACATAATAAAAGATATTCAAAATCTACCAACATGTGTAGCCGTGAAAAACATTTCACTATTGCCAACTTTGACACCCTCCCAAGGACTGAATTTTTTTTTTTTCTATAAAATTTTTGGCATAGGATCATCTATATGTTGATTACATGTGTGAAAAATTTCAAGTCCAAAATCCTCCCACAAAAATAGATATTCAAAATCTTCCAACATGTGTAATTGTGAAACAATTTCACTACTACCAACTTTGACACTATCCCAAGGGTTGAGAAATTGTTTATTTACCATGAAATTTTTATGATGGAATCATCTCTATGTTAATAAAATGTGTGACAAATTTCAAGTTCGAAAGATTCACAAAAAATAAATATGTCAATTCTACCAACATGTGTAGTTGTGAGAAAAAAAATTTCAGCCCTTGGGATAGTGTAATTTTTTGGGTTAAAACTTTCACATGGATGTAGAAAGTCTTTCTCACAACTACACATGTTGGTAGAATTAGGATATCTTTTTTTCGGTAAGTCTTTTGACCTTGAAATTTGGCATACACTTTATCAATATAAAGATGATCTCATTCCAAGAATTTCATAGTAAAATATGTTTTTTTCAGCCCTTGGGATAGTGTCAAAGTTGGTAGTAGTGAAATTTTTCTTACAACTACACATGTTGGTAGAATTGGCATATTTATTTTTTGTGAATCTTTTGAACTTGAAATTTGACATACATGTTATTAACATAGAGATGATTTCATCATAAAAATTTCATGGTAAATAAACAATTTCTCAACCCTTGGGATAGTGTCAAAGTTGGTAGTAGTGAAATTGTTTCACAAATACACATGTTGGGAGATTTTAAATATCTATATTTGTAGGGGGCTTTTGGACTTGAAATTTTTCACACATGTAACCAACATATAGATGGTCCTATGACAAAAATTTCATAGAAAAAAAAAAAAAATTCAGTCCTTGGGAGGGTGTCAAAGATTGGCAGTAGTGAAATGTTTTTCACGGCTACACATGTTGGGAGATTTTGAATATCTTTTATTATGTAAATCATTTGTCCTTGAAATTTGGCACACATATAAGTGACTTAAAGAGGAATTTGTGGTAAAAATTTCAGGGTCAAAGACCCATTTTTGAGCCCTCGGGAGGCTGTCAAAGTTGGCAGATCTGAAATTCACTTCCCTGCGATTTCAAAAATTCGTAAATGACTGAAGTAGACCTTACTGTACATGGGCGAGGAAGGTGAGTCAGAGAGTTATACAATACAAGTTTCCGTTCCCAACAGTATTACATTCTAGGTCAATCCTCAGACATCTTCGTTGGAAACTCCAGTGCATCAGCATCATCCTTTGCACTCTACTAAGGTAGGAGGCTCATAAAGCAACCCTTTAAGTGCTGGTCGGCCTTTTTGATGGCTTTTATATGCCCGAGTTTTATTTTTCTTTATTTTTCACGTGAAGAAAAATAGATGCGGAATCTAACACAAGTGGTTTCATATTTTTTGGAGCCTTTATGAATTACTTATGAATTTTCAAAGAATTCTGATGTAGGCACCTATTCTTGATCATAGGCCTTGCAATACCTAGACATGTGCAGTCTGAAAAAAGATATGGCTTGACCAAAAACAAGCACTGTGGCGATGTAGCATTCAAAAAGTAATACACAAGGTTTCTAAATATGACCCTTACTAAACTTAAACGGACCCTACATTCTTTTAACATTTGTAAGAAGGCAATTGGACAATCAATTCCCATTTAGAAAAATTAAGTGGACACACCTTGGTTTTGAAATGGACCCTCCCTTGCTCTTATTCCATCCATTGGTGAAGTATAAACCAACATCTAACAACCCTTAATTATGCTCTCACATTGTTGGTAGTCCATTTTAAAACCACTTACTCTCCATTTCATAGCTTCCTACATAATTGTTTGAAGAAGAGGGTCAGAATAAGAGCTTCCTACCTTACTCCACATTCTTTTACAACAAGGGACATATATAAGTGTGGGAACATTACAAGAGGCTCTTAAAATATACTATGGTACCACTAGAAATTAGAAAATACTTAAGGAGTCTTTCACTCTTTAACCCCTAAAGGACGTTGCCTTTGTTCATACAATGACTGTACATAGAGGACCAAAAATTAAAATACAAGTGGCTTTTATTATAGCACAGCGTGTCGTATGGGACTAGTCCAAAAATTCTCTAATATTTAGTTCATATTTGGAATAGTAATCACTTAGTATAGTTCTATAAATGGGCTAGATGTATCCCAAATGTAATCCTCTTGAATTTAAATGGCATATAATACAAGTTTAGAAAGTGTTCCTCACTAATTGAAAATGGAACATTGAAGATAGAACATTAATTACCACTTGACTACTAATTGAAAATGGAACATTGAAGATGGAACACTCATTACCACTTGACTACTAATTGAAAATGGAACATTTATAGCTTCTCATTTGTTTATGATTTTTCGTATGTGCTACGTTGTCCATTATCTTTTCATCCATTCATGCTCCCTGCAACTTTCCATTCTATTTGGATACCATAAGGAGACAAATATTGAATTTCTACTGAATTTTTTTTTCAATTTTGCATTAACCATACTAGACCGTTTAATAGGGTCAATCTAAAGAGTGTGGTCTCTTTAACCCCTAATGACCCAAATAACCACTTTCTAGTTGTTGCCCTTTTTTGTGAATTGTTCATTCTCAAATTTTGAGTTTTAAAAAAAAAAAATAATAATTTCTAAGAAAAGACTATATTATGAATCCAATGGTGGTAGTCTCATCAAATTCCAAGTTAAACTCCACCTTGGGGATTTAAAAAAAAAATAGTGGTGTAGTATAGTTTACAACTCATTTTGGAGTTTTTGGCATGGACTAAAAAGTCAACCAACCAATGTGATCGTTGCCCACCTCAAAAATCTTAGATCCACTATGAAAAGGCTAGATTCAAGGAGCTCAAGGACAAAAGGCAAGTGTTCCATTCTTGTTTTTCTTACAACACTATTCTCATTTCAGTGACTACCTTGGATTGCAAGCTCCACAATGAATTGAAAAATCCTCATAATGTTTTGAAATTTTAAATGAGCATTTTCAACCCTCTCGTCTTTCATTGAGTATAAGAAGTTAATCATTTTGAAATATTCTCATTGAAATATGGTTCTTCAAAGTGTGTTTCTATATTTTCACATTGATCCAAATAAAACTTCAAACTTAAATAATTATATTCTAAACTATGTGGTCAAATAACTAAATTTTTTTGAGGTGCTAACTCTCAATGTGAACTTTAAGATCCTATGGTTACATTCTATCTAATCTCAAGAACAAATGAGCAAACAAATTAGTCAAATTCTTGGCAATTTTGGCCCATTTTCAAAGTTTTGGGTCATTAGGAGTTAAGGATTTGTGTTACTTTAGTGGCTTTCAAACTAGCCACTTCCATTATTTGCAGGTTTTCTTAGTTGGATATTTATTCACCCTGAGGCATGCTCATTTCCTTCAATGACTCTTCCCATGTTGTCATCTACCTCAAGGGGATGCGTAATAGCTTTTTGTTTTTGAAACAAAAGAGCATAGCTCAATGCTAAATTGATAGTGATAAAAATACAATCGGCTGAAGCATAACCAAAGACAAGCTTGGGTAGAATAAAACAATTCACCTACCCAATAAGGTAGACAAGTCTTTTACCACCTTGATTAGCAATCTAAATATCTTGGGACCAACTCCAAGAGGGACAAATATTTATTTTTAGAGGTGTGCACTTGTTTCACAAATCAACCCAAGTAGAATTATAATTTTTCAATTAAAATTATAACTTCTATGAATTTTTGAAGTGGTATGCCCTAAATTACAAAACCACTCAATTATAGAGTGGAGTCATGAACATCCTATAAACAATCCATAACCGCTCTCCAATGTGTCCAATGGTACTTGAGTGTTCACCATTAAAAAATCCCTTGTTAACATTAATGCAGTGATTTTGTATGAACAGATTTGGATGTTTTTTACGATGGAATTCGGCAGCGAATAGAATGGAAGTGGGCTGCTCTACTTTACCGGTGACGACGTCGTTGTGGCACCAGGTCGACAAGTTGCTCAGACCTCTTGCACAAAACCTTGACACTGATCCACTGGTCATCAAACTGCTGAAGGGTTTGAATCTCAGTTTTAGGCGACTTAGCCGAATATCACTACGACACTTCTGCCACGCCGCTTGTGTAGTAAGTAGTAATACGAATATTAAGTAGTATACTCTACACTGAAAAGGTGTGGCCATTCCATTATGGAAAGTCAACAACTCTAGCTCTTCTATAAATAGAAAAACTTGTTCTCATTAATCATAATATATATATACAAAATGCTTAAGTCATCTCTCTCCTATTCTAACAGCTTGCCCATACTCAACTAATCCTTTCCAGATGGCCATGGCGACAACCTTGTGACACCACCTTTCCTGCTGAAAAACACAATGGTTCCTGGCTGAAAATCCAAATTTGCCAATGAGTATTGCCACACATGCAGATCGACTGGACCAAAGATGGGCGCTGCCCTTGCTAAGGGAGGAAGAAATGGGATCGCCAAAAAGGGCATGATGGCCGTTGGGCACCTTGATAGCCCTTGAGGCTGTAAGAGCAAAGAGCACCTTGACAGTCAACTCCCATACCAATTGTGATATATTGATGGCAACTCCAGAAACGGTGAATTACTGATTCTTCGACAGGTACGTGGGCTGCAAAGGGGGCAATTCATGTCAATCTCCTTCGAGATTTTCCCTCTCCACAGATTAACTGCCAACGCGCGATGGTATAGCCCAGCTTCCTTGCGTGCCCTCTTGGGAAACCAGATTTCGTCCCAACCAAAGTTGTGTGAGTCAGGGAGCGCGTGCCCCGCCTGGTGACCGTGACATCGGGCGGTGTATGGTGAGCCCTCAGGAGCTTCCTTCCTGTGCGGGTAGTGTAGTCGAGGAGGCTCTGCTGATCCAGCCACCGGAGACGATCAGGATAGAATGTCAACCTAGATACCTGGTCGTAGTAAAATCTTATCTTGATCTTCTGTGCGTAACAGGTTTCAACTCATCTTCGTGCTTTGAAATTAGAGACGCAGCTTCATACTTTTATTAAACGGTACTCTCATTTTCCTCTAATTAGACCATGCAGTTTAAATTCAAATGGTCACAACTCATGCCCCCTCCTATCGGTCCATTTCAACATTGGGAGCGCTAACTCCTGAACTCAACGTTGAACATTATTTGCATCCTAAACTCAGCAAGGTACCGAAACAAAAAAAAAATTCGTTTCCAAAACAACTTTACAGCCATTTGGTAAAGCCAAACCAACAATGCTAACAGTGGTAATGAGGCCACAGTATTTAGTTTCCAAGAACGTTAATTCTGGACACAACTCGGACACTTTCTCAACTCCCACGGCAATTATATATACCATTGCATCCACTGATCTCGAGCTCCTTCAAGTAACTCCCACCCAGCGTGAGAGTCTCTAAGCACCTGTCAGTGAGCAGAAAGTAACACCGGATGTCGAGAACTTCCAGAAACAAACAATTGGAGAAGATGGACTCGATGCCAGTGTCGGTCAACTGCATGCAGTACTCCACTTGCAAGGTGGTGAGGGTGGTGTGTTTCCTGAAGCGGGCATCGAGAGCAAGGTCGCTCAAAAGTCGACAACCGCCAAGGAGGAGCGGTTTGTACGGACTAGGAGCACTTGCCAGCTGCAATCACGCCAGCGTCGCCCACCTGAGGGCAATCTTCCAGCACTAGGGTTTGCAGGGTGGGTGAGCATGCATAGACGATGCTCTTGGCCCCTGCGCGCGTCTCCTACTTGCCCACACTTGGTCCGATCCAGGACCTGGAGAGACGAGCACCCACAGGGAAGGTAGCAAGCTTTACCCGATGCACCACAAGGCAAAAGGTAATACGTTTCCCACAATTCACTGTTCACAAACGGGTAATATCACTACACCCTGTGGTAAACTGTGAATTCAAGAATTACATGAAACACGAAGAGGCAAAGTTTTGTATCTTTCCCTTATAGTGAAAAATTTTGCAAGGAAACTTTGGTTTTACCATGTGGTTCTTTGTTGAGGACATTATCCCATAAGGATTGTCTTCGTTGAGACTCCCATCAAGTATAATAGACAAGTCTCTCTAACACCACAAGGAAGATACAGGCTTTTCCCTCTTGAGAAAGTGGGAAACCTGAAGGTCTTTCCCTCATGGCACATGTGTAAGAATGTATCCATCTTTCTGCATCATCAGATTAGCTCCTATTATTCACTATGTAGTTGAACAATCCAGTACTGGAATACCATGTGGTAATCCTAAACCATGAAGTTGGTCATTACCATGAGGTAATGGTAAACCATCAATTTGGCTATTACCATGTGGTAATGGTGAAATTTTTACCGCATAAAATTTCCTTCGTATTCGGGGAAAAACCTGGAAATACTTTGTTGAATCCCACATGGGAACAGAGTATACCTTCCTTGTGACCCCTGCAAGCACAGTATGGTCATTATTATTCGTTAGAATGGCGTGTTTCAAAGCACCGAAGTTGTGACATTCAAGAGCACAGAGGATTGGTGTAGATCTGAGGTTCCGAATAATCGTCTGGAAAAGTGCCAATTTTTTAACGAGCATCTTGATACGGTTGGAACAAAGTCTTGAGTACTAAGGCAACCAGCATGTTTGCAGGGGGCAGCTTAGCCCCAGGGATGAAGAGAATGCACAATACTTGCAGACGCTTAATTACAAGGTGGTGGGTGGAAGAGGACAAGATGCAGTTGAAGAAAGCGACCCCCCTTCACTTCATGTGAATAATGTAACATTCATGTGCACAGAGCGCAAAAGAATAAAAGTGGTGCAGACCTGCGGCGCGCGTACTAGGGAAAGTCACAATTTCTTGAAATATCGTAGAGTTTTGCCATTGTAACGAATATGACAATAGTAGCCATTAATGACCTCTATGAAAGTGAAAGACTACAGTAACAGGGTTGCGTAAGTCCTGTGGACCACAGAAAGTGTAGAGTTAGTGTCGAGGACGACAGTTTCAGCTTCTGGGTGGTTGTCAGGTTTCGTGAACTTAAATATTTTCATTGCATGTGAATTTTCTATCAGTGCAAGTTTTTAAATTTCTTCGATACACGGACAAAATTTGAAGGGCTCGGCAGTTACCTCTCAGAGACACGTCAACTCGTGAGGAGGCCATCGTCGCCTAGTTCTGTGCAGCCTCGCAAGGCTACAGTCTCCAAGAATCGACACTATGACAGGCAGGGGTAGTGTGTAGCAGCGGCGACCATGCCAATGGCACCGGAAGAATCCGGCAACTGATTTATCTGTGACGAGCTTGCAACGATAAAGGATAAAGAGTCCGGAACCCATGGCATTCACAGACCACCTTTTCCACTCCAGCGTACGTCTGTGATTTGCTTGCAACAGGAACATCCAACCCCCATAACTTTGGAAGTGTCAGGCCAATCTCTGAAAGGCCCTTATCTGTGATTCCTGCAGGTTGAAATGATGACCTCAAATGTCAGCGACTCGCTTCAAAACACATCAGTCGAGTTTCTATTGCAGTGTTGGTAAAACGTACCTCGACATACTTTGGACCAGGTCGCGCGCTCTGATAGGAGACCTTGGAACCAGTACAGATTCGAATGGAAGCAAATCCTGTAATTCTCTTTCACATGGTATTAAGGTTTCATGTTTGCCATGAAGGGTAGTGATACAAAAATAGCTTGAGTTCATGCTCAGTACTAGAAGTTCAACTGGCCACCAGTGTACTGTACAGGGTCAACCATACAGGACCAGGAAGCCCTACTTGAGCCTCATGTGTTCCACAGCAGTCTTAAGTAGGCCATGTGGAGACTTCCTCTTGTCCAGTCTCTTGTCCAGTCCTAGGGTGGAGAGGCTTTGCTCTGACAAAAGCTACATCTACAACGAATGTGAGAAAGTTTGCATACCAGTAGGTTGCTTCTCAAAAGTGAGCCACTGCTCTAATTTTTACAAGTTTGAATCCTTAACTAGCTTAGCGGCTTGTTTATTTTGTAACCAACACATGCAATGTTCTTCATTGATTCTAGTGAAATAAAATTTGTCCCCATTTGCAATACAAAGTTTCACAATATGGTCAATCAAATTGGTTGTTTTTAAAACCATGAACCCTTGGTTAAAATCTACCACGTTGCAAGGAATATCATATCATATTGACGTGACAAACTTGATGGGGCCTCACTAAAATCCAAAGGGGAAGGACAAATAGAATGACACTCCAACAAGGTCACCATGCATGTATAATTATGAGATTCAATTTGTTGCTAGAAAGGTTCAAGAAAAGTGCTAAAATCAAAGAGATTTTGGCATTTGGCATCATTCATCCCGATTCCCGAACAATACAATTCAAGTCTACTATTAAGAGAATGAACAAATTTGATTGGGGTCTCTTTTCCTTTCTAGGCAATTATGTCCAATGCAAGTGTCCCCAAGAAATGTGATATGTAAGACATGAGATAATGTCTAGTTTCCATCACAATGAAAGATTTTTTAGAGGATTCCAATGCAAGAAACAATGTAATATTAGAATCTTGTATGAATTAATTATAAATTGGTGAAGTTTGAAGTAGTAGGTTCAATCACAAGCCTGTACTAGTGTACTACCCTTGAACTAGGAATATTTCATCTCACTAAACATGGACATTTCACATTACCAGAGGCAATGCAAAAACTCAAGAATCGGATTACAGATCACTGAATTTATTAATTGTTCAATAAAAGAAACGTCCTCACAGGACTCGCACACGATTGATGGAGATTAAAGAAGGAGAATAAGCCACACCCATCGACAGAGAACATGGAACATCACAATCACAACGAATCGACCACCAAGTTATGAAAATCCCACAAACCCGGCCACGTACCGTTCTCGATCCTCTCCACGGGGTGCAATGTGTCCTCCACCACCAGCACCACGCTCTTAGTTTCGTCGACCCTCATTCTCGCACTGCAGCATTGCATGAGCTCAACCAGTGCAGATACGAACAATGTTGTACTTCCCACACTGACAATTCCTTGCCTCAGTCAGCTATGGAATTGATAGGATCCCAGCAAAGTGGGTATCATCTCTGTAATAGAAAACGAACTGCGAGGTGTGTCCACACAGAATCTCATACAGATGCAGGAAACCACAACGGTCTTGCAGTAAATTGATTGCTTCAAAAAAGTTACAACGTCGGCGACATTGGAGCGTCACTGGGCGTTACAGTAATGTCGTAAGAGCATCTCCAGTGGGCCGTCAAAAAACCCATCTAGATAATATCTAGGCAAAACATCGTGCCCAACGTTTGGAAAGTGGATCACTTGAGTGTCCCATTCGTGCAACTTGCTTATTTATCTTCTTGCTGTGGCAAGTGTTCTAGTGTGCAAAAGCAAAAAGTACTTCATCATTCATAAGGTCAATTATGTGGTGTTTTAAAGATGGATAGAAGCATTTGGCAAAGTTTCAAAAAGAACAGCAGTCTAAATGCAATTTTTGATGTACCAAGAGAATATTTTGATGGGATTGCGCATTTATTACCAACTTTTCATCTCCAAAACATTGAGTAGGCTAACAAACAAAACCACTAAAAACGTATGCTCTCGCTATTGAATTGCCACTAAATTTCCTCTCTACCATTCATAGAGATTGGAAGTTGATGGTGAATGCTTCCAACTTTGAAAGCTGCCTGAGAAACAAAGAAGACCATATTCATTAAAATGAGACAAATTAAAGTCTCATTTTAATTATGATCCTAAGTTAATATAATAAGTGTTACTATCCCTACAAGCAGCAACACTGCACCAACTCCAGCATCAACGTCAGCACAGACCCCAGCAATGATACCGGCCCTTTTTCCAATTGAGGAACTGATACCGGAGTTTGTCATTACAACCACTTGAGGCAGTCCAGAGGTTGCAAACTGCCAAGCTTGAATCTCGTGAACCTCATCCCTGAAGATGCTTCCGGTAAAGCCAACGTACATGTAATCATCGAAAATCTCGGTTAAGTCTTGAGTTGCATTTAGGACAGGCTCAGGCGGTTTGGGAATGTTGTTGGTCAAAGAGCCATTCGCAAAATACACGGCAAGCTTCTGGGACGGATTATCATAATCGATCCACGCAGTGAAGGGGCCTCGGTTGACAAGATATGTGCAATTGTCTACCGTGTCTCCACAAAGATTGTAAAACCATTTTGATTCCACGCTGTTAACGTCGATGCCGATATGGTTGTTGCTAGGGTCGCCTATCTTAGCGTTTCGATAGGTGTCGAACTCTACGGCAAAGAGCTGATTGGAGGGCTCACCATCGTTAGCCGCTGTCACAAGGCACAAAAAAGCGCCAACGTCCCCCACAATACTGTCGTTGCTCCTGCCGAATGTAAAAGTGATTCCATCTGCATGAGAATATCCATCTGCCCCGCCATCTTTGTGGATGAAGTCTAAACCTGAGATGAAGAATGTGAAGCTGGTGTTGAAAGAAGCCACTGCACCAGATGCGGCATCCTTCAGCCTCACTCTATCTCTGTAGTACAACCTCCCGCAACTGTTCAGTCCCAGCGACTGTGCCTCCGAGTTCAACAGAAATGAATTATTCACTTCATAGTATTGAGCATCTCCTACAGTTGTGAAATTGTCTGGGGAGCTGAAGTTGAGGTAGCGAAAGTTGGTGCTTTGAGCTTCCACAACAATATAACTGCCATGGATCATACACACTGTTACAATTAGGAGCCTGATCATAAGACGATCATACAACCCCATCGGCCTCGATCGATCGAATCTGAAGACTGGCGCACAAGGAACAGGAAATTTCTTGTGTGCTCGCGATTCTATATGCTATTTACGCTATCTACGCTATATACTCTAGTGCACGGTGATGGGTTAGTGCTTGCTGAATGGGATGTCTACTCTAGAGAAGCTGCACTTTTTAGATCACGTATCGGGGGATTCCGAGGTAGCTGTATTTGATCTCTCACTGCGGCTCTGTTAGCAGCGATTGAGACCCCCCGGCTATGGATCCTCAATGCAACGTAACCCAAAAGTAATAATGGCAGCAGCACCGGATGGAACTCCTGTGAGCGGCTGTCAGACCAGTTCAGCTATCTGGGCAGGACAGCAATCCAGAAACTGATCAATGAATTTGAAGTGGATGATATTTGGGAAGCCCGACTGAGTGTACAACTTTGTAAGCTGGGATGCACCGGGGAGGTACCAATCAACAGAAACAGGCATAGTTACCGTAGACCACTCGGAATACAATTAATTAATGCCATCAGGGCTCTGCTCTCCACCAAGAGCAAGGAAACTGAGACTGACTAATGCATGGATGTCAATCCCGTCAGGCACTGGAGCGTGAACGCTCGCTTAAAAAATACCTTGGATTACGTTTTATGGCATGATGCACGACTTTCACGTAGTCACTACACATGGGGCCAGGGCACAATGTCCATGATGCCTGGACACAATATCTAATGATACTAGTGCTTGGCACGATTATTCTTCAAGCGGGCAATTATTATTTTATTTTAAATACATAACATTGTCCCACATATTATATCTTTCAAATAAAAAATATATATTTTTTATTTATATTCTGTAATTTTCAAAAACCTTCGGCTTCAACGAAAAGTCAAAATTTTGGGTTTTTATTCTCTGCTTGCTTCTTCGTAAGCTTGTTCTCTCGTCCTTGAAAATATTTGGAATAGATTTTTTTATTGTTAGCGCCTCACCAAAAAGACTGATGGATGTCGGTCATGACTTTCGAAAAGTTCCCATGACTGAACTACGTTAGTACATTAGTACAGAAGATGTAATAATAAACAGTAAAGCAAATAATGACACAAAAAGTCAAAAACTAGTCCTATGGCAGCTACAAAGAATTAGAAGAGGCAAAATGTTTTGCCATTTCAAATTTTCACGTGGTGAAAATTCAGCCAACAAGGAAAGGTCGCACGTAGGAGGAACTAGCATTGAGAAACTGACACAACTGGGAAGAATTTGGAAGGAACGTTTTGGCAATGGGCTAGGAAAATTGCCAAATTTTCAATAGTATTGACCAAGGAATAGTATTAATCAATGGGCTAGGGAATTTCATTTAACCCCTAAAGGATCAAGTCTCTGTTCAATATACGCATGAAATCTCAGGTAGCTTCTTATAAAGTCAATTTTGCTTGGAGGTGGATGCAAGAAACACCGAACGATTTAGGGAGCATTCTGCCAAAACTGCGTTTTTTCTGCCCAGTACTACAAGTACTACTAGTATTGCAAAACGGAGCAATCTCAGCCATTGATCCAAAAAATCAACGGCCAATAGTACTTTTGAGTACTTTATAATACTAAAACAGTACTACTTAAAAAAAATGACAATTTGTCACAGAAAATAGATAAAATTAAGTATAAATTAATAATAATTAGAAAATCATGAATAAAAAAAAACTAAAAATTGGCCATTTGTAAAGACTTGATAGTGATTACATTTCACCAAAAACTAAAAGTTGAAACCATCATGAATGTTTGGAGCACTATGGGCAAGGGACCCCTATTTGCATGCATGTTGAAGACAAAGAATTGTGTTTTTTTGAATGCCCTTTGGTGGGCACATGCCCTTCTATTGTGGCAATAGCCCACAACAATCCTAGACGTACATCATAATTTTTGGATGCTCCATAGTACTAAAAATCCCTAAAATGCAAAGTGTGACAAATTAGGTAAATTACAATTTAATTAAAGGATTTTTTTTCAAAATTTCTCAAAAATAAGGAATCTGAGGACTTCCAAGTTAGCCATCTCCAATAAAAATTTCAAGTACATGGACTTCATTTCCCAAAAGATATGGCGAATGGCAACTCCGTCATTCCAATTGTGACGCCAAATAGTACCAGTGTTTCTTGCATTCACCCTTGGATGTTTATGAAATTTTGATACAATGTGTGAACATTTATCTCCTTGGTGAAAAACTAATTTTTTTTCCGATCAAGTGCTTGGATCAAAAGTCATGTTACCTTCAACTTTTGGAGGAGCTCGGGCAATCTAAAAATCTTTTGGGAATCTTTTGCAAGAAAAACTCATCAACTTTTGAAATTTGGCATGCATGTAACTATTAAAATATGGCATACAATTGTCCAAAAAATAAATAAATTTTATCCTCAAATTTCATTCTAAGAGGAGTCAATTGAAACTTTGTTAGCTATGTTGGAGTGGTTTCAAAAAAAACATTTTCTTCTAACTTCAAGTCCTATTATCTTGCAACTTGTGAAGTCAAACTTCTTGAAATTCTTTCCACATATTTCAAATGTTTGTCTCTAACTTTTCATTGTTTGGATTTCAAATAAAAAATTTCCTCATTGTACAAAAAATCATCAAAAAATGACTCCTTGCATTGCACAATGAGTCAATGATTAGTGTAAATTAAACATTTTAGTTGCTTCTAAAAATATTTCACAAGTAAACCTAACTTCATATACTTATGAATGGTCAAAATCCTCATTTTTGTGTAGAGAAAAAATTGTTTCCAAGAGGGCCTGAAGTCTGTTGACCCTATTTCACAAGAATGAAATAAAAGAAGTTTTCTTTCTCACTTAAGTCACTTCAAACATTATAATCTTTCAATTTGTGCGGTCAAATGGGCTAAATTTTTTTTTCCACACTTTGGTAAAATACTTCACTTCAATTTTATATAGTTGAAGTTTCAAAAAAAGGTTTCAATTTTTATTTTTGAATAACATACCAAAATCCTACAATTTTTGACAATGTCTCTATGAAAACCCTCCTTGATCATTCAAGAATCAAAAGGGAAATTTTTCACAATATTGGTACATTTTAAGGTGGAGGCTATAAAACCTAAATCTATTTCAAAGAATCCTAACTTTTAGAGCTTTATTCAATTTAAGGTTGGAATTTATATTCTCTTATGTCTCTTTCCAGAATCCTAAACCCTAATGTCATAGCGGGAGTCATAGGTGGTATAGTAATCACTTAGGGTGATTGCAAGAAAGACTGGTCCTATTTTGCATCACAATTGAAGTGATGGAGTTGCCATCAATCATAACTTTTGGAAATTGAAGCCAATGGACTTGAAATTTTTATTGAAGATGGCTAACTCAGAAAGCATGAGATTCATTATTTTTCATAAATTTTGAAAAATAATTTTATAATTAAATGTCAATTTAGCTCATTTATCACACTTTGCGGTTTAGGGTTTTTTAGAGTAGTGGAGTACCCAAAAATTATGATGTTCACTTGAATTTTTTGTAGAATATTTCCACACTAGATGAGCATGTGCCTACAAAAGGGCATTAAAAAAATCACATTTCTTTGTCCTCGACATGCGTGTAAATAGGAGTCCCTTGCACATAGCGCTTTGAACATTTATAATGGTTTCAACTTTTATTTTTTGGTGAAATGTAATCACTATCAACTCTTTACAAATGGCCAATTTTTAGGGTTTTTTTTTCATGATTTTCTAAATTATTATGAATTTATACTTAATTTTATCTATTTTTGTGAAAAATTGTCATTTTTTTCAAATAGTATTGTTTCAATGCTTATAAATAGTCAAAAGTACTATTGGCCGTTGATTTTTTAGATCAATGGCTAAGATTGTTCCAATTCATGAAACTATAGTACTCATAGTATTGAGCGCAAAAAATCACAGTTTTGGCAGAATGCTACCAAAATCGTTCAGTCTTTCTTGCAATCACCCCTTAGTATAGTTCTATGAATGGGCCATGGTGTACATTCCAAATGTAATCTTTTCAAATTAAATGGCATGCAACATGGCTTTAGAAAATGTCAAGGCCTAAATCCTAAGACCACTTTCTGAAAAAAAAATGATGAACAATATTGTAGGATTTTGTGCCAAGTTCAATTTTTGGAAGGGTTGTTCAAGAATTTTATCCCTAGCATATAAAGGTGGAGGAATATGTACAGCATGTGTGAGCTAGAGCTAGTGTGGCTAGCTCTTCTATGTAATGCTGGCAAAGCTCTAATCTTGAAACATTGTTGAAGATGTAAAATGTGCTTTAGATGATTTCACCCAAGATTTTAGGATGGAAAAGGGCAATAGCACTATATGGGTATCACTTCCTAGATTTTCTAGACTTTAGAAAATGTCCCTCCAGAAAAGAAAAGAAATATTGGAAAATTACAAAAATTGGATGGTGTTATAGAAAGAATGTTGCTACATCACATTCATGTGCTATATAGGTCAAATTCAACAATTGAATTTTTTCCTAATTTAACATATTCAACACTTGATCGCATTATAGTAGTGAAAGGACTGTGTATTTAAGGTTTTCAAATTAAAACAACTAGGCATGCATCTTATTAAGTTTGTATTAAAGTATATCATATGGTTTTAGAAAGAAGATGTTATGAAATCATAGTCCTTTTAAATTGTGTAAAAATTTGTGATTTTTGAAAGTTCTTATAAATAAAGAAATATAGTAATATATCAAATTAAAAGTTACAATTAAACATGGATATGACTTAAACATTGTTTTGGTTAATTATCATGTTTATAAACGATTTTCCTACAAATTAATATTCTAGATTGTTCCTTTTGCCTCAAATCTGAAATTAGGACATTTCCAGATTTGACAACAAAGGAATGAAAGGAGGTTGATTGCAAGAAAGACTAGTCCTATTTTGTGTCACATTCAAAGTGGCAGAGTTGTTTTTTGCTGGAACTTTTGATGGTAGAACCCAATGAATTTGAAATTTTTATTAGAGATGGTTAACTTGATTGTAATTATATACCTTCTTTTTTTAAAATTAAAAATAATAATTTTATATTTAAAAATCAATTTTTCTATTTGTCACACTGTAAGGTTTAGGATTTTTTACCTTTTAGAACTGGTGAGTATCCAAAATTATTGATTTAGAGCTAACATTTTTGTGGTCTATTTTCACAATAGGGAGACATGTGCGTGCCAAAGAAAATCTAAAAATACATCATTTTATGGCCTCCATATTCATACAAATAGGGATCCCTTGCGTGCGCACTTGTAAACATTCAAAATGGTTTCTACTTCTATTTTTTGGTGAAATGTGATCACTATCAAGTCCTTACAAAGAGGCAATTTTTAGTTTATTTTGTTCATGATTTTCTAATTATTATTAATTTATACCTAGTTGTATCTATTTTTTTATGACAAATTGTCTTTTTTTCAAATAGTACTTTTTCAATACTTACAAAGAGTCAAAAGTACTATTAGTCATTGACTTTTTAAATCAACGGTTGAGATTGTTCTATTTCATAGTTCTAAACGAAGAAAACTACAATTTTGGCAAAACGCTACCAAAATCGTTTGGTCTTTCTTGCAACCACCCATTCAAGGGTTAAAATGATATTTCTAGAATTTCAGTCCAACTAATGAAATGGATTTTTATCAAGCACTGTTTCTACACCAATTGGAAAATTTGAAAAGGGTCATTGCAAGAAAGACTAGTCCTATTTACTGTCACAATGTGAGTGACTTTCTTGTCATCCTCGATAACTTTTGAAGCATAAACCTCATAAATTTGAAATTTTTATTGGAGATATCTAACTTGATGGTAATCAGATCCCTTATTTTTTAGAAATTAAAAAATATCATTTTATATTTAAAAATCATTTTTGTTTACTTGTCACACTATGAGATTTAGTTTTTTTTACTATCTTAGGAGTCCCAAAATTTCATGATCTGGAGCTGAAATTTTTATGGTCAATTTTCACAGTAAAAAAGCATATTCCTATCAAAAGGAATCTAAAAATATATTATTTTGTGTCCTCCACATGAATGCAAACAATACTCCCACTACACGCAATTTCTAAACAATGAAGATGGTTCTAAGATCAATCTTTTGGTGAAATTTCATCATTATGAACTCTTCCCAAATAGACAATTTTTATTTCTTTTTTAAATTTCTTTTCCTACATTTTACAAATTAAAATGTTAAACAATAGTGAAAGTACCTATTTTCATGAGATTTTGCACTTTTCTAATTCTCCTACTTAGAAATTTTTCTATACTTTTCCTGGTACCTTCTTCTTAAAGGTGTATACATTAAACATTTTTTTTACATTTTTACATTTTTTTTTCTAATTCTGAAGTATTCCCCCCCAAAAAGGAATATTGTGCAAAACGCTACAAAAAATGCACTCTTTTTTGCAATGACCAAAAAATTTGTAAATATCAATATTTTATAGCAATATGAACTTTGGGCCTATAAAAGATCTATTGCTTGAAAGACAAAATGGACCGACGTTAGATATCTAATAGAGTAAAAACTACAATAAAAACCCAGAGCCTGGTTATGTTTTGCTTGTATGTCAAGGGTGGACATAATAGAACTCACAATAGTTAAAAAATCTCTTTTTATAGGAGGAGCCATTTGGATTTATAATACACAATGTAAATTCAAAAAAAGATGGTTAAATAAATTAAGAGGAAATAAAATATTTATGGAAAAATAAAATTGAAACCACTCATTGCTTATGCAATAGATTTTTTGTAAAGGAGATATTCTTTTCTATTATATGTATATATAAATAATTGAATGTGCAACATTAATAGTCAAAACGTAAATACTAGTAATTATTCCCTTGATCTGTCCCAAAATGATCTTGTTGGCATGAATTTGTTGTCCCACAATGATTTTCTTATAGTGACGCATGTACTATGGTAGTATGCTCTAAAATCGACCCTCTTCTTCAAACTGTCCTCTAGGTGGCTCAAAAATGGATACATAATGGACTATGATTATATCAGAGAAGAGGAAGAGTTGGTCAATGGATGGTTCATACTTCTTTAAAGGTTGATTTAATAGCCATTGTAGGTCCATTTCTAATTAAGTGGATAGGCGTTCATTAATTTTTTTTTAAATGAGAATCGGTAGCCCAACTACCTTCCTACATATGCTAAAAAATGTGAAATAATAATTAACTCAAGCTTCCATTCAAGTTTTAGTAAAGGTCACATTTAAAAATCTTATCTATTACTTTTTGCACGCCTCAATGCTTGTTTTTGGTAAAGCCATATCTTTTTTCAGACCATTTAATAGTGGGTTTTGCAAGGGCTAGAAGTCACAAATACGTCCCAATGGTAGAATTCTTTGAAAACTTAGAACTAATTCATAAAAACTCCAAAAAATATGAAACCACTTGGGTTAGATTCCGCATCAATTCCTCTACAAGTGAAAAATAAAGAAAAATATTTTCACACATCTGAAACCCATCAAAAAGGCCCAACAACCCTTAAAGTGTTACTTTTAGAGCCACCTACCTTATTCGTAAACCTTTAGAGCCACCATGGCACTTGACATCCACAAAACATTCAAACAGCTTTGACAACAATGTGGTGCAGAATCAAAGTCGCAAGAAACCCCAAAGTGAAACTTACAAACTTACAAAAAGAGCTCAACCAAGGAAACTCGACATGAAGAAATCCTAGACCAACTGCAAACCCTTCAAGTTCAAAGTTCCTGGTGCATATGTCATTTACCTAAATTTCCATTTTATTTAAAAAAAAACTCAAGCACTTTGTAATATAACCTTGGTTTGTTGATTTTTTAATTTTAGAGTGACATGGTAACTTTGTTTTATATTATGAGGTTATACTCTACAATATACATCCATGATGAAGATTCATATTCTTTGAGTATATTTTGTATTTAATATGAATTTTTTTCATTTTCTTCTTAAAAAATTAAAAATAAAATTTAAGCAAATAAAATTACAATATGTTTCAAAAGACTTTCGGTCAAATATACCAAGAGACACTAGAAACAAATGTGTTGCTTTTTAAGAGTGGTAAGCCTCAAATTTTTGGATTATGATAGCATGAGGTCACTTTTGGCAAAAAATAATTAAAATCTTTGAAACTAAATGGTTTGGGAAATTAATTAGTCACTATGCCAAATTCAAGGAGAAGTAAGCATAAAGAAAGTCAAAATGTTTAAAAAGGTACATGTTAATAATGTGAAATCCAAATTCATTCTTCTAACTTTATAGCAAAGTAGGAACACTACGAAAAGCAATGAATTTGTGGTGAGTTTTAGATTATGTGACCAAGCACATTGCCTTAGGTGGTGCACTTAGAACATTTTTTAAATTATGTGCGGCACAATATAGATAGGATTTTATTTGTTTGAAATAAAGTTTATAAAAGACTTACAAATAAATTAGGGAACATTCAAAATAAACAAATCCATTATAAGTAATGTAGGTAGCTTACAAATTTGGGCCATTATAAATTTGTACATGTAAGCAATTCCTAAGTACCAAGGCACATGTTGGGCAGAAATCGTGAAGAACTAACACTTTTTAGGGCAATGGAAAAAAGATGAAAAAAAAGTTTTTTTCAAAATTCAACCATACAGATTTGTAATAGACTACTATGGGAATGTGTGGAAAAAAATTCAGAAACTTTGACCATACAAATTGAAAGATTATATTGTTTGGAGTTAGAAGATTTTTTTTTTTTGCCTATGCCCGACAAGGCTAGCACACTTTAAGTCCTCCTAGAATGAGATTTTTGCACTACACATGGCTTCTTTTCTGACATTTGCATCTTGTATCATGTAAGTTACATAATTGCCAAATTTTAAAAGTAGAGGAGGAGTTTTGCACATACTACCCAAAGCTGCTAGAGCTGCCAAAAAGTTTAGGGCAACATAACTTTTGATTTGGACACCAGTCGGACAAATAATTTTTTTCCCACTTTGGAGGTAAATGTTCACACCTTGTATCAAAATTTGAAGAACATCTATTAAAAAATGACTTCATACTCACCTATCCAAGATCACCTATGTACATTCAACCATCATTTGGTCTTTTAGGGGTTAAGAAGTTTAAGATTTAGATTGTGTGTATTGTATTTAGTACAACATGTTTTGTACAGTTGGATCAAAGTTGGGTTGGATGAAAAATTGGATTAATCCCTTGGATTTGTTGGATGAAATTTGTGTTACTTGAAGCATAGGTTAGGGGTTTGATTATTTTAAGTTTGCATATTTTGTTGAATGTTGTTTTCCCTTGTTCTTTAGATTTTAGATGTATTTGCATATTGGAAGAAATTTTGCATTTAGGTCTAAGCTTAGGGTATATTTGTAGCTAGGAAAATTTGATCTCTAAGGTTCAAGAACTTTGTTGTTGGTGAGACCTTGTCTTGATGTTCACGGTATGGGCATTTACTACATTGAAATGTTGCTTGTGTTCTCACACGTTCTTGAGGTGGTTTCAAGTTTAGGGTTTCACTCTCCAAAGTTTTAGTATATATTCTTGGGTGAAGCTATTTGGGTTTCAGTTTTAGGGTGTATTTATGAGAAAGCAATTTCATATCAAGTTTTAGCAAATCTATTCCTACCGTGGCCAAAAAGTTATAGCAAGAGTGAAACAACATCAAACTACTTTGAGGCCTTTTTAGGACAAATAACCTCTTTTCTTTATTCCATTGCCTATTTTGAGGAATTTCATTTGCATTGATAATTTGTACTTGAATTCAACAAAGTTTACTTATAGCTTTTGGATGGGTCGTAGACTAAGTGGTTTAGGGTTTATAAACTCATGGTGATTCAAGTGAAGATATGGATGATGGATGGTGACTTTGCTATCCCCAAATTCTATAGCAAGGTGAAGGTATTAGTGGATGAAACATATGCTTCACTAAGGCTCCATTTGGAAGATAAACAAGCACTAGAGTGACCTTTTCAGTTTTGGGTCAACGAGAAGCGTTGCAAAATAAGGCAAAAGATGGAAGGCTTGAACAATGTTGTTGTTGATGTTTACATTTTGCCTTCACATGTAGGATGAGGATGAGGAGCCTTCCAAACAACGTCGACTAAACAATGATGTTGTACAAAGTCCTACACAAATGGCAAATCATGTTTTCTCCCTAATAGATGAACAAGATGAAGTGCAAATTGTGGACCCTGTAGGAACTTATTGAGTCATTGGTAGTTACTGATTCTCTAGACCACTAGCTCAATTCCACACTTATTTCCAACGATGTTTGGAAATGCTACCTCAGACAAGCAAAGAAGATGAAGAGGAATTTGAAGAGCTCATCACAAGAAGACAATCATTGGATGTTGAGGACTTCAGATTTCAATGGGAATGTAATTTTTGCTTAGCTCCTCCACATGTGCTTCAAAAGTGAACATGTGTATGATGTTTAGGATTTTTTTGAGCATAAAATGTTGGAACTTTCTCACTTTAGACATTTAGAATTTTTCTTGGACTAATTGGTAGTAGGATTAGTGTTGCTATGGTGATGTAAATGACTTCAAATTGATGCCGGTACTTTGTTCTTAGGAGCTTGTGTTTCTGAATACATGTAAAACACAATCTTTTTTTGCAAGTATAATGAATGAACGTTGTTTGTAAACCTTGTAGTTTTGATGCTTTGTTATTTCATGTTTGCAAGCATGTTTGTTGTGTCTTTGAATGTATGTTTCAAATATATGATGGTTTCCGATGCTTTTTCTACCCTAAACCACTGTTACAACTGATTGCCTATCTGAAAAAGGTAAAATCCTTGAAAAAATCTTTAATTTATTACTTTATTTGTGTAGGATAAAAAATAAAATTGACATTTAATTCAAGTTGTTTCATATTTTTTTGAGCTTTATAGAATTAGTTATGAATTTTTGAAGTTGAATCATAGTGGTCCTTGAAATGTAGATTGATGGTATTGATTGAAGAAAGCAAAATGTACCTCTATGTCATGATTTCTTTTAGAGTATAGTCCAACTTCTAGAGCATACTTGGTCATACACATGATTGTGTTGAACTTTAATTACACATTGTTAAAAAAAAAACACAACACATGCATAAAAATGAATTGAATTCCATGCATGTTATCTTTGTATTTTTTTTTCTAACACTTTTGCTTTCATGAATCTTGATTTTCAATTCACTTTTTTTCTTTATAAAAAATATAGCCTTCAAAACATCACATTAACATGGGCATTATAATTAACGATAGAGTGCCATAATATGGGTCATTTTAGAAAATTAAGTAATTATATTGACCCTTTTATTTTTGCCTTGGGGATAAATAGCCCCCTAAAAATACCCCATTGCTTCAAGTGATGCACAAAATCCCCATAGAATGCATTGCTTGAGCACATTGCTTTTGACCACCACCCTAATCTTTGTTTTATATCACTATTGTGAGTGGTTAGAAGTGACGCCATTCTCCCGGTGAAAGAATTTAGTTTGCAGTCATTTGAAATTTGAAGTTGACAACATGGACTTGGGGTACTTGTACATTATATAATGAAAAATAACTTGCCTCTCTTATGCAATGAGTAATGAGTGACGACCATATGTATAGAAATGGACTCCATTGACATTATGGTACTAGCGTTGCATCAAATGAACAAGTGAACCCACTTGTAAGGTTATAGCATGAATCGAATTACCACCAACTTGAAGTTGATCAGGTCAGCGCAGGTGGGTTTCAGCAGGTTTCGACGGTTTTCAGGTGGGTTTCGAGTTGAGAACTCGCAGCCCTCCATAGCAGCCAAAACACATGTAATGTCTTGATGACCTAATTATTAAGTTGCAAAAATTAAAAAGCATTAAGGTGGTCTGCTCTTAAAGTGACCTTTTAAAAATAGATTGCATTTGGTAGAAGTTAAATAGTGTGTGTTGTCTTTTGAGTAGATAGTGGTGAGGCAAAGATAGTTTTCAATTATTTTTTATTACCCCCATTCATGTATTTTCAAGGTTTGGTTTATTTACCTCCCTTGGGCCTGATTGAGCCCCCAATTCTTGTATTTTTCAAATTGACTCTACTAAGCAATCAATATGGCTTAACCCTTAAAGGACCGTCACTATACTTTCACCAAAAACGCTCCAAAACTGCCATTTCTAGTACAAGTACCAAAATTTTGAAAAAGAACTTTTTTTGACATATCTAACCGTAGGATCTTGTATTATATAGTATCAAAAACATGTGGTAAAAATTTCAGACATTTCCACCGGGTGGATTGCAAGATATAAGCATTCAAATTAATTAAAATAATTTTTTTTACCCTGCGAAAAGCAGGGCAGCTGCACTTCACAAGCTCACATTTCTATGAAAAAATAACCTAAATGGTGGTGCTTCTTTGGATTTGTTTTCCTAGATAAGTTGGCCACATGTTTGAAAATTTTCAGATCATTTGGAATAGTACAACATATAGGAAAAAAATAGTAAGTAGGTAGTAGTAGAGAATGCTTAAAATACTAAATTATTTACGATTTAAATATGGAATTGAAAATTTCCAATCCCAATCAGGGTGTTTTTTTTTGGCGAAATTTCGCCAGACTGTCAAAAATTTGACCTCTCTGGCTTCATCCCTCCAAAAATTGGCCTCTACAGTGAAGCCAACACAGGGACACATGTCCAAAAAAAACACCCTGATCCCAATGGTCGAAATGTTGTAATAATTTATCTACACCCTACAATTCTATTTTTGTCCAAAAATATTGAAAATTGGGTAAGATAAAGGATTTCAAAGTTTATTTTAGAGTAGGAAATCCAAAACTGCCCACAAACAAAAAATCCTCATAACTTTTGACTCATTGATCAAAATGGAATGATTCAAAGCTTTTTGTGTATATAAAATTCTAGAAAATCAATTCCAAATTTTTGTTTCTGAAAAAAGTGATTTTTTCTGATCTGCCCGAACTGCCCGGTTGGAAAAAAAAATAACATATTAGGCTATAACTTTTTACTCGTATTTCCAATGTCATGAAATTTGGTGCATATGAAAGATCTTCCTTGCCCCCACATTCTATTAAAATTTCAGCCCAAAATATGAGAATCTCCGCTTGTAGGTACCTGCCCAAAATTTCTATACAGACAAAAAACACAGTTCGGTCCTTAAGGGGTTAATATCTGAAAATGTTTTTGTATTTGTCTTCTATATATGTATACAAATATGTATCCCACAATATTTGTATCCATATTGTTTATTTTTCAAGATCAACGGCATTGGAAGAGGGGTATTCTTGTATATGAGATCAATGGCTCTCAATTTTTACAAAAAAAAGGGGTACATTAATTGCAACCTAAATCGGTATGCATTATCATAGGAGATAGTTAAATTCCTTGAAACAATTTTCAGTAATTTTTGTAGGGAAAAAAATGGAATTAGCATCTAATCCAAATTGTTTCATATTTTTTTGCTCTTTGTGGAATTAGCTATGAAATTTTGAAGTTGAAACACAATGATCACTAAAAGCGACCACTTCTTGAAATGTACACTATTAGTACATTGAAGAAAGAAAAATGTACCTTTGTATTAGTGGTCACTTTCAAAGTATAGACACTTTTAGAGCATCCTACCTTACATTTTATAGACAATACCATTTTGCATGATCAAACAACTAAACTTTTTAGAGTTGAAAATTAATAAAGCAAACATCAATTTTGTTAAATTGGTGATATTCCACTATTGAAGTGTGATTCATGACACCCCAAGTCTATCTCTCCTAGTTTGTGGCTTGAAATTTGACCTTTGTGAAAATATATATCACAATTCTTTCTAGTAGAATATTGCCAATTTAACATTAACAACTCATGAGAGTTAATCCAGGGTTGTGTTTAACCCTTAATCGTCGAGGAGGACATTTGGCATCCGATGGATGATAGGGAATCTTTGTAGTAGGACAGAAGTGCAACTATTCATCCTCATAATTTAGTTGTGAAAAGGGGAGGTCTTCTACAATGCTTTGACTTCCAATGAGTGTTTTTACTATTTCTAAAGCCCATGATTCACGCATAATGGAAAGGGATGATTTCCAAGGTCACCTCTTCGTCCTTTAACGGTCAAACCTTATCTACAATAAATCAACCATAAAATGTCAATGTGCAAAGACACACATCATATAAAAATTGAAGAATGTCTCTTTATTGCCTAAGATTTTGAATTCTTGCATATTATTGTGTATGTATATATATAACAACTTGGTTGTTGGAATGCAACAACACCAAATGAAAATGTTTGTATGTCATAGGATTTTTCTAGAACAAATGGATGAGATACAAACATTTTCATCATAGATATATAAACCAAAGTTACCATGGCACTCTAAAATTAGAAAATCAACAAATCATGATTATAGGCCCATAGTTCATATTGCTATAAAATATTGAATTTCCAAAATTTTCAAATTTTCAAATTTGAGTAAAAACTATACTTGATAAGCTTCATTTCATTAGTTGGACTTAAAAGTCAAAAAATATAAAACAATTGTGGCTAAAATTCACATCAAGACTAAATAACAAGAAATGGTAAAAATGGTGATCCGTGGATTCAGCATCTTCTTTAGAATAGTCAATAATACCATAATGAGGAAATTTGCAATTCTATCATCCAATTCAGCATCTTCTTCTGTCTCTGTCATCCATCGGACACTTACTATCCGAGGTTCTGTTTCAAATCTAACATACAAAAAGAACAGCCATGTTGTCCACGTAAAACTGCACCCACAACTACCAGAATTGAAGCAGGGAAGGGGCTCAAAGCTAGGTTGACTACAAAGATCACGTAATTTCAAGCAAAGCAACGATATGAAATCCCTCCAAGTACCTTTGCCACTACCATCCAAACCGACTAAATCAACTGTCGAAAGCAACCGCCGAACCAACGTTACACTTCATCTTCATTGAGCAGCATGTTGGGAACACCTTTTGTAACCGGAAATCGTCGGTTGGTCTCTGGACAGATCAGGGCACCCTCCTCCAAGTGAACCTGCCACGCACAAATAAGCACATGAAATTATGCAAGCTTAGAAAATAGTTTCATGGTAACCTAACTAATTTTATAACGGCCATGGAAACATGGTTGCCGATACCACTGCAAAATCTTCAACAATGTAGAACCAACTCAAATAGCCATCTAGAATAAACCCTATTCAAGCATTCAACTCCGAACTTTTGCAAAGCATCAACGATACCATCTAACGGTAATGGGATTACATTATTGACTGTTGCAAATTTAGAGATCGCACTAAATCCTCTTTATTATGACCTTCTCTGAACGACATTCTAGATATCCTGCACAATAGTCACACTATCATGGAGTGTAGCACCCTTGTCACACATTAAAACTACATCATAAAGAATTTTTTTGGACCCCAGGTGGTAAGATTCAAGAGGGTTTAATGTACTACATCTAAATACCTCAAGCAAAGCATGGTGAAACTTCTGGAGGAAATCTTCGTCTTCCAGCATTGCAGGCTCTACCTGCTCGGGAATGTCATTTAGGCCCAACTGCAACGCATTATCAACCCCACAAGTTAAGACCTCTCCAAAGACTTGCAGAAACCTATCGTTAGAGCTATATTATATCCACAGCGAATGGCCTATCCAAAACATCCAAAAACTAAAACTGAGTTCCTAACACAATTAATTTCCCACGTTGTAGTCTGAATCCCCTGGACTTAGACCACGGCACGGAGTGTTGACCAGTCTATTTCCCTCCTCCTCCTCCTCCAAATGCCTCCCATAGAGAACACAAAACATCGATTTCTAAACCTAGAAAATTAAAAACTAAAAAACCTAAAGAAGTAAAATACAATTTACTGTCCAGCACTCCTAAGCCACAACAAACAACACATAATCACAAAGACTCTGGCAAAGTCATGAGGCAAACTCGTACACTGTGCGCGGCCCCGTGAAGCGCCTTCCAATCCAGCTTGGGAAAAATATGTTTCAAAAATTCCGGATTCATCTCCGACTCTTTGGTCTCCAATTTCGTGGCCTCAATGAGCAGCGGAAATCCTTTCATCACGCCCTTGATGTTGCACGCCAGCATGTTGTGCGTGAGGAGCCTCATCGTGATCGACAAAGCGTCCCAAATTTCAAGCGCATTTTCCGCAAGCCCTAAATGCAATCAAGAGAATGAGATTTTGACCGCAAGCACTTGAATTTTTACCACTTTCGGAAGCCCCTGATGAGAAACAATCGATTGTGCGAAGAAATTAGAAACCCTAACTCCTCATCCCAAGAACTTGACGTGAACTGCCGCTTTTCGCTTGAGGTAGTCTAGGTGCTTGTAATTCCGACCCCTACAGATTCATGCCTAAAGCTTAAATGAGTTCAAAATCATCATTGCTTTTGAAGTGTTGTAGTTCAAAATGCCACTAAGTTATAGAAATCTCAACCGTACAATTTTGTAGTGTATGTGTTGTAGATGATGAATCAAATTTGGAGTCATTTGACCGCATAGATTGCAAGATTATAATGTTTTAGTGTTGAAAAAGGATGCTGAAATTTTCCTAGAAACACATTTCGAGGTGAAATTCGATTTCTAAACCTACTCAAATGAAAAAACTTTAAGCTACAAAGTAATTCAAAACCAGCATACAAACACATTGGTGGAAAAAATATCATTGAATTGACTCATTGTGTCTCCAAAATGGCTTTCAAATGTCAAAAAATTAGCAAGAAAAGTTACAAAAAACACATCTAAGGCTTAACCTTCTTCTACTAAAATGCTTCTCAATCACTCATAACTTCTTGGATTGATATGAAAATTTGACACACAAACAAGACTAGTATGCACAACTTTTCCAAAACAATTTATTGGAAATTGACATTGTAAGAAGACAATACAAGCCACCGAACTTCACTGTTATCCAAAAATGTTGGAATTTTGAACTTTGAATTGCTTCCAAAAATTCAAAACAACTTGTATTAATATGAAAATTTTACCACAATAACTATACTTCAAGGGTAACATAAACCAATAAATTTTATTGAAAACAAACATTTGATAAAGGAGATACAAGCTCCCAAAGTTGCGGCCTTCAAGTGTAGTTTGGTAAACTCAAATTGAACCTATAAACTTCAATTGGCTTCCAAAAAATCAGTACATCTTGGATTGATTTGAAAATTTTACCATACAAACTAGAAGAGAGAGCACAAATTTTTCAACAACTTTTATTGAATTTGGACATGAGATGCAAAAATTAGAGCATTTTAAATTGGACTTGAAACTGTGTGAGGACACTTTTGGTCCCTTAGGCGATGAAGGGTTAACCCTTCAGAACGTCAAAGGGGTGATGCTCAAAATCATCCTTTTGTATTAGTGTGTGAATCATTGGTCAAAGAAATAGCAAAAGCACCTATTGAAAATCAAAATACACTAGGAGATCATTCTTTTTTTTGCAAACCCAATTACAAGGATGAATAGTTGCACTTTCATCCTACATTCAAAGATTCCTTGTCATCTGTGAGCCCTCAAGTTGACACTTGGAACTCTGAACTTATTTTTCGCGATTTTTAGTTAGTTTTTGGATCAAAAATATGAAAAAATACATTAAAATAGTGTTATTGAGGGTTTGAGTAGAAGTCCCTACCAAAGTAGTAAGGTATAGCCTTAAATGCGTAAAACATGTAAAACTTTACATTTTTACTAATTTTAGGTCTTATTAGTAGAATTAGGTAAGTTAAGTCAGTAATTTCGAGCGAAGTAAGGATTTGAGAGTTAACCAATCCTAGTGTCTTGTTCATGTGATACAGTATTCATAAGTATACATGTAACAAATTGGTTAAAAGTTAGAGTCTAGTCAGAGTCAGTCAAAATCCAATTCGAAAGAATTAGATTTGTTGTTTGCAGGTAATTTTGAGAAATACATTCATTCACAAACCAAGATGGAGGAAATGATGATTGGAACATACAGAGAGGTGCTTTTCTAGGTCAAAGCATGCCAATAGGTCAAATAGAAGCCCGATCATCCAAGATTCCCCCGGTATCAAAAATAATTTCCCCCTCGGGTGAAAATTATTAAGGAATTGCTAAAAATAACATCCTTATTGGAGATTTAGTTTTGCCCTTAGTTGATGGACACCTTGTAGAAGAATGCCCAAAAGTTTCGGGATTTTATAAAACTCCACGATGACTCCATGGGAAGTCAACCGCTTAAAACTGCATTCGTAAATTCCTAGAAATTACCAATATTGCGGTAAAATCTCACTAAAAATTATGATAGCGTTTTGTGTGCGAATAAAGAGCCCTGTCAAATTTGAAGACATTCTGACATTCCCAAGTACCAAAATTAGGACCAACAACAAATTTTACAAGAATTTACAACTTGGCGACGGGTTGACCGGCGTACCAAGAGCTAGCGGTGTTTGAATGGAGCGATTCAAGGATCAATTCTTACTCCCACGAATATTCTAAACCAACTAAGACCAACAGTTTCATCAAAAAACGCAAACTCCAAAAGTTAGATTTCTGACTTTTGTTCAGAGTTACCGTAACTCAAATTTGCACTTTAAAACGGCTAGAGAGGTAGGGGTAAGGGGTCCCTTAGGCTAATTGGGGTCTTCTGAACGTGATGGCGTAGTTTTTTTTTCAGTTTCAAATTGTCCCTCAAAAGATAGAGAGGGTCAGCCCTTAGTTTGACTTTTTTAAGGTAATTTTGGATTAATCTAGGTTGATTTTGCAAATATCTTTTGTAAAATCGAAGATTGGATTTGCTCAAGATACTTGTCATGCGTAAGAAGCCATCTTTTGGACTAAAGAAAGACCATTTAGAACTAACCTTAGATTAATTTGCAAAATATCTTGGTTAATTAGGTAGGTTTTCAAAATATCTTTCGAAAAATCTAATATTTGATTCAGGAAAAGATTCTAAGGCCATTTAGGGCCTAGAAAGAACTTGCTTGAGGACCTTCCTTCCCATTAAACAAAGATTATTTAGAAAACGCGTTAGGTTAGTTTAGCAAAATATCTCGATTGAAAGTAAGAAAATATTTACGAACAACTTACCGAGGGGGGCTTGGAGCGAATATATAAGACCCTTCCTCGAGGTTGTTCGTGGCCTTCATTCTCTTATTTCATTCTTGTTGTTGCTCTTGTCATGCTACCGATACTTGTTGGAGTACTTTTTAAGCCAAATTTTGGCTCTTTTCTTCTATTTCTTTCTATTTCCTTGTACTTTGAAGGTCCAGAGGGCCCCTTCAAAGCTTTGTTTTCTATTCTTGTTTGAATTTGGAGGCTTCAAGCCCCAAAACTTTGTTTTTCAAGAGTTTAGGAGGAGGAAATCTCCTAACTCTATTGTTGTTAGAGTTAACTAACTTCTTTCTTGAATTTGAAGGCTTCAAGCCCAAAACTTTGATATTGTGGGAGTTGTGGGAGTAGTTCCCAAACTCTAATTTGATTTTATTGTTCTTTTGGATACTAACCAATTATTTGTGTGAATTGATAACAGCTTGTGAACTTAAAACTTTAAAGCGGCAAAGCTAGACTTTGCCAAAAGGTTTTGAGCATCACCACGTGTCAAAACTCGTTGTATAACGAGTATTTGGTTTGACTAATTGATAATGTTCGGTTAAACACTATCATGTGTACCTCCTTTAGTGATTAAAACTAAAACTTTGTTTGAAATTTTGGAAATTAGTTTTTAATGTTCGGTTAAACACTGTCATGTGTACCTCCTTTAAAAATTAAGTTTTCAAAATACTAGTTTGGTCTTTGGATACCGTTTATCCCTGGAGTTGTTCCCACACGGCAGAGCTTTGACTTTAGAAACCTGAAAACGGGTACTTGAAACTTTAATTTGTCAGTTATTTCCTGGGGTTGCTCCCGCACGGCGGAGCTTTGATTCTTCAAATCCTGAAAACGGGTATTTTAAAGATTCTCAATCCTTGATTTTTTTCATATTGCCTAGGGTAGCTCCTGCACAGCGAAGCTTTGACTTACCAAATTAAATCAACAAAATAAGATTCTTTGGAAATTTATTTAAAGGCTAAACTTTGTTGATTTTTCTCCTTTCCGTGTTGTATACGTAGTGGAGGTATTTGGTCCCCAAACTTGCCATTGGTTGTTTGTTTCATTTAAATTGTTTTGTTTTGTTTCGTTTTCCTTTAATTTCATCAAAATTGGTCATCTTGATTATTTTGTCAAATTCATAAAACTAATTCTCCTTAATTGTTAATTTAGGGGTGCTTAGTCTTTTATTAAAGGTTGAGTATTTCCAAAATTATTAGAAAATTCAATCTATCAAGATTAATTTTATTTTTTCCAAAATTTCAGATTGTTAGTGTAAGTTCAGATAGCCCAAGGAAAGGAAAGGAACCAACTGCCGAGGAACGAGCTGGGAGAACGACAGCTGGGGAACGAGCTGGAAGAATGGTAGTCGGGAACAAGCCAGGGGAATGACAACCGGGAACGAGCCAGGGAAACATGCGACTAGGGAGCAACGAGGGAGCGACACGTGGCGGCCCATCACGAGCCAGGGGAACGGCAACCGGGAACAAACTAGGGGAATGTGCGACCGGGGATCAAACGAGGGAGCGACACGTGGCCTCCCACCACCGAGCCAGTCTCAACGTGCAACTAAGGTAGGATGCTCTAAAAGCGACCCTTTAAGAGCTGATTGCATTTTGGAGGAAGCTAAAATTTATGAAACAAATTTCAGTAAATTTTCATAAGAAGAAAAATGGAATTGGCATCCAACCCAAGTCGTTTCATATTTTTTGGATCTCTGTGGAATTAGTTATGAATTTTTGAAGTTTGAAATGCAGTGGTTCTAAAAGCGACCCCCTCGTGAAATGTACGTCTTTGGTACATCGAAGAAAGCAGAATGTACCTCTGCAGCCAGATCGCTTTTAGAGACGGGTCTGTTTTAGAGCCACCTACCTAATGCAGTAAGATAGTCTCAGCTGGGGTAGAATGAAGGGCAAGGCAATGAGACCATGCAGCCAAGAACTTCATAACTAATTCGGGGTGAAAAGGCTGAGCTCGCAGCCAGAACTTCCAGGGCTGAGCTTGCAGCCACGGTTTGCAACCAAGGTCACCGCCACAAACAATCGGTAAGCAAAACAATTAACCTCCTTGGAACAAAATTCTTCTTATACTAAAATTGAAACCATTAAAACTATCGTAATACCATGCTAAAGAGCGGCCTTGGTGCTCCATAATACAAACCTTTGCATAGTGAAACTAAAACTTTGAATTTTAAACAATGTTTCTCTATTACACCTTCAAATCTCTCTCGGTTTGACAACTTCCAAACTCCTAACTTTCCATAAAACAACTAAGGAAAATGGAAAAGAAAGAAGGATGAAGAACATGATATATGAAGGAATTTGGAAACGTGGGGAATGTTAGAATAAAAAATTCATTTAAAAGAATCCTACTATTCAATTTGGCTTTGTTGTTAGATTTTATTCCTTTTACTATTCATTTCGTTGTTTGGTAGTTACTAATTAGGATTCCAAACGTATTAGTTGACCAAAATTTGTTGTTTAGAGTTTTGTTTTATTAGGCTAATAAGCCAAATAGATAAAAACAAAAGACAACTAATATCTTTGGAATATTAAACTAAAAACTATTAAACAATTGGCAAGAGAATAATCACTATTCATTAGAATTAGAGAATTTAAATGAATTAACTAATTTACAATAAAAACCCTAAAACATAACTATTATCAAAACTAACAAATTGAACTTTTTATATAGGTTTTAGAACAACAATACAACAACAATTAATCTAAATCTCACTAGAACTTTGCAAATTCATGAAAGACAATAGAGGACTTTGGGAAGACAATTATGATGGTATTTTGCGACGATGGATCCACCGACATCTTCCGTACTAAGGTATGATTTCTAACTTTGTTTTCTTTAAATTTTTCTTTTTAAAATCACAAGTAACATTTAGAATCCCATTTGCTACGTGAAAGTTTGAACATTGCTAAAATTCTTAAAAAACCCTAATTAAATTGTGAAAGTAATAAATGGAGGAATTTTGAATTATTTTGGAAAGGAAATGGTAATTTCATCCAAAAGAATCTCAAAAGGAATTTAACTTAATTTAGGAATCTAGGGAATATTAGAATAATTGGGGAAGGTTAAAACCTAATTAATCCCCTTATTCTCTTTAAAAATTATTGAAGGAACGAATTCCATCCAACTAAGGGGAATTTTCATCCATTCATAAATTTTCACCTAGAAGTCCTAAATTCTTACTTTTTATCTAGGTAGAAAGGTAATTTATCACTTTCTTCATAAAAATAATAAAAACCCAAAAACTACTAATTTTAGAATTATAACTTAAGGATAAGATTAATAAAAGAACAATTAGGAATATTTTTAAAGAATAACTAAGGAATCTTTTGAAAGTAGAATCGTTTAGGGAATCTTTTAAAGATTCCAAAACCAACTTTTACTTTAAAATTACTTTGTTTTTTAAGGAGTTAATTGGGGATGAAGTTTGACCCAAATTTGGATGAAAAGTCTAAAAATAGGTCAAAACTAGGTTTACTCTAAAAATTCCATTAGTTAAATTAATTAGTAAGTTGACCGTGAAATTTAGATTTATTTAGGATTTATTTGCTATATTTAGTTAACGGATGAAGTTTTTAGGATAGAATTAGGGACGAATTTCATCCATCAATATCTTTTAGTAGGAACATCAGAATTCAACTTGCTTTACCATTCTGGGAAGGGCAAAGTGCATTCTACACATTAGCTTAGATAGAATTTTACATTAGATTAGTTTCTACTTACTCACCAAGGTCTTGAACCTTTTAATCTTTAGATTGTTTTGAAGTAGATAGAATTCAATTATTACCATAACAAACAAAGTATCCATTGCTTGGAAGGCCAAAGAACACTACGTTTACATTTCACCCCTACAATTTACTAACTTATGCCGCTAGAACTTGTGTGCAACTTTCTGACTTAAGGGTGGAGTTAGAAACACTCACATCATCCATCGGACGTTTGGTGTCTGTGTCGACATTCAAGGGTTAAGTGAGAGAGAGAGAGAGCCATACCTACCCACAAACTAAAACTTCTCATTTTGATTAAAAGCTTTTCATGTATATGTAAATCTAGAGAATTAATTTCAAATTTTTATTTCTTAAAAAGGTGGTTTTTAAAGAAGTTTTTTGGGCTGCCCACATTGCTCATTGCCCCGCTGAAATTACATATCATGCAATAACTTTTTAACCATGTAGTCAAAAGTTATGAAAATTGTTGCATCGTAAAGCTACTCCTTGGGCACATATTGTGTGAAATTTTCAAAGAAAAAAAATTCCATTCATAGTAAGCTGCCCAAAATCACTATGTTGCCAAAAAAACAATGTTTGGACCTTTAGGAGTTAAAGGTGATGAAGCTAAAACCTAGTTAAAAATTCCTTGCAATCCTTTGCCATCACAATTGAATTGGTAGTTGAATCTTGTAGTTACTGTTTAGTAAATGGCAATAGTTGTTGTCCGGTTTTTGAATGTGTGCAATAAATGACAAGTTTACTTTATATTTTCAAATATGAGAATATGTGAAATGTGTAAGTTTACCATACTATATAACTTCCCTTTATCATTTCCAATAAGGTAAACTACCTCATTCCAGACCAAATGGCAACAAGCCCATTGTGGGCTAAATTATGTTCATGGCGTACATTTTAGAACTTGAATGGTTTGGAATAGGGTGGTTTATCTTACATGGAAAATCAATTTTGTGGTGAGAATCTTAAAGTAGGATGTACAGGGTTTGCAGTAGCAAGTTTCTTTATGCCAAAATATACTACTAATATGAGCGGGCTAAGAGCATCCCCACCAATGGCTTCCATATCCCTATCCGAATGATTTTCATCCAAATAGGGAAGAAAACTCTCCCACCAACATTCCCTATCCCTAAAAATTTAGGGAGGAAGGGTCCAAATTCCCTAAATGGGATGATGGATAGGGAACTCAAGTGGAGTAATCCCTAAACCACTTTCCACCTTTCCAACATGAGTTGTGCTTCATTGATTTGTGGAAGTACTATTCATTTGGCCTTGTTGCTATGGTTCCCTTTTGACTTCTCCCTACCTCTATCTAGCAATAAGTTGAAAATTTAGTGAACTACAAGTGGGAACTTCTCTTCCCTACCTCCATTTGTGCTCCCTTTCATCCCGATAGAGATAGGGAAAGGGAAGACACTGGTGGGGATGCTCTAACAAGCTACTAGGCAAGCTTGTGGTTCTAGAACTACAGCATTTGACCGTCCATCCGTATTTTCACCCCAATACCCTCATAGCTTAGACCAGTGCTTTCATCAAAGTGTCACGACGTTGCTTCTCAGATGGAGAAGCATCCATGCACTTCATTCCATACCGTTTCCAAAACGAGAGATTATTGCATGTTTAAGGTAGTATGCTCTTAAAGCGACTATTTAAGAGTTGGTCCGCCTTTTTCATAGGCTTATGTGAACTTAAGTATTTTTAGATCATTTTTCAGAAAAAGAAAAATGGATGTTAAAACTAACACAAGTGGTTTTGTATTTTTTCAAGCTTTTTTGAATTACTTATAAATTTTCAAAGATTCAAAGCATAGGCACCTATTTGTGACCATAGGTCTCCCAAAATCTGTCCACTTGCAATTTGTAAACGGATGTGCAAAAATCAAAGGCAATGATTGGCTCTTGCAATAGAAAAATATTTTTTTCTCGATGCATTCAATTGCTACAATGGTCCATTTAAGGATCACCCCGTCTCCATTCTTCACCCCAAAATACGGGCGGTTTGAAGAGCATACTACCTTACTACTTTGTGTGCCATGAGATTAGAAAAATACAAAATAGAATGTATTATATACCTTTCTCTTCAGATGAAGGGTAAGAGGTTGTTTTTTTGACTGGGGGAGACTTGGAATGATTGTTATTGAGGTGGCGCCTTGCAGTCTCTATCCACCTACCAGACGCAACTTCATTGCTAGGCACTATACAAAGAGAGAGTCCTTGTCAGGATGATATACTTGGAGTCTCCACTTAAGGAAGACACGCCTCATACAAGCCGATAGCTGTTCAGCTTATTGTTACACCACCTACACTCGTAGGCATCTCCAGGTTTAAAACAATGACAGTCCAAGCAAAGGCATTCTACAAACACCTCTAAGAACCCTAAATTCTTGACTGCATAACAAATCCCTTAGACAGAATACTCCAAGATTTGTATAAAAGAATTCCTTTTCACTCCCTATTACACTCTCTGCTCAAAATGTCAAATGAAGAAACAGACTCAAAGGAAATCAATGTACCAAGGAAATCATCTAGTCTTAGTTGGCAGCACATTTGCACGCCTCAAGGAAGCCACTGATCAATCACTTTTGAAACCACCAAAGCAATACCAGTAACACTACGACGACAAATGTTTCTTTTACTCCCAAACTCGCAATTGAGGTAGGCTCAACACAGCTTAAAATGCCTAAAAAGAACACCCAGGCTTTGTAGCTCCCACGGCACACGATCTTCACAGAGAAAACTATGACTTTTGGAAAGGACCTTCAGCAAGTACCTCTACGGAACCCTAATTTCTTGAGACAAGAAAATTTAAATGCGAAACATTGTGAAAACGTGCATAACTACTGGAGAGAGATTCCTCCACCTTCCAAATACCATCTTAGCTCAAAATTACAAAAGAAAATACCAGACTCCTAGTTCCCAGTGCAAAGTTCCCAAGTTTGAAGTCCGAAATGCAAAAAAGTTCCCTGCAGCGTCCCATAAAAAACAATTGCCCGCTTGAAGAATAATCGTGCCAAGCACTAGTATCATTACATATCGTGCCCAGGCATCTTGGATATCGTGCCCAGGCCCCATGTGTAGTGACTACGTGAAAATCGTGCATCATGTCATACAATCCAAGGTACTTTTTAAACGAGCGTTCACGCTCCAGTGCATTAGTCAATCTCCGCTCCTTGCTCTTGGTGGAGAGCAGAGCCCTGATGGCATTAATTAATTGTATTCCGAGTGGTCTACGGTAACTATGCCTGTTTCTGTTGATTGGTACCTCCCCCGTGCATCCCAGCTTACAAAGTTGTACACTCAGTCGGGCTTCCCAAATATCATCCACTTCAAATTCATTGATCAGTTTCTGGATTGCTGTCCTGCCCAGATAGCTGAACTGGTCTGACAGCCGCTCACAGGAGTTCCATCCGGTGCTCCTACCGTTATTACTTTTGGGTTACGTTACATTGAGGATCCATAGTCGGGGGGTCTCAATCGCTGCTAACAGAGCCGCAGTGAGAGATCGAATACAGCTACCTCGGAATCCCCCGACACATGATCTAGAAAGTGCAGCTTCACTAGCATAAACATCCCATTCACCAAGCACTAATCCTTCACGGACCATACAGTAACTGATTTGTTGCAAGAATTGGCAATGGAAGTGAACTATGCTTAGTGCACGGTCCAGGACTGAATATAGACTTGGTCCTTGGCATACTTACTATACCATGTTCTAGGACCAATTGCAACTTGTGGGTGCCACGATTCACCGAAAGCTCTTCAGTTGGAGCCTTCGAGATTTGCTCTTCAGTAAGCTCGACCTTCTGGCTACCACGAGGTCGATAGCGTATAGAATCTCGAGCACACAAGAAATCTCCTGCTCCTTGTGCGGCAATCTTCAGATTCGACCGATCGAGGTTGATGGGGTTGTATGGTCATCTTATGATCTGGCTCCTAATTCTAACAGTGTGCATGATCCATGGCAATTACATTGTTGTGCAAGCTCAAAACACCAATTTCAGATACTTCAACTTCAGCTCCCCTGACAATTTCTCTACGGTGGGCGATGTTCATTACTACGAAGAGAGGAGTTCGTTTCTGTTGAACTCGGGGGCAGAGTCGCTGATCCTTCACAGTTGCGGGAGGTTGTACTACAGAGATAGAGTGAAGATGAAGGATGCCGCATCTGGTGCAGTGGCTTCTTTCAACACGAGCTTCACTTTCTCCATTACAGGTTTAAACTTATTCAATGATGACGGGGCAGATGTATACACTCATAAAGATGGAATGACTTTTACGTTCGGTACGGACAATAACAGTCTTGTGGGGGACGCTGGCAAATATTTATGCCTCGCGACAGCGGCTAGCAATGGTCAGCCCTCCAATCAGACGAATCAGTTCTTCGCCGTAGAGTTCGACACCTATCGAAACACTGACCTAGGCGACTTTAGCAACAACCATATCGGCGTCGACGTCAACAGCGTGAACTCAACATGGTTTTACAATCTTTGTGGCGAAAAAATAACCAACTGCACATATCTTGTCAACAGAGGATCCTTCACTGCGTGGATCGATTATGATAGTCCGTCCCAGAAGCTTGCCGTGTATTTTGCAAATGGCTCCTTGACCAACTACATTCCCAAACCCAGTGAGCCTGTCATCGAGGCAACACTACCCTTGGCCGAGCTTTTCGATGATTACATGTACGCTGGCTTTACCGGAAGTATCTATTGGGACGAGGTTCACGAGATTCAAGCTTGGCAATTTGCGACCTCTGGACTACCTGAAGTGGTTGCAATGACAAATTCCGGTACCAGGTCCCCAAGCGGAAGAAAGGCCGGTATCATTGCTGGGGTCGGTGCTGGAGTTGGTGCAGTTCTGCTGCTTGCATGGATAGTAATTGCAAAGTGGCGGAAGAGAGCATCTCACACCAAGCAAGGCACCAAGTTTAATCTCGTGGACCAGAACCTTGTGCCGCGCATGTTCACGTACAAAGAGCTCAGCAACGCGACCAAGAACTTCAGCAAAAGTGAAATGCTTGGAAGCGGTGGATTTGGAGCGGTGTACAAAGGGGTTCTCCCCTCAGGTGCCCTGGTAGCAGTGAAACGGATGCGATATGTGAGCAAGCACGGCGAGGAGGATTTCCAAGCAGAGGTGGCCAGCCTCAGCAAGATTCGGCACAGGTATTTGGTGCAGCTGCGAGGATGGTGCCACGAGAAGGAGCAGCTCATGCTTGTGTATGACTTCATGTGCAACGGCGGCTTGGATGAGTGGCTCTTCCAATTTCCTGAACGCTATGCGAAGGCTCCGTCATTACATTGGCGCTCGGCGGAGTCCCTTCCTCTCATGCTGCGCCACTCCATTCTCAGTGGGGTCGCCGCAGCGCTGGCCTACTTGCACGAGGAATGCAAGCAATGCGTGTTGCATCGCGACATCAAGTCCAGCAACGTCTTGCTGGATGAAGACATGAATGCGTACTTGGGAGATTTTGGACTTACCCGCCTCATTGTCCACGAAAAGATGGAGAAGACGACCGTAATGGCAGGAGCTTTGGGCTACATGGCCCCCGAGATGCTAGTCACATGGAAAGCCACCAAGGAATCGGACGTGTACAGCTTCGGTGTCCTGATGCTGGAAGTGATGTGTAGGATTCGGCCGCTTGATGCGAGCGCCATTGAGCGCGGGGACGGCGCATTAGTGGACAGGATATGGCATGCGTTAGAAACTGGCAATATTCTTCGATTGGTGGATCCAAAACTTGGGACATTTCGACCTCCGGATGCAGATCCATATGGTGGAATCGAGATGCAAGAGGCGTCAGGCTTGTTGCTTTCGGAGGAAATAGTTGATTTCAACGCCTCGGCGAGGCACACTTCCAGTGCGGCAATGGAAGACCAGAAGATGGTGACGAATCTGCTTCACTTGGGCCTTCTGTGCTGCCACCCTAATCCCGAAGACCGACCATCTATGCGACTCGTGTCCCAGTGGCTGCAGGCTTCCGAGAGTATGGAGATGTCTTTGCCGCCTCTGCCAAGATGTAAGCCGCAGACGTGTTACTCCGAGCCTGAATTCTCTCAAATGGCAGTGATACGTTCGGATTCAACGTCTTTGGCGTCTGAGAACGTCCATGATGTTTGGCCAGGATCATTCCAATATACTCTGCTGACCGCCGATGCTTCGGTCGGGGAGCATGCGAGTATCCAGGCGCCCATCGCCACGATATTTTCATCCTGACCTATCGCCACCAAACCCTAGCTCCTAATCTGAAGTGTTGCTCGCTGCCGCGTTTCCTTTAAGGCAACTGCTAGTAATTTTGACGCCTGCAGATTCTTGCTTCATTCAGTAGCATGCACTGTCACTGCGTTGGTTGTAGTAGATGATGTGGAACATTCCACGCCCAACACTACTTAATGAGTAGCTGAGTGGATAGGTGGAGGCCCAATGTGATGAGTCGAGTTGCTTCATGAAGGCTATTGAATGTTATGGTAAGTGGAGAGAGAGATTAAGATAGGTGGTTCAAAATCCGCCCCTCTTCTTCAGATCGTCGTGTAGGTGGCTGTAGAATGGATGCAAGGTGAACCTTGAATGGACCTCTTTGCTCTGTTAATGAATTCTAGAAGAATTGTTGTTTTTTATTGTAAGAGCCAATCATTGGCTGTGATTTTGCACATTTCTTTATAAGTCACAAGGGGACAGATTTTGGGACACCTATGGTCACAAATAGGTGCCTATGACCCAGATCTTTGAAAATTTATAAGTAATTCAAAAATGCTTGGAAAAATATGAAACTACTTGTGTTGGGTTCCGCATCTATTTTTCTTTCTTTGAAAAATGAGCTAAAAATCATTTTGTCCCTGGAAACCTGTGAAAAAGGCAAATCAGCCTTTAAAGTGACGATGTATGAGCACACTACCTTGACTCTAACCAATTATTCTATGGTTGGTGGACATGAATTTGTTCATGAGTCTATCCTAAAATGTACTTTCTCTTTTCATGAGAGCATAGGGTCTGTTTTGGACACCCCTATTTTTTTAAGGCTTCAAAATCTTTTAGTTATTTATCTCATGTCCAAAAATTATAGAAGAAGATAATCTAAAATATCCTTTTTGCTTCAACAAAAAATGTAGGCTATTTAGTAGTATGAACACTATTAAAAATTCTTTATTGAGAAGTATTTTGGTGTAACTGTTACTTGATTACTTTCCTCTATTGCTTTTAGTTAAATTTCAATACCATAAATTAGTCAAGGGGTCTAAACATGTGCGAGCATGTCCACTTGACTCTTATTTTAACCCCTAAATGCCCAAGGCTTGATTGGGTTCAAAACATTGTTGCTTTTTGTAGTATTATGGGTTTAAATGTCACTAAGGTATAGAAATCTCAACTATACAATCTTGTAGTGTACGTGTTGTAGATGATGTGAATAAAATTTGGAGTCATTTGGCTTCATAGATTGGAAGATTATAATGTTTTAGTGTTGAAAAAAGATGCTGAAATTTTCCTAGCTAGCAACACATTTAAAGGGAAAATTCAATTTCTAAACCTACTCAAATGACAAAACTTTAAACTATAAATTACTTCAAAAAAAGCATACATACACATTGGTGAAAGAAAACATCATTCATATAATTCATTGTTGTGTACTTGTGTTTACAAAATGACTTTGAAATGTCAAAAAATAGCAAAAAAGTTGCAATGAACATATCTAAGGCTAAACCTCCTTCTACTTAGATGATTCTCAAACCGTCATAACTTCTTGGATTGATATGAAATTTTAACCACTCAAATAAGACTAGTATGCACAAATTTTATAAATTTTTATTTATTGAAAATGGACAATATATGAAGAAGAAACAAACCACAAAAGTTCACTACAATCCAAAAATGTCTAAATTTTGAACTTTGAGTTGCTTCCAAACATTCAAAACAAATTGGATTGAATTAATGAAGATAGTGTTACTTGAACCCTTCAAAACTATAAAAAAATATTTTTATCTGCATAGAATTTTAATTTGAGAGTAAAATAAAGTCAATTTTTTGGAAGTGCATTAGAAATAACATTAAAATAAATAAGAAAAGCTAAAGTCAAACATTAGACGACCAAAACACACTAGTAGAAAGCATACCTAAACAGACTATGCTTTAAAATTTACAAGCAATATAACTTGCCATGTAATTGTGGGTCTTAATCCTTTAACCCCTAATGGACCAAGGCATATTTTGAGTAAAAATTGTAAAAAATTGCCATTTTTTAAAGTGGTAAGAAAAAAAATGGAAAAATGATTTTTCTTCAAAATTCAACTAAATAAATTTGTATTAGACTGTTGTGGGAATGTGTAAAAGAAATTCAAAAACTTTCACCACACAAATTGAAAGAAGCTATGCTAATATAAAAGAAAATATGCTAATTTTTAGTGAGATTTTACCACACCCCGGATAATTTCTAGAAATTTTTCATTATAAATTTTGGCAATTGATTGTTGGGACAGGGTTCATTATTGATGACTTTGTAAGTTAAAATGATTCTTGGAGTACAAAAGAAGAAGATTTTGAGAGTAGCCTTAGACAAATTTGGAGCTTTTTCATTATCTTTCTTAACATAAATTGCAAGACCATGTCGTATCTAACTCCAAATTTTTGGTTTGGAGATTTCTATTAAAGATGCATATACCCAAGAGCATTAGGGATGGTTTGGAGTTGATGTGCAAACAAATATGGCAATTTTTGAGATTTAATTCAGTGTACTATTACACAAGTTTTAATTATTCAAGTAGAGCAAGACACACTTACTATTTCCTATTGCATTTTTCTACTAGGAGTAGGATTCTAAAATGGATATTGACAATCCAAACAATTTTTTACTTCATCAATGGAAAGTAAATTATCAAATTGAAATATCTACATCTATTTGAAAAAAATTATAGACTGAGTGAAAAATATGAGCTACCTGGATTCTAAATAATTCTATACTAACATAAATTTAACATAACATAACATAATTTAATATAACAGGGACTTGTTTGGAATTCCCTGTGATCAATTTGGAGATTCTACAGTTTGTCCTTACTAGTTTTTATCAATTCCTATGTTTCCTTGTGTTCTAATGTCATCGTGGAGGGATCTTCAAAGAATTCCTATACATAGGGAAATCAAGTGGGTTTTCTTGCAAAGATTTTCATAAAGTCTCTCCAAATCCCCCGTGTGCAATCCAAATTGGTAGACTTTACAACACATTGACACATTTGACATTTTAATGTTTTTCCCACATAAGGTAGCAACACCCATAACCATTAGTGTACCCATACTTCAATAGTAGAGTTCCCTTAACCCCTAAAGGACCATTGTCCCCTCGGGGGACAAAATGGATTTTGGGCAAGTTCCTATGATCTCAAATTTTAGTGAAACTTTTTGAAACTTCCTCATAAGATAGGAAAACTTAATAGCTTCGTGGGAATATAAATTTTATTTCAATTGGTGCCCGGGAGCAAAAGTTATAGCATCTTAAACATAATTTTCACGTCACCCGGTAGAAAAAGAAATCTACAAAAATTTGAAATTTAAAAAAAAAAAAAGATTATTTTTAAAGATCATATTTTTGTCTGCATGTGAAGCTTTGATTCATTCCATTTGGATTAGTAATGTGAAAGTTATGAACAATCTTGTTTTTCGGGCAATTTGAGCATCTTCTTGAAAAAATAACTTATAGGATTCAATTTTGAATGCAATTTTCACAATTTTTCACAATTTTTTTTTGACAAGGTTAAGTTTTCTAGCTAGAACAATCTCACCATTGAGATTATTGTATTTCAATTCCGTCTTAGAGCTATTAACAATTTAGTTTTTCTTTCAATCTTGGACCTACTTCTACTTAACAATTTTTTAAAGAATGAAAATCAAGTGTTTTTTGTTTTTTTTTAATTCTAAACTTTCAACTCAATTCTTCAACACAAAAAATTTTAAATTCAAGGTCTACGGTGCAAAAAATTTCCACAAATGGCAATCAAAGTCATCTGAAATTGCAAGCCAGTGTTCAAAAAAACTTTCATTTTTCAACTTTGAATGCTAGTATCTTCCAATTTGTACAGTCAAAATCCTTGAAATTTTTACCACATGATCCTTGACTAGTAAAGTACAAGATCCTATGGTTAAATTCTAAAAAAGGTGTTTTGTTTCGTTTTTCTGGATGAATGTAGCAAAAATGGCAGTTTTGAGTAGTTTTTGACAGAAGAATGGCCTTGGTCCTTTAGGGGTTAAAGTGTCTCCAAAAGTACCTTTAAGTGTCTCCAAATGTACCTTGAAACCGTGCCAATGCTTAATTGTGATTGGTCGGCTTTGATATTTTTAGATTTTGGTGCTACAATCAAGGCAACTTTAGTAGAGTGCAGTTTAGGGTGCCCTAGTGAGTTCTACTTTGAAAATTCACAGAAATTAGATGCCTTATCCAAAAATTCTATTTTTTTTTTAAATTCATGATTTTGAGTTGCTAATATTAAAAAACAAATTCTAGAAAAAAGTGCCTCCAACTATGCCGAATTGCTTAAATTGATGGTTATGGGTGTTGCTACCTTAATATTTGGTAGATTTTATAAGATGCAATTGTCCCATATCAATTGTCAAGAGTACTATGAGGTTGAACAAATAAGACTTAGAAGTTGTCAATCTTCATGACAATTAATTCTATTCATAGAAATCTAAGATTATAGAATTTGTATGTTTAGAAACTTAAATTTTTTTATAATTTGTGAATTGTAAAACAAATGGAATGTACATATTACTAACATTTTGAAACCTAAAAATGGGTCTAGATAAAATATTGAAATGTACAAATCAATGAGATTGAAATTTTTTAATCTACATATTAGTTAGATATAAGCCTCCCAAATCTACAAATTGTTTTGATTATGTGCATTGAAATCTACATTCTAGAATAATGAATTTCGTAAATTGAGTTGAATTGGAGTTGAAGACATCTTCAAATAACACTAAAAAATGCATAAATTCCCCCCTCAATAGAATTTCCTATCTCACATTTCTCTATAATGACCACATTCCTTGTGTAGAAAAATGAGATAAAAAAGGGAATTGTTACAAGGGATTTTCGTTATAGTGTCTATAGAGGATTTTGAAAATGTTCCTTGTGCAATGTTAGATTTTTTCCTTTTAAATGATATTTGTGTTTACTATAGTAATATACTTCAAATCTCCAATAGTATTGTTCAATGAAACCATGAAACAAAGATTTATTCCTAATAGTATAAAGCTTAGTTATAAGTATAATGATACAAATTTCAAAGTACCAAGTGACTATATTGCAAGGAGGACCTGCTGATTTTATTATACTTTGGCAATTTTTAGCCTTTTCTTTGGGTGTACTAGCATGCGAGTATCCAGGCGTCCATCGCCACGATCTCTGCGTCCTACCATCGCCACGAAACCTAACTCGTAATCCGAGGAACTTGATGTGAACTGCTGCTCGCTGCCACTAAACCCGGCTGATGACCCGGGGAAGTGTACCTTTTCAAAATGGGTCAAAACTGCCAGGAACTAGAAAAAAAAATTTGCTCATTTTTTCTTGAGATCGGATAGAATGTAACTCTAGGATCTTGAAGTTTACATTGAGATTGAGAACCTTGAAAATTTTCAGATTATTTGACCGCACAGTTAAGGAAATATTTAAGTTTAGATTTTTATTTGGATCAATGGAAAAACAGGGCAACGCACTTTGAAGGAGCATTTGTTTGTGAGAATTTTTTTAAATGATTCCCTTTTTGTGCTCCATGAAAGATTAGAGATTTGAGGATGTATATGTAAAATTTCACAACATTCAAAGCATTTTTAAAATTCATGGTAGAACTTGCAATGCAAAATGGTCACTAAAATGAGAGTAGTATTTGTAAGAAAAATAAAATGAGACACTTGTCTTCTTCTTGAACTCCATGGATCTACCCTTTTGGAGATGGATCTACCCTTTTTGAGGTGGGCAAGAATCACATTGGTTGACTAACTTTTTAGTCTATGCCCAAACTAAACCCCAAAAATGAGCTATAAACTACACTACAAAAAAGAGGGGCGATGAACAAAAAACAGCAGCTTGGGTCATTAAGGGGTCAAAGTAATTGATTAGAATTTTGACCCCTACAAATTTATGCCTTTATAACATTCATTCAGTAGCATGCATTGTGCACTACCTTGATTGTATAGTAGGGCAATGGTTTGATACTTTGATATGGATATCCTTTCCCGAACTCTCAGGACTTTAGAAAAATGCCCATCCAAAAATGAAAAATATATTGGAAAATTAAAAAAATTACATGGTGTTATAAACATTATGTTGGTATGTAACAGTTATGTGTTATATAGGTCAAATTCAAAAATTGAATTTTTTCTAATTTATCATATTTAGCACATAGTTACATTAGAGTAATGAAATTACTATGTATTTAAGGTTTTCAATTTAAAAAAATGTCATACACCTTATTCAATTTGTATTTATGTATATCATTTGTTTTTAGGATGAAGATGATGACTGTGAAGTCATAGTCTTTTTAAATTGTGTAAAAATATGTGATCTTTGAAGGTTCTTATAAATAAGGAAATATATCAATTCATCAAATTAAGAGTTGAAATTAAATAAAGACATGACTCAAATATTGTTTTATTTATATTTCATATTTATTAACTACTTCACTATAAATTGATATTCCAGATTGTTCATTTTGTCTCGAATGTGGACTTGGGACAAATGAACAATATTCTTTCTAAGGAACAAATGAATAAAAAGGAATACCAAAATTGTTCAAATTTTCTTGAGCTCCAAAGTATTTTGGATGGAGTATTATAACTTTCTCATAAATTTGTCATTAAATTTATGTAAAGTGAAACAATGTAATTTCTAGGACACATTAAATGAGTTTTAAAATGACAATGTTTTAGTAAGACAATCCTTTTAGAAATCTAGATTAGAAACTTATCCGGTAGATGATGTGGAATATTTTATCCAATAGTAATTCATCAGTATTCAATAGCTAGGTTAATTGATAGGTGGTGGCTCAATGTGATGAGAAGGGTGCCCAAAGGCTATTGAATGTAAGTGTAGAGAGAGAGATTAACTTGAACCAATTATTCTATGGTTGGCGGACATGAGTTTGTTGATGAGTCTACCTAAAGTATATTTTTCTATTCATGAGAGCATAAGGTCTCCATTGGACACCCATATTTTCATCACTTTGAATTCTTTTAGTTAATTTATGTGGTGTCTAAAAATCGCTCAAGAAGATAATTTAGAATACTCTTTTTGCTTCCAGTGATTTTCAACCAAAAAATTAGGCTATTTAATCGAATGAACAATAATAAAAAAATTCCTTATTGAGAACCATTTTGGTGGTGTAGTTATCTTATTGTTTTCTTTTGTTGCTTATAGTTTAATTTCAATATCATAATTTACTACATACTTGTAAATATATGCAAGCATCTCCTATCTCTAATATCATTTTAATAGAAATTTCTACTTCAAACTAATGTATTTAGTGATTATCGACCTAAATAAGAATCCATTTACTTCATTGATTCTTCATACCTGCAAATGCCTAATTCTATTCTGATAGGTTCTCATTCTTTCATTCTAATGAAAATAGTGTTACTTGGATCATTCAAAACTATAAAATAATATTCTATCTAGATGGAATTAGAATTTGAGATTAAAATATAGTCATTGGAATTGCATTAGAAATAACATTAAGATGAACAAAAAAAGCTAAAGGTGGACATTGGACAACCTAAACACACTAGTAGAAAGCATGCCTAGACAGACTATTGTGGGAATGTAATACAAGCAATTTAATTTTTCATGTAATTGTGGATCTTAATCCTTCAACCTCTAATGGATCAAGGTACATCTTGGGCAAAATTTTTGGAAACCTGCCCACTTTTTTATGGCATTGAGAAAAAAATGGAAAAAAAAATTCTTCAAAATTAAACTATATAAATTTGTATTAGACTACTATGGGAATGTGTGGAAAAAAATTCAGAAACTTTCATTGCATGGATTGAAAGATTATAACTTTTGAAGTTAGAAGAAAAAGTTTTTTAACAACTTTGCCCAACATGACCAATAAACTTTAACTACTCCTAAAATAAGATTTGTATACTATATATTGTTATTTTTTTTTATCTTTGCATCTTATACCATGTAAGTTATGTACCTACCAAATTTCAAAAGTAGAGGAAGAGTTTTGCAAAAGTTGCTCAAGTTACTTGAAAAATTTAGGGCATCATAACTTTTGATCTAAGCATCCATTGGGAAAAAAATAACATTTATCCTAAGAGAGTACACGTTCACACCTTGTGTCAAAATATCGTGAATATCCAAACCAAATTGACTTTAGAGTAACTATTCCAAATCTCTTGTGTACATATATTGAATAGCACTTGGTCCTTTGGGAATTAATGCCTCAATCTTTTTTTGAATTTTTGAACATTCATTGCTTGTATTTTCGTATAGATATATCATTTACTTCAATTTTCTTCAAATTGGCTTAAAAAGAAGGTTCTTTTAACAATTCAAATCTTGTTTTGTAAACTTGTGTGGTTCAATCTATGTATATTTTGTGTACCATGTGCGGCCATGGGATATTTTTAGGGGGCTATTTACCTCCAAGACAAAAATAAAAGGTTCCCTAGAATTATTTAATTTGGCAAAATATATGGCCTATATATATTATGGAACTCTATCATTACTTATATTGTCCATATACGTCAATGCAATTTTTTGTAGGCTATATTTTTTACAAAGAAAAAGAAAATGCATTGAATAGCAAGGTAAAAGCAAAAGTGTTAGAAAAAAAAATACAAAGAAAACATGTGTAGAATTCAACCTATTTTCATGCATTTTCAAATAGCATGTGATCAAATTCAACATTGTCATGCATTAGATGTTTTTTTCCTACTTTGGAGGGATGTGAGTTCCCAATCTAGGAACCAACCAAAACTAGCCAAAATTGGGCGTTCGTGAGCTGCACTAACCTGGCACAACGATTGCTACATCACTTTTTTTGAAAAATAAATAAATAAAACTTTGTTTTTCATTTTAAGAATTTCTGACATTTCATTGAAAAAAGAAATTTTTTAACATCGGTGTTCGATGAGGCGTGGGGGAACATAGCTGGGAACAGGCTTGAAACAGACCTCCACCCCCAGATCTCATCTAATGTGTACAGGAAAAAATGAAGAGGATATTGTAGTTCAAACATACAAGGACATAAACAATGCCATTTCAACTTCAACAATTCATAACTAATTCCACAAAACTCTGAAATATGTCAAATTACTTGGGTTAGATGTCAATTCCATTTGTCTTTCAAGAAAATTTACTGAAAAATATTTCAAGAATTTTCACCTCTCCAAATTCAGTTTCATCTCTTAACTCAAATTCAGTTTCAACTTTATGGACTACCTACCTTGACAAACAAAGCAAAACAACACAACATAGTGTGCAAACAACAAAAACTGTGCTTGCATAAAATTGTCATTTACATATGTTCAAAAACACAAGATACTACAAACAAAGTACTTAAGGTATATCACAAAGTAAATGCACTTACAAACACAAATGTCTGTCAAAATTTAAATCATTGCAGCAACACAACACTGCTGCTAGAGTCCATGCAGAATTTTGCATTCACAAAAATTTCCCTCATGATCTTAGACCTCGGTTGAAAAGACCTTTACAAAATATTCTGGGACCTGGTTCCTTTCAAGAATATTAAGGATTCTTGGGCCCAATTGCTAATTTAAAGAAGAATTCAGATATTTCCATTGCTCTAATTGTCTCTAGCATCTTTTTTCTTCGGTGTAGATTCTCTCATATCCTGAGTTCCTGAAATACAGCATTGGTCTTCAATCAACTATGACACACAAGTGTAGTTAGCACCGAGCACATGCTCAAACAGAGTTTGCAATATACGAACTGCACTAATCAATAGTAGATTGTCGTGAGTTCAATTGAGAGTTGCAGTGAATTACTTTACACGTACTCATAGGTAACACTATTTCCAATAAGTTTGGGTGTTAAAGTTAACATACAAGGCACCAAGACATTTTATAAATATTGTTCATATGAGCTCACGCAAAGGAATCCAACACTTGGTTGGATATACTAACAATTAGAGCAAGTACTTTGTTACTTGTCTATGGCAATCAATATTTGAATAGAAATGGGATTCTCTATTGTCACTACTATCAGTCCACAACCTCCCACTTTGAAAATTGCAGAACAAACACACATAGTGGTAAAAATTTAAGGTCAACAGATGTGGCTCTAGTACCCAAAGATCTCTCGGAACTCAATATATTTACCAAAAATCACACTCTTACATGTGTTTGCAGGTGTTGAAATACCTGTAGCGTCCATTAAATCCTTCAGGAGGTTGTAGCCACCATTGGCCTACGTTTGGCGTATTCAATTCAGATGGGTAGGAAAAAAGATGTATTTGCAAATACGTGCAACTTGCATATTGTGGGCATTGGTGTGAGGAATAATTAGAATATTTTTTGGAAAAATACTGAGATTCGATGAGAGATTTGAGACTATGGGAGGTGAGCCAATAGGTCCTTTATTCATCGCAATGTATCTCCTACAATCCTGAGATGAAGATACAAGGCCGAGCGATGTCAGGGTTTTAGGTACTATTGACCGGCTAAGGAATTTGAATATGAGGTGGGTGAGGGACAAATATCAAAGATTGTGAGCATTGGTTACTGGAAGCAGATCAAGGGATTTACACGGAAGTTCATCGCTTGTTCCGAAGTGAAGGGGCGTCAGCCACAGGGACATTGAAGGCGGTGCACCACTCACAAAATTGGCTACTTCATCCGTGGAACCCTTGCGAAACACAAACGCATTTGGAAACTCGGAGTTCAAAAACAGGTGCGTTATACTCACAGGGAAATCGGCAGGGCGTCACCCCCCCGGGTTTTTTTTTCCACATTGCAGTTATACCCCCCCCCAAACTTTCTTAAAACAGAAAGTTTGGGGGGGAGGGGTGTAACTGCAATGTGGAAAAAAAATACCGGGGAGGTGACGCCCTGCCGTTCTCCCTGTGACTGTACGTTCAACAGAAACTAAGAGCAAAGTAATCCAGAACTGAGTAGGAGTAGCTTGTGAGGATGCCATGACACCCCACTGGAATTCAACCATGCAATGCATATGGATCAGATGCTTTCACAATCTTGGCAAATGCTGCGGACCCAAAGTGATCAGGAACAGTAGCTGCAGATAATCATCAACTTATGTGCAATGCAAGTCTGAGTAATCATGAGCAAGAATACTAGATACATAAGCATTGATACTTCAGTCCATTATTGTATTGCTCAATAGTAACTGAAACTCCAATTAAAGAAGTCACAATACTTGCAAATTGAAGAAGTCGTTGCAAACACTCAAAATTGACGAGCCCCTTCGCTGTTGAGGATTAACGATTTCCTGAGTCTTCAAGGGTATTTAGGGTTAATATAATTTTAGCTAAACTGCTTGCTTTGAATTGGAAATCTGCGTTGACCATACTCTCATCATCAGAAATCTGAATATCTGAAGAAAATTATAATTACAGGGCTGCAAAAAAATGATAATATATGGTCTTTAAGGAACCTCAATTAACTCACATGCAAGTCGAAGCACTTGGCTACTTGACATGTTATTGGAAGCCTTCGTGTGTGGGCTCTGGAAGTCTTCTTGAATTGCCCCTCTCTAGGCTATTGGCAATGAACTTGATAGTTTCTTGTTTGCCATTTCCTTGCGATTTAGGGCTGGTCTTTGTTTTAGGCATTTCTGAGGACACATGCTTGGGTGTGATAGCCCAATCCGGGCGGGAGACCCAAGCTGCTGCTGCATTTGCAAGTGACAATGGCCACGCACACAACCCCGCAGGTGTGTGTATTATTAACAATGTTGTCAATAGGATTGTTTCCAAGTACATAAGTTTGAGGTTTAGAAGAAGTTTGCATTTTTACTTTTAGACCGTGTGTTCGAAAAATCTATAGTATTCCTAGATTTTAGAGATCGAGAAGAAAATGAATTAAAAAAATGTCGTATGAAATATCGCCATTAATTTAAACAAAATTTCCCATCCTGTTTTTATCGCTCGATCGGAGCTGCAAATGATTGATTATTCAAGTTGATTTCTGTATAGTTACTACGAATTGAATGTACATGTAGCTAGAGGACTGCCAACTTTTCAAATGTATAGAGTCGCTTTGCATAAGCATTGACGACCAGTCTAGCAATTGATCATTCTTTCGAATTCAGACGGTTCCAAGTTCGTCTCTAGTCTGGCCTGGCCTGAAGACTCAGGCAGTGTTCCATTGTATTCCGGTACTGTTGGGAATACCAGTTGACCGAATGGAGCATCGTCAGCATTCAATTGCAAGCTCTTGCAATTGCCACCATTGAGGTTTCATGTATGGCCTGGATTAACAGCAAAAAACATGCCCACCAAAGGACATCAAGAAGGGCTACTTCGGCCAAGAGTGGTCCGTCAAGTGTTCCACTAGCTAGTTTATGATTGTTTTAAAGAATAATGCTAAGGTGTGCAGTTAGTTAGTATAATTTCCTTCTCATCCGTTACCCTCACTTCCTGTGAGAGTGTGAAATATGATCAACTGACAACTTCATTCACTAGACGACACCTCTCCATTGCCCACACTTTCTCATCAGTCTTCAAATTACATTTCCCAGGATTAGGAAAGGAAAGGAAACTGCATGAGCATTATTGAATGTTAAGCATTATGTGGTCAACAATGACGCAGGACAGCTGTGGCCCACTCACAAAATTGCCATTGACATTCGTGACCCCCTGCGAAGCCGAAGCGCGTTCGGAAATCCAGAGTTCGGAAACAGGTGCGTTATTCTGAAAAATATTTTCATATTGTTTAACCCATAAACAATGCGGAGGACGTTTTCTGTTCGATGAATGACAAAGAATCTCTCTATGTAGGATAGAAGTGCAACTATTCATCCTCGTAATTTTGTTGTGAAAAGGGGAGATCTTCTACTATAGTTTGTCTTCCAATGAGTGTTTTTTCATTTTTTTAAGCTAACAATTCACACGGAACCCTTAAAGGAGAAAGGGGTGCCCTTGGAAATCATCCCTTTTCATTATTGTGTGAATCATGGGCTTTAGAAATAGCAAAAGCATTCATTGGAAGTCAAACTATAGTAGAAGATCTCCCCTTTTCACAACAAAATTACGAGGATGAATAGTTGCACTTTTGTTCTACAACAAGGATTCCCTGTCATCCATCGGATGCCAAACGATCTCCTCGACGTTCAAGAGTTAAACAAAGTACTATGCATCTTCCAACCTTCGGAGCATCATGTTTACTAGTCTTTTACTAGTGAATTTAGAAATTATTGGAGTGATGCGCTTCCAAAGCATCTGCATTTCAAAATGGAGTTTTGCCAAGGGTGGAAGATGCGAAATTGAAGGTGATCGACTCCTTGCGATAAACAATGGAGGGAGTCCACTGAAATTATGTATTTCCGATTAAAAAAACAATTGCCCGCTTGAAGAATAATCGTGCCAAGCACTAGTATCATTAGATATTGTGTCCAGGCATCACGGACATTGTGCCCTGGCCCCATGTGCAGTTACTACGTGAAAGTCGTGCATCATGTCATATAATCCAAGGTAATTTTTAAACGAGCGTTCACGCTCCAGTGCTTGACGGGATTGACATCAATGCATTAGTCGGTCTCAGTTTCCTTGCTCTTGCTGGAGAGCAGAGCCCTGATGGCATCAATTGTATTCTGAGTGGTCTGCGGTAACTATGCCTGTTTCCGTTGATTGGTACCTTTCCGGTGCATCCCAGCTTACAAAGTTGTACACTCAGTCGGGCTTCCCAAATATCATCCACTTCAAATTCATTGATCAGTTTCTGGATTGCTGTCCTGCCCAGATAGCTGAACTGGTCTGACAGCCGAGTTCGCCCGCTCACAGGAGTTCCATCCGGTGCTCCTACCGTTATTACTTTTGGGTTACGTTGCATCGAGGATCCATAGCCGGGGGGTCTCAATCGCTGCTAACAGAGCCGCAGTGAGAGATCGAATACAGCTACCTCGAAGTCCCCTGATACGTGATCTAGAAAGTGAAGCTTCACTAGCGTAAACATCTCATTCACCAAGCACTAACCCTTCACCGTGCAGTAACTGATTTGTTGCAAGAATTGGCAATGGAAGTGAACTATGCTTAGTGCACGGTCCAGGACTGAAATAGACTTGGTCCTTGGCATACTTGCTATACCATGTCTAGGACCAATTGCAATTTGTGGGCGCCACGATTCACCGAAAGCTCTTCAGTTGGAGCCTTTGAGATTTGCTCTTCAGCAAGCTCGACCTTCTGGCTACCACGAGGTCGATAGCGTATAGAATCTCGAGCACACAAGAAATCTCCTGCTCCTTGTGCGGCAATCTTCAGATTCGACCGATCGAGGTTGATGGGGTTGTATGGTCATCTTATGATCTGGCTCCTAATTCTAACAGTGTGCATGATCCATGGCAATTACATTGTTGTGCAAGCTCAAAACACCAATTTCAGATACTTCAACTTCAGCTCCCCTGACAATTTCTCTACGGTGGGCGATGTTCTATACTATGAAGACAGGAGTTCATTTCTGTTGAACTCGGGGGCACAGTCGATGGGACTTAACAGTTGCGGGAGGTTGTATTACAGAGATAGAGTGAGGATGAAGGATGTCGCATCTGGTGCAGTGGCTTCTTTCAACAGCAGCTTCACATTTTCCATCAAAGGTTTAAACTTCATCCACAAAGATGGAGGGGCAGATGGATATTCTCATGCAGATGGAATGACTTTTACATTCGGTAGGGACAACGTCAGTCTTGTGGGGGACGTTGGCGCTTATTTGTGCCTCGTGACAGAGGCTAGCGATGGTCACCCCTCCATTCCGTTTTTTGCCGTAGAGTTCGACACCTATCGAAACCCTACGCTCGGTGACCCTAGCAACAACCATATTGGTATCGACATTAACAGCGTGAACTCAAAATCGATTTACAATCTTTGTGGAGGCACGCTAAGCAATTGCACATATCTTGTCAACGGTGGCTCCTTCACTGCGTGGATTGATTATGATAGTCCGTCCCAGAAGCTTGCCGTGTATTTTGCAAATGGCTCCTTGACCAACTACATTCCAAGACCCCGTAAGCCTGTCATAAAGGCAACTCAATCGTTAGCTGAGCTTTTCGATGATTACATGTACGTTGGCTTTACCGGAAGTGTCTTTAGGGACGAGGTTCACGAGATTCAAACTTGGCAGTTTGCGACCTCTGGACTACCTGAAGTGGTTTCAATGACAATTTCCGGTACCAGGCCCCCAAGTGGAAGAAAGGCCGGTATCATTGCCGGGGTCGGTGCTGGAGTTGGTGCAGTTCTGTTGCTTGCAGGGATAGTAATTGCAAAGTGGCGGAAGAGAGCATCTCACACCAAGCAAGGCACCAAGTTTAATCTCGTGGACCAGAACCTTGTGCCGCGCATGTTCACGTACAAAGAACTTAGCAACGCGACCAAGAACTTCAGCAAAAGTGAAATGCTTGGAAGCGGTGGATTTGGAGCGGTGTACAAAGGGGTTCTCCCCTCAGGTGCCCTGGTAGCAGTGAAACGGATGAGACATGAAAACAAGCACGGCGAGGAGGGTTTCCAAGCAGAAGCCGCCAGCCTCAGTCAGATTCGGCACAGGTATTTGGTGCAGCTGCGAGGATGGTGCCATGAGAGGGAGCAGCTGATGTTGGTGTATGACTTTATGTGCAACGGCGGCTTGGATGAGTGGCTCTTCCAGTTTCCCGAACGCTATGCGAAAGCTCCGTCATTACATTTGCGCTCGGTGGAGTCCCTTCCTCTCATGCTGCGCCACTCCATTCTCAGTGGGGTCGCCGCAGCGCTAGCCTACTTGCACGAGGAATGCAAGCAATGCGTGTTGCATCGCGACATCAAGTCCAGCAACGTCTTGTTGGATGAACACTTGAATGCGTACTTGGGAGATTTTGGACTTGCTCGCCTCATTGACCACCCAAAGATGGAGAAGACAACCGCAATGGCAGGAACTTTGGGCTATATGGCCCCCGAGATTTTAGTCACATGGAAAGCCACCAAGGAATCGGACGTGTACAGCTTCGGCGTTCTGATGCTGGAAGTGATGTGTGGGATTCGGCCGCTTGACGTGAGCGCCATTGAGCGCGGGGATGGCACATTAGTGGATAGGGTATGGGATGCACATGAAACTGGCAAAATTCTTCAGTTGGTTGATCCAAAACTTGGGACATCTCCACCTCCGGATGCAGATCCATATGGTGGAATCGAGATGCAAGAGACGTCAGGCTTGTTGTTTTCAGAGGAAATAGTTGATTTGAACCCCTTAGCGAGGTACACTTCCAATGCGACAGTGGAGGACCAGAAGATGATGACGAATCTGCTTCACTTGGGTCTTCTGTGTTGTCACCCCAATCCCGAAGATCGACCATCCATGCGACTCGTGTCCCATTGGCTGCAGTTTTCAAGGAGCATGGAGATGTCTTTGCCGGCTCTGCCAAGATGTAAACCGCAAGCGCGGTACTCCCGACCTGGATTCTCTCAAATGGCAACGATGCGTTCGGTTTCAACGTCTTTGACATCTGACACCGTCCAGCAAGGATCATCCCAATCTTCTCTGCCTACCTCCGATGCTTCGGTTGGAGAGCATGCGAGTATCCAGGCGTCCATCGCCACGATTTCTGTATCCTAATCCGAAGAACTTGCCGCTTTTCCTTTAGCCTCTAATGCCCGAATTGACAATTGGTTGTTGCCGCTGTTTTTGAGCTGCTCGTTCTCAAATTTTGAGTTTTTTAAGTTACAAATTGTTCCCAACAGATAGTCTTAGTTACAAATCCAATGGTGGTAGTTTCATCAAATTCCAAGTTAAACTCCACCTTGTGAAATTTTTAAAGATAAGCGGTGTAGCATAGTTTACGGCTCATTTTTTAGGGTGCAATTTGGACATGGTCTGAAAAGTCAGCCAACCAATGCAATTGTTACCCTCCTAAAAGAGGATAGATCCAAGGAGAAGTCAAGTGTGCCTATTATTGTTTTTCTTAGAAACACTACTCTCATTTTAGTGACCACATGCATTGCAAGCTTGACAAAAAATTGAAAAACCACCATAATGTTGTGAAATTTTAGATGAGCATTTTCAACTCTCTTATCTTTCACTGAGCACAAAGAGGTCATCATTTCAAAATAGTCTTAGTAAGATATGCTCCTTCAAAGTGTACTCCTTTGTTTTTCCATTAACCCAAATAAAACTTGAAACTTAAAATATCTACTTTACTATGCAGTCAATTAATCTGAATTTTTTGAAGTGCTCATTGTCAAAGAGAATTGAAAGATCATATGGTTACATCAAGAAAAATGAGCAAACAAATTGCTCAAGTTTTTGGTAGTTTTGGCCTATTTAGAAAAAACACCACTCTTAGGTCATTAGATGTTAAAGTAACTACTCTGACTCTTGTAGATTTGTGCCTTAAGTGTAGAGAGAGATTAAATCAAAGTCGTTATTTTATGGTTGGTAGACATGAGTTTGTTCATGAATCTATCTAAAATGTATTTTTTTCTTTTCTTTTGAACGTAGTGTCTGTTTTAGGCTAGCCTATTTTCATCGCTTTGAATTCTTTTAGTTTATTCATCTATTATCCAAAAATTGCACAAAAAAATAATCTAAAATATTCTTTTCACTTCCAAAAACTTTCAACCCAAAAAACAAACCATCTAATGGTAGAAATAATATTAAAAAATTCCTTATTAAGAAGCATTTTGGTGTAGTTACGTTATTGTTTTTTTAAATAGAATATGCTTGAACCCTTAAATTTTTCATCAACCATAATATGTTCGATTTGTTTTTAGAACGACCATTTCTAGACTTAAGAATATGTGAAAAGTCACTTGTTCTTGGGCTCATTCTCAAGAAAATGAAGTTAGCTATGTAGTGGTGTATTCAAATTTAGAAAAAGATTCACAATTGAATTTTCAAAAATTTCTAAAGCGTGGGTGTTTTGAGGATAAAGAATCATATAGTCATCAAATAAGAAACTTTGGCCAATGAAGTGAAGGCATGTATTTTTTACCTCTTCTTGGTCTATGGCTAGCGACAACCACTAGAATATACATCTTGTGCTCAGATTTCAATTGTTTTTTAATTTTTTTTCTTATTGTTTTTTTTTCTTGTATTCTTTCATTCTACCATGTTTAATCTTGAACTGTGGTTCTAGATTTGTGACAAATCTTCCATTTATCTCATAGTTTTTGAAATTTAACAATAAAGTGGTCTTTACAACAAGTCCATTTTTTCACTCATTTTTGGTCCTCAAAATACAAGACTTTAGTTACCTTAAGAATGAGCATAGGATTTCAACTTTCTAAAATGTTATGTGACCTTTAGAGCCAATCAAAGCACAATTTCAATTACACCAGAATATTGATTTCCTTGAAGTACACTTCACTTTTATGTTATAATCTTTCAATCTATGACTTATATAGAAATCAAACTTTGTAGAAATAAAGACTTGGCTTTCTACAAGATCCTATTGTTAATTTTGCCTAAAAATGACTCTTTGTATTTAGAACTTCAATTCTTTATAACTTACAAAATCAAGATCCAAAACACTTTGAAAATGGTTTAAAATTTTAAGGGTTAAGATTTACAAGCAATTTAATCCCAAAAGGACCATTGTTCCTTTCACTAGTAGAAAATCTGAAATTTCTGTCATTTTGGTTGCGTTGTTTTGGACAAAATCTAACAAAAATCTGTTGCTTTCAACAGATTTTTGTTAGATTTTGTCCAAAACAACGCGACCAAAATGACAGAAATTTCAGATTTTCTACTAGTGTTTGGAGATAAAACAGATTTTGGATAGGTTCCTATGACCTCAATTTTTGGTGAAATTTTTTGAAGCTTTCTTATAAGACAAAAAAATTGATTAGCTTCATGGGAATATAATTTTTATTTCAATTGGTGCTCATGAACAAAAGTTATACTACAAAAAACTTAGAACTAAACTCATCATAGAGCTATTAACAATTTATTTTTTCTTTCAATCTTGGACCTACTTCTACTCAACAATTTTTTAAAGAATGAAAATCAAGTGGTTTTCTTTTATTAAATTTTCATATTTTTTCAACTCAATTCTTGAGCACAACTTTCTTTTTTAGTTCAAAGTTTGTAGTGCAAATTTTTTCCACAAATAGTGGTTAGTCATCTCAAATTGCAAGCCAAAGTTCAGAAAACCTTTTTTTTCCAACTTCAAATGCTAATATCTTCCAATTTGTACATTCAAACTTCATGAAATTCTTACCTCATGATCTCAGACAAGTGAGGTACAAGATCTTGTAGTTAGATTCTTAAAAAGAAAAGTTCTATTTTTTGGGGTGAACACAAAAAAATGGCAATTTTGAGTGGTTTTTGACAAAAAGTGACTCCAATGCTTTAGCCAAGTTATCTTGTCATGTAGTTGTGGGTCTTAATCCTTAAACCCCTAATAAAATGATGTCCATATGAGATAAAAATTATGAAAAACTGCCACTTTCTAAGGTAGTGAGTCAAAAATGAAAGAAACCATTTTTTTGGTCGAAATTCAACTATACAAATTTATATTAGACTATTGTGGGAATGTGTAGAAAAATTTCAAAAAATTTCACCCCACATATTGAAAGATTATACCGTAGTTGTAGGGCAAGGTCGGCTAAAAATACTTATTTAAAAAGAAGCTGGAAAAAAATGCACAAAAAAAATCACTAAATTTAGCAAAAATTAAATGATCAATTTGATGAATAAAATAGAAAATATCCAATGTTTGCTAGAAAGTCCAAAATAAAGTCTAATTACTAAACATCATCAAGAAATTTCTTGTTCGCAAAGTAAAGGATATATTTCATTAAAGTATGGTGATGTGCAAGATAGAGAGGTTAGTTTTATAATGAAATCCATTGTCCATCATGAAGCCTCAAGGCCGTGTTTCATGCACACCCTAGACATGTGTGCACTATGTGATGTACTAAACGTACTAAGTGACATCACCTTCATGGTATATGTTGTTCACCACAATAGTATTGTCCATACGAACACCTTCTTCATCACCTCTTCAATGACTCCAATAACAACATCAAAATGTAGAAATTGTATTCAAAATAGAATTTCAGACTTCATTTTGGCATAGTAGAATCATTTTTTTCAAAAAACTTTGAATTACAAAAATTTGGACAATCAAAATAACTTTCATCTTTAAAATACCTTTTGTGATTTTGAGCCTTCAAAAAAATTCATGTACAAAATTTAGAGAGGATATTTGAAAATGTCAAAGAAAATGTCCTTTCTACCTTTCTTTGAAATTTATTCATAATTTTTGATTGGAGGCTAGAAATTGAAAAGGATTTTCGTAGATGAAACTTATATAGATTGATTTCTCACATTGACTTAGTTCAAAGATTTTAAAAACAACTTATTCTAGTATTCCTAAATGAGTTTTGAAATTCTACTCTAAACATAATTCTTGCTTTTGACTTAACTATGAGCGATTGAGCTATTATGAAAGTACTAATCCTAACTTTACATATCTCACATCACATGGGTTGTTTTACCTCCTATCACCCCACTTCTATAAGGAGCTTGTCTTTTCATCTCTAAGCACACCAAATTAAAATCTAGTTGTTGAATATTTTGAATTTTTTTTAATATAGTGTAGAATTTAAGAAAAATTAAGTTTTAAAGTGTTGAATCTACTTTGAAAATTTTAATTAATTATTCAGCTTTAATGTACATGCCAACCTTGCCCTATAGGTACCGTAGAATTTGAAGTTAAAAGAATTTTTTTTCAAACTTTGCCCAATGTGTTTGATTTTTGGCAATTTGAAGAGGTTTTTTGCAATATTTGATTCTACTCTAAACCGTCCCTTTCTACTTCCTCCTATGCTAATTTTATGGCTAATCCTATACGAGTCTATGGTTTTGTTTAAAGCATTTACGAATTTTTTTTGATTTTTTTTGTGTTTTTAAAACTAGGTTTCTAAAAACGAAAGAACTAGTAACTTAGTCCAAAAAAAAAGACCGGGCAGCACTCACCGAACAAGCAGCAATCACAAACCAAGCAACAATCACGTTAACTAATTAAGGCCCTCATTTCTCTATGTGCCACCACGTATCAAGTTGTGGTTGGTTGGGACCAGCCCTTTTTTTTCTAGCGATATGGGGCCAGAAAGCATCAACTGAAAATGTCCAGTGAAAAGGACTCAAAGGAAAAAAATTAAAAAAATAAAAACGGAGCCTGAAACCTGCATAGGGTTTCCAGGCGAGAGACAGATGGCATCAACCACCCCCCGCGCAGTCGCCAAGTTTGCCCTCCATCGGTGTTTGAATTTTCCTCCGCCTTGCTACATTCCGCTACCTCCGCACTTTGCATCTTCTGCATTGTTGCGTTGACAGTTACGTTCGTCGCCAATTCATCGCCAGCACAAGTTCTATTTGTCGTCCTAAACTTCTCTCCTCTTCATAATGCTAGAGCCAACAATTGTATAACCTATTGTACTCCATCGCCTCCAATTCTCCACTCTCGTTGAGTTTATTGCCACATTTGTTGTGCTCCACATTTGTTGTGCTCTTCTTTCCACTCCTATGGCGTTAATCGCGATTGATTTCCATAGGATACAACATTTGCTTCCACTCCGGTTTGTTCTTGCATTTCAGTGCCGCCTCGTTGCAATGGCAGTTATGAGCATTTGTTTCCACTTCTTGTCCTCGACCTTGTTTCTCCTTCATTGATGGTGGGCAGCGCATGGCTGCAAGCATCTACAGCATAAGAGGGTGTTTCAAAAACAGTTAAGGTATCTGTCTGCCGCCTTCTTGCTGCAATGAGTTCTCGATTACAAAACTGGCTCTTTGTTGGCTGTTTGATCTATGAGTTCTGTTTTTGGTTTTGGGTCCTCCGTAGTCCGTATGACACCATGGTTTGAACAGAGCTCGCCAAAGGTGGTTGTTTAGGTTGCAGTTTCATTTTGTTAGACACGCCATGGTTTGATGCAAGATCGCCAAAGGCATTTGTGATTGTAAGGAGGTTAGGGTTTGTACAATTTTCTTGTATTTCATCTTTGCTTTCTGGATCCAGAAGCTTCTTACTGTGATGGATGAGGTTTGAGGGTCTCCAGGTCGTGCAGACTTCCATGTTCCGATGGAGACGTCTGAGGACACGGCTATGTACATAGTTCTAGTGGCTGCAACGAAGGCACCTCAATCTGCAAAGCACAAGGCAGAGAAGGAGGCCGCTACTTGTCGTCGTGAGCTGAAGGGGAAGGCGGTTTGTGCAGAAGATTCCAAAGTTGGTTGAAGCGCACGGCAAGCAACTTCAATCGCTCAGTTCTTCACAAACTCCCGAAATGCAATCAACAAGCAACCTATTTGCCTTGAATCTGACTCACAACGAACTGATTCGGGATCTAGTATAATTTAGATATTCTTGAACTCTATGTTTGTAGACACATTATAGCATCAGCCCCGAGCCCTTTCCCAAACGTTGAAGGGTACCAGCAGTCGATCAGACGTTCAAGGGCAACAATTTTCAGAGGCTGCGTAGGAGAGCCATCGCTAATTACAAGATGATCAGCTCAAAATCTCCGATGGTGAAGAAGACATCGAGTCTGACAATGATCTCCAAGTCCTCCCTGCACCTAAGAAACCCAAGGTCAATTATGATCAAACTCGACGTTTCCAGAATGAGTGGGCTACAAAACTAGTGTGGACTGAACCGATTTGAGGGAACGATGGGCATGTGCATCTCGTCAAGTGCACTGTTTACTCTACCTTTGAGAAAAATCCAAAAATCTTGGGGCCAAAGTGGGACACCCTTACTAAACACGAAGGAAGGAAGAAGGCAGCATTCGATATGCCAAAATGCATTGTCAAACAAGGTGAGTGGTATATTTCTATGACAAGTAGGCATCAAATTAATCTCAGACACTTTCTCGGGGGGTGCACTTAGTTCTACTATAACAAAACACGTGCAAACAAGTGTTTCTAATAAACTATAATTTCAACCTAAAATTTTGAACACTGTTTAATTATGACTATAGCTTTCTATTGCCAAAATTTCCAACTCAAATAAAATATGAAATGATTTCTAGAAGAGGTTGAAAATGAACTAAAATGGCATGTTTTTCAACTCAAATAATTATAGAGGACACATTTAGATGACCATTGAGTCAATATTCAACTCAAAATGAGCTTTCAATAATGAGTTATTTTTAGGATTTTTTTGTTCATTTTTTAGACAATTTTTTCTTATATAATATAGGGGTGTGAAAGTTATTTTTCAGTTCTACAATGTTTTTTTTTACTTCAAAAATTTGTAACTAATTATTATTAACAAATAAAAATATCAATAATTCAAAATATAAACTTTCATGGTCAATTTCGTTAAAATGGCGGTATTCCGCATGCCATTTTAATGGAATATCTTCTACAAATGGAGAATAAGTGTGCCGCGATAGGGTCATACATGTGCCAATTTTATGCCTAGCACATTCAAATCACTCCTAGTTCACGCATTTCCACTCCCCTCCGACAATCTTTCCATTGTTTTCATTTTTTTAGTGGTTTCATTTTGTGCCATTTTAATGGAATACCGCCATTTTAACGAAATTGACCATTTTCAAAGTAGGAAAATCTATTCATATTTTTTTTATTTTGTTCTATTTAAAATTCAAAAAGTATATAGGGGGTCCAAAGTTTTGTTCGCACGTGGTTTCTAATGGACACTCTAAATGACCCCCCCAAGGACACTTCGCTGCTAGACAACCTGCTTCAGTACTGCAGCAGGTCAACATGAGCACTTTGACTTCAAAGTCCAAGAAGATTGTTCAGTTTGCCACGATCTACCAGATCCTATCATCTGGGCGTCCGATGGTTGAATACGAGGAGCGGCAATCTTTGTATGCGTTTTTTAGTATCCCCAATTTACCAAGGATGCATTGGTCGGATTCGTCTGGCTAGAAGATGGCTGACTTCCTATACAAGCAAGTGATGGAATCAATCAAGAAGAAACTGAACGTTGCACACTTCATTGCCCTTACTTGCGATGAAGTGACCACCGTTGACAATGGCAGTTGGATTTGCATGCACGCCTACAATGTAAAAAATTATGTTAGAATTCCTCACTTAATTTGCTTGAAACGTTTGGTTGATGGTTCTGGAGCAGATACCTTGACTTTGCTCATTGTAAAGGCTCTGGAGTGTGTAGGTGATTTAACAATGGAGCAAATGTCAAGCCGTCTATTGTGTTTTGGTGCAGATGGAGTGAGCACCTTCCAAGGCATTCGCAGAATCATAGTGGAGTAACCATGCAAATCCACTCAAAATTTGCTCTTTTTTGTATGGGTGTTCACTACATAGCCTACAGGTGTAATTTGGCTGCAAAGTCTTTATCTACGCTGCTTGTGTTTTTAGTTATTGAACAGATGGTCTAGAAAATACACTCTTATTTTAGCAAGAGTCCAAAGTGGTTATGCGAGTATCAAAAACTAGCGGAAGTGATGGAGACGAAAGGGCTGAAACCACTTCTTCAAGTAACAACCAGATGGTTGTCACTACTAGAGCCACTACGGAGATTGTTGGCTGATTATCGCACGCTTCTAGCAAAGATGAAGGAGGATGTTGGCAAGAATGACGCTGCAGAGGTAAGTTTGTTATGCTACAGTTTTAAGGAAGCAGTGCCTCTCAATCAAGTATGAGTTTCATGAGTGCTTTCTTCTCGTAGTACGTCATGTTGGACAATACCTAACTTACACTTTTATTTGTCTTGTGAAGAAATATTTGGATCCCATGTTGGACCCATACACACTTCTGGGAATGACGGCTTTGATGCCACTCTTGGAAACAATCGATTTACTAGTGACGTTTGTACAGAAGCGTGATGGCTGTGTGTGCGACTTTGTTGCCGCCTTGAAGATTGCTGAAGGATAGTTATATACTTTGTACGTGGACAAGGCAAGTGTGTATGGTAGTGACGAGTTTTGAGCATGGAAAAATGTGTTGGATTGCTCACACAGCCAGATTCATACAAAGTGGATCTCTGACCTCAACAATGAGTCTGCTCAGCTGGTCTTTGTTGCAAATGGATAGTCAATTTGGGCACTACACCAGGCTGCACCAATCGATAGAGATGTGTCCGCTTTTGTGGTGGCTACCATCAAGACCCAGTGCACACGTGAGATTTATCAGACACAGTGCTTCATTGCCGGGTTTTGTTCGGTTATCAAAATAGCCCACACCGGAAAAATCAGTAGGCAACAATCCGAAAAATAAGCATGATAGAATAACAGACAATGGGATTTCTTGCAATAAGCCAGATTTGTGTTTCTTTGTCGTCATCTGCAGAAACCAGCGATTGAGACCTAAGTGTTACTATAAAAAAAAAATTATTGCAATAAGCTAGATTTGTGTCACCAATTGTCGTCATCTGCCTAAACCAACGATCAAGACTTGACTACTTGAGTGTTACTAAAAGAAATTCTTGCAATAAGCTGGATCTGTATTTCCTTGTTGTCATCTATCCAGACGAGCGTAGAGACTTCTATAGTGCTGTACACAATTACCTTCGCAGTAGCCTTCATATTACATCGAGGAGAACTGAAATAGTTGAGCGTGAAACAATCAAGATACTCTAGGTTGAGTTAATTGATGAACCCCAATCGAGACTTCCGTAGTGTTGTACAGAATCACCTTTGTACTGAATCACCTTCGCAGTAGCCTTCATATTACATAGAAGAGAATTGAAAAAGCTAAGCGTGAAACAATAAAGATAGTATAGGTTGAATTAATAGATGAACTCCGATCAAGACTTGCGTATGGTGCTGTACAGAATCACCTTCATAGTACCTTGAGATTACATAGAAGAGAACTTACACAGCAGTTCTTGAAACACGTACAAGAGGTAGTCCAAGTTGAGTTAATTGCTGAACCTTGTCAATTGAATAGGGTCCATTATTCGCAATACAGTGACCACCTCCTTGTATGTAGAGTGTGTAATGTAAAGCCAATTAAATTATTGATTATCAAATTGTGTGCATTGTTGCAGCGGCAGCCAGGCAGTTGTTGAGAGAGCTAGAAGCAAGGTTTCCCTCCCACAACATAATGGATGCCTTGGGCGTAGTGTATCTGTAGTATTGGCTTCAAAGTGATGCGGAAGAGTGTTTTCCAAAACATTTGGCAGTGCTCATGGACTACTACTGTGAGCCAAAGTTGGTAGAACTTGATAAGGTAAAGCGTTTGGTTCCCCTATTTTGGATAGGTACAAATTGGAGACTCAGCAAGGTTTATTCAAATTAGCCATGCTCAATAATGCTAAGAAGCATATGGAAGCTTCCTTCGACCTAAACCCCCTCACCCGTTTGTGGCGCTATTTAGATACTTGCACTATTCTAAGAGTCAAGGCATTTCCAAAGTATTATAAGTTGGCTCAGGGTTGCTATTGTGCGAGCCTAGGAGCGGGAGCTTGTGAGCCTGTGAGCCCGCGAGCGGGAAATTTTTGTGATGGAAATTTTTGTGTCAGAATTTGTATTTGATCAAAAAATCTGTGACGAACCCATGACCGTGGACTTTGGGACAACTAAAGTTCTATGACTGTGGATTTAGAAAACATTTGAGGGACGGCAAATTTAGGGTCGTTTGTGCGCATTTAGAAGCACTTCCATTTTTGTTTGAGAACATGTCTAATATAAACTGGCTATTAGCGTGTTCAGGGATTTAGCTAGTGTTGTAGGAATAGGAAGGTAAAGAAATGACCCCAAGATGTACGCACTCCTTTCCGTACTACTATTGATAATTTACCATTGCAGTTATTTTTTAATTCTTTTATATTTTTATTTTTATCGTTCTACTACTTAGTACTTTGCAAAACCATGAAAACAGCTGGGAAATAGCTATGACAATTAATTGTGACAATTAGTTTCCAGCTGCACCTTCACGGTGCTTGATGAAGCACATGATGAAAGTTATATGGGAGCTCATGCTTTCACATTCAATCCTTATGGGATATTTGAACAACCATCTTTCTACACCCATCCTATGCATTGTATATTGCATTAATTGTACCTCATTTTCTCCAATTCTTTAAGGTATAAGGGTTCATTCTCCACATTTGTCCACTAATTAGTCTGTATCTTTGGAGATATTTTTTCATTACATTTTTTTTATGTAAGAGAAATATCAAACATCAAACACATTGCACCGAACTTGTAGCCATAAAACACACAAATCAAATCAACATAAAAATGAATACACATAGTTCAACTCATAAGATGTGTCAATCTCATGACTCTACGTCGCTGTAGACTCTATCATAGAAACCTCACCCGAAGATGACTCTGGAGTCTCTTCTCCCTCAGAAGCTGAAACATCTAAAAAATGAACCACATTTGCAGCATATTTGGGTAAGCGAGGTTTTGGTTCTCTACAACCATTTCATTCATACTGTGATGCCATCTTCTCCGCATACACTGGAAGATCGTAAGACTTTTCCGGACTCAAAATGAGTCTTCGTATCTTCTTCAAACGATGTCCGTCCGTCACTCATTCGTTCCTTCAAATACAAAGATCTCAATGTTAAATCCTTGGAATTCATGAAATGCAAGACATATTGAATACAAAAACACTCAAGTCAGTATTGAATACAAAACTTACTTACTAGGTCTAATGTTGCATGTAAACACCATTGGCTCCACGTACACAGAATCTAAATCAAGAGCGGCAAAAACTTCTTCTGGAGCTTGTGTCACCCCTTCCATTTGAGTGGCTTTCTTCATCGGCAGGAGAATCCCATTGAAGATATTCTCGTCCTTCTCCAAAGCCACAATATGCCGCCCTATGCCACGACATGCAGTAATTGATGCTCCTGCAAGAGAAGCATGTGACGATTATAACTTCAATATGTGAAGGTAGTATGCGAGGTACATGGAAAGGTTGTTCACGAATAAACATTTCACATCAAAACTATCATTTGAAAGCATTAGCTAACCTGTAGCTGTGGTGTAGTCGAGAACCACATCTTCTTCGTCGGTGCACCCTTCAATGAAGAATTGTAGAAATCTTGCATCTTTCTCTCGCGGTCCGCGCCAAGGCATTTTGGACTCTTTCTCGACCAACATTGTCTCCTCCGTGATATAATTGATGACCATGTCTTTCTTCTGCAGATTCCACTTTGCTTTTGTCATGGCCCTCGTCTGCCTAAACTTGAAATTTGTGGGCCCTTTCTCACCTATGTCCTTCACGAGAAGGGTAACTCCAAACTTCACAGTCTACAAAAATGAAAACAAAATGTTAAGTACAGAAAGGAATGCTTCCAAAACAATTGACATTAACATTGTAAATTTAGACAAACTTACCGTTTGTCCAGGATTAATACCCGATGCTAGGTCCAACTGGTTGAATGCCAACCACTCCTTCTTCATCACCAATTTCTTGAAAACATTCCGTAATCCTGCAAACATACGGCGCGACTGAAGGCTGTACGAGTGAAATACAAGAATACAACCATTGTCTTGTAAGTTTTCCTCGGCAAAGTGAAATGCATTTTGCATTCCCGCACAGGTTGGGTCCGAGTTCCATGGCGGAACGCGCTTATTAGAGATGAGTGGCACGGGGAGGTTCTCTTGGCAGTCAAAAATAATGAGATCCACCAAAGGCTCCCGGCTGACCCTACCGTCAAATGACCGGGCTTTTCCTGCATTCATCTACAATCAAGTAATTGTTCATGTTATTAGAAAACTCAAACTATAACAACTTGCTTCCAAATAAAATTTGAAGTTATAAATTGAACTTGAAGTTTAGGCTTACTTTTTCAATGAAGTCCATGACTTCAGTATAGCAATTTGGTGCTGCATTCCCCAAATTGTCTATGATGTCAACAATTGACACGTTCAAAATCAACTCTTTCGATTTCACATCATCATCGTCTAGTACCACAACTTGCGTACCTTGCGTCACCATCTCCTCCGTCCACTCTGCAAGAACGGCCTTCCTCTTCATCCCGCTCTGAGTTCCCTCCACCAACTGCGAGCTCTGATCGACTGCTGATGATGCTGGAATGCCGGTATCACCATCTTCGGGTTTTTCCCCCTTTGCCTTTGCTTTCTCCTCCTTCTCCAGTTTCTTCTCCTTCTCCTTCTCCTCCAGCTTTGCCAAGCGCTCCGTCTCCTTCTTCTGCTTGTTCTCCAAAGCCATTTGGAGACGTGCCGCTTTCTTTTTGTCAGCTTGGTCCCTCTTGGCAATTGCCTTCTTCCTTTGATCATCGGTAAGGCCTGCAAACTCGTCCACATCTAGATCAACTGCTCCAATGCCCTCCAAAGAATTTCGGAGTTCTACCTCCAACGGATGTGTGTATGAAATGGGGCAGTCAATATACCATCCACCGCCATTGAGATGAGCGGTTGTAAACGTTCGAAGTTGATTCGGCGTGTACATGCAACTGGCAGAAGTGCGATCTAGAAAGACCGAAAGGAATGGAGGAAGGTCTGCCCTTTGGATTGCTCCTTTTCCTTCAAGTTCAAACTTGAAATATCTGCAGCGTGAATTACCAATAACATTAAGGAAGAACTCAAAAAATCAAGTAAGGCAAAAGAAAATTTGAATCCCATGTACTCCAAATCACAAATCAAGTATTCAAACGTATCAAAAAACTTGAAGTCAAAGACTTTTATTCTACATCTTTGAGGGAAAAAAGGGGGTCCCTATTCAAATTTTAGAACATGCCTCGGATCCGAGGCATGTTCTAGAGGTTGTCGAGGGACCCCCTACACTGTTAGCTTCTTTGATTTCAAACAACTTTTCTTCTTCTTCTTCTTGGAACGTACAGAAATTGAAATCTAAATAGTAAGAACAATCAAACAAAATTCGTTGATTTCTAGTGTATTGTGTTCTAAAATTCTGAACTGAAATGTAGTTTGGTGAACTTTGTAATATTGCAATATGGAAGTACATGATATTGAAGAGGGGATTGTAATTATTGAATATAAATAATGGCTTAGGGTATTAACGACATACCGGAAAAGCACCCTCTTCACGGCTTGTTGGGAGCCCTCGTATGCATTGAAGTTGTCGCTTTTCTTGAAGTAATTAGCTCCTCTCAAATGCGCCAAAAATCCTTGATCCCAGATTTTCCTCCTCCAGCCTTCCAAGTATTTTGTTAATGTCTCTGGATGTAGTGGAACGTTCATGTCGATGATGATGTTGTCTTGTTTGACAACTTCTTCAAAGTATTGCACAACTCCATCTTCAATCTGTGAAAAGAAAATACATATTAGCAATCTTGGAACACGTAGTGCAATACAAGAATTTTAAAATTATAAGTCATCGAATACTAGTATCAGGGGCTAAAAAATTGAAAAAATGCAAAGATGTGCACTTACCCCAGCATACCAAACACAACGGTTCAAGAAAGGACCGAGCAATGTCTCTGATACTGGCCTAGGTGGAAATCATCTGGCATCACGTGATGGTGTAGATGAGTTCCACCACTTCAGGAACTTGATTTTGTGATCAGCTGTGGTATTGCAAGTGGCCACCATTTGAAGCTTTTCCAGAGTCATCTCTGGGACCTCATTGGAGCTCCAGTGCTTCTCAATCTTTCCAAAAGAAAATAGAAAGTCAATTAAAATTTGAAGTCACAACGATATGAATGGCAAACATTCACAATAGGGGTTATAAATTCACCTCCACTAGAAAACCTAACTTATTAGCTGGATGGGCCACGGCAACCAACTTGGACATTTTGACATTGAGTTTGTTGGTCTTTTCATTTGCTCCACTCCTCATTGCATGCGCAAGTTCCTCTGGAGTTTTGTCATCTTCCAGTGTTGTTTCATTATACCTCCGAACTGCTGCATCAGCAGATTGGGCAATCTCTTGCTGCAAAAGTAGGATGTAAATGATATATGAAAGTATAAAAAAAAAAATACTGAACAAATATAATAAGAGTAATTGGGAACTACATTATGTTAAATCCTCACCCGGAAGACAAACGAAGTGAACACTTGCAATGGCATAGAATACCAAGTCTTCTTAGTCTTGTATGCTCCACACAATCGGAGCTCCGACGGCCTCAACATCTCCTTGAACCTCTCTATGGGTAGGCGTCCATATTTTTGAACCCTCTACAATGTGTGGACCAAATTGGTTTTCACATGCGAGTCCTCGGTGGATCTGGAGATTATAGAAACAATTTTGAGTGAGTTTTGCTCTAAGACAAGGCAACATTTTTGAATCAAAGAAAACAAATTGAAGGTGAATTTTTGAATGAGGTAAGCAAGATACTTACTTGTTTATGTCATGCATGACATGCATGACAAGCTCGATCTTGCCCTTTGTATTAAGTACAATCGAATCAACTGCATAATGCCACTCCTTCTCTTTGGAGTGTTTTTTGTTGATGAAGTTCATCCACGAGATGAGTCGGTGATTACCATCACAAACATAGAACTTGAGGTTCTTCAAGAACCTCAGATCTGGCACGGAGTCCACACTAGCGTTGAAGGTGTCATTCTTTTCCTTCCATAGTGGATCCCACTTCCCCATCTCCTCTTCCGTGAATTCTGAACTGTCTCCGGCCTCATCCGTAGTGGTAACATAGAAAACTGCCGCTCCATCTCGATAATCCTTACTGAATTCGTGCTCTAGAAAATCAAGATCGCACGAGAGTGTCGGCCTCACCATGGGCATAGGCACCATTCGGCAAAGCGGGATCGGGAGCCGGAAAAGGTGATCCGGCTTCATCCTCAGTGATGCAATGGTATTCACCGAGTCCACCTTATGGTATTGTCGGAGATCATCTTCTAAGAAGTCCTTGTCATCGGCCTCCAACACATCCTCGGCCACATCTTCTTCCATCATGTCTTCTTCCCCTTCTCCATCCCCTTCCCCTGCAATGGGCGGTTGATTTGACTCTTCGGTATTTGGAGTTTCTTGAATGGTCTCTTCAAGCCAAAGGTTCGTGGGAGTCCCATCCATCTGCAAGTTTAGATTATAAAATTAATCAATATAGAAGGACATGCATCCGCAAATCCACACTAACATATAAATAAAAACATAACGGTAAACCATATATAATTGAACGAGAGAAGACTGAAAGAGTCAAAGGCAAAGGTTTAGGTTCAAAATGTATGCCTTCCATACACAATGCTCTCAAGCAATATGTTCTCAAAACAAATCCAGTACAATGGAATTAGTCAATATCTACATCTTCCTCTGAGTCAGAGCTCAAGTGAATGAAGATGGGTTCTCCTAATCCTTGAAGTCCGCTACATGCACAATCACATGGCTCCTCCATCAATGGACCGTCAATGGTGATGGATATGTGCGTGTCTGAGGTATACTCTATGTCTGAACTCTCGGGAGACATGAATACGATTGGACGTTCTATAGCCCCACTAAGGATCAAATCAAGACGTCTACGTTTTAATGCAGGCGTATAGTAACGAGTACACATTCGTGCTCGAGTGTCACTGACTCGACTTTGAACAGAGCTCTCAAATGCATCAACGGCGCGGTTAGCTGCATCCATCACATCATCAAAACTTACAAGTAAATCTTCGTCCACTTCTTCGTCTTCAGCACCTTTCTCTTCTTCAGAATCGTTGGATACCTCCATGTTTGCATCAAGTGGTGTTTGAGGCTGAGATGTACCGGCCTCATGAGTTACCAGCATATAAGATGGTCCAAGCGTTGGTGATGAGACATCTTGAGAGCGTCTTGCCCTCTGAGAGAATGCAACATTGATAAAGTGAGAAATCGATAAATTCAACCATATCCCTCCAACCAATGCGTATAACTATTTGATTGAATTTAGAAAATCTTGATACCACTTGTTGACTGACTGACTCTGATGGAGCATGTCTGACTGAGATGGAGCAGGTCCCCCAACGCGAGCCCGGTCCACCCTCGGATCCGAGGCTCAACTAAACCAACCAACTAGGACCCCCAAGAAAAAATAAAAAATTGGAATCCTGGTGCGCGGTGAGGGGTGTGATCCCCTTGGGCCTCACCCCGAGCCTCACCCGCAGCCACATTGGCGGCAGCGTCGCGGCCCTCCTCAGCGTGACTGCGCAGCCTCGCAGCGAGGTCACGCACCCTTCACGGGCTGGACCGCAAGCGACACCACCCTTCTTTTTTTATTTTGAAATTTTTTTTGGCGACGGGACTGGCTCGAGGAACCAGTCGTCCGCGTCTGACTGAGATGGAGCAAGTCCACCAGCGCAAGCCCGGTCCATCCTCGGATCCGAGGCTCAACTAAACCAACCAGCTAGGACCCCCAAGAAAAAATAAAAAATTGGAATCCTGGTGCGCGGTGAGGGGTGTGATCCCCTTGGGCCTCACCCCGAGCCTCACCCGCAGCCACATTGGCGGCAGCGTTGCGGCCCTCCTCAGCGTGACTGCGCACCCTCGCAGCGAGGTCATGCATCCTTCACTTGATTGCTCACGGGACCAAGACCAATTTATTTGAATTGAAAATTGAAATGACAGGGTTGTTTACGGAGTGGCTAGTACCTGCGGAAGCGCACGAGGGCGTGTTGGAAGAGGAGGTGGGTCTTGCGTGCCTCCACGGCCGTGGCTTCTTGTACTCCTCGTCATCGTACCCTGCAAAGATGGAAATTGGAATTGTGTGTGAGTGGACCTGTGTGTGAGTCGTGTGGTGTGCAAACTAGAAGGAGAGAGATTGCGGCTAGGGTTGAGGGTGGAAGAGGAGACTGGATTGCAGTTGAGAGGCTCCACGATTTTCTTGGTGGGCTGTTTTCGGATCTCTGGACTTTGCGTGGGTAGTTTCTTTACTGATTTTCTGGAGCTCGGCGGGAGTCCATGATTCCCCTTTCTGTTTTTTGACACGTGCCGCGCGGGTGAAATCCACCTGCAGGAGTGAGACTGGAGCATGTCTGCTTGTTCGGGGATCTCGTTGGGCATACACTAAGAGATGGCACTTCAAGCACTGATGAAATTTAGCCGACTGAGATTGCAACTTCTGCGATGTCCCTTTGGCAACTTGCGGGTGAAGGCATTCAATTTACTAGCAGTGAAGCATTCTGATTTGGATCAAAGGATTGAATTCAAGCATTAAAGATTCAGTTTCAAGATATCTACTTCCTTACATACTCACGTGAATGTTCACGTTCAGCTATGCACATTCATGCTGCTCACGTTGAAGCTCACGTTCGTGACGGCGTACCCTACCTAATCGAGAACTTGGTGATTGACTGATTTCATCTGGTTATTGAAATATTAAAATGTAATCTGATAGTGTATGATCTACATGGTTGTGAACTCATGCGGATAAGCCACTTGTGGACGGAGAGGTCGGTCCATTTTCCTCACACATGGCTGATTTTGGTTTTTATAAACCCTCTTGTAGGTGCCGTAGACATCTCTCGTCCAGCGGAAGGTGACAAGACCATAAATTGGCCATTTAAAAGCTAGAACTCATTAATGGATAGATGAAAATTTGTAAACCATTTTTCACCGATTTCTCTTCTAAGACAAGTGCAATTGGCAGGAAATCCTAGATGTTTAATGTTTTCTGAAGCTTTCTAAAATTATAAATGAATTTTGGAAGTTTAAATAGGCTCTGTAATTCCCCGAAACCGCTAATTTACGCTTCCAAGATTTAAAATTTTATATGGTTGAAATCTTAGGAATTGAAATTCTAAGCGGGTTGAATTCTTTTGATTTTAAAATAAGCTTCATATTTCCTTTATTATCAAGGAATATACTAGATAAAAATATGAGCTCTACCTATTCCGTAATTTACATGGTTTCCACTTTCTGTTCTTTTGGAATCCAAACAAAGTTTTATTGTAAGTTCCAATTGACGAGGAAAGAAGCTTATCTGCCTTGAAGGACCTAACTGGCATAATATGCACGGTTCTTAAGCATAGAATGACTGGTTTTATTCTTCCAACTCAATGCGGCACTCTAAATCTAAACTGATATTGCGCACTGCTCAATGCTCTATGGACCTCTCTATGATTGATGCTCACCATCAAAAGATATTCATTCTAGATGATTACAAGATAAGACTACATAATCTTTGAAGACCAATCTCAAATTTTCTTACAATTGAGACCTCCACTGCCTTTTTGCCACGCCTTGAACTTCTGTTTTTTGTTGCCACCTCTTGAGTATCGTTGACACCATCGGCAGGGACATCCTCCTCTCCGACAGTGCTCCTTGGTTCATAGCAGAGAACTCGCCGGAGATTTGCAGGTATTGGCTCGGCAGTCTTTGGCGGCACTCTCCCTCCTCTTGTCATCCTAGACCGTCTCAATGCTTTGGCAGATGAGAAGTACAACGACCCACACCTTCTTCCTCTCCGACTTGGCTTCAAACTAATCAAATCAACATCTAGGTTGTCTACAAGCATGGAGGGAGAAGAAAAAGAACAAGACTCAATGCTCTCAACTACGGCATGAAAATGGAAGTGAAACTATGAGAATGAGGATGATGGACAGAAGTGGGCCTTTCAATGTTAGGCGCAGTAGGTCAAGGAAGAGCCGTCTTATTTAATCCACCATTGATGAGGTGCACCTTGCGGTTTTGAATAGTACCTACTTCTGTCAGATTCATAGGTGTGCCGTCAAAATAATATCCCCGTGGAGGCTCTGACATTGATGGCTATGACGGGTTTTTGAAATGTACCCTCGATACGAAGTGAAAGAAATTAAGGATACGTCGTGTCCTATATTTACAAGTACCAAGATTCCCAGTTACCAATGCTCATTCAAAGTGCCGTGTGTTGATATGTCGTAAATGATGAACCAAAATTGAATGTCGCAGCCCTGCACTAACTAGAGGTTTGTTTAACTCACTATGATTTTGAGAAAAAAGGGTCATACAATTCAAAAATGGACTCACAGTAATGATACTTACTTGATCTATCAAATACAATAATAGTAATTGCAAATTTATGAATGCTGCGACTAATTTAATTTGATATACCATAAAGGAATTCTATGAAATGATATCAGAAAATCGTAGAGGTCATGTCCTAAAATATGAAATGGAATTTTATGTGGGTGTTTTTAACTACTTAAATCATGCAGAATTTTCATTTCCTCATCTAACAGGCATTCACATTAATTGAGAATATTGTAGATAGAAATCCCTAGTCTGCTATCAGCATTAATTTTCTATATAGAATTATTCTCTGAATCACTAATAGCGAGGCAAGGCTAATTATCTTCTATTGTCATATAATGAATTCAATTCAGTTTCCAAGATGATATTATTGTTTTCATAGCAATTGCACTATCATTGCAATAATGATCTTAACACCAAGAATTTGGCGCTTTGTATTGGAATATTTGATGAACCAAGAATACCTAGGACTGGCCAAATATAAGGCCAAGAGGAACCCCAATCTTACAAGACCCAAAGTTTGGTTATTTACCTCATTTCTTGTGTTGGATTCAATTTTGAATGTTCTTGAAGTGTCTCCGTAGGGTTCAGCGATGGCTTGGCTTAGAGTTGATGGTCATGACATTCCTCTTGTGTTCCCAGTAGTAGACAGTGGACGTGCTAGAATTCCTTGTCACCTTCTGCACGTTCGTTATAGATTTGTAGAAACCTTATCTATGTCGAGGAAGAGAAAAGGTCGGAATCAGGGGAAGGGCTACAATCTGTCCCAGTTCCGAGGTCAGTGGAGGATGGCATTCATTGCTGGTACCTTGGTCTTGGGAACTATAGAGCATATGGACTTCCACTCTCTATGCTAGGTGCATGTACAGAAATCCAGAGTCGCCAATCTGATGGTTCTACGGTGGATATGCCGTGTAGTCCTAATGCCGTGTCACCCAATACACCTAGAGTTGCTCTGCCGGTCCTACACATGCCTACAATACTTCCTATCATGAAAGAGGAGAGATTAGATCCAATTGTAGAGTTATCTACGGAGTCAGAAGGAGAGTCTCCCAATGTCAATGCTGAAAAGCAAAGTTATTCTGCCCGGATTACATCTGGCGAGACGGATATTGTCAAATCACTATCTTGTAGGGGCCTATCTAGAAGTCTCTCTAATTCCTCAAAATCGCTATCTCTACCACGACAAGATGGAGTAGCGAAAGAAAGCATAATGGATTGTCTAAAGAGACTTGCCACTATGCATCATTCTCGAAACGAATTGTCGACAATGGATCTGAGTAGCGTAAAGCACCAGCGGGTTCCATTTCTACCACCTGTATTCAACGGAGATGTCATCTTCGAATTGCCTCCTTGTAGGTCATCTTCATCTTTGTCGGGGGCCAAGAACTTGGAAGGAATGGACAAGCGCTATGATGGACATCCGTGGTGCAAGCTGGTGACCACGAACATTCACAACTCGGACAACCTCAAAATTCGTAAGTCGTATTGTGCCGGCCATCTTGCTTGTGCGAATGACAATTGTGAATATTTAAAGAGAGCTTCAAAGTGAAACGAAACTGAGTGGAGTGGCTATACTGTGTTTCGTTTTATTGCTGGTGGGTGGCCTCCAAAAGAATGTACCCTAGTTTGCAAGGTCTGCAAAATGGCACCTACGTGTCTTGACACTTGCAAGGCTAGGATATACTTTGTGTACACTAATAACCCAGAAATGACTAGGGCTGCTATTCACTTTGGAGAGCATGACCACCCCGTTGCTAAAGGCATGTATAGAGATTCTAATGAAATGATTTGCGGTTTCATTGCGGACCAAGTGGCCAAAACACCCACTGCCACAAACTCCGCAATCACTCTCTCTGCTAGTAAAGACTTCCTGGCAAGCTACCTATTTCACGATGGAGAGGGGGAGAAAGAGATGCTAAAAGCGGAAGAAATGGAAGAAGTCATGGACCGCTTCCAATATTTGAGTAGTCCAAGTATTCGCAACGTGATCTCCTCTTTCCGGTCCAACAACCGAGGAGGAATAATCGACAACATTATGACCATGAAGAAAGAGTCAAAGTTTGAGTTCATACATGATAGCGTCTTCCCAGGTCAAGGCAAGGAAAAGGTATACATTTTCAAGATGCTTACTGAGGGACCAGGAAGTGGAGTTGACCTTGTAAGGCGAATGCAATCAGAAGGGGATCTACAAAATGCGTGGTTGATGTTCGATCACGTGAAGCGCGTGAAGGACTAGACCACGATGGCCTACCATGTGTACGATACGGAGTACAAGAAGGTGATGACTATTGCAATGTGCGACATGCAATCTGAAGATACTGAAGTTCAAGTACAATTTTGGCGAAGCTTGAACGTCCTCATGCATCGCCACGGAGTGGAGAACCCTAACTTTAAAGGATTTATGGCAGACAGCGCTATGGCCAATTGGAATGCGGTCCGCATCGTCTACAGAAGTGGTTCTGCCAATGTTGAAATGGAGAATCACGAGAGGACATGTTTGTTGCACTGGAGTACCTCTCTTCACAAGCATACACAAAAATACATCAAGGAAGCATTTCAACAGCAACATATTTGTTTGTGCAAACAATACAAAGATTCAAAGAATATGGACCAAGCCGAGGTCCACTACCTTGCAATACAATCTTGGTGGTTGTCATCTGGAGCTGCCAACGAAGAAGCTCTACATCACTTACAACACTGGCTAGCTTTCTGGCATTTCCGGTATCGCCAATGGGGAGGCTTCATGGACATGGTGAGTGAATTTTGAAATTGAATTAGTAAAAGTGTTTAAGGTTGTAAGACTCATATTCTAATTAGAAGCTGAACTTCCTTGATTTTTGTTTTTTATTTTTTATTTTTTTAAATGTATTAGTCCCTTTTTATGACCTGTGTTACCAAAAACAAGGGGTCCTCAGAACGCTATAATAACATGCCTCGGATCCGACGGATGTATTTCTGTTGTCACCATGACCCCTTGATTTTTGTTCTTCGATCTAAAATATCCAATGTTGGTAGTACAGAATGTTAAATGTCACTAATTTTTCTAATAGATAAGGATTTAGGGAGTACTAATAGCAGTCATTGCAAGTCCTTCTTCTTATAACACTATAGAGTGAACGCTTATAAATTATTTATAAGTTGCCAATTACTACTTTTGTGAACGTCCATTTCTCACTATTCTATGGTCCTTTTTGAAATTTATAGAAACTGAATTTGGAGGAGATGTTGGACTTGCCATCGTGCAATTTATCCAAAACGGTGCACAACAAGTGGCTACAAATGTCTGGAAAGCGAGGAAACAACTTGTTTGACGCCACATGTGATGACAGTATCCGTGCTTGGATGCAAATGACAAACTATCGTGCATACCTGAAAGGATACGCGTCGGGATCAGGGCCGTCAAAAGGGGAGCTGAGACTGAGAGCTGCTAGAAGAAGTGGAGATCCCAAAAAGATTGCAGAGGCGCTGAACACATTGCTTGGAGCAGAAGGGGTGGGAACCAGAGTACCACACTTGGAAGGAGAAGAAATATTTGGTAGTACAAAGAGGAAGTTGGACGTGCCCATTAGTGATGCAGGAGATTCGCATAGGCCAGACAAAATCAATTTTTCTCAACCCCGTGTGAGAACGAGGTCCAACACAAGTGTTTCTGAATCTTCTGGAGACAAAGATAAATACCCTTAAGCAAATACTTCTAGACATGTTACGGTAGCATTTGAGAGCGATTGTGATACATCAAAATGGCACATTGCGAGAATTAGCCACAGATCTGCCGCCAAATGTCAAGCTCAACAACAAAGATCAAACATCAAGTGCACCAGCAAGATTGCAAAAGGAAAGAAGGGAACTCCAGCCCCTACCTACCGCAGTAGAAAAGAAGAGTATGGGAGTAAGCGACAAGTGGTGGTTGATTTTTGGTTTTGTTGGGATGACATCGAACGATGCGTGAAAGGTACAAAACGGAAGTGGGTTCTCGATTGGCCAGAGGTACCAGAGGTTTGGCCTGTTTTGTCTGGAACTAACCTAAACCGAGAAGAGACATTGTTATTGCAGCACGCAGGATTCCGCCTCCAAAAACGACCAATACTATCGCCACGTCAATTGTTTGACATGTCAAAGATTTTCAAACCTGCTTTGTATGACCACCCTCCATCGAAGAACACAGATGTGTATCCAACTGTGAGGAACAGCAGAGCCATTCGAAGGATTGCAAACGCACCTACTGCAGAACAACGGAACAAGTGGGAAAGCGCAGGTAATGTGAGAGGGCAAATTTTAGGAGTAACATTGCTCCCTTTTCCAGGCCTTGGTGCAATAGTGGAGTTAGAGATAGGGTCAGAGCCAAACAAAAATGCATATCGAGTTACAATAGGCCAATTCCCGGCGTGCACATGTCCAGACTTCGTGAATATGGCAATTTCTGCTATTGGAGGTCGGCAGCAGTACGTGAATTGCAAACACTTGTACTATTTGTACAGGTATTTTTGCAAGATGGATGTCAACAAAGATAATTTCATTCATGCCCCAAGTTATAGCTTCAATGAGTTGAAGCTACTACTAGTTCGAGCTGGAATGATCACACTTCCAGAATAGGCATGGACACATGTTCCAATGACCTGCGTAATTGTAATGCACTCATTTTTATATATAACAATTGAAATGATTTGATGCATAATTTTTTCATTTAAGTTCCATTTCCATTTCTATTTGGGTATCCATTTTCTCCCTAATACTCTCCATTTTGAAGGTCCACTTTTATTCTTCATTATGGCCGTCCATTGCCCACCTTTTCTTCATTTGTCTTTTGAGATCTAGGCCTTGTTTTACATTTTTTTCATTTTTTTTCCACAAGGTCTCCCAGAATATCAAAATTGGCCAATCCATTACCCTAATGAAATCCATAAAATGCACCTTTCAGTTATTTTTAAATCCAATAAGAAGAGATGAAGGAATGCACTTGAAGATTACAGTAACATGCCTACCAATATGATTTAAAATAATCATGTCACCCTACCAATCTATGCAATAATAAAAAACATAAGACTGTATTTGTATGATGATGACATTGATATGAATTCAGTAGCAATTTACCATGTTAAAACTACATGGCCAATGGAAAGCTCCAATCACAATTAATTATAATGGCCCAATGAATGCACTGAATTGTGATAGTCGACTTCCCATTGGTTTTGTAGATGTATGTTGATTTGAACTCAGTCCTTTTATAGCATCTCATGTAGCCAACCCCAACCGGTATGGGATATGTTGCACGCAACAATGCTAGTACGTGACTACGTGAGTGACAAGTGCTTATGAGTGCTAACAATGTAGAAGTCCAATGTTCTAAGTCCCTATCCATGTGTCCCAAAGTGATTGGCATTTTGGAACATGCCACTACAAGACCATTCAGACCCTAAACCCTCAAACCTTAGCGTCAATGAGAAATGACTCCCACCCTCAACTTGACCCCTCATTTATTTTTCTATTTTTTTGGACAACACCGCGGGCACCAATCCACTTTTCTATTTTTTTGGGACGCTAAGGTTTCCCCTAAACCTTAGCCTCAATGAGAAATGACTTCCAATGTCAAATTGACCCTCATCCTTTTTCTATATTTTTCCCTTAACCGCCGTGGTCACCAACACACTTCCCCATTTTATTGGGAGCTCATGTTACCCTAAATATTAGCCTCCATACAAAATGACTGTTGGTCTCACTATTTGGTGGATTATTTGTACTACAAAGAATTCGAACACCATATAAAATATTTATTGATCCACGGTAATAGGACACACGATTATAGGTCCCAAATTTACCATTAATAGCAAAAAAAATTCAACTTTTTGATTTTTTTGGTATAAAAATGGGAATTTTTTTGTTCTAGGCTCTAGGCTCACAGGCTCCAGGCTCCACGCTCACAGGCTCACGGCTCCAAGCTCACACGCTAGCATCGTTGTAAGTTGGCTCAAGTTGCAATAGTGCAAGTTCTAGGTTTGGTTGAGGATGAGACTGAGATGCTTTAGTTCACTTGCATTTCTCAAAAACAAATTGCAAAATTCTTTGGACATGTATTTGGAGTGTGTGGTGGGGATGTACTCACAAAAGATTTTCAGCCTAGAGGCCTATCTATATGACAATGCAGATCTTATTGAAAACCTCCACTCATTATTTTTTATCTATAAAATCAAAGTGACAAATATTTCATTATTAGGAAGAATTTTGGAGAATTGTAAAATCAAAAGATTTTACTTAATCTCCATTTTTTATTTTTATTATTAGATCAATGTAACAAATAATACATGAGTAGGATGATTCTTTGAGGATTATAAAATGTAAACAAGTACGTTCTTATTTCAATCTCCACCCTTCATTTTTTATTTTCAAAATCAACATGATAAGTAATTAAAATTTGCAAAAAATAGAAGTTCTTATTTAAATCATCATCATTTACTTTATATTTATAAATTAAAGAAAAAAATTATTTTTGATTAGAGGGAATCTAGGAAAATTTCAAGAAATAAATAGGAAGGTTCTTATAAATATTCACCCTTCACTTTTTATTTTCAAATCAACATAACAAATAAGACACAAGAAAAATGATTTTTTGTGAATTGTAAAAAATAATTGGTCATATTCTTACCTCAATCTCTACCCTATATATTTTATTTTTAAATCAAGGTGACAAAAAATACATGATTGAATAGAATTATTCTTTGAGAATTGTGAAAAATGAATAGGAAAGTTATCACTTAAATTTCCACTTTTTATTTTATTTTATTATATTTAAATCAATATGATAAATTATTCAAAATTTAAAGGACTCTTTAAAAATTATAAAAATTACAAGAATAAGTTTTTAATTAACTTACCTCCATTTATTTTATTTTTAAATCAACATGACAAATAATACATGAGTAATATCATTTTTTTAAGATTTCCAAACAAAAATGGAAGAAATCTTACTTAAAACTTCCACCCATTATTTTAAAATTATAAAATCAAAGTGACAAATCATTCATGATTAGAAGCCTTGGAGAATTGCTAAAAATAAATAAAAATGTTATTACTTCAATCTCCACCTTTTATTTTTCATTTTATATTATCAACATGGCAAATTATTTATGATTATGAGATCTCTTAGATAATAGTTCAAAATTAGAAAGAATTTTTTTTACTCAAACTACCACTATTTATTTTTTACTTTTAAATCAATGCAACAATTTATTCATGACTAGAGGAAGACTCTAGAGAATTGAAAATAATTTTTGGCAATTCTCCACCATTTAATTTTTAGATCAACTTGACAAATGATTCTTGAGAAGTATAATTCTTTGAGAATTGTAAAACTTAAATAGATAAGTTCTTACTTAAATCTCCACCTTAAATTAATTTTTTTTTAAATCAACATAGCAATCAAATGACTTGTAATTAGAAAGATTCTTTGAGAATTGCAAACAAAAAGTAGAAAAGTTTGTATTTAAATCTCCACCTTTTATTTTTTATTTACATAATGAAAATGACAAAGATTATATGATTATAAGGATTCTAGAAGAATTGCAAAAAATAAATAGAAAAGTTTTTAGTTAAATCTCCACCCTTTACTTTTCACTTTTAAATTCAACATGACAAATAATTCTATGAAAATTAAAAAAATTAAAAAAAAAATTCTTACATACATTGCCACCTTTTAACTTTTGTATTGTACATAAAATTAGAGTGACAAATAATTCCTGACTAAAAAGAATCTAGGAGAATTGCAAAAACTAAATAGTCAAGTTCTTACTTCAATCTCTACTAGTGTTCTCGAGGAATGCTGGTACATGAGCGCGGAGCGGAGAGCGGAGAGCAGGGAGCGGGGATTGGTGAGCGGGAAGGGATATTTTTTGAATTTTGGGGAAGGGCTAATTGAAAAAAATGGATGAAAATTAAAAAAAAAGGTTTAAAAATATGGATAAATATTTATAAGAAATTCTTAAAAAATGGATGAAATATAAAGAAGAACCACATTAAAGGGTCGAAAAAATGGATGTTTGTTAGGAAAAGGTTTGGAAAATGGGTTGAGGATAAACGGATGAAAGTGATGAAGAAAATGGATGAAGGAAGTTCAAATTAATGGATGAAAGTGGATGATAAAAGTGGATGAAGGAAGTTCAAATTAATGGATAGAAGAGGATGAAAAAAGTGGACGAATAAAATGGATGACTTTGGAGTGGATGAAAAAAGTGGATGAAGGTGATTGTAATACATGGATGAAACTTATGAAAGTGGATTGGAAAAAAGGATGATTGTGACTCTTTGAAATGGATGTATGTAATGGATGATGATAGATAACAATGATTTCTTGAATTCTTTGTTAGAAACGCTTCTTGTACTTTGACATACATTAGGGCTGCATTATATGGTGCAGCATGATCCTCTTTAATATAATCAATGAAAAATTGCAACGAAATAGAATCATCTGCTTCGAGACTCGCTAAACCCACTAAAAATCAATAAAGATTCTTGCAATGGATTTAGGGTAATGCATAACTGATGCTAGGGACAATACAAAGAAAATTAAGAAAACTACTTCTATGAAGAAAAGCACAGAATATGGTGATGAATAGCACGTTGCCAAAGGGCAAACGATACTAACCCCTTGTTCAACAGAAAAATCTCTCTCTTATTGTTGTTGAGTCGGTTGAAGACGTCCTACTAGGTTTAGGGTTTTCAATGTCGCTATCGGTAGCAATCTTAGAAGAGCACCTGTGCAAAGAAGCAAACTCAGCAATCATAAATTAATGCACCATTGCGTTGGGACAAATGGCACTTATGCTACTTATGCCAGGTTCCACCATTTAGGGAAGGTCATGAGGCTAATTGAAGATTCTGCAGATGGGATCCGCCCATACAACTATCGTCTAATCTGAAGCATATCATCTAGAAAGATTCGTTTTTGGAATTTGCCCTTGAAGTCAGTGAAGAAGCCGAAAAGTCGATTACGTTCCACCATCTCAGAACAACTGAACTTGGATTTTATTCAAAACCTCCATGATCGACTCCAATTCTAGAAAAGCAGCCGTTGGTCTAGGAATGCTTACCGTGCATGCTTCAACATCAAATGTATAGAGGATTAACCACAAATTTAGCTATCAACCAAGATGAATGGTCATTGCGTGGTAGGAGCTATGAACCATAGCTTTGTCGGCTAAACTACTGTGGCGCTAGATAACTCTGCAAAATTCTACAACACAGCCCTTCGGAAACTGCTGTTGTATGCCAACACAGCCCCTAGGAGCATCTAGCGCGGGGCGGCACCCCTTGAGAGTTGCTGAGGCGGGGATGCACAACCCCTAGAGAAGGAGTGCTATGGGGTAGCACAGACACCATAGATAATGCTGTCGTGTGGCAACACGTCACCCTTCAGAGTTGCTGCCATTAGGTAGCAGAAAACCCCCAAGAGTTAGTGCTTTTGGGCAGCACGATCCTGACAGGGGTTGTGGCGGGGCATCACTGTCCCCTAGGGGCTTGGGGAACTACTACGAACAGCAAAGACGTCCGCAAAGGTGCTAAGGGGTTGTGCTGCCCCTTTGAGAGATGTTACCTTGGAGTAATATATAGGTCTCCAACAGCTATGGGGAAGCACATTCCTTTCGGAAGAGGAACAATTAGTGAGTCAATGCAGAGCGTGGCTCATATGTGCCCAGAAATTCATAATCAACAGAAACGAACAACCGGTGTACAATTGTTTTGATTTAGGCACGTAGTATCCAGGGTTGTCTTGTCTGACATATTTTTGGGTTTAGGCGTCATGTATGACGTCTGACGTTGCGTGTCGCATGTCACCAAGTGTCGAGTTTACTTGACATCGCGTCGCGGAGGGATAAAATTTTTTATCCCATGGTAAATAGATTTTGCCTACGTGGCAAGGCTTCGGAACTGATGTGGACAGCCAACGTGGGCGACTGCGGGTGTGGGTGCGTGCAGGTTTGCCTTGGGCGACCTTGGGTGGAAAAATTGAGGCGACTGCGGGTTTAGGGTGGAAGGCAACTACGGGGGAAGGGGCGATTGCAGGTCTGGGGCGCTAGGGCGACTTCGGGTGAAGGAGCAACCTCGGGTGGAAAAAATAGAGGCGATTGCGGGTTTAGGGTTGAAGGCGACTACGGGTGAGTGGGCGACTGCGGGTCAGGGGCTTTAGGGCGATTTCGGATGAAGGGGCGACCGCGGCTTCGGGTACTGAGGGCGACCGCGGGTCCGACAGGTAGGGTCGACTGCAGGTTACAGGGCGACTGCGGGTCGGAGCAGCAGACAGCGACCGCGTGTTCCAAGGCGACCGCAGGTTCAGTTTAGGACTTTAGGATTTCAGTTTGGCATATTCAGTCTTTGAAGTAACACGTCACATAGGTGTTTTATAAGCGCAGAATTAGGTGCTACGTTATATTGGGGTTTACAATTTACAAGTGCAAATAATAGAGCCCATGAAATGTAAATTGGACAAACTTCTCTAATCCCAAAAATTCACCTAGTATAAGGCCACAATAATAATGTCAACAATAATTATATTAATAAGTCATCGATATTGCTTTGAGGCGGACTTCAAATGTAGTCATACTTGCATTGCACTTTTATAACCTCATTGCAGTCATCACCTAACTGCCTACCAATTAGAACTCAACATATATTTTAAAACCGGTAATCTGTCCCTCACTCTAATATGCTCATATGCTTGATGAAGCATTACAAAATCCTTACACATCAGGATGAAGGCTCAAAGCTTGAACTACAAAGATTTGTTACCTAACATATAAGCTAAAACCTTATAACTATAACTATAATTATAACTATAACTATAACTATAAATATAACTATAATTATAACTATAACTATAACTATAATTATAACTATAATTATAACTATAATTATAACTATAATTATAACTATAATTATAACTATAATTATAACTATAATTATAACTATAATTATAACTATAATTATAACTATAATTATAACTATAATTATAACTATAATTATAACTATAATTATAACTATAATTATAACTATAATTATAACTATAATTATAACTATAATTATAACTATAATTATAACTATAATTATAACTATAATTATAACTATAATTATAACTATAATTATAACTATAATTATAACTATAATTATAACTATAATTATAACTATAATTATAACTATAACTATAACTATAACTATAACTATAACTATAACTATAACTATAACTATAACTATAACTATAACTATAACTATAACTATAACTATAACTATAACTATAACTATAACTATAACTATAACTATAATTATAACTATAACTATAACTATAATTATAACTATAACTATAACTATAATTATAACTATAACTATAACTATAATTATAACTATAACTATAACTATAATTATAACTATAATTATAACTATAATTATAACTATAATTATAACTATAATTATAACTATAATTATAACTATAATTATAACTATAATTATAACTATAATTATAACTATAATTATAACTATAATTATAACTATAATTATAACTATAATTATAACTATAATTATAACTATAATTATAACTATAATTATAACTATAATTATAACTATAATTATAACTATAATTATAACTATAATTATAACTATAATTATAACTATAATTATAACTATAATTATAACTATAATTATAACTATAATTATAACTATAATTATAACTATAATTATAACTATAATTATAACTATAACTATAACTATAACTATAACTATAATTATAACTATAACTATAACTATAATTATAACTATAACTATAACTATAATTATAACTATAACTATAACTATAATTATAACTATAACTATAACTATAATTATTGTCTACTTCTCTAGTACTCTAGTCACCAGGCGTGAATGTGGAATCGCTCGGTACCTCATCAGCATTAGGGTCTGTATCTTCGTAAGACTCTTCGTTGCTCCTGTTGTCGCCAGAGCTTTCGATTTCATCATCTTCCCTTGTTACTACTTCGATTTGTACCTCACGCTCTACCTCTGAGTTCAGATTTCGAACTTCTGTATCTACACCACTTAACCCTTCAGTTTGCACAAGTCGTTTCATGAGCCTCAACGCATCCGTAGTTCCATCCATGTTGGATGCAGGGTGTCGCCCTCCTCTACTTGATTGTCCAACATTCTGGGTGGAACATCCCGCTCCAATGGTACACCGTTGGACAATTTGAGTGGGTCGTTTAGGGTTTCGAGGTCCCCTCTCGTCAACCCTCCTAATACGCCTTTTTTGGCCTCTACTGTTGCACCCCTGGATTCCTAATGATGATTCGCCAGGGCTAGACACGGATGAAGGTTGAGTGGGTTGTGGAGCTGAGCCGTAAACCTCTTCATCAATCGTCCGTAGAGCACCTCCACGCACCGGTGGCCTTGTTGGAAGGGTTGGGATAGACCTCCTCACTGTTGCCACATCTGTAGTTGTCTCTGGATTCAATGGCAAATTCCGACTTCGATTCATAACATATGCCAATGGCACATCATCATCATCTGTAGTAACAGTTGTTCCGAGGGTAGATGCGTTCAATACAACGGGATTTGGTATTCCTTCGTGTACAACTTCATTGACTTCGATGGCCTCTTCTTCATGTTCGCTTCTCATTGGAACTTGTGCACTGCTTCTTAAATTGCGGGCCATATTTGGAGGCGAACTAGTTGATATTGGAGATCTACCTTCTTCCTCTACGGGTGCCATGGGAATAGGTACGCCTTCGTCGTTGTTGTCGGGGGTGCTTTCCCTCCTCTGTGATGCATGTGCCGGCGAAATTGCATCCATATTGTGCACGACGTTCTGCGGTGGACTGCGTACAAGTGAATTTCCAGGAGAAACATACCCATCGTCACTAAAGTCAAATGTATTCTCGTATATTGGTCGTGGAGGACTATGTGGCAGCCTAACCATTGCATTCCAAGGATTGTTGCACAACCGATCCTCTTCATCCCTGCGGTTCTCGCGTTCTCTCATAAAATCTGGAACAACGTCGTCTTCTTCCCCTGAAGACAAAGGCCCATCACGCTCGTCCTCATCGTCTCCATCTGCAAGCATCTGGTCGTAAAAAATGGCTGGGGGTATAAGTACGCTAGACCCATGCAATTTAGGCAAAACCCTGTTGTACTATTTTGAACATAAAGTACTAAATAGTACTTTATGTACTTCTGTGCAATTGATCTCCGCCATTGATTTTGGATCAAGGGAGTAATTAGCTGTGAGATATTGGGCGGTGTATTTCACAGAATCTGCTAGGGCTGTGGCAGACCATAAAGCACCGCCGAGCTTCCAAATTTTAAAGATTCAGTTGTAACTGTAATTACAAGTCAGACTGCCTGAGTGTCGGATTAAACTTTGAATGGCTTGGAGCATCCAAGGCTACCTAAGTGGCGGATTAAACTTTGAATTGGCTTAGAGCATCCGAGGCTGCCTCATTGGCAGATTGCAATTGAACAGGCCATGTGGCCTTCCCGTGTGATGGAATTCAGTTATTCGTTAATATAACGATTCATTCTGGACTTAGTTTCAAATTTATCACAACCTTTTGAAATTTGTGGATGAAGTTTTGATGAAATGCTATTTAAAACAGGTGATTGGTTTTTTAAATATAACCACCGATTACAAAAAGGATCTAAATGATTTTATTGTAATTGAATATAGCCTACATTATTAATTTAACCTATTCATTATTATTTTTCCAAATTTTGAATTTTAAAATTTTACAAGAAAATGGTACTATAGACATTTTTGGGGTAAAAATAACAATTCAAAATTTATCTTTCCTATTTGTATAATCTGCACATCTAAATCCAATATATAGAACAATGACTTTTGAATATCCCATAAAGATTGGAAGTTAATATTATACAATATAAGAGGACTTTTGTACAATGCATAAATTAGGTCAAGATCGGTTAAATTAGGTACCACGTTTGACTACCAATCACAATTGTGGTAATCCATTTAAAGCAATTTAAGTCATCTTATGAATATGTTGGGATCAATCTCAAACAAATCCAATATTTTGTGACGTAGGTAATAAAATTAGCAAGAAAACAATAATATGAGCTAATATAAGAACTGTTGTGTGGCCAAAATAGATAACATTGAGCCTAGAAGGGGAAGGGAATTACCGCAAATCATGGTGATAGATAACTCCGTTTAGGCTTGATGTTTTTTACATCATAGAGATTTTTAAACTATAAATTCCCGATATTGATGTGATGTATTGCCACTTTCTATGTACATTCAATGTACATTTTATGTACGTTTTATAACTTGTATTTGAGTCAAAATGGAGAGCTTAAGAGCCAGGTTTTCAATATCCCATAAGGATTGGGATTTTGTATAAGGGATAATATATGAGGACTTTTGTGAGATGAACGGACAATTGAAGATTTGAGAGAATTGACTACCATATAAGCCATGGTGGTAGACATTTCACTCCAATCTTTGATTTTGGTACATTTTGAGAATGGGATCTAAATTATTGCCACATTTTTATGTACTGCATACATTAATTTTGTTGATGTGGTGCACTAAAGTATTTTATATACACTTTAATATAAATTAATCCACTTCATTGATTAATTTTGGTGTTTTGGTGCATTGCCATATTTTATATATGCATACATAATCTAGGTCAGGGCCTAACCCTACAAATATGTGGGGTCAATCTTGTTCCCCAAGTTGTTTTCCATAGGTAATGAAATTAACAAGCAAACAAATTTGCTCCCCATTTTTTTAGTCGATCCCAAGCATTTTTAAAATGTGTTCGGGCCGTATGAATTTTGTTTGGCTCCCCATTTTTTTTATTTGAGCTTCAAGGTTTTTAAAATCATGTGTTCCCCTATGAATTTTGTTTGGCTCCCCATTTTTTTTATTTGAGCTTCAAGGTTTTTAAAACCATGTGTTCCCCTATGAATTTTGTTTGGCTCCCCATTTTTTGTATTTGAGCTTAAAGGTTTTTAAAATCATGTGTTCCCCTATGAATTTTGTGGAAGGCTCTCTCCATTTTTCTTTATTTTATTTTTATTTTTAAATGTGTTCCTCTATGAATTTAGTGTGGCTCCCAATTTTTGTATTTCTTACCCATTTTTTTGAATTGAGCACTTTCCATTCTTTTTACTTCTTTCCCATTTTTTATAAATTGACCAAGTGCTCCCCATTTTTTCAATTTAGCACTTCCCTTATTTTTTTAATTGAGGCTCACTCATCATTTCTTTTATTTCCTCCCCATTTTTTTTAATTGAGCCCTTCGGCCCTTCCCATGATTTTTAGGTGATTAGCTTCTAATGATATTTTCTAATATGGTATTTTGTGAACAATACATGGATTAATGTTTCAATTCCAATTGGACCAATGCTACAATATTTGTGATCACCAAGATATGACTCTTGAATTAAATTAAATTAAAATCCCTAAAAAATTGCCACTGTAGACTCATATTTTGGTTAAAATATATGTATAATTTTAAAGTATTAAAATTGATTTGGTATTTTAGGGCGGGTTATTTTTAAAGTGTTGATTTGATGTTCAAAATCGTTGATTTAAATGTTCAATGACCGTAAGTAAGGGTTTCTAATGGGTCCAACCCACCATGGCCACACATATGAGGATCAATTACATTGAATCTATAGGGGTCAATTATATTTAATCTATAAGGGGGCTTAGGATGACTAGTGGACACCGGTCACCTCCATTGTGACACGCAAGTGACTACCTGTGACCACCGGTCACCTCTGTCGTGACACACAAGTGACCACATGTGACCACCGGTCACCGTCATCTCTCTTGTGGGCAGTAAGCTTTGTTGCGCGTGTTTTTTGAATTGCAACGTTATTGCGAGAAGCGGGCGCGTCGCTGGAAGCAATGGAGATAGGGTTTACGTGTACCCATTGAATGTGGACGGTGAGTAGTGTGTGTTGAACGTGAGTGTATTCAAGCGAGTGGGAGGAAGTGCCAGCAGTGAGCTCCACAATGCCGCGCGAGAGAGAGAGGTGTAAGTCTGATGCGGGGAGCGACGAGGAGGAGGGTGGTAGGCCAGCACAAAAGAGGGCGAAACCCAGCGGGAAATCCAGCGGGGAGGCGGTGGGGAGGGCGGCACCGAAGCTTTCTAAATCGGACGGAGGGAAATCAGGTGCTGAAAGCGATGGCAAAGAAGACCTCAAAGTTTTGGAGTGTGCTCCCAAAACTGCTGCAAAGCCTAAAGGGAAGGGAAATCAGAGATCGCTGAGAGTCTTCAGCAGCATTGAAGACGTTGATGAGGAAATTTCGAGGTTGAAGAAGGCCCCACGAGAATTGAAGAAGAAAGATTTCAAGACCATGTTTGGACTCGTAGACATTGGCGACAATCCCCACTACTTCAGGAAGAATACTGTATCTGCGGAGTCTTTGAAGAAGCTGTTTGGCAAGCCTTACGGTGAGCATGGGCAGGCTGGATATGCTTGGGGTGCATGCGAGGTGGAGGCGGTACAAGAGAGGGTGAAGTATTTGCACCCAATCTTGTACCAGCATAGAGAGGACGAAACACCCAATCTCGTCACAATTCGCTTCGCCGAAGGGATAGCTCTTGAGTATGAAGAGGGCGCTAGCAAGGTTAATTGGTGTGCATTCGGAGAAGAGACCAACAAGCGGCAACGAGGTCGGTACTTGTTAGATCGGTCAAAGCTAGAGGAATTGAAAAAAGTAGTAGGTGCATCGAAGAGTATGGACGTCCAAGGGAAAGAATGGCGGGGCATGAAGGTGGAGCCTGGTCGTGAGGTGAAGGTTGAGCCTGGTTTGCAGGTGAAGACGGAGGGGGGAAAGGAGGGCAGTGGTAAAAAGCGAGGGCTACAACAAGCTGCCACACTTGGGTTAGATCACACCCAAGCAAGTAAGTCGCGTCGTCTTCAAGTTGCAGACTGCGATGGATTAGGGCTTGAATCGGGAATGGCTTCGGCGGTGTGCATGCAAGAAAATGCAGCTGCTGTGTAGAGTATCGGGCAGTTGAAGAAGACCGTGGTAGCGGAGCGTCTAACAGACGTGGAGCAGTTGATGGAGGCCATTCACCTAGAGCAACAACACATTCGAGAGTTGAAGAAAAAAGCAGTAGAGAGGGTTCAGGGAGCTATCCTCAATTGCAAGCAATCCGAATGGGGAATGGGCTCCTTAGAGAAGTAAGAGATTCAAAAGAAGGCACTCATAACGACACTTCAGGAACAGGGCCAAGATGCATTTAAAGAAACGATAAAGATGGAAGGCATTCAAGAGCAGATACAGGAAGAGCTTGTCAAGATGAAAGCCGCAAGACAAGAGTTTGAAGAAGCAAAAGCTAGTCTGGCGGCATTGACAAGAGGCTTGCAAACCCGCGAGCTACAATTTGATGCACTAGCCGTAGAGAAATTTCAGCTCAAGGAGGGAAGGAGTTCTTTGAATTTTTTGCCCTGTCCCATGGTGTATTCTCCCGAGGATTCGGCTTCACCTTCACATAACTCCATGGATCCAAGCAAGTTCATTAGAATTACAGCCTGCAGCTTGTGTTCATTCCCATTTCCTCAAATGGATATTGTAGTATCCTCGTGTAAGCATTTGTACCATCCCTTCTGTGCCTCGGTTCTTTTTGCTCGAAATTGCAAGTGTATGGCAGAAGGGTGCAGAGAATTGTCCCATCCAGAATGGCATCGAAGCTTTGGTTGGGGAGAGCCAAATGCAGAGTTGTCACAACGTGAGTTGACGCTTGGATTGGCTGAAGAACGGAGAAGAATTATCAAGGAGAGAACGGATGAAGCTAGGGCAAGATTACCAGCAGTTGGTAAGTTTGCCTTGTTATTTGTGGTTGGTTTGTCATTCTTTGTTTCTTGTTTAGTTGTGTTCCTTGTTTAATTTCAGATTTAACTCTACTTGGTTTATTGCTTGGACGTGTATTGTGTTCTATGTTTAGAGGTGGTCTGTTTGCACCGATGTCCCAAGAGTCTACACATGTAGCTTACAGTGAAATCAGTGTGGGAAGAAGTGTGTCCTAACGCCATATACTGTGGGGAAGTCCTCCCATTACTGTAAATGAAGTAGTACTTCTTGATTGATGCTAGGCACTTGTGCTCTCAAGAGAGAATATTTGGACTTCACTTGTATTTCATGCAAAGAGAAGAGTACTCGAGTTCCTTTTGGGGGCACTCATGAACTGTTTTTTGTATACAATGGTGTCTTTAGTCATTTGTCTTCATTTCAAATGACATTGTGAATGTACTAACGATTGGGAATTGGGGTCCGCAGACAAGAATGTACTAGGCGGAGCCAGAACAGGTATTTTTTGTGCTTTATATTCTTCTCTGTAAATGTTGTTGAGTACACAACGTACTCCATACTAGTACTTTTGACCCGGTAGTTTTAATGTAGTAGAGGTACATTTCATTCACTTGTATTAGTAGTACACTTTGCATTCTTGCATGGTTCATGTTTTTAGTGCAATTGTATTACAAGTACATTTTTTTTTTTAGTACACTTGTATTCTTAGGACTTTTGCGTCTTAGTTCATTTGCGTTTTAGTACAATTGTATCCTTTGTACATATGATTTTAGTACGTTTTAGTTCAAGGTACTCTTCTATTGTGACCCTACTTGTAATCTTAGTACATTTGTATTTCTTGGTACATGTTTGAGGTGCTCAGGTACTAATATTCTGTATACTATGGCAGGCTCTTCAATGAAGTTTGCCATGAATGTGGAAGGGTTGAATAGCCCATTTTGTGTTGTCAAGAGAGAGACAAATCAAGGGACGGCTAGCCGAGGGAGAATCAAGTCACAGAAATCCTTAGAACAGGCTGTCATGGAGTGTTTTGATGATGTTAAGAGCGTGAAGGGTTCTGAACCTGATTTGGATTCAGTTTCAGACTCATCAAAGGATGAAGGAGACACCAGGCTGCCCCGTTTGCCTTCGAGCTCGGGCACCATCATTTTAGATTGCAATGAGAATAAGGTGGAAGATGCGAATGTGGACAACGCGCACACCAACTTGGTCCTGGACAATGAGGACAATGACGTTGAATCTGAGCATATCGTAGAAGAGCTTAACGACATCGTCAAATCATTGGATTCAGGTCCAAATAGTCCCTTGCTGCAAGGGATTGAATGTACTGAACCAGCAGGTGCACTCACTGAACATGACGGCGATGGATCTCTAATACCTGAGCATCCAAGTGTGTCAAATGATGGATTGGTGAGGGCTGTTCCTGAAGGAGAATGTGCACTGAGTACGAGGAAGTCACCTTCACCACAAGTAGTTGAAAGAAGCACGGGAGTGCCTAAAGCAGGGTCATAGTGCTTGCTAGGACGGCGAGGAAAAGACATGGGTACCGTAAACAAGGAGGATGACATAGAGGGTAGTGCCAAGGTTTTGGGTTTAGGGGTGGCCCTGGGAGCAACGACACTGGATTCCAAACCAGCAGTAGTGGAGGAGATAGTCGAGGAGCCGGGAGCAGCAACGGTGCAAAAGGTGGGAGCAACAGAAGTGGAGGAGGCAGGTTCACTAGCGGTGCAAAAGACGGGAGCAACAACGGTGCAAAAGGCGGGGGCAACAAAGGTGGAGGCAAGTTCAACAGCAGTGGAGGCGGGAGCAGTGCTGGTGGTTGCACCAGCAAGGTCTCCATTCAAGTGCAAGGCAAGGAGGGTTCAGGGTCCGAGCGTGTTAAGTGATGAAGAACTATCCCTTGTATCAGCGCCTGAGAATCTGTATTCTCCAGATAAGAGGACTTTCAAGGACTTGACTGAGATTGGTGGGGGTAAGGTGGATACTCCAGATGTAGGTGATAGTCCGGTTAGCGGTAGTCCGATTCTAGCTCCGGAGAGCACGGTGCGGACCAGAGCACGTGTTGCAAAGGAAGTGGATGCAAGAGCAATTACCAAGGTTAAAGGAAAAAAAGGAAAGGGGGAGAAGATAGGTGGCCCTAACTACCCGAGACGGAGGAAAGGATGGTGAGGGAAACAGGTCCCTATCATGGTATCTTTTTTGTTCTATTTATTTTTGTTTTTTTGACATGGAGCTGCATTAATCTGCACAATCTGGTAGGCTATATGCGCTATGTATTCTACTATATAATATTGGAGTGTTGAGGGCTTCTCTCTCACAACTCTATTTATTGTGAGGCACTGATTTTAAACTCAAATTCTTGTGAGGCACTACATCCCCACTAAAATGTTTGTGAGGCACCAAGAATGAACTGAAATGCTTGTGAACTTGTGCTAAGTGAAATGGTATTGCTTGACCTGTATTTTCTGTTTAGAATTAGTACATTTGGTATTCTCAAGCATTCTTATTGCATATTAGATCACTTATTTACTTGGAATATGACACGGGAAGGTTGGTTGTTTGGATGGGATTATAACCAGGCAGTTACTTGGTATGATGCTGGAGATTTGTCTAAGGGGCTCGAGAAGACCCCTGTCCATATTGCTCAATCTGATGTTGCTCTGACTCATTTTCAGTACATAACTTCCAGTGTAGTTTATGAGCAAGCCCAGGTACATCCCACACTCGAGAGCCTCCGCCCTGGGGACTACTGTTTATGTTTAGGCGATTGTGCCGGTGCAGGTTCTAAGTGTGTATGCCACGCCAATCTTGGAGGTCGAAGTGCATACCATGGAGGCATTTTGGCTGACGAATGCTTGGAAGAAGGCAGCAACGGGGATCCACATTTCTGTAAGAAGGGTGACCCTTGTATTAGGGGATCGGAATTATGCGAGGGTCATGTTCCCCGTATTTTCATTAAGGAGTGCAATGTGAAGTGCAGATGTAGTAATCAATGTGGCAATCGGGTTGTACAGTAGGGGATGAAGTTTCAAGTAGAGGTGTTTCCTACAGCCCTTACTGGATGGGGGATTCAAACAACTGAGCGTATCCCCAGAGGTGCATTTGTATTTGAGCTGACAGGGGAGATTTTAACAACTGCTGAGCTGATTGCGAGAAACTTGCGGGCAGATGGTGTACTCTCCTATAGTTTGTCACTTGATGCGGATTGGGATACTTGGCAGAAGATGGATGACAACAGTGCTTTGTGCTTGGATTCCACGCACTTCGGAAACGTTGCCAGATTTTTGAACCACAGGTTAGTCATGGAAGTCATTTTTTGAATTTATTATGAGCTTATACTTTTTTGTGAGGACTGTGCTTTGCACTTGGGCGTTACAAGTGCAAGGTTCAAAATGTAGTGGCCTGCAGCAGTGCAATTGTGACACATTATTTAATCTCACATTAGATTGGGACACCCTTTTCAGTTAAATGCTTTTTGAATGTTGGACTTATATGATGGACTGACCCTTGCACTTGGACATTATAGATGTGGCGACCCAAATCTAGTGGACCTACCTGTCTTAATTGAGACTGTGAACCGCAACTTCTATCACGTGGTCTTCTTTACTAATCGCATCGTAGAACGTGGAGAGGAATTGACATGGGATTATGGCATAAATTTCAAAACCAAGGACCAGACTATGTTTCATTGCAATTGTCTGAGTACCATGTGTAGAGACAAACCGGTTCTAAAATTGCCACTTGCGGGCCGCAAAGCACCAAAGAAACGAGGTAGAACCAGATGACTTAGAACTTACAATACGATAGAAGTTTAGGTGTATTATATGTACTAACGTTAGAATAAATGTACTTTATGTACACGTTTTTTGAAATACTAAATGTAATTAGATGTACTCCATCTATTACTTAGATATACTATGGGTACTATTTAGATGTACTAGATGTACTACCCATGTATATATATGTACTATTGTCATATAAGACTTGAAGTAATAAAGTTTTATAAATTTACGTATCAATCAAAGACTCCCCCTGTTTGGTCCTATTTGCATCTTCCATTTTCATGTGGAAAAAATTTGTCTTGAACATCCTCAATCCGAGTTGTATAAAAAAAAAAACTTTGGTTCATCCGACTAAAAATTTTCTAAATCAATCGGGAACGGTATATCAGACTAGAAAAGCATTTTGCAAATGTGATTAACCCATCAGTTGCATATGGCAAAGGTTCAAAAAAAGACTCTAAAGTATGAAAGTGAGTTCAAAAACTTATGACAATTTATTAAAAGACTTGGCACTTGCCGTCTTGCCGTATCAACAGCTGGGTTGAATGGTTCTCAGTCCTCAAAGTATCTATAGATACTCTAAACTATACTTAGAGTTCCACCCCAAAATGCGTAACAGCCTTGAGGAGTGAGGACATCCCTCGATGACCACTGCAGCCTAGTTAATCACCATTGAATGCCCACCACTCCCGCAAGGCGTCTTCACACATCTGTTGTGTTTTGCTGGACACCTTGTATACGGGGGTTCCCTTTATCCTGTGGGAAGCAAGAACCATAGGGAATTTGCAAGCCCGAACCAAATGAGACTCAACATGAGCATCAACAGCCTTGTCACAAAGCACGTAGGTCTCATCTCCACGCCCATACTTCTTGTAATACTTTGCTCTTATCACCGCATCTCCAGCTCGAAATACACCGCCCCATGGACAAGTCATGGACTCTCGTAACACGAATTTCTTGGCCAAACACTGGAGAATGTAATAATCAACACCATCTTCGTTTTCTTCCTCTGCAGGTATCATGAAGTTGTCGCCAATGTCCACCAAGTCACCAACCTCCTGCGAAACACCATCATGCACCCAGTTCGCTTCATCGTCCATCTCTTCGATTTGGTGCGCCACTGCAGCAACGCTCAAAGGTTTTAGCCTCTGAACCTGCCACTCCAACACATGTGCTGAGTTCTCACACTCAGTCCAATCCCCATCTATACATGGGATGCAAAAGCATGACAACTCACGAGTCCTAAGCAGAGTAGGGTCAGTCAAAGAAAAACCAGAAATAGAGTAGAGACTTTTGGAGCCTGGTAAAGTATTACATTTGATGCTAACATCACTGTGATCAACATCTGTATCTCCAATCAACCAAAAAACACGAGAAAGAGGGGGAGGTCTAGCCCTTCCGTATGAACTAGGTACACATTCTGTGTACTTGGACTCTAGGAAATCCACCACTTCAGCAGCATTCCGTAATGGCCTCAATGGATTTGCGATTTGCTCAGTAGCAAGCGCCCTTTTCACTACAGCCCCTACACCATCCCATTCGCCCTTTCCATGAGCAGATTCAAAGAAGTTCCAATTCATCTTGCAACCTCCAGTGAGCCCAGGGTAGCGTGCAACAAAATACATTGCAGTTGCACATTTAAATTGAGCACTACACCCATCGCTATAAACCCAGTGCTCCTCTGGAGTGAGTCCGGCATCCATTAGCCAATCCCAATGGAGCAGTAGGCAATGCTGAACAAAAGCTGAATCGTGGGCCTTGTCATCAGATATGTAGAAGTGCGTTTGCTTCATGATTTGATCTTCTTCCTTCCACATCGTGATGTGAATCAAGATGGTCACACTGGTGCAAAAGTAATACAAGCTTTGCACCTCGTTCTGGATGGCAAAGTTGTAGTTCTCAGCGTAGTCAATGTGTGATACCACCACCCCCTCAGGGATATTCTTCATCATGAGCTGGCACTGCTCATCTTGCCACCGTGCCTTGAAATTGTGCGTGATGAACGTTGTTACGGTTTTCTCCATGTACGATAGGAATTCATGAGCAGGAGTCTCCTTAAAAGCCTCCCGAAGTCGTTTCTTGGGCCTTCCAGTCTGAGCATTGACTCCCACCTGGTAGTACTCAAAACACTTCCACTTCAAGGTAAAGGAGTTAGAGGCACACAACTCAAGAGGACAAATTTTAAGGAGATGAAAACCACACATATCACAATCTCCCATAAGGCATTCAAGTCTATGCCACACATCAAACTCCCCTTTTGGACAAACGCATGCTTCCCAAATCAAAGTTATCCGCTTGAAAATAGACTCATGTGCATAGCAAATCCCTTCCCCATTGCCTATACACACCACGCAACGGCAAACACAGTGAACATGCAGCCCTCGGAGTTTGTCCTTGAGATTGCTCAACCCCACCAACATGAAGTGCATCTCCACGTGGTAGATACAACAACATGTATTCCTTTCCTTCAGTTTGCGCACCCACCATGGCTTCAACCTCTCAAATGTCCTCTGCCGTACACTACATTCTGGGTGAACTTCCGTGAAGCGCAGGAAGAAACAGGTCTGCAAAAGTCACGGAGATGCACATCATGTACAATAAGGACCCTCATTTGTAAGTCTTGTACATAACAAATGTACAAAAGATACTAGTTGTAGAAAAAGTATCATCACAATGTACATTATTCTCACTACTTCATGGCAAAGTTGATCGTTAGAACTACTAAACCATCTACACCTCCCTTATATTTAACCTCACCACGACCACTTAGAATGCCTAATGTACAAAGTGCATATGACTACCTACAGAATGTACATGAATGCATAGTTGTACCGGGGTTGCTCTTTGCTCCTCATGGTCTGAAGTACAAAAGACACATTAATGCATAGTTGTATTGGGTTTCTTTTTAGTTCTCATAGTCCAAAGTAGAAAATATACAAGCACAAAGTTGTTCCACATACAGGAAGTACGCAAAGTATTTGCGAGGGATACATTTATACTTTTATCCCTAAACATGTACATTAGACTCATGACATGGTCTGATAATGTACTTAGATTACTCTAAGTACTACATATCTCCTCTTACTTCCAAGTGTGTACAAACTTCTAATTGATGTAATAATAATACTTATACAACAAGTATCATTAACCGCGACAACAGTACAAGCTTTGATTCCAGAGTGAAAAACTCCCAAATAAACTATGTACAACATGCATATTTGCTAGCATGCATACCAATTCAGGTGTGAACAGGTATAACTTTGTACACAAAGTACAGTTGCCATTGAGCAAAATTATGTTCCTTTCGTTGCAACTTCTAGCAAACTAGTTTGAATAACAAATATCAGGACTTCAAAACATACAGAATGCCAAATCCATACCTAAACACTAGATTTTAACATACCTGAGAATCGCACAGATAATGAACTGGATGCGGTTCAGCCCATTGCTTGTGATCTACTCTGTGCTTCATGACGTCCTTTCTGTTTGGTGATACTTTAGTCTGCCCCTTCCACCATAGATAAATCTGTTGCTTGATGTACTCAGATAGCCCCGCTCTCTTCTTGCGCTGTAAGCGGAGCCCTAAAACCGCATCTTCAGGACCAGGGGCATAAACTCTTCTACTCAAAGCAATGTTGATGCTCTCTGCTGATGTATCCAAAACACGTGACATCAGCCTTACCCCATCGATTCCCAAGCTAACTGCTGCATCCAACAAAGCACTTTTCCTTGCCAACAGTTCATTGGAGTTAGCCACCTTAACTAATTGCAACTCATACTTGAAGTTCTCAATAAATGCATGAATGACCTTGGCTTCCTGCGGCCGAGCATAGTAATTGGGTAGCAAAGGTGAAACACTATTATGGCCCAATATCCTCTCCATCACATCATTCCTACTTGATGGACCAGGGTAACATCTCAACTCCTGAACTAAATACTACGCTACACGAAGGGAGATCTGGTTGGACTCTCTCACTGATAATGCGTCTTCCACCCCAACATCTGGAGCGGCCGTTGCTAAAATCAGTGTCTCCTCATGCCTCAGTCTCTCTCGTTCTCTTTGACGAGATTTCCTTTCTCTTGAGCTCTCAGCTATTGATGTTTGTTGCTCTTCTTGCAAGCGATCAGTAGCGGCCCTAGCTGCTGGACCCGAGCGACCAATGCCCTGTCGCACACGTTGTCTCTTCGTTGTGTTACCCATTCTGGGCACCCAAGCAGAAGAACTCGGAATTGTAAGACATACACCCATCAATCTTCTAGCAACAAATCAGAGTACGTAGTTCAGGAGTTGTGAAGCTAACACAATCCAAAATTACTGCATGTGAAATAAAGCCAGCAGGATCATCGTTTCATAAGACTTCCACTACAGCCTCACCTTCATAAATTGACAACAACACTCACTTTCTGAACACAACGGATCCGCAGCTGGCACTAGGAATTCCACTTGAAAGTCTCATGGAAGAAAGTGAAGGGGTCAAATTGAAGCTAGTAGTGGGATATGATACAATTGACTCTGAGCTATTGAAGAGAGAACGCCTCGGGGACTCATCAATTGCGTTGCACCTCCCTATATAGAAATCAAGATTCCCTTACTTGGAAACTGGGGTTTCCGAAATGTATCCAGAGTTACTAGTCTCACTAATCGAATGGCAGCAAAGAGAACTCATCTCAGTAGAAAGACTTGTAGTGAAGTACGATGTAATGAGATTTTGAACAAGAACTGCCGGGCGTTGTGTAGCTGTAGACATTGTGCACACAAAATTGAGAAAACATGAGTGCTCGTGCTTTGTCCACGGCCACAACGAAAACCTAATTGCAGTTGTTTGGAAAGCTACAACATCCAGCCAAACACAAACTACACAATAAATTAGTGCACCCCACCCCCCAAAGGAATCCAAAGGAGAGAGACGACGGAGAGAGACGATGGAGAGAGACAATGGAGAGAGACGCAGCAGTGGCGGCGCATAAACAAAACTGCAGAAAACAGACCGGCGTCCAAGAAAACTCTGACTTTGCAGGATACGGTGGCCCTGCATTGAAGACATATTCCTCCTCCAAAAGTACAAAAATGTACTAAGAGTACTACTGGTATCAGAAAGACCTAGTGAAGCGCCAAACCCTTTTTTTTGCCCAAAAATGTTTTTTCTCTGCATTCAACTTGAAGCCAATCTAGAACTAGTTGCCGGCATCATGAATCTTTAACCCAATTGAAAAAAACTGCATTTTTGTACTTAGTACATGCTGCAGAAAAAAATGGCGTTATTTCCAAGATTTCTCTTGAATGTAAGCTGTGAACATAAAATTGAGAGTAGAATCCAAGACACTATCCCTCCTCCCCTTCTCTGCCCCCACCCCCAACTGATTTGAACTTCCTATGACCAAGATATTTGTACTTTTATGCAAAATTGACCACTGTGACATTTTACTAATAATCCAAAAAGTACAAATTTCTCACCCTTTAACTTGGTAATTCAAGGAACAAATATAGTGCACATAATCTTCACGTGTATATTGTTTGGCTTCTTAAAAAAAAAATGGAGAATATAGACTCTAAGGTCAAGCAATAGCAAGCGCAAAGGAGTGTTCTCCTGGAAAATGGCATTGTGACGTGAAAAAGTACATGGTCTAGTGTACTTACACCCTGGGTTGTGTCCACGTTTTTGACGTTCAAGTTTGTTGTTCGCGTAGATATACACCAATGTCTCCACCTTTGTCGTGGCCAAGCGGTTTCGCACTTTATTGTGCACAAAGGAATACATGCTCCAATTCCTTTCACACGAAGATGCAGAGCACGTCAAACCGAGAATTCGCTTTGCAATTTTTGGAAGAGCATTGCCTCCCACACGATTCCACCATTGATGAGGCAATAATTGACATTCAATGATATCGGGAGCCTCATGTAAAGGATCGAATGCACCTGTCTTCTCTTCAAATTGAGTTAGCTCCTGCATTGTTTCCACCATTGACACGTTCAATGGTACGCTCAGTTTTCACATGACTCGATTCAAAGCTCCCTTTGCGTAGCCATTGTTATGAATAATTAGCCTCCACGTCACTCAAGTATGGATTTAGTAGTGCCCCCGCATAGTGTAGGTCAGTAATCATCAACTTCCAACGAGCATCAAATTGTTTCTCATATCATGTTGCTACCACTGGATCAAGGAAAAATGGAGCATTCTTGAGAGAATAAATGTGCTCCTTCAAGGCTGTCATCATTACTAAAGCTTTCGGCATTGCCGGGACTTTTCCATCAAAATGACGAAGACAAAGCAACACGGGCTCTACCATATGGAGGAAATTGTCGCACTGAACCCAAAACTCTTCTGAACGGATATCTTGCCTTGCAAGTTTGGCCTTGCCCATAATGAAATGTCCATTTTTGCGGTTTTGCAAACTCAACTCGAACGTCATGTATGTCTCATCCAGTGTCACGTTGTGCACTGCTTGCTTGCAGTCTACCAAACGATCAATCATCAAGAAATTTGTGGCAAAACGTGTTTTGCTTGGAAGTCTCAACACTTTGTTTGGTGAAAATCTCCGAAACAACGCCAAAGTATGTTGGTATTTCTTGATGAACTTCACAATTGATGAAGCCTTTTTTACCAACTCCTTTACTCTCTTATCCTTTCCCCAGTCTTCTAAGAGTAAGTCCAAAATGTGTGCCGCACAACCCTGCCTATAAATGTGAGGGTACCTTTCTTCCAACCTTGCCATCGCCCCCGTCATGACTGCAGCATTGTCCGTACACAATTGCACAACGTTGGTAGGCCCAACTTCCTCAATGTATCGCGCCATCGTCTCAGTCGTGTAAGATATATCCTTCTTCTCCCCAGTACTATCCACTGATCCCCAAAAGACATCCCCGGCAGGACACACCAACATCATATTTAGTAACGGCCGCGAATTAGTATTGGACCAACCATCTGAACAAATTGTCGCTCCATACTGACTTATTGAAACCCTCGGCCGCTCCAAGACCATGGCTTCAACCGATGCCTTTTTAACATCTATCATTTTCGTGCGAATCGCATTATACGGTGGCGGTTGGTACACGAATCCAGCTGCTGCAGTTTGTTTAACAGCATTCACGAAGGCCGGGTGGCACAAAACATTAAATGAAATATTCGCCTCGTAAAAGAAAGAAGCCCACAACCTATCCAACTCTTGTTTGCGGCCCGTCTGTAATGATTCATCCATGCTTCTTTGCCGAGAAACAGATGGCATGTTCCTCCTTCTCTCAAGCGTTGTTCTAGTAGAATCTATTGAATCAGGCGTAGGATTTGGTCTTGCATTTGATTCAAAGGGATTGAGAGACCCTTCTTCTTCGACATTCAACGCAGGTGCGACAATAGACTTTGCAACATTAATTGGTGCATCATGTCTAGTCGGTGCATCATACATCTCTTCGTAACTCATGGACCTTGGAACTTGCCCCTCGCCAGTCCGAAACTTTTCTCGTACAATTCTAGGGATCTCCTTACAACGCTCCGATGTAGTCGAGCCGCCATAGCCAAAGTGAATCAATGCTCTCTTTCGTACAAATGCTTTGCTCCACCCACAAAACACGCATTTTTGAGCATGGGGGGAATTATCAATTGGGATACACGGTACTAGCCAAGGGTCCCAATCCTTTGTGAACCTCCGCGTATCATTCATGGTCCCCCCTCTCCCAACACCTTATCCAGCCATGTAGTAGATCAACATTGGGTCTTCAAAGAAAATGACTACAATAATCACACTAATACTATAGAAGATGTAGTGACAAAGCAACCCGCTTAGAGTGGTCTTGTAAACCCTTCTAAACACGGTTGTTGCCCTCCGAAGAAGTTAAACGTCCGCATGAAGCCTCTTTCAAAGGTCCAAGACAAGAGTTTTATCAACGGAGCCAAGGTGATAAAACAAGGGGTACCCCTAGAACTTTATACAAGAAAACTCCTTGGACCCGCGGTCGCCCCATGAGAAAATGCGGGTCCAAAAACCTGAAATAAGTCAGGTGATGGGCGACTGCGGGTCCAAGATTGGGCGACAGCGGGTTCAGGAATGGGCGACTGCGGGTCCAGAAGTGGGCGCCACGGGTCCAGTAATGGGCGACTGCGGGTCCAGAAACAAGCGACTGTGGGTCCAGGAACGGGCGACTGCCATTTTTTTTTATAATTCTTGCATCCCCTGGGGTAATTTGGGGCCTATAATTGAAACTATGAATTCAGAATTTCCACCAAAAAAATAAGCCTTGAAAATAAAAAATTCTAGTGTTTGCCCTGGAATGGCAATGAGTAGGTCAATTCACCCTAGCCGTGACAATTGCTCTGAACTTCAATAACAAGTTCTTTTCCAATCCGGCAAGTTTTTAATTTTCCTTTTTTTTTTAATTCTCTTTTAATTCCTAAAGTCCGAACTCCCAAGGTCATTTTCCTGCCAAAATTCTTAGAATATTCAAGTATTCACAATATTGCAAACATAAATAACCAAAAATTCATATCTATATTTATGTACTCTTGTCAAGGAACTACATAGAATTCAATGTGCTTGCATTGGAATGTTCAAAATGGATAATATCCTTTTATATATACATAATATGGAATATACATAGTCCTCAAAAATGTGCTAAAAATGAAAATCATTCAACATCCATTTTGGCCTTTTCTTTGTGGTCATGAGCCTCACGTTCCATCTCATACAAGACTTTCCTACCTTCCAACTGCAAAATCCTAAGGTATCGGTCATCCTTCCCCAACTTCTTTTCCAACCAAAATTGCTTGTATGATTTTTTGAACTTCAAAAGCGCCTTCAGTGCATCCCAATGTTCTTCCAATTTTGGATCCAATGACAAAGAAACCCCAAGCTTCTTTTTCAAGTCAACTACTTCCGTAAGAGACAACGTTTGTTTAGTAGCCACGTCTTTCCAACCACACATTTCTGCAACACAGTCAAGGGGGGCTTTGTCCTTTAATGCTTTCAAGGAATTTAATCTTGATCGTGCTTCTTCCACCCCTCGCTTCTCCAAGTCTATCTGATCTTCCTCCAGCTTGCATGCTTCCATAATTTTTGCAAGCCGTTCTTTCGCAAACTCATTGCTAGAAGAACTAGATCCTCCAGCATGCCGAGAAGAGAATCTAAGGTAAAATGCTTCCAAGTCTAAAATCTTTGTTATTTGCGTTGACAAAAGAACTTGCCGACTTTCAAGTTCAGCACGTAAGCTATTTACAATATCTCCACTCAAAGTTTGCATTTCTTGATTGCGAAGCTTCTCACATTCTAGATGCTTTTCATCCAACTCATTTAGAAGCTTCTTGAGTTGAGCTTTGTAAACAACTTTGGTGTCCAACATTACTGTGTCAGGGACAGTTCCATCTTCAACAAATTCCTCACTTTGGTACATGTCATCAACACAATCCAATTGGAACAAAGAAGGCTTCACATCTTCTTCTGTTTCCATCTCTGTCCAAAAAACATCATCTTTTGCTTCTTGCATGCATGCAAGCACATATTGCAAAACTTCGTCTTCTTCAGTGCAAGGGACTGTAATCGGATTCACCATAGCAAGAGGCAAAATATCAAGATTTTGTGGTTGTCTAGTTGGTTCACCCTCTTCTTCCATTCTCGGGGGAGGTAAATTTTGTGAAGTAGAAGCCACCATCGCCATGTTTTGGGGCTCCATTGGAGGGTCTTCACCAAGGTTGTCTTCCTCTCCCGAAGATGAATCAGATGACGTCCAATGAAACTGCTCATCGGGCACTCCCTCCTTCAAGTTTTTCTTCTGGCCTAGCCCTTCACGTGGATTGGCAGATAGAGCCGCCCTTGGGATGTCTTTTGTCGGTGGAAGGCGAGCATGCTTCACTCCCTTGATTGAACTCCAATCCACGCTTCGAAACAAAATGAGTTCCGCATACACCATTGCACATATGAAATACGGGACTTCGCTCCTGGGCACTGAATATGTGCCATACAAGTATCGATAAATTTTGATACAACGTTGCACAAATGCATCATTACGGCATGGATGCAAATTGGCCATATTGTTGCGCCGATTCGTGTAGTGCCGATGATAGGGGAATAACTTGTCGATGTGGCACCACCCCACGAAGGACTTACAAGTTTTGGCGGTCCAGTGGCCCGTAATTCGATCCCAACCTCGGTAGGCCGCACACGCTGGGTCCAAAAGGATGCGTCGTTGCCTAGGGTGCATGGCTCCTTTTGCCTTGGTCTTCTTCTTGTGGTCCGCCATTGGAGATGCTCTCGAGATTTGGGGCAAGGAATCTAAACTTAACCCTAAACCGCAAAGTATTATCTAGCGATTAGTGAGTGATGGAGTAAAATCAAGAACATGAGCCACATGTAAGTGAAACTCAAAACCCAAGCTCCCGGGCACGCAATCAGCCACTGTAAAGTAAGTGAAAGGCAGTACGCAGCAAAAAGGGAAAGTGGCGAAGTCGGGTGGAGAGACAGCTAATTAACCCGCACTCGCCCTGGGGCGAGTGCGGGAAGGGGCGCATGCAGGTCTGAGAGCGACTGCGGGTCTAAGGGGCCGACTGCGAAGGCGACTACGAGTAGGGCGACTGTAGGTCTGGGGCTACTGGGGATGGGCGACCGCGGTTCTAAGGCTATAGAAGTACTGGGGTCCTAGGCGACTGCGGATAGGGCGATTGCGGGTAGGGCGACAGCGGGTCTGGGGCTAGTGGGGATGGACGACCGCGTGTGGGGCACCATAGAGTAATTTCTGGACCCCAACAGTAGGGTGACCGCGGGTAGGCGACTACGGGTACAGGGCGGGATTTTGAATTTCTGAACCTCTAAGACTTTCACTTTAAAGTTCTCTTATACAAAATTGTGGACATAAATTTTAGTTACCAATGCACTTCATAAAAATGTATCGCACCTTTTCATCTTTTATTTAAAAATTCGGGTTATGCATCTTTAGCCATTTTATTAATTATTGTTGCAACTTATTAGATTTGACATGCAAAAAGAGGATTCCCACCCTAACATCACTTCTGCAATTTCAATAAGAAGATAATCAAACATAAGAAATTTACCATCCATGATTCACATGGTTGCGTTTTATTTTCCAATGCAATCTCTATTATGTTTAGTTTGAATTTGTATGGTGAATCCATTGTAAAACAAGATCCAACTATGAAGAATGTGGGATTCTTGATCAATGTAGACCACTTTCGGAGAGCTTTAAAAGAAGGGGTTTGGGAATTCACGGATGAATACCTGTTATTCATTTATGGTGAAGTGTGATTGACACATTATAAATTGAGTGAGAGAACAAAACTCAATATAATCAATTATACAATGCATAGGATAGGTGTAGTAAGATGGTTGTTCAAATATCCCATAAGGATTGGGTGTGACAGCATGAGCTCCCATATAACTTTCATCATATGCTTCATTAAGCACTGTGAAGGTGTAGCTGGGAACTAATTGTCACAATTAGTTGTCATAGCTATTTCCCAGTTGTTTTCATGGTTTTGTTCAAATTTTATTTATCTGTACATTCATAGATATCCAAACAATAAAACTTGTTTCATATTAATTAAAAGTGTAGCCATCATATTTACAAACAAAGGGATTAAATCAAGGGCATACATTTGTACATTTTCAATATTTGGGGATTTCAAACTTGTGAACCAAGAATAACGAGCCACAACATTTATGGGTATATATTTTATTGGGGGGTCACATTTATGGGTATATATTTCTTCGGGGGGGTCACATATGTAAACCATTAAAGTATTGGGCACTAACCAATTAAACATTCATATACCATGGACTATTTAGCAAAATATGATCATCCATCTTAGATAAACAATCCATGCATTGTTTAGCAAAATCATAGTATAGAAATGTAAAATGAAGTTCTTTGTCAAGCACATTGCTATTTCACATGTCTAGCATAACTTTAGTACTATTATCTTCATAAATAACTTATTTCTTTCTATGATCCCACTTCAAAAATCAAAATAGGATCTTATGCCATGGTACAAGGCTGTCATTTGATGCACCACAACAATGTCTCTAGTCACGAACGATTTGCCCGTGGCACAAGGTTGTCCAAGTTTGCGCGAGCTTGGTTTAACCTATTATTGGTCTGCTCAAAGATATCCGTGGTGTTGATTTGAATGCTCAGAGATTGTGTAAATGCGCGTTCCGTCCCGTGCTCATCATCCTAAGGTGGAATTGTCATTAGTACATATGATATTCACAGAATGGGGTACAAACAATATTAACCTAGCAAGTATATTAACTCGTGTTGTGGTATTGCACTAACCTTAATGAGTTGTAACAACAAGCATCCATTCTCAAACTCGGAAAGTTTCTCGACATCCTCAAATTCTTCTAATAAAGCCTTGCATCTCCCGGCCCCCCATATCAATGAATATTAAAACATAACAACTACATATGGGTATTTTTAGTATATAATCTTATAATACAAGTTCTATACTAGAACAACCGAACCTGAGGTTTGTGCAATCTTTTCCTTGCCGAACCCACACATATTCTTCCATCATGGCCCACCCCTCCCTAATGGCCTCATCAAATTTGGCTCCCCAAACAATATCGCGTGTGTTTTGTATCAAACACATCACTCGTCCTGCAACAAATAAGCACTAATAGTGAGATGAAATGTCCACCACCAACTATCCAACTAGAAATGTTCATTAATACATGTTCATTTCATTATTCAAGGATTCAAATCACCTATACAAAATGAAGGGCAATATTTTACTCACCCATTTTGCTAGCTTGGAAATGGCCTTTGGACTCATTGCACTGGCCATAATGAGCAAAGCAATACAATTTGTAGCCTTTCCAAAAGTCCTTAATCCTATTTCAAAGATCACAAATCAATTCCAATAGAATAGTCATTGTCATGTTGATTCTCCCACCTATTAAAAAGACATTGTCTACAATACAAGTGGATGACAATAAGGAAGTCAAAGGCAAACTAAACAAATTTTTACCGGAAATATTCATGGTCGAGAATAATTATGACTTCCTCTGAGCACTTGCTAAATTGAACACCTGCCATTAAGCCTGTAAGGAGCCAAATAACTAATCATTAGCAATGCAAGAAGATTAAATTTGAATAGGCTACATAACAATTGAGGCCCCCCTACGTTACTATAACACCCAAAAATGAAAGAGAATCAATGAAGAACCAAATGAATCATTTTCATTTGAATTGCTAATTGTTTTAAATGTAAATTTAGTGTACCCTTTTTCGGTGACTTCACACCCATTTGTATGTGCATCCTTATTATTCAACAACTTTGCCACAATGAATGCAATTGCTGTTTCAAGGCCTTCTACATCAAATGGCTTTGATATTCTCACTATCCTAAACTAATGGAAAAGATTTTGGGTTCATTGAAGTATACAAGAAGTGTCTGCTGTATTGTTGGCTGTTTGTTGGAAACCAAAAAACCCACGAGACCTCCACAACATTGGGCCCACATTCAGCTACTACAAGGCAGGTGAACTACAAGGCGCAGTTATGAAAATTATGGACCACAGGCTGGAACAACCCATGAAATACCCACGGTCGCCAGGGGCGCATGCACTACCCTAACAAGGATACTAGGGCGACTGCGCATGGGGCGGCTACGCATGGGGCGACCGCGGGTCCGGTCCAAGGATCCCTCGCGTCTTTTAAGGGCGACTGCGGGTCAGGGCGACCTCGGGTCCTCGAGGGGGAAACACATTTCAAAATCCCCCCTCCATCAGGGCGACTACGCATAGGGGGTGACTACGGGTCAAGGAGAAAATGCAAACTCCTTGACCCGCAGTCGCCCCCTACGCGCAGTCGCCCCCTACGCGCAGTCGCCCATATGAAGGGGGAGGGAGACACCAAATAATTTTCTGCCCTCAATCAGGGCGACTGCGCGTAGGGGGCGACTGCAGGTCAAGGTGGGAGACACCAAAAATTTTGAAAATGCAATCTCCCCCCTTCCATCAGGGCGACTGCGCGTAGGGGGCGATGTCGGAATCCGTAATAGCTTAGTACGGACCTTAATAGACTAAGAAAAATTAAAATAGATCAAAATTGAAAAAAATTACTTTAGGCATAGACTAGCGGAAACAAATAAATACTTAGAATTAGTTTAGACTTCGTTCCGGAACCAGTACGGAAGCATGACGGAACTTGACATCCGGGTGGACGGATTCAGGAGCCGGAACATAGGAACCCGGAATGCAGGCATTAAATTCAGTAGCTTGCGGCGGTAGACTAGGGATACGTTACGTCGTACCGTAGCCTGCGTTCCCGTTACAGTGAACGTTGGGCGCAGTAATTCCTTTATAAACCTAGTTCCTCCTCATTTCTCGCCCTCTTTCAGTTGCTCCGCATCTGGCTGATAGTGAGAGAAAGTGTGGTGAGTTAGGGTTACCGCGATAGGAGAGGTGAGACGGATGGCAGGGGTTAGTACTTGGTATACAATACTGGCCCGAAAGATTAGTCCGGTATATCCGGAAGATCCGCTGCACTTGCGGCATTTAGAGGATGACTTGATCGTCTTAGGTTGTGCAGGTCTGCTGAAGAAACCCTGGAACATCCAGAGTGACCAGGTGCTCCGGGAGTTGGCGGTAGGTGCTCCAAACCAGTACGACCAGACCGTACGTGGGCATCCGGACCAGTGGACGGAGGAGTTGTGGGCGGAGGTGTACGGGTTCTCCCTAACCGGAAGCGGATTCGCTGCCCGGACGGACCAGTACCACCAGCACAAGTTCGTGAACCCACCACACGCAAAGGAGGGCTACGCGATCAAGGACTACCGGGACGAGAGACATAGGCGGCTGCTCCGGTTTCTGCTACCGATCTTGTACCCGGATAAGAGTTCCCGGGTTACGGTAACCATGGCCAACACGATCTTCGGGGCGTTTCAGGACCGGGTCGTGAACTGGGGCCGGATCGTGGCGAGCGTGGTGGGGCGCTGCACCGGAAACTTGGCGAAGAACAAGCCGAACCCGCTCAGCACGTACTTGCTCCACCTGTACCAATACCGGGAACTCTTGACGGAAGACGAGGCGACGGATTACGAGACCGGGCTCATCATGCTCCAATGCCACTGCTCTGACGACGAGGAGCAGGAGACGCAGGAGTCTGAGGAGGAGGAGGAAGAAGCCAAGCCGGAAGTTAAGCCGGAGATCAAGGAAGAGAAGCCGGAATCGGAACCGAAGCAGACACAGAGGGAGAAGGAGGAACGGGAGCAGGCGTCGAGAAGCAAAAGACGGAAGTCTACACTTCCGGCTTCCAGAGGTATATTCCCGGGTCCCTTTCTCATCCAAGATAAACAGGAGTGGGAAGGACCCGCTTCTTCGAGTGCGGAGAAGAGTGGATCCGGACCGCGAAGGATTACCACGACAGGCTCACGGAGATCGTACTCCGGTCCGCGGAAGTGATGAAGTGCGAACCGGACAACCTGGTGGACGCGCTGAAGGTGTTACCGACCGAGTCGGAATGGAACGAGATGAGGACGGAAATCCGGACCTGAAGACGGAACGGGACGCGCTCAAGGGGAAGCTGATCTAGACGGAAGAAGAGCTGCACCAGTCTCAAGGGGCGACGCAGAAGGCATACCAAGCGTTCCAGACCTTCCAGAAATGGATGGTCAGTCCGGCGGATCTCTACCACAAGGCGGCGCTGTATGACGAGATGCAGAAGACGTCCGCGGCCCTCACCAACACGAAGATAGTCCGGGTGATGGTGGAGATGTCCGGAAGGATGGAGGCATCGTTGAAGGAGTTCCGGTCCATGATGACGAACATGGATCCGAACAAGCCACTCGACTTCGGGGGATTTCCGGAAGTTCCGGATGTCATCGCAACTCCGGCAACTCAACCTTCCCCCTCGCCCATCAAACGAACAGGTCAGTTTGGGTCACTAATCCACATTGTCACTCAAGGGGGGCCTTCATCCGGATTTCTAGGGCAGGATATGCCGGTCCGAAGCAGTTTGGATGCTCGGATCGACCTTGTCCAGAATCCGACACGGACGCATCCGGAGCAGTTCGAGGATATCGAACCACCTCCACCGATGCCCTTACCTACACCGGATCCCATCGAGATATCGGAGGAGGCGGAAGCAGAAGAAGAAGCAGAAGTGGTGGAAGATCCGAAGTCGTTGGAGAAGGCGGACCGGTCTCTCGTCCATACGGACGAGACGGATTCTGACAGTCCTCCGGTCCGGAAGACATCGATCATCACCCGGGCGTCCCTCCGTACACCCCAAGGCAAGACCAGCACCCGGGGGCAATTAGGATTTGACAGTAGTTCGAAGAAACAGCGGAAGGGAAAGTAGATAGTTAAACTGATAGTGTTTTTAGTTATCTTTTTGTTAGACTTAGAGTTCCGGATCTTAGTCAGAACCCGGATTCCGGATTTTCAGGGATAAGTTTCAGTTAACTTATCCACCCGGACTTTTAGGGCAGTTTAGGATGGTGTTTAGTGGCACTTTCCGCAGGTTTTACGGCATGTTGTTTTGCTTATAAAATGAAGGGACCGCTTGTAGTCTTGGATTCCTTTTCTTGCTATTCCTTATTTTGAGCAGTAAATATATGTGTGCATTTTTTATTGTCTTTTTACTCATTGCCTTAGTTTTCTTTGTGGGTCCTTGGTTTCCTGTTCTTTGGAAGTTTGAAGGTTGCTTGGGCGCTTGCTTGAAGGTTTTGGCTACAGAGTAGAGAGGTGGTAAGGAAGAGTCCGGATTCAGGGTTTCCCGGGTCTATGAACTGTGTGTTGTCCAGGGAAGCAGTTCTAGCGTGTGTAGGAAGTTGTGCGGAGTCCGGCGTTGGTGGTGTGGGTGCGAGTCCGGAAGGCCAGGGAGGGTTCCGTGCGGAGATAAGCAACCGTCTGTGGAAAAACCCCACTCACCCGGAAAGTTCCGTCCGTCTGCAAAACACAAGTTGAAGTGCTAGTACCGGACCCCGTCTCAGTTTCCGGGTAAGTCTTGTATTTGTCGTTGTAGCAAGGGGAGTCGGGTTGTATTCTGAGTGACCTGCTTCTGGAGAAATCCGAAGTTGTGAGGGTCAGCCAGTCTGTTCCTTGTTTGTGACGGAAAGATCTTTGGGTACGTGTCATTAGGAAGTTAGAGTTAGTGAAATACAAGGAGTGGTGTTGTCCTTACCCCTCCGGAAAAGTCAGTGAGGACCCTCTGAAGGTAAAACAGAGGTATCGAAAACCGTGTGTTAAAGCTACGGATCTGGTGTTTGTGATAATCCGGATCCGGTAGAGAGTCCGGATAGAGATAGAATCCGGTTAGGGAGTGAAAATTGAAGTAGTTACAATAAACCGGATTAGACGGAATTTAGAACACCCTCTGGGGTTCCCTGGGACGATATTCCATGTCATCTTGCCACGTTTTTGTGGTTAAGAGCGCTTACTACAGTATTACGCGTACGACAACCCCTCTCCCTTATTGTCTCTAATTCCCTTTAATCATATGTTACTTCTTCCATTTTGTTTACAAATTCAATATGACAAACAAATCTTAGGTTTTGCATTAGCTCTCCAACATTCCTTTGGCAAGAAGTTCCAAATGAAAGTTTTATGTACATTCTAATAGTGGGGAGGTGTAATTAGATTTATTTGGGCATGTTTCACGAGATGGTGTTTTTTTTGGGACCTCTCCCTTATTGTTTCTAATTCCCTTTAATCATATGTTACTTCCTCCATTTTGTTTACAAATTCAACAAGACAAAAAAGACATGATTCTGTTTTAGGTCTAAAACACTACATCTCGTGTAGGATGTGTAAGTATTTTATATAGGTTTAAGGATTTGATTCTAGATAAAAGTTTTATTATTGTTTTCCAAGGTCTAGGGTCTAGGGTTTAGGGTTTGGGAACCCCTTCACATTGTGAGAATAATTCTTCCATTGCCTTGCTATGTCTTTGATATGAACTGACGCCTAACATTTATTACCAATTTAGTATGTGAAATAAGGAAAAATCAATTAGAATATGTTGCAGATGCTAATTAGTGTTGGGTCAGAATGGTTGTTGGTTTAGGGCGACCTCGGGTCAGGGGCGATCGCGGGTCATCGACGAAGCAAGAAACACATTTGAATCAGGGCGACTGCGGGTCAAGGAGGGAGACTAATTTTTTGGAAAATGCAAACTCAATCTCTAGTAGGGCGACTGCGCGTAGGGGGCGACTGCGGGTCAAGGAGGGAGACTAATTTTTTGGAAAATGCAAACTCAATCTCCAGTGGGGCGACTGCGCGTAGGGGGCGACTGCAGGTCAAGGAGACTTCTTTGTGGGCAACCGTGTGTGCAAGTTTCGGGATGGTTTAGTTGGTACCCGCAGTCGCCCACGATCCGCAGTTGCCCTTGATGCGCAGTCGCCCATTTCCGCGCTCCAAAAACGCGCAGTCACCCATTCCCGTTGTCTTCAGACCCGTAGTCGCCCCTCTTCAGACCCGCATTCGCCCCTCTTCAGACCCGCAGTCACCCTTCTTCAGACCCGCAGTCGCCCCTCTTCACACCCGCAGTCGCCCCTCTTCACACCCGCAGTCGCCCCTCTTCTAACCCGCAGTCACCCCTCTTCTGACCCGCAGTCACCCAAACACACGCGCCCTGAGGCGACTTCGGGTACTTAAACGTTAGCCCCAATTCCGAATCTCACCTTACTTTAGCCTTGCGCACTGTCTTTCACCTACCTTTAGGTGGCTAAATGCGTGCCCGTGGGCTGGGGTCTCAATTGGGGGGAGAATTTTTGCCCTTTCAATCTACGAATTTTAAACTACAGTTTTGAATTGTTTTTAAGTACAACATGGCTTTTCCACATGAAGGCAACACTACAAGGAGAAAGTCTTTATGGGATCTGGACCTCGATGATCCAATTTTTTCCGAGGTTCCAATAGCTGTAAATGAAAACGAAGAAGGAAGGAGTCAAGAGCGATGGAAGGGCAAGAAGCAGAAGTCAGCACATGACAAGGACTCCAACTATCCTCCCCCGAGTTATACCCAATATGCATACGAAGCGTGTCTCCAGTAGTACGCAGGGAAAAGTGTACAATTCTTGGAGGCAAGCTATTTGAGGTGTCCTACAACTGGTAGTGTGGCCTTGCCAAACGATTTACAGGCCCGGATTTTAACCAAGCTAAAGGGATTCGATAATTTCGCAAACATTGACTTGACATATTCTTTGAGACTATTTGAATGGCTTGATAACACATTGAAAGCGGTGATGTTCAATACCAAGAAATTGATGGAGGAACATCGACCATTACTTCCAATAGTAGAGGAATCAGAAGACATCAAGGCATTCCGCCAAAAGATGGAATGGTGGTCCAGCGCAGTGAAGAAATTGGCAAGAGGCTCGGCAAGGGTTTTTAAGTGGAAAAATGCAGCGGTGCAGGCAGCATTTGCACGAGATGGTGGATTGTGTATCACGTGGATCCCCGATACGGCGAAAGTGGTGCCCCTTAGTGCTTTTGAACGTGAAGGGGGGTATGCAAAAGTGCGTAAGGTACGCATTGAAGGAATGGATACAATTCCAAGCTACATCGCTTTTGCTGGAAAAGTATCCAAGGCAATAAACCCACGCGAGGGGAGAGCGCAACGATCCATGGAGGCCCTTGCATGCCCCTTGAACCACCCTGGCATCATTAAGTTTTTTGCCATTCATTTTCGCACGAATGAAGCGTATACTTTGTGGTGGAATGGGGGCCATTTGAATGAGTTGAGGCATTTAGATCGTTCTGTATCACCAACCATTGACTGGCATGAAATGCAAAAAGCCACAAGACTTCCTGAAGAGAAACAAAAAGAACTTGGTCTCTTCCGAAGGCACAAGGCAAAGTTGGCATGGGCTTTAGTATATGTGACAAATCTCATGCACAAGTGCCGCGTGCTACACAATGACTTGTCTCCCATGAACATCATATTGCATTTTCTAGATTATTCAAACGACATAATCAACATTGGAATTTGTGATTTTGGAATATCAAGTCGTTTTGACGAAAACACCCCTTAACATTTTGGAAAGCCATCTGAGGCCGAGAGGGATCAATACCGAAAAGGTCGTTGGTGGATTGCCCCGGAGTTGTTTTATGCATATGGACCTCCAAATTTCGATACAAGTATACCGATCATGCAACAACGGTATAAATATATGCAACAGTCAGACTCGTATTCTATTGGGAAGTTGACCAAATGGATGAGAATTGGTGATATGGACGACTGGGACAAGGATTTGTTCAAGAACCGCGAGGGATCAATGTACTTTGGAATGAAGTTGCGTGAACTCGTGAACACTGACCCAAAGAAGAGACCAACGTGTATAGAGATCACAAATTCCCTTACGTCTCCACCATGGTCCATGATGCCCCCCGAATTGGTGTTCCGAGACTCACCTTTGTAATAGGATAGTCTAGAGCAAGACTTTAGTGGTACAAGCAATGAGCTTGGTGGCCAATTATGTGTTGCTTACTTTGTAATATTTTCCTATAATATATGAAGGAATTTTATGCTACGCACCTTGTCTTTAGAAAAACAATTACTCAATGGGCTATTTGTCAAATTGTATATATTGAATATGGCCTTTTACACATTGTTATGCAAAGTGTAACAACTTTTGAATTCAAATGTTCTTGGTCCTTTTTGATTCCGTAGTATATAATGGACGCAAGGAAAATAAGAAAATGAAAATAAATTAGTTGGTAATTGATGTTGAAGACTTGTATTATTTCTTGAATAAAATGTGCTAGTATGCAATTGAAAGGAGTTCTACTTTCATGGTCATTGAATTCAAATAGTTGTTTTTTCAATCCCTAAAAAAATGTAAGTCATACATCATTTACATTCTCTTATTATTTTTTCTATTTCCAAAAATAAAAGCAAGTTTTTTTTTTTTTCCTATTTATTCTAATTCAAATATAGGAAACATAAATTTTAGACTTTTTTAGACTTTTCCTTTTTATTCGTACTTTACCTATTTCAAAATAGATGAGAGATGTTTTTATTTATTTATTTAACCTTTTTCGCTCTCTTCCTATTTATTTTATTTGGAAAAAAGGAAGTTCATTGACTTCTTGCCACCATTTTTTTTTTTTTGACAATGAAACAAGAGTGGATATTGCAAAAAAGATATGTAGCCATAATCTTTGTCATTTATTAAACACGCAATTCGAGAAAACTTGAATGAATTCAATAATAAATGTAAATCTAGTTTTACCATATATATTATTCCTAATAGCATAATGTTTTCCTACCATATTCTTTTTTTTGGTATATGTCATCCAAATTGATAGAAACACACATTCTTTCATAGATGGTTGGAGTATGATATAAGTCCAACAATGACTTTCATTTATAGATTTGTGTCCATACAAGAAATTTAGTTATTAGGCATGTAATTTACCAAAATTAGTGTGTGTAACATAGTATGTCATTTGAGTCTACATCCAAAAATACATAATGAACATCTCATGTCAAAACAATTACAAAGACATTATTGTTACAATTGCAATGGTTAATAATCATAACATTGGTTATTAACAATTGAATTAGTTATTAACAATAAAATTAGTCATTAACAATGAAATAAGTCATTTACAATAAAATTAAGAATTAACAATGAAATTAATTAATAAGAAAAAAATTAGTTAACAACAACTTCTTCTAAAACAATTGCAAAGATTTAACTTCTGTTCAGATAATCAATAAGGAATCCATTTGTACCACAACCCACCTCAACCCTAATGGCTCCCCAAATATAGTATAAAGTATAAACTAGTATTCCATAAATTTTGCAACACAAATGGGATTGAGCTCACAATCCTTTTTTTTTCCCTTCAGTTGTGATTTGGTGCTCAAAAGCAACAAAAAATTTAGGCTAGCTATAAGCTATAGGAATTTTTTAGGAAAATTTTGGATGAAATTGCTAGAAAAACTTCAACTTCTAGAAAAGTCTTCGATGAAATCACCACAATGTAAATGAAAATAGAATTTTAGATACTTAGTATCACATTTTCTATCCAGTACGTGGATGAATGTTGAAGCTTGGAGCCCCTCCATAACATTTAGTATCGCCACTTTCCCAGCGCAAGGAAAAATGGAAAAAAAATATCACAATCTATAAACATGTACTAAGAAAGAAAAGAAAAGTCCATGCATTAATAGATGGACCCGCGGTCGCCTGGAACCCGAGGTCACCCATGACCCGTTGTTGCCCAGGAGGCCAGGACCCGCGGTCGCCTTCGCAAAGTGGACCTGTGGTCGTCCTGGACCCGCGGTTGCCTAGGACCCGCAGTCGCCCTGAACCCGAAGTCGCCCTGGACCCGCGGTCGCCTACTCGCCCGGGCTCCTTCAACCCGCGGTCGCGTTGGAGTACCTGTCCAGAACCACAGTCGCCCCACTTTAGGACCCGCGGTCGCCCTGGAGCACTTGCACTGACCCGCACTCGCCCCACTTCAGGACCCGCGGTCGCCCTGGAGCACTTGCTTTGACCCGCACTCGACCCACTTCAGGACCCGCACGCGCCCCAGGGGCGACTTCGGGTACATTAGCGTTCTCCTCCACCCGTAGTCGCCATTTCATTTTCCCTGGCATTCTGCGCACTGTCTTTCACCTGCTGACGTGGCTGAATGCGTGCACAGAAGCTAGGGGTTTGAGTTGTGGGGGGGGATTTTTGTCCCTTTGCACGGCTCATTTTATTCACACTTGGATGACATAGGGTGTTTCACGAGAACATTGTATTTTTGTAAATGTTAAATGTGATAGGATTACGTTTAGCATTTCTTACACCTACGGTTTAGGCTTGCAACCCTAAACTGCATAGTACTTAGTTGGCTATTTTTGAGACGAAGTGATCGTTATGGAGGGCAAGGACTCTCAACCACCACACGGTATGTCAAGATACTGACTTCGGCTCACCAAAAAGGTGGTTCGTGACAAGGATCGTAAAAGGAGCGGCAAACCTCGCAAGAAGCGTGTACCCATCTTGTTGCATCCAAAGATGAAGGCTTTTTTGGGATGGGAAGTAGAACCAGAGCCTTGGACATATGAAACTGTAAACAAATATGTGGATTGGTGCCACATCAACAAGTTGTTCCCGTTTTGGCGACACCCTTTGCACGTGAAGTCTAATAAGGCAAATTTGGCTTACTGCAAGAGTGTTGTCTTCCAGCGAAGGTGTTTGGAGGTATGGCAACAACTCTATTTGGAGTCCCAGCCTTATCGAAATGACAACTTCTCTTTCTATCTTGTGCAAATGGTGTACGTTGAAGTTCAATTGAAGAAAAAGGTAGATTGGACAACCTTCAAGGAGCTTCCTATCGGTGACCACCCGGACACACCGATAGTGCTGGATGAAGAAGGACTTCTTCAAGCAAATCAGAAGCTTTTAGAGGCAAAGCCTGGCAAGTTGGCTGTTGGTGATGACCAAGTTCAATGGTCTTCAACTTCTAGCTCAGATGAGCACACTCACGAATACGATGGATATTCTTTTGAGAGTGACCACGAAGACATTGGCAAAGAAAAACAAGAGGCGGCTGAAGACGTTCAAGTTGACAAGAAGGGAAAGAGGAAGCTTGAGGAGCCGCAATCATTGTCCAAGATTCAAAAACAAAGCTTAGATGTTCATGTACCGATCAATGTGGACCGTTCTGGTGCAGACATTGGGTCTAGAGGAAGCAGTGACAATGGTTCGGAAGACAATTTGGAGATGTTGGGCACTAAGATCGAAAGTGCATGAGCAGCTTTGACTTCAACAGTAGCGGATCTTATGAATTTGAAAGAGAAGGTACAACATCTTCTAGTGAATCCAACTGTTGTGGATGGGTTGAAGAAGGAGTTAGAGGCGACTGAAAACGCCATTGCTGAAAATGAGAAGATTTACTCTAAGTTAAACAAAAGTAGAGTAAATTATTTCAAGAAGATCAAAGATGGGTGAGCACACATTTCCGATGATTTAACGGTGCTTCAAAATAAACTTGATCTTTTGCAACGTGAGAAATGGTCCCATCAAAGCGAAAGGAGAAGCTTGAATCTTCAAATACGTGAGCTAGAGATGGAATATTATGATGATGCCTTAAAAGAAGCCAAAAAAGAGGGCATCTTGGCTTTAGCTCCGGATTATGGTAGCAATACAGAAGAAAGAGCAACGCTTTTTTATTTGGTGAAGCTACTGGAGAAAAAACAAGAGTTGTTGCACGAGGGCATATTGGACTTGGAGCACCACATCCTTTTTTTTAAGGAATGGCGCAAGTGGACCTATGAAGCCATAGGTGCCACCCGTGCGGAACTTCAAAGAATGGGACCGGAGCCCAAAGAAAGTGACTTTGTGAATAGTGAAAAAAGTGCTTAGTGGTTGGATCTAGTGTGGTAGAAAAAAACATTTTGGCCTTCCAATTTTTGATTTTCCAAAGGTTTTGTGGAATAAAGAAATTCACACCTTTGTTTTTGAAATGTACATATGTTTTTATTATATTTTGAATACGAGGGCTATGAATTTGGTGTCTTTGCAAGAATGGATGTCAGAGATGGTACCTACGGGCTGAAATTTTGGACTGAATTTTTGAAACTTTATTTGAAGATAGAAAAAACGATTACCTTTGTGGTAATATAACTTTTTTTCCAATCGGTGCCCGGGAACAAAAGTTATGCCCATATAGTCCAAACTCCAAAGCAGGGGAGAATGGGCAGCAAAAAAATGTGACAAGCATTTGAATTTATTTTTCTAAATTTTTTTCCCTCATAGATTATAATTTTGTCTATCTGGAAAGCTTTTTTTCATTTCATTTGGATTTTTTATGAGAAAGTTATGGACAATCTTGTTTATTGGGCAATTAGAGCTTCTGGTGGGAAAAATACCTTGTAAGATTAATTTAGGAACGCAATTTTGGCAATTGTTCAAGAAAAGAAGTTTCACATGGTTTAGTTTGCTTGCAACAACAATTTGACTGTGGGGATTAGTGCATTTTAATTCTATCTTAGAAAGAAAATAGATTTTCATTCAACCTCATATGTCTTTCTATTCTACAATTCTTTTAAGAATGAAAATTAAGTTTTTTTGAAAACCTTTTTTTTATTTAGACTCTCAACTCAATTCTCCACTATATTTGTTTAAAGCTCAAAACTCTGTAGTGCAAGAAATTAAAGTGAAAAATGTTCAAAGTCAAATAATGTAGTCCAGCAATGTGCTGAAAAAATTGTTTTTTTCACTTTAAATGCGGATATCTTGCAATCTGTAAGATGAAAAATTCTGAAATTTTTTCCACACATTCTCATACTAGTAAGGTGTAAGATCCTATGGTTTTATGTCAACGTCGCTAGCGTGCGAGCTTGGAGCGGGGAGCTTGTGAGCTGCGAGCAGGGAGCTTGTGAGCGGGGAGCCTTAAAAAACAGATTTCAAAATTTTTAGCAAGATTTAAAAATTAAAAAAAAAATTCGTTGAAAAATGTGTCAGAACTTACTATATTTAGTAAAGTTTTGGACCTATGACCGCGACCCCTATTACCGTGGATGATGAAATGTTTTGTCCCCAGGTAGACAATTGTCATTTCCTGTGGGAAAAAAAATTCAAACCTTTCTTCACAATGAAGTTGTTCAGGTCAACCACTACAAGTTATGTGTAGTATCTACTTACAATATTTTTTTAGGAACATAAAGTATTCTCTTAAGCAATTAATATTTACAAGAATAAACTAAATTTTAAGGTAGTCTCTACTGTTGCTACAGAAGTGATTCTTTAATTGGAAGATCATTACAAAGATTGCATTCACTTCTTTTATGACAAGAATCAATTTCAATATACAAAAAGCAATTTCAAATCCAATCCAATGTAATTTTATACTATAAAAAGGAAATACATAAAACTATATTGTCTGTACTACTTTGGAAGTGTGATGATTCCTGCTTTAACTAGAAGAACCTTCAACTCATTCAAACTATAACTTGGTGCATGAATGAACTTGTCTTCATGGATGTCCATCTTACAGAAATACCGATATAAGTAATACAAGTGCTTGCAATTCACATATTGCTGTCATCCTCCAATAGCTGAAATTGCCATGTTGGTAAAGTCTGGGCACGTGCATGACGGATACATACCCAAAGAAATTCGATACACGTTTCGATTATTGTCAGCCCCTGTCTCAAGCGATATAATTGCACCAAGCCCCGGAAAAGGCAACAATGTTACTCCAAGTATTTCTCCTCTGACGTTGCTAGCACTCTTCCATTTATTTCGTTGCTTTGCAGTTGGTGCAGTTGCGATTCTCCGAATGGTTCGATTATTTCTAACCGTTGGATACACATGACCATCATGCGGGGTAGGTTGATCATAGAGGATGCTCTAGAATATGTTGGACATATTGAACAAACGACGAGGGGACAATGTAGGGCGTTCTTGTAGTCGAAAGCCAGCATGTTGCAACATTAATGTCTCTTCTCGGCTAAGGTTTGTTCCTGTCAAAACAGGCCATACCTCCGGCAAGTCTGGCCAATCTATTACCCACTTGCGTTTAGTACCTTTCACACATCGTTCAATGTCATCTGCACAAAACCAGAAGTCGACCACCACTTCTCGCTTACTTCCATAATCTTCTTTTCTCCCTCGATATGTCGGAGCAGGGGTGCCCTTCTGTCCTTTCGAAATTTTTGCAGTGCACCTAATATTTGATCCTCATTGTTGAGCATGACATTTTGCCTTAGATTTCTGGCTGATCCTTGCAATGTGCCAGTTCAACGTGTTACAATCAGTTTCAAATGCAATCGCAACATGTCCAGAAGTATTCACCTCAACATGTTTACCTTTGTCCCCCGAAGAGTCCATTGAATTTGTTGTATATCGCGTCCGAACACGAGGTTGAGAGAAATTGACTTTATCCGGCCTATGTGAGTCTCCGGCATCGCCAATGGGTACATCCAACTTCCTCTTCGTGCTTCCAAATATCTCTTCTCCTTCCAAGTGCGGTATACGAATGCCAACACCTTCAGATCCCGGTAATGTGTTTAGTGCCTCTGCGATTTTTTTAGGATCTTGACTTCGTCTTGCAGCTCTCAACTTCAACTCTCCCTTTGATGGACCGGATCCGGATGCATGACCCTTTAAGTAAGCACGGTAATTTGTCATTTGCATCCACGCACGGATACTGTCATCGCAAGTGGCATCAAACAAATTGTTTCCTCGGTTTCCAGACATTTGAAGCCACTTGTTATGAATGGTTTCTGACAAGTTGCATGATGGCATGTCTGCCATCTCCTCCAAACTCAATCCCTGAAAAGGCAAGCCCAAAAACATTTACCACCTCCCTATGAATTGCATTCTCTAAATGCAAGATCAATTTGGAATTGAATATAAGAATAAAAAATAATGGTAACGGCTAAAACCAACATCATTACAACCAAAATACACTTCACATTCACTACATGCAATCCATTCCCAATGTTGTTTTAATCAAAAAAAAAAAAAAAAAAAAATTCAACATGAACCAAATATGGGGGTACCGTAAGGTTGTCCACAAACCTATGTCGGACCCGACGGAGGTTTTTGGACAATCTTACATTACCCCCATTTTTGGTTCAAGTAGGAATTTTTTTTTTTTTTGGTTAAAAACCAATTTAATAATAAAATTATTTATGGAAGTCACACTCATTTTACAAACATATCAAATGAACACAAATACAAATACATAAAATTGCAATCACAATTAAAGATGAAGATTTCAAATGACAACTGCGCTCACCATTTGCATGAAGCCTCCCCACTGGCGGTACCGAAAATGCCAGAATGCAAGCCAATGATCCAAGTGATGAAGTGCATCTTCAGTGGTAGCTCCAGATGATAACCACCATGATCGAATTGCGAGGTATTTTGTCTCCGCGTCTTCCATAGACTTCGCATCTTTGTACTGCTTACATAAAATATTATGTTGCTGTTGGAATGATTCTTTGATGTACTTCTGTGTGTGTTTTTGAAGTGAAGTACTCCAATGCAACAAGCAAGTCCTCTCTCGATTATCCATTTTTTGATTTGCAAAACCATTGCCGTAGACAATACGAATTGCATTCCAGTTGGCCATAGCACTATCTGCCATGAAGCCCTTGAAGTTTGGCTGTTCCACTCCGTGTTGTGACATAACGCCATTCAAGCATTTCCAAAAAAGCACTTGAATCTTCCGATTGCATATCGCAGGTTGCAATGGTCATCACCTTCTTATAATCAGAATCATACACATGGCAAGTCATTGTGGTCCACTCCTTCACGCACTTCACGTGGTCAAACATCATCCACGCATTCTGAAGATTTCCTCCAGGTTGCATACGCTTCACCAAGTCCACTCCACTTCTAGGTCCTTCGGTCAACATCTTAAAAATGTAAACTTTCTCTTTTCCTTGGCCAGGAAAGACACTGTCATGAATGAATTCGAACTTCGACTCTTTCTTCATGGTCATAATGTTGTCGATGATGCCTCCGCGGTTGTTTGAGCGAAAGGAAGATATGACATTTCGAATGTTGGGACTGCTTAAGTATTCAAATCGATCCATGACTTCTTCTAATTCTTGTCCCCTCAACATCTCTTTCTCTCCCACTCCATTGTGAAACAAATAGGTTGTTAGAAAATCTTTGCTTGCAGAGAGAGCAATTGCAGAGTTCGTGGTTGTTGGTGTTTTGGACACTTGTTCCGTAATGAGTTCACATATCTTCTCTGCGGAATCTCTATACATGCCTTTTGCTATTGGGTGAGAATGATCTCCAATATGAATAGCGGCCCTACTCATCTTTGGATTCTCACTGTAGCAGTAGTAAATTCTAGCATTGCATGCACAAAGGCATGTAGGGGTTAGTTTGCAGACCTTGCAAACTAGCGTACAATCTTTAGGAGGACTATCTCCTACTACAAAAGGAAAGGTAGTGTAACCACTCCACTCTGTTTCATTGCGTTTACTACATCTCTTCAAGTAATCACACTCAGGATTTATACAAGCAAGATGACCAGCGCAGTATGACTTACGGAACTTCAGCTTGTCAGAGTTGTGAATGTTCGTGGTCAGTACCTTGCACCATGGGTGTCCATCATAACGTTTGTCCATCCCCTCCAAGTTCCTTGCTGCAGAAGAAGACGAAGATGAACGACATGGAGACAATTCGAAGATGACATCTCCATTGAAAGTAGGTGGAAGGAATTGCACTTGATGGTGGTTGATGGCATTGAGATCCATTGTTGACAGTTCATTTCGAGATCGATGCATACCGCTTAGTCTCTTCAAAGAGTCCATTATGCTAACTCTATCAGCAACAATTGGATACAATGGAGGACGAGACAACAAAGACTGTCTAGGGCTGTTTGACAAGGACCCGGAAACTGAGTTAACAAGACGCTTCTTGCCTACATCATTTGCCACAAACATTGGTTTAGGTTGGAGAGTGAGGTCAGGTGACTCTCCTTCCGATTCGCTAGACAGCTCAATGATGGAATCTAATTTCTCAACTTTCACTTCACGAAGAATGGCACTCGTAGGAAGTACCGGACATACTTCAGGAGGAGGACTAGGCGAAACAGTGTGGCTAACATACGGCATATCAACCGTTGAGTTATCTGATTGGCGACTTCGAATCTCAGTTGATGCAGCTAACATGGATAAAGGAAGTCCGTAAGCTCTGTAGTTTCCAGGGGCAAGGTACCAACAGTGACCTGTATCTTGTAATCTCCTCACTACTGGAATTGATTGTTGCAACTCTCCTGATTCAGACATCCTTTCCTCTTCAACATAAATGGATGACTCAATGAATCTAAAGCGAACATGAAGTAGATGGCTCATGACTACAACATGACCTCCATCATCTACTGGAAAAACGAGAGGAACATCCTGACCATCTACACGAATGCAAGCCATCCTTTGTAATACAAGCGCTCAAGACAATGGGAAATGAAAAAGACATTCAAGTATTTAACGTAATGTGTTCTGTATCTTCTTCAAGTACTTTGAAAACATGGTACCTTTTCCATCACTTAAGGAAGGCGATAGCTCAATGGAACCGAGACAGTGGATCAAAATCTACTAACAAATACAATAGCAGCTCCAATGCCACATTCAAAAATCAACTTTAATTAGGAATTCAATAGATGCTTAGTGCGGCGGTGTCAGGCATATCATAACTGCATTAGGCGGCTTTGGAAAGTAGTTTTAAAGATAACATAGCAGAACATAGTTCCACAATAACAGTAATCACTATAGTTCTTTAATTTGAATTGTGCCAGAGAAGGCTAAGGTCCATGTCAGAGTGCTATTATTGTAAACTTTAATTTGAAAATTGACTGCACATTGATGTCATTTTGAAGTTCGTTGGTTGTCATTTACTATTGGAAGCAACTGCCTATAGGCTACTGTGGGTTAACGCGTTTTAGGCAAACTATACGCGTATTCAAAACAAATATAAGGTTTGTCAAATTCTCCAAAACACATTCTCATAACTAGTTCGCAGAGCGATTAGTGTATCTACTTACTGGTCATAGTTTACATGTACTGTGCTCTCAACTGATGCTCAACAATAGTTTGAGCTTTCCTATTGTTGTCCTTGGGCAAACTCAGAAGCGTAAGAGGCGCATTTCTTTGTATTTCTCGTCTTGCAAGGCATTAAGGAGATCTAGAATGACTCGCGCTAAGAAAGTTTTGTCCAAGAGAAGTCAGTCATTACAGGGCAACCTGTGCAAAGTACTTAGCTTTGAGGTTGGAGGTAGCGACGTACAAGAGAATGTTGCAGCGCAGGCGTCAGATTCAATGCAAGCTATATTGGAAGATACCACTAGCGTGGCAAATATTTCAGGAGAAGATACAAGTCTACACGTATGCCATTCTTAATTCCATTCCAACTCTTTCAAATTTTTTGAAGTCATTGTAGTTATATTTTGTGACTTGTAAAGTGCGTTACAAGATTATTTTAGTTTTTACACTTATATGCATAGTCTGTATAATGACATATGATATCAAGAAGAGAATGCTATTAACTTTTTTGAGGATTATCTGTTGAACTTCAATCTAGTGTAGACATGAAAATAGTTCATCCTCCTCCCAACTTATGTACTTTTCAAGAGTGTTAGATTGAAGTCCAACTATTTAAAGATTTCTTCTATAGGAAAGGTCTTCTGTAGTAGTCTAACATCAAAAAAGTAATTTTGCTATTACTTAAGGCAATTATTCAGGAGGTAACCAAAACTATGGGCAGAAATTTTACCCTATTTTTTTGAAACTTTTTTTGAAGATAGAAAGTCTGATAAGCTTTGTGGGGATATAATTTTTATTTCAATCAGTGCCCGGAAGCAAAAGTTATATTACAAACAGCTTGAAACTGAACTCGGCGGGCAACACAAACAATATTGCAAAAATTCAAATTAATTTTTGAATTTTCTTTTTCTCAAAGATAATGTTTTTGTCTACATCTAAAGCTTTGATTCATTCCACTTTGATTGTTGATGTGAAAGTTATGAACGATCTAATTTTCTGGGCAATCTAAGCATCTTTTTGGAAATAAAGACTTGTAGGATTCATCTCAGAATGCAATTTCTACATTTTTTGAAGTATTTTATTTTTAAAAGGTTAAATCTGCTTGTTAGAACAATCTCACCGTTGGTATTATTGTATTTCGATCCCATCTAAGAGCTATTATCAATTTAGTTTTCCTTTCAATCTTGAACCTACTTCTACTAAACAATTTTTTGAAGTATGAATATCAAGTTTTTTTCTTTTGAAATTATTTTGCTAGACTCCCAACTCAATTCTTTAACACATTAAATTTTTAATTCAAACTCCACAGTGTCATTTTTTTCTACAAACACAGATGAAAGTCATCTGAAATTGCAGTCCAGTGTTCAAAAAAACTTGTTTTTTCAACTTTGAATGCTCATATCTCTCAATCTGTACGGTCAAACTTCATGAAATTTTTACCACATGATCTAAAACAAGTAATGTTTAAGATCCTACGGTTCAGCTTCAAATTTTTTTTATTTTTTTATTTTTTTGGACCAATGCAGTAAAAATGGCAGTTTGAAATGGTTTTTGACAAAAAAATGGCCCTGGGACTTTAGGGGTTAAATCGTCTTGTAGATAGCTGTAGAATGGATGCATGGTGAATCTTGGATGGACCTCTTTGCATTGTTAACTAAATCAAGAAGAATTGTTTTTTTTATTGTAAGAGGCTAAGAGACAATCATTGGCAGTGATTTCTGCCCATTTCTTTATAAGTCACAATGGGATGGATTTTGAGACACTTATGGTCACAAATAGGTGCCTATGAACCAGATCTTTGAAAATTTATAAGTAATTCAGAAATGCTTAAAAAAATTTGAAACTACTTGTGTTTGGATCCGCATCTATTTTTCTTTCTCTGAAAAGTGAACTAGAAACCATCTTTACCCTGGAAACCTGTGGGAAACGCAAATCAGCCCTTAAAGTGACGGTTTATGAGCACACCATGTGAATGTCCTATTTATACATTAACCACGCACAGATTAGCCTGTTTCGCATCAGTTGCCCGCATGACGTTGCACTGTCGTTATTGGGTAATCCTGGATTTCAATCGATCAAAGGATTAGGCATTTGCTGATCACTGACCTCAGTGTAATATCTTCGATTTCCAGATGTAGTCTGCGTTAGAAATTTTTACTGTAAGAATTTCCCTTAACTGCAACTTTGAAATTAACACAGACAAACATACATCTGAAGATCACAGTACGGGCGTGCTTAATCGACCATGCAGCCATTTGTCACAGACTACAACTGCGACATTTCAATTCGACTTAGAGATTCGCTTCTCACCCACTTCTTTGTATAGAATGACTAAGTTTAGTGCTAACCGCATGATCGTATTTCTATATTAACAATCGGAAATTCTTGTCAAATGGCGGGACGTAGCTTTTACTAGGACAGTTGTTAACATGCACGATGCATCTAGCTTTAGGAAGGCATAATTACTGTTTAAATTAGGAAGTTCTAATTTGAGAGTTTGGTGATGCAAGCAAGAATGATCCGCCATCTTGCATGAACAAGTGCACTTAAAATGGAAAGCTCAAGTAAGAAAATAGAATCTTCGAAAATAGAATCTGAAGTCCCATACCTCTAACTGAGGACTTACTGCTTTTCCTATCGGTGAATGCTGTCCATTGAACTCATGATCTTCTACGTCTTCTCCTGGTTTAGGGTGGCAGTTGCTGAAATAAAAAGCTATCGACAGGGTCTCACATCTCACAACTTTGCCTTGAATCCATTCCACAGGAGGTCCGCACGATGGCAACACAAGAGCGTGGAAACATGGAGGGGGTCCGGAGAAGCAGTCGCAGTCGCAACAGAGAAGTGGGAAGATCCAACGTCCCAGAGGCTGAACTCGATGAACTGACGGAAGAAGCTGAAGAGGTAAAACTTTAAATTTTTGAAATGGTCTAGATTTTGATCATTCTTCCCATCCCGGCTGAATACTTTCTTTCTGCTCATTTCGTTCATTCTTCGTGGCTCATTTCGTTCATTCTTTGCGGCTGTATACTTTCCTTCCTACCGTGTACGTTCTCGGAGTCTTGTTCCTGACTGACTTGCTGACCATGTCTATAGTCTAGTTTAAAGAGTCTCTTGCTGTGGCTAACTTCTTGTTTTTACAGTTGCTTCTAAAACGTGGAAATGAACCACCAATCGACCGCCAGTGGTAGCTACGCAGGATCCAAAATTACAGACATGATCCACTAGAAGATTTGGAACGCAACAATTCTGATGTTGCCCTCTGTCAGTCCTTCCAAGCAAAATTTTGTCGATAATTTCATCACCGCAGTAGTGATGAGAGCAGTATGTAGACGTCGTTTCTTGAAAATTTGATTTCGACGATTTGTTTTATACCTGCGCTTGTAATTAGAGCTCGTTAGATCAGAGTTATGGGCTGTCCATCTTCCGGGTCAATTCCTGGAACAAGGCTGTCCATTTGCCTGGAGTACCAGCATCCATTCGTGAAGCAACGCTGTCCATCTGCTGAAGTTCCTGAATTTTTTCCTTCGATTCAGAAGTTTCGTTTTTTAGTGTTTTCAAAGGAGGACTATTTTGCACCTTCGTGCCTTTGCTTTAGAATTGCTGTTGTTCTCAAGCATTCTCCCGAGTCGCCTTCATTGACGACAGTGCAGCTTGACTACTGCTTGACTGATTTTGGGGGGTGGGTGGGCTTCCGCCTTGAACCCCGTCGGACCCGACAGGGGTCTGGCGGGTCACCCCCAGCCCCCCAACAATCGGTCTTTGGAGCTGAACATTTTTGTTTTTAAAAAAAAAAATTTAGATTGCTAAAGTCAGATGATACCTCCAGATTTTTGAATAGAAAAGCATTTATTTTTCAATAAATTTTTTTTCTCTCATTTTGTATTGCTAGGCTATGATCTTAAACAAACTTCGTTAGATGTCTTATATCCTGCAAATTAATTCGACAGAAGTTTGGAATTTCGTTCAAGAGAATGACTTTTGTTCGTAGCTATGATCATTAATTTTAAGAAGAACCATAAAACAGGGGCATAGTAATGTCACATGCCTGCCTCTGCGAATTTTGTAGGTCCGGCCGTTTGCAGGCGCGGCCAGAACAGGTGACCGATTGTTGGGGGTGGGGGGGCTTCCACCTTGAACCCTGTCGGACCCAACAGGGGTCTGGCGGGTCACTCCCGCACCCCCAACAATCGGTCTTACGAGCTGAATATTTTTTTTTTTAAATTATAAATTTTTTTATATTGCTAAACTTAAGATGATGCCTTTAGATTATTTCCACGAAAAAAGCATTTATTTTTCAATATTTTTTTTTCTCTCTTTACGTATTGACAGGCTGAAGTCTTAAACAAATTTTGTAAGATATCTGATATCCTGCACATTAATTCCACAGAAGTTTGGATTTTCGTTCAATACACAGACTTTTGTTCGTAGCCATGATCATTCTTTTAAAGCCAAACTGTAAGACAGGGGCACGGAAATGTCAAAAACATTTTTACAATTTTGCAGGGACGGCAGTTTGTAGGCGCGACGAGATCAAGTGACTGATTTCGGGGGGTGGGTGGGCTTCCGCCTTGAACCCCGTCGGACCCGACAGGGGTCTGGCGGGTCACTCCCACACCCCCAACAATCGGTCACGGGAAGCCCTCAAGCCCTAGAAATTTTTTGCTTAAAATTTTAAAATTTTTTATAAGGCTAAGTTCAGACTTACCATGGTAATTTGAACACGGTTTGACTTGTTTCGTACGTGAATTACGCTCAAATAAATCTGGTAAGCTGTGAGTGCTTTGGAGCAACTGTAGTGTGATGAGAAGTTGAAAATATAACCCATTATCATGTACCTGAGATGCTAATTATTTGTTATGGTAAACCGATTTTCATGGGTCTATGGGATGACGTGGCAAAGCCTATCGGACCCGATAGGGGTCAGGCGTGTCACTCACGCACCTCCAAGAATGGGTACTTTACTTGAATGTGATTTTTAATTTTTTAATATTTTTTATTGTAGACTTATATTTCATCAATCTGGAATGTAGGAATGCAATTTACAATTTCTTATTTCATCATTGTGGATTTGCTATGCAATGTAGTCTTAAATAAAATCAATATGAATGCGTACGCATTCATATGCATTTATGGAAAGTTCTCTATTCATTTTGACCTCAAACTTCTTTTGTTGATCTTGTAAATAGATTTTGATGACATTAGTTTGCTCATGATTAAAAATGAGTGTTGTTTAATTTCAAAATTATCAAGGGTTATGTGGTGATGGCCGAGGTGAGGAGATTGATAAGAGTTAAGTAACTACTATAGAAAAAGATTTGATTTTAATGTTGTCTCCAAAGTCATTGAATATGAAAAATGATAGTGTGAATAGCATATGTAACATAGAAGTTTTGATATGTGCAGGTGGAGATTTCAGATGCTACCATTAATCGTGCTCCATCATTGCCAATTGGCAATACCAGTGCGGAGGTTTCTTTGGTGCAAGAGTTGGTCCCCGAGACTCCAAGGTCCGTGAATGTGGAGGTCAATATTGAAACTGAAGCTCAACAAGAAGAAGACGTGGTAAGTTGGGGGGACATTTTGGAAGCGTGCGATCGTGCTGTGGATCGCTTGGACGTAGACGAGCAAAGTCGTGTTAGTGTGCCTAAGTCAAGGAAACGTAGAATGCCAGTTTTTTCTGCAGAAAGCTCTGATACAGAATGTAGCTCTAAGACACTGTCTAGTCCTGACTCATGGTCATCAGGATCGGTTTCAAGCCCTTGGGGTCCTAAGTCATGTGATTGTTCTTGTCGTGTTCGATTACGGTGGAATGATGTGGTCATCATTCACCAATGTTCGGACTATCGGGCTAGTATTGACATTGAGTGAAATATGTAAACGAAAGATTTGTTCAACAAATGTTTATGTAGTTTTCAAAGTATTATCATATGTTGGTGCCATATTCAATTTCTATCTGAGACGTCACTTTTTTTTATGAACTTTTTTTTGTTCAATTTTATCATAGAGTGCATTTAGTTGGTTTGCATTCTATATTGTATATATGTATTTTTCAGTAATTTGATAAGTGAAATTTCAAAAATGTCTTTGCACTTGTAGATGGAAGAGTCGCCAATAAATTTGACACAGGATGAACACCAAGTGACACCAGGGACGGATGAGATTGAACAACCAGAGATTGGCGGTCAAGAAGAAGAAGATTTGCAGATGGAAGACATAGACGAAGATGAGGAGGAGAAAGAATTGCTGGAAGATGAGCTACGGCGGTTGCAGAAGGTGGACTCTGTGGCCACCATAGCGAGTTTGAGATTCAAGCCTGAAAAGCTATCAAGAATGCAAATTCCGCTTTGCAGGCTTGTGCCAATGCCTATGGTGAGGCCGACGTTGTCATCTGACTTGCTCAAACTTGAGCAAGAGTTTGTTCACGGTTATTGTGAAGGAGCGGCGGTATTTTATGTTTCATTAACCAATGAGGTTGGGGAAAGGTCGGAGTTCACGGAAGATGAGGTGAATCGCTGGGACCCTTTGTGGAAGAAGAAAAACGAGGAGTTCAATGTGTTTATCGAATCAAATGCGGAGCTAAAGTTCATGAAGAACTTGAAGTTCTTCGTATGTGACGGAAATCACCGTCGCATTGCGTGGATGAGTCACATCAGAAGGCGATTTCCAGTAGACCCACAATGGCACATCTTAGTGGACTGTATAGTTTTGGAAACAAAAGGCAGGATAGAGTTGGTCATGCAAGTGATGCATGATATCAACAAGTATGTTATTTCATTCCATTTCATTTGTACTTGTAGTTTTTGTTTCTAATTTTCAAATGTATGATTGACTTTATACATATAGGTTTCAATGTACTAAACGTGTTGTTTGGTTTTTAGGTCCACGGAGGATTCTCACGTGAAGACCAATTTGGTACACACCTTGTACTGTGTGCAAAAGTACGGGCTTCTGCCATTGGCAAAGTTCATGGAGATGTTGAGACCTTCAGAGAGGAAACATTGTGGTTTCCAAATTGGGAGGAAGACATGGTATTCAATGCCTATGGAAGTGTTCACGGCATTCAATTTCAGGGTACAATTTACTTCCTTAATACGTCACAATTCTTTTATTTTTGTTTGCCATGTCACATTAGTGAATTGTATTTTCTAGTGACAACGAAATTGAAGTTTTGTTCAATTTTGACAGCAAGAAATTTCTCAAGCAGCAGATGGTGCGGTACGCAAGTACCATGAGACCACTCCTGTTGAAAATAAAAGTGACCAAGGGATCGCCAATGCCATGAGGGTTGGAGCAAAAGAAAAGGCAACGAAGTTGTATGTGAAGATGGGGAAGTTGTTGTCAGTGGCAAATCCCTCACATGGCCCAGAATTTTTAGAAGAGGTATTACTGATTTATAAATTTGAAAGAGTTAATTTTTTATTTTAAATAGATTCATGTACTTCAAATTTTTTAATATAAATGTTTTGTGGCAGGTGGAGAAGCACTGGACTATGAATGAGGTCCTAGAAATGACATTGGAGAAGTTGCAAATGATTGCAACATGCAATACAACACCTGCCCAAAAATTGAAGTATTTGAAGTGGTGGAACTCGTCTAATATTTCTCGTGAAGCTCGAAAATTTCCAGCGCATCTTGTGTCGGAAGAGAAATTGTCGCCCTTCCTCCACAAGTGTGTATGGTGGTCTGGGGTAAGTTGTTCCTTGTTTGAATTTGAATATCATGTTAATTTTGATTTGTTTTGGGGTTTCTTATTTCTTTAATGAATGTTCATTGGTCCATTTTTGTAAGTATAATTCATACATAAATTTGTTTTCCTTCTTCTATAGATTGAAGAAGGTGCTCAGGAGTACTTCGAGAACGTGGTGACTAAGGATAATCTTCAAATCCACATGGACGTTCCACTGGAACCGGAATCACTTGGACAGTACATTGAATCATGGAGAAGAAAAATCTGGGAGCAGGGTTTTGGACCTTTTTTGAAGGGGGCCAACGCTTTTAAGAAGTCTGACTTATTTTCGACTTACGAAAGGTCGGTGCAGGCCGTGCGAAGAGTTCTTTTCCGGTATAGGTTCAAAGTTTATCTTTATTTTAGTACATTCATGGATTGAATGCGTACAATTCTTTTATTTGAACAATGTGGTTGTTTTTACTACACTAAAAATCTGCAAAGTCAATTATAGCGTGACTTCTTGAAAAATGAACTCGAAACCAAAAGTAGGGGTACTGCGGAACTCTCGGAATACCTCCGTCGGGTCCGATAGAGTGTTCTTGAGTACCTTATAGTACTCCAACTTTTGTTTTTTTTAACATTTTAATAGTTTCTTTGTTTTAAAAAAAAAAAAATGAAATTTATGATTAATATTTGTTTTTTATTTTTGAAATTGTAGACTAATGTCCAAGTATTTGTTGTGCTATTTGTTTGTATATTGTAAGATTCTCTTTTGTAGTTAAAAAATTAATAGTGGATATGCTTTTTGTTATGGCAGTTACTTGAAGCTTGAGCTAGTAGCGAAGAATGCATTAGCACGGGAGGACCTTCCTCCGTTTCTGTCCTCGTGGTTGGACCGCAGTTCGCAGGAGTGCATGTTTACACAGACTCAACTTCGAACATTTACGACGGCAAACTTGAACGGTGGAGGGTGGTATTTAGATTGCCCAATCACGTTCACTCATCCAACTGAGGTGGGACTTAGGAAGTCATTTGACGGCCTTGGTGTTATTGACTTGGAGGTCCCTGAGTTTGCCGATCTCAGTGATACAAAGAAGAAGAGGGCCATTGCGCGAAGAACGGTTGATGACAAGAAGAAAGAAGAAAAGGAACAAGAGATTCGGACCAACAAGGAGAAGAAGGAAGCAGAGCGTTTGGCGAAGTTGGCTGAAAAGGAGAAGGAGGCCGAAAAGGAGGGAAAGTCGAAAGGCAAGGGCAAGAAGAAGGCTGAAGGTACTGACCTAGTTCCTGCATCCTCAACTGTGGATCAGGGATCACAAATGGAATCCGGATCACGCAGTGGAGTGAAGAGGAAGACTGTTTTGAAAGAGCTCACTGAAGAAATGGTCACACAGGGCACACAAGTAATTGTCATTGGTGATGATGATGAAGTGAACTCGGAAGAGCTGATCCTGAACGTCTCTATTGTGGACATTATGGAAAATGAGGAAGGACAAGGGAAGACATGCTACAAAGAAGTGATGGACTTTTTGAAGAAGGTAATTCTTTATTTTTTCCGTTCTTGAATATATGATTTCTATGGAATTGCATGATTGAAACATGTGTTAATTCTTGTTTGTTTGCACTCCTTTGTTTTGTAGTTGTCAGGTGGAAAGGTTCGGAAGTATGGTGGTAAAGTAATGCGACAGCCAAGAGTGGACCTTATTTTCTTTGACTGCCACGAGAATTTGCCAGTCCCCGGAGTGTCTTTTCCGAACACTCAAGTGCCTACGTGGAACGCTGACAAAGAATACGAGGGAATTCAGGAGGCTTTTCATTTTGCAGATCTGTATTTGCAAGATGATGGGTGTTTTGTGGTGTTTCATTCGTGGAGCGCGAATGCAAAGGGCGTCATTGCTGGGTTGTGTGAGGTATACCCGACAATGAAGAAGAAAGAGTGGTTGGGAATCAACCGTGTCCACTTGACTTCGGCTGTGGATCCTTCAAATACGGTATTATATTTTGATGATTTTTTAATTTCAGTAGCTATTTGAAACACCTTATATATTATTTATTTCTAATGTGTTCTTGGTTGAATGGTAACAGACAATGAAATTTGGAATCACCCTCTTGGTAAAAGACCTTGGCAAGGGGGTGAAATCGGAATTTTTTTTTCATCAAACAAATTCCATGAAGAAGGCCAAAGTGGACCTTCAACAAGATGACACCCTTATCAACTACACTACAGAGGATACCATGCTCATGAATGAATAAGTACCTTGGCGTGGGCCTCGTGAGAAAGACGCGAGGTTTTTCCAGTTCCTCATAGAAGGGACAACAGTTGAAGGAGATGTAGTTCTGGACTGCACATCAGCTACTGGTTAGTTTTGAATCAAATAATTTTGAATGAGTTTTATATTTTACATCTCAATCATTCAATGACTCAATTGTGTGTTGTTTGTAACAGGTACATCAATTACAGCTTGCCGTGGCACGGGGCGGCACATTGTGGCATTGGAAGAGGACAAGGACATCTTCAATGCCATACTCTTGCCCATGCAGAAGACTACACCAGCCGTGGTGATTACAGAATCGGCAAAGGAAGCTACACCGTCTCAAGATCCGGATGCGATGGACATCGTAGTTCACAAATTTGCACGGAAGACAAAATCTTGTAAGTAAGTTTTCATACATTTTTATTTCATATACATATGAACTATGAAAACATATATGTTTCATAATTTTAACATACTTTAATGTGTTTGTGTAGCCGTCAGAGGTTGATGATGGCGGATGGAAGTCGGCAGAGAAGAAGGCTTGTTTTGAGTCCAGACAAGTCTTTTGATTTGCCAGTTTATGCAGAGCAGTTGGCATCGGCTTTTGTGGAATTTGGTTCTTCTAAGCCAAAGAAGCGTAGACCTAATTATGCTTTGAATGTTTTAGAGTTTGTAGATGTTAGTGCATCTGAGGGTAGAGAGACTTCCGAGTCATCTACCAACGACGATTCTGCGACCGAGTCTATTGCTACCTAGACTCACGAGATTGACATATCTCGTGAGTTATTGTATTTTGTGTTGATTTTCTTTATGAGTGGATTTGTGTGTTTTATGGCTACTTTTTTTGTCTTCATTTGTCTCACTTCAAATTTTAATTTCTATGATATTTGTTTGACTCAAACAAAATTCATTGTTGTCATTGTTGAATAAAAATTTAGAAAAAAATTTGTAAGTGACCTTCATTTCTTCAAATAAACTCACATGTACCCACAATCCCAAATTTATTAGATTCATAGTTGGAGGGCAATCATACATTTTTTCACCAAATAAAATTCCGAAGATTGAAGATTACAAAGATGAAGATGTAGCATCGTTGTTTCCAATTAGTATGTAGAGATGAGAAAAGCTAGTGGTTTGTCATGTTCTTGGTCCTAAAGAAAAAAAAATTCAAATTTGTTGAAATCCCAAAATGAGGGGTACCACTAGGTACTCCAGAAACCTCAGTCGGACCCGACTGGGTTCTTGAAGGTTCCAGCCAGACCCTGTTTTGGTTAAAAATAAAATAAAATAATATTTTCCTACTTTTTTTCTTGAATACCAGAAATGGGGGTGCCACCAGGTACTCTCAAAACCTCAGTCGGACCCGACTTAGGTTCTAGAGGTACCAATCAGACCCCCCATTTCTGGTATTTGAAAACAAAATCAAATCAAATTTGGAAATGTCAATTGAAGAGCATGAAGCTTGGCAATTTTGGATTCAAGTTTTATTAGTGTTTGTGATCTGCAACACTACAACCATGGCTCATTCCCAAGTTTGCTTACAAGTCAAAATTGTAGATGTAAACAAGCAATTTTTTATTTCCTTTATTTTATGTCTAGTCTTTAGTTTTGCATGTTTAACATTTTTTAATATTTTTTTAGAACCATATAAAATTGATGTTTATAGATGGAATGATGAAGGCACAAAGTCATTTTAACAATTTAGACAAGAATTTTCACCTTCCTATGTTTATCGAGTAGATGGCATCAACATTTGAGGGTTCTACAACCAAGTCCATACAACTTACACTCTTGAGATTGACATAATCCTTGCATCAAACTATAATGTGTGGATTTTAGAATTATCAATGGATTTGTATGTTTTATGTCTACATTTTGAACATTTCCATTCTCCATTTGCATTTTATGTATTATCATGTCTATAAATAATGACTAAATTTGTCTGTAGCAAAAAATATCTTTAAAATACATTTGCAAGTGCATTAAATTTCATTTTAATAACTTCACATATCTTTAAATTTCTAATGTAATAAACCCACGGTCATAGGTCCCGACAAGTTTATAGTATGAAATAAATTTCCCGCTCACAGGTTCACAGGCTCACAAGCTCCCCGCTCCAGGCTCACACGCTAGCAACCCTGGGTTTTATGTGGGAAAAAAACAATTTTCAAAAACAATTTTGGATACTTTAAGAAATTGTTGAGTAGAAGTAGGTAAGATCTAGTTGTAAAATTTAAATAATGAATATCTCTAAAATGAAATGAAAATGGTGAGAATGTGCTATCAAGTGAAGTTAACTATGTGACCGGACCTAATTTTTTTTTAGATTGTAGAAATTGCATGGAGAAACAAATCCTACAAGCAACTTTTAAAAGAAGAAGATGTAGACTTAAGTTGCCCGCCAAACAAAATGGTCCATAACTTTCTCATAAAAAATTTGAATGGAATGAATCAAATTTTTCCATGTAAACAAAAACATGTTGTATGAGAAAAAAATCCAAAAGGAAAAAATTCATTAAAAGATTTAAAGATTGCAATTTTGTGGGGACCGTGTATGGAATCATTGTGCGAGGCATTACAACAAATGTATTTGCATTTCACCAATTACATTTTAGGCTACAAATGTATAAGTATGCCTAAACCTTCAAAACCAAAGCAATAGAAGGTTGTTGTTGATAAGCACAGTAGTACAATACACAACCAAGGCGGTATAGTTTTAGAAGCCAACATCTTAACTCTAACTCTTGCTAGAGTACTACAGTGTGCGAGTATGGATATGCTACGGCCCTTATACTATGGGCCTTACATCTTGTATACTACTACGATTAACTAGAACCACCGTTGAAGTAAGTATCTCATAGAAATGTTTAGTTTAAGTCCATTGGATTGTTTTGAGAACCACTCGTTGCACCTTGTTCGTAATCATTGGACTCTCCAACAACGAGTTTCTTCTTAGCACGAGTTCTTGAAGCAGGTCCATCTGCTTGTAAAATAGATTCCAAGACATTGGAGTTCTTGAGAGCTTCAAGTGTCCTTTTAGTTTGCGGAGAGTGTAACTCCAATAGATAATCGAGTGCTTGGCTTTGGTAATAAGGCCCGTATGTTGAGTCGAGGTAAGCCATACTATTCAAGTCTTCTGGAGTGGCATTTTCATCACGATTAGCCCCTTGTTCACCTTCAAAATTCCAACGGTGTCCTTCCGGATGAGCACCCCACTTGAAGGTTTGGGATGTCTTATCAAAATATCCATCAAGGCATTGAAAAAAAAATGCCCTCTTCCTTGCATTGTGAGCTCCTTTTCCCATAAGGTTGAATGCCACTGACTCTTAGAATTTCACGCGGGTCCGTTTCCCAATTCAATTGTGAGACAGCAGCTCCCATTTCTTGATCATGTAGGCCTTCTCGCCAACTCCAAAGCAAGTCTCGTCCCCAAAATCGGGTCTCTGCCGTTGTCGGAATCCGTAATAGCTTAGTACCAGGGTTGTCTACCCGGACAACTCGACAACTCGACAAACTCGACGTCAAAGACGTCTAGTAGAGGGTCCCGTCCGTCTAATAGAGTCAACTTTACCCTTTGACTTTTTCAGAATTTACCCCCCATTTACCTAGGCTTACTTGGCTGCCATGTGGCAGCCACGTCACAAATTTAGGGCGACTTCGGGTGGGGGCGACTACGGGTAGAGGGCGACCGCGGGTAGGGGCGACTGCGGGTAGGGGCGACCGCGGGTAGGGGCGACTACGGGTAGGGGCAAATTCTGTACTACAGTTCAAAACTGCCACTTTTGCTGCATTCATCCAATTTTTTTTTTTTTTTTAGAATCTAACCGTAAGATCTTGTACTTCACTTGTCTAAGATCACGTGGTAAAAATTTCATGAAGTTTGACCGTATAGATTGGAAGATATTAACAATCAAAGTTGGAAAAAAAATTCTGAACTGTAACCTGCAATTTCAGTTGACTTTGACTGTCATTTGTGGAAATTTTTGCACTACATACTTTGAATTAAAAGACACATATGTTGAATAAATAAGTTGAAAGTCTAGGGAAAAATATTCACTAATAAAAGCACTTGATTTGCATTCTTTAATCCCTAAAGGACCATCGTCCCTTTGGTTGACAAATTGGATTTTGGGCATGTACCTACAGTCTCATTTTTTGTCATAATTTTTTGAAACTTTTTTTAAAGATAGAAAAACTAATTATCTTTGTGGAAATATAATGTTTTCTCAAGTGGTGCCTAGGAACAAAAGTTGTGCCCAAATAAGTTCAAAACAAAGGCAACAAAAAAACATTCAAAAATTTTAATTTTTTTTCTTCATATATTATATTTTTTTCTCAACGGAAAGCTTTGATTCATTTCATTTGGATAAGTGGTGTGAAAATTATAGACAATCTTGTTTTTCTAGCAATCTAAGAATCTTCTTCAAAAAATAACTTGCAAGATTCATTTCTGAAATTTATTCCACACATTTTTATACTAATTATGTATAGATCCTATAGTTAGACGATTAGATGTGCAAAAGAAACAATTTCCAAATTTTTTACTCTTTGCAATAGAAATGGCAATTTTGAATGTTTTTTGGCAAGAAAAAGGCCTTGGTCCTTTAGGGGTTAAAATTTTTTAAAGTAGAAGTAGGTCCAAGATTGAAAAAAAAATTAAATTGTCAAGAGTTCTAAGATGGAATTGAAATGCAATTATTCCAATGATGAGATTGTTCTAGTGAGCAAATTTAACCTTGTCAAATAAATTTTTAGAAAAATTGTGAAAATTGCATTAAAAAATGAACCCTCTAAGTTTTGTTTTCAAGAAAATGCTAAGTTTGTCCAAAAAACAAGATTGTCCATAACTTTTGCATTACTAGTCCAATTACAATGAATCAAAGCTTCACATGTAGACAAAAATATAATATTTGAGGTGTCCATTGACCTCCATTTTTGGCTTTAGGGTGGCATAACTTTTTCTTTCAAACACTAATTGAAAAAATGCTATATTCCTACAAAGATGATATATTCTTCTATCTTCAAAGAAAGTTTCAAAAAAATCACGATGAGAATTGAGACTCTAAGCATTATGTGAACCGAGATGAGAATTCCTTAAGAACTCTTGGTCTTCTATGGGTTAAAATTCAACTTCATTTTTGTAAAATTTCTCACACAATAGATTAGAAGCAAATAAACTATAATTAATTGTTTGACAAAAATTACAAAATATTTGCACAAGAGAATTGAAATTTGAAATTCTATACAATAATTTTTGCACTTTGCATTTAGAATATTCAATTCATTTTTCTAAATGTCACATCGTATAAAAGTCGTTAATATATTTACATTGCTCTTCAAAAGTTAAATGCATGCAATGTGACCTACGTTTCTATTTATACTAATCTGATAATATCATGTCCTATTACAAAAATATTAGTGTGGAAAACAACTTTAAGGGGCATCATCAACCATGGTTTATCAATGAGCAAGTTTGCCACCTATCCACCTATTAATTGCTTCTTTAGATTAGGCTCAATAAGGTCACCAAACTTCCTTACAAAGTATCTCACTATCAATGTATTTTCAAATACTTCATTGTCGTATTTTTCCATATCATTCATATTCATTAAGTGGACAATTTTTCTAATAGAATACAAGATGGATTTCATCATATATTTATGATTTTCTTGCATGATCTCTATGGTCCTCTCTGAATGTTGCAGCCCATATACATATGTTAGAGCCACCCGCCAACAATTCTTTATATCCTCCAACTTCTTTTCCTTAATAGGTTAATATTTGTAATGAATCTTAGGAGACTAAAAAATAATAGCAAGGCACTTAACAGTAATCCATATACTTAGCCAATATGTCCTTTTAGTGATAATCACTCATTCTTGAATGACATCAAACGTTTCAATTGAACAACCAAATTGATTATTTGCAATGTACAATTACAAGAAAGAACTTGCAAATCATAATAACGATTTTTGCATTAAAATTAGGGAAAATTAAAAAAACCAAGGAAAATTTAAAAAGACCCCACCTTATAAAGACCCTAGGAATCAAGAAGAAATTCTATAAACATTCCCAATGGAGTTCCTAAAAATTAGGTCATATATGTATTAACAAATCCAATGTAATGAAAGAAAGCGAGGGGAAATAAACAATAAATGATCTTTACTAATTTAAAAAATATATATTTTGAACTTGATATGAAATATCAAGGGACTACGAAAAAAAATATTATTAAGAAACTTTCAAAAGAAAAAAGAAAAAGAAAAAAGATGTTTAAAATCTCTTATTAATGCAGGAAATTGTAAGAAAAGGACATCCTCAAAGCAATGGCTCCCACCCCCATCCACAGTTGCACAATAAAAGAGATCCCTTTCACCGGTATTCTTCTCCAATTAAGAAGTCGCCCTCACCCGAAGTCGCCCCTAGAAGCCTCCCAAAGGCCCAAATTTGCCAATTTGGGGCCTTTGGGAGGCCATTTCATCCCATCTCCACCCGAAGTCGCCCCCTACCGGAGGTCGCCCTACCCGAGGTCGCCCTCACTCGCGTTCTCCTCCCAAAGAGGTCGCCCCCACCCGAAGTCGCCCCTAGAAGCCTCCCAAAGGCCCAAATTTGCCAATTTGGGGCCTTTGGAAGGCCAATTCTTCCCATCTCCACCCGAAGTCGCCCCCTACCCGAGGTCGCCCTCACCCGCGTTCTCCTCCCAAAGAGGTCGCCCTCACCCGAAGTCGCCCCTAGAAGCCTCCCAAAGGCCCAAATTTGATAATTTGGGGCCTTTGGGAGGCCATTTCTTTCCATCACCACCCGAAGTCGCCCCCTACCCGAGGTTGCCGTCACCCGCGTTCTCCTCCCAAAGAGGTCGCCCCCACCCGAAGTCGCCCCTAGAAGCCTCCCAAAGGCCCAAATTTGCCAATTTGGGGCCTTTGGGAGGCCATTTCTTTCCATCTCCACCCGAAGTCGCCCCCTACCCGAGGTCGCCCTACCCGAGGCCGCCCTCACTCGTGTTCTCCTCCCAAAGAGGTCGCCCCCACCCGAAGTCGCCCCTAGAAGCCTCCCAAAGGCCCAAATTTGCCAATTTGGGGCCTTTGGAGGCCATTTCTTCCCATCTCCACCCGAAGTCGGCCCCTACCCGAGGTCGCCCTACCCGAGGCCGCCCTCACTCGTGTTCTCCTCCCAAAAAGGTCGCCCCCACCCGAAGTCGCCCCTAGAAGCCTCCCAAAGGCCCAAATTTGCCAATTTGGGGCCTTTGGGAGGCCATTTCTTCCCATCTCCACCCGAAGTCGCCCCCTACCCGAGGTCGCCGTCACCCGCGTTCTCCTCCCAAAGAGGTCGCCCCCCACCCGAAGTCGCCCCTAGAAGCCTCCCAAAGGCCCAAATTTGCCAATTTGGGGCCTTTGGAGGCCATTTCTTCCCATCTCCACCCGAAGTCGCCGCCTACCCGAGGTCGCCCTACCCGAGGTCGCCCTCACTCGTGTTCTCCTCCCAAAGAGGTCGCCCCACCCGAAGTCGCCCCTAGAAGCCTTCCAAAGGCCCAAATTTGCCAATTTGGGGCCTTTGGGAGGCCATTTCTTCCCATCTCCACCCGAAGTCGCCCCCTACCCGAGGTCGCCCTACCCGAGGTCGCCCTACCCGAGGTCGCCCTCACTCGTGTTCTCCTCCCAGAGAGGTCGCCCCCACCCGAAGTCGCCCCTAGAAGCCTTCCAAAGGCCCAAATTTGCCAATTTGGGGCCTTTGGGAGGCCATTTCTTTCCATCTCCACCCGAAGTCGCCCCCTACCCGAGGTCGCCCTCACCCGCGTTCTCTTCCCAAAGAGGTCGCGCCCACCCGAGGTCGCCCTCACCCGCGCTCTCTTCCCAAAGAGGTCGCCCTCACCCGAAGTCGCCCCTAGAAGCCTCCCAAAGGCCCAAATTTGCCAATTTGGGGCCTTTGGGAGGCCATTTCTTCCCATCTCCACCCGAAGTCGCCCCCTACCCGAGGTCGCCCTCACCCGCGTTCTCTTCCCAAAGAGGTCGCCCCCACCCGAGGTCGCCCTCACCCGCGCTCTCTTCCCAAAGAGGTCGCCCTCACCCGAAGTCGCCCCTAGAAGCCTCCCAAAGGCCCAAATTTGCCAATTTGGGGCCTTTGGGAGGCCATTTCTTTCCATCTCCACCCGAAGTCGCCCCCTACCCGAGGTCGCCCTACCCGAGGCCGCCCTCACTCGTGTTCTCCTCCCAAAGAGGTCGCCCCCACCCGAAGTCGCCCCTAGAAGCCTCCCAAAGGCCCAAATTTGCCAATTTGGGGCCTTTGGAGGCCATTTCTTCCCATCTCCACCCGAAGTCGGCCCCTACCCGAGGTCGCCCTACCCGAGGCCGCCCTCACTCGTGTTTTCCTCCCAAAAAGGTCGCCCCCACCCGAAGTCGCCCCTCGAAGCCTCCCAAAGGCCCAAATTTGCCAATTTGGGGCCTTTGGGAGGCCATTTCTTCCCATCTCCACCCGAAGTCGCCCCCTACCCGAGGTCGCCCTCACCCGCGTTCTCTTCCCAAAGAGGTCGCCCCCACCCGAGGTCGCCCTCACCCGCGCTCTCTTCCCAAAGAGGTCGCCCTCACCCGAAGTCGCCCCTAGAAGCCTCCCAAAGGCCCAAATTTGCCAATTTGGGGCCTTTGGGAGGCCATTTCTTCCCATCTCCACCCGAAGTCGGCCCCTACCCGAGGTCGCCCTACCCGAGGCCGCCCTCACTCGTGTTCTCCTCCCAAAAAGGTCGCCCCCACCCGAAGTCGCCCCTAGAAGCCTCCCAAAGGCCCAAATTTGCCAATTTGGGGCCTTTGGGAGGCCATTTCTTCCCATCTCCACCCGAAGTCGCCCCCTACCCGAGGTCGCCGTCACCCGCGTTCTCCTCCCAAAGAGGTCGCCCCCACCCGAAGTCGCCCCTAGAAGCCTCCCAAAGGCCCAAATTTGCCAATTTGGGGCCTTTGGGAGGCCATTTCTTTCCATCTCCACCCGAAGTCGCCCCCTACCCGAGGTCGCCCTACCCGAGGCCGCCCTCACTCGTGTTCTCCTCCCAAAGAGGTCGCCCCCACCCGAAGTCGCCCCTAGAAGCCTCCCAAAGGCCCAAATTTGCCAATTTGGGGCCTTTGGAGGCCATTTCTTCCCATCTCCACCCGAAGTCGGCCCCTACCCGAGGTCGCCCTACCCGAGGCCGCCCTCACTCGTGTTCTCCTCCCAAAAAGGTCGCCCCCACCCGAAGTCGCCCCTAGAAGCCTCCCAAAGGCCCAAATTTGCCAATTTGGGGCCTTTGGGAGGCCATTTCTTCCCATCTCCACCCGAAGTCGCCCCCTACCCGAGGTCGCCGTCACCCGCGTTCTCCTCCCAAAGAGGTCGCCCCCACCCGAAGTCGCCCCTAGAAGCCTCCCAAAGGCCCAAATTTGCCAATTTGGGGCCTTTGGAGGCCATTTCTTCCCATCTCCACCCGAAGTCGCCGCCTACCCGAGGTCGCCCTACCCGAGGTCGCCCTCACTCGTGTTCTCCTCCCAAAGAGGTCGCCCCACCCGAAGTCGCCCCTAGAAGCCTTCCAAAGGCCCAAATTTGCCAATTTGGGGCCTTTGGGAGGCCATTTCTTCCCATCTCCACCCGAAGTCGCCCCCTACCCGAGGTCGCCCTACCCGAGGTCGCCCTACCCGAGGTCGCCCTCACTCGTGTTCTCCTCCCAGAGAGGTCGCCCCCACCCGAAGTCGCCCCTAGAAGCCTTCCAAAGGCCCAAATTTGCCAATTTGGGGCCTTTGGGAGGCCATTTCTTTCCATCTCCACCCGAAGTCGCCCCCTACCCGAGGTCGCCCTCACCCGCGTTCTCTTCCCAAAGAGGTCGCGCCCACCCGAGGTCGCCCTCACCCGCGCTCTCTTCCCAAAGAGGTCGCCCTCACCCGAAGTCGCCCCTAGAAGCCTCCCAAAGGCCCAAATTTGCCAATTTGGGGCCTTTGGGAGGCCATTTCTTCCCATCTCCACCCGAAGTCGCCCCCTACCCGAGGTCGCCCTCACCCGCGTTCTCTTCCCAAAGAGGTCGCCCCCACCCGAGGTCGCCCTCACCCGCGCTCTCTTCCCAAAGAGGTCGCCCTCACCCGAAGTCGCCCCTAGAAGCCTCCCAAAGGCCCAAATTTGCCAATTTGGGGCCTTTGGGAGGCCATTTCTTTCCATCTCCACCCGAAGTCGCCCCCTACCCGAGGTCGCCCTACCCGAGGCCGCCCTCACTCGTGTTCTCCTCCCAAAGAGGTCGCCCCCACCCGAAGTCGCCCCTAGAAGCCTCCCAAAGGCCCAAATTTGCCAATTTGGGGCCTTTGGAGGCCATTTCTTCCCATCTCCACCCGAAGTCGGCCCCTACCCGAGGTCGCCCTACCCGAGGCCGCCCTCACTCGTGTTTTCCTCCCAAAAAGGTCGCCCCCACCCGAAGTCGCCCCTCGAAGCCTCCCAAAGGCCCAAATTTGCCAATTTGGGGCCTTTGGGAGGCCATTTCTTCCCATCTCCACCCGAAGTCGCCCCCTACCCGAGGTCGCCCTCACCCGCGTTCTCTTCCCAAAGAGGTCGCCCCCACCCGAGGTCGCCCTCACCCGCGCTCTCTTCCCAAAGAGGTCGCCCTCACCCGAAGTCGCCCCTAGAAGCCTCCCAAAGGCCCAAATTTGCCAATTTGGGGCCTTTGGGAGGCCATTTCTTCCCATCTAAACCCGAAGTCGGCCCCTACCCGAGGTCGCCCTACCCGAGGCCGCCCTCACTCGTGTTCTCCTCCCAAAAAGGTCGCCCCCACCCGAAGTCGCCCCTAGAAGCCTCCCAAAGGCCCAAATTTGCCAATTTGGGGCCTTTGGGAGGCCATTTCTTCCCATCTCCACCCGAAGTCGCCCCCTACCCGAGGTCGCCGTCACCCGCGTTCTCCTCCCAAAGAGGTCGCCCCCACCCGAAGTCGCCCCTAGAAGCCTCCCAAAGGCCCAAATTTGCCAATTTGGGGCCTTTGGAGGCCATTTCTTCCCATCTCCACCCGAAGTCGCCGCCTACCCGAGGTCGCCCTACCCGAGGTCGCCCTCACTCGTGTTCTCCTCCCAAAGAGGTCGCCCCACCCGAAGTCGCCCCTAGAAGCCTTCCAAAGGCCCAAATTTGCCAATTTGGGGCCTTTGGGAGGCCATTTCTTCCCATCTCCACCCGAAGTCGCCCCCTACCCGAGGTCGCCCTACCCGAGGTCGCCCTACCCGAGGTCGCCCTCACTCGTGTTCTCCTCCCAGAGAGGTCGCCCCCACCCGAAGTCGCCCCTAGAAGCCTTCCAAAGGCCCAAATTTGCCAATTTGGGGCCTTTGGGAGGCCATTTCTTCCCATCTCCACCCGAAGTCGCCCCCTACCCGAGGTTGCCCTCACCCGCGTTCTCTTCCCAAAGAGGTCGCCCCGACCCGAAGTCGCCCCTAGAAGCCTCCCAAAGGCCCAAATTTGCCAATTTGGGGCCTTTGGAGGCCATTTCTTCCCATCTCCACCCGAAGTCGCCGCCTACCCGAGGTCGCCCTACCCGAGGTCGCCCTCACTCGTGTTCTCCTCCCAAAGAGGTCGCCCCCACCCGAAGTCGCCCCTAGAAGCCTTCCAAAGGCCCAAATTTGCCAATTTGGGGCCTTTGGGAGGCCATTTCTTCCCATCTCCACCCGAAGTCGCCCCCTACCCGAGGTCGCCCTCACTCGTGTTCTCCTCCCAAAGAGGTCGCCCCCCACCCGAAGTCACCCCAAGAAGCCTCCCAAAGGCCCAAATTTGCCAATTTGGGGCCTTTGGAGGCCATTTCTTCCCATCTCCACCCGAAGTCGCCGCCTACCCGAGGTCGCCCTACCCGAGGTCGCCCTCACTCGTGTTCTCCTCCCAAAGAGGTCGCCCCCACCCGAAGTCGCCCCTAGAAGCCTCCCAAAGGCCCAAATTTGCCAATTTGGGGCCTTTGGGAGGCCATTTCTTCCCATCTCCACCCGAAGTCGCCCCCTACCCGGGGTCGCCCTACCCGAGGTCGCCCTACCGGAGGTCGCCGTCACTCGTGTTCTCCTCCCAAAGAGGTCGCCCCCACCCGAAGTCGCCCCTAGAAGCCTCCCAAAGGCCCAAATTTGCCAATTTGGGGCCTTTGGAGGCCATTTCTTCCCATCTCCACCCGAAGTCGCCGCCTACCCGAGGTCGCCCTACCCGAGGTCGCCCTCACTCGTGTTCTCCTCCCAAAGAGGTCGTCCCCACCCGAAGTCGCCCCTAGAAGCCTTCCAAAGGCCCAAATTTGCCAATTTGGGGCCTTTGGGAGGCCATTTCTTCCCATCTCCACCCGAAGTCGCCCCCTACCCGAGGTTGCCCTCACCCGCGTTCTCTTCCCAAAGAGGTCGCCCCGACCCGAAGTCGCCCCTAGAAGCCTCCCAAAGGCCCAAATTTGCCAATTTGGGGCCTTTGGAGGCCATTTCTTCCCATCTCCACCCGAAGTCGGCCCCTACCCGAGGTCGCCCTACCCGAGGCCGCCCTCACTCGTGTTTTCCTCCCAAAAAGGTCGCCCCCACCCGAAGTCGCCCCTCGAAGCCTCCCAAAGGCCCAAATTTGCCAATTTGGGGCCTTTGGGAGGCCATTTCTTCCCATCTCCACCCGAAGTCGCCCCCTACCCGAGGTCGCCCTCACCCGCGTTCTCTTCCCAAAGAGGTCGCCCCCACCCGAGGTCGCCCTCACCCGCGCTCTCTTCCCAAAGAGGTCGCCCTCACCCGAAGTCGCCCCTAGAAGCCTCCCAAAGGCCCAAATTTGCCAATTTGGGGCCTTTGGGAGGCCATTTCTTCCCATCTCCACCCGAAGTCGGCCCCTACCCGAGGTCGCCCTACCCGAGGCCGCCCTCACTCGTGTTCTCCTCCCAAAAAGGTCGCCCCCACCCGAAGTCGCCCCTAGAAGCCTCCCAAAGGCCCAAATTTGCCAATTTGGGGCCTTTGGGAGGCCATTTCTTCCCATCTCCACCCGAAGTCGCCCCCTACCCGAGGTCGCCGTCACCCGCGTTCTCCTCCCAAAGAGGTCGCCCCCACCCGAAGTCGCCCCTAGAAGCCTCCCAAAGGCCCAAATTTGCCAATTTGGGGCCTTTGGAGGCCATTTCTTCCCATCTCCACCCGAAGTCGCCGCCTACCCGAGGTCGCCCTACCCGAGGTCGCCCTCACTCGTGTTCTCCTCCCAAAGAGGTCGCCCCACCCGAAGTCGCCCCTAGAAGCCTTCCAAAGGCCCAAATTTGCCAATTTGGGGCCTTTGGGAGGCCATTTCTTCCCATCTCCACCCGAAGTCGCCCCCTACCCGAGGTCGCCCTACCCGAGGTCGCCCTACCCGAGGTCGCCCTCACTCGTGTTCTCCTCCCAGAGAGGTCGCCCCCACCCGAAGTCGCCCCTAGAAGCCTTCCAAAGGCCCAAATTTGCCAATTTGGGGCCTTTGGGAGGCCATTTCTTCCCATCTCCACCCGAAGTCGCCCCCTACCCGAGGTTGCCCTCACCCGCGTTCTCTTCCCAAAGAGGTCGCCCCGACCCGAAGTCGCCCCTAGAAGCCTCCCAAAGGCCCAAATTTGCCAATTTGGGGCCTTTGGAGGCCATTTCTTCCCATCTCCACCCGAAGTCGCCGCCTACCCGAGGTCGCCCTACCCGAGGTCGCCCTCACTCGTGTTCTCCTCCCAAAGAGGTCGCCCCCACCCGAAGTCGCCCCTAGAAGCCTTCCAAAGGCCCAAATTTGCCAATTTGGGGCCTTTGGGAGGCCATTTCTTCCCATCTCCACCCGAAGTCGCCCCCTACCCGAGGTCGCCCTCACTCGTGTTCTCCTCCCAAAGAGGTCGCCCCCACCCGAAGTCACCCCAAGAAGCCTCCCAAAGGCCCAAATTTGCCAATTTGGGGCCTTTGGAGGCCATTTCTTCCCATCTCCACCCGAAGTCGCCGCCTACCCGAGGTCGCCCTACCCGAGGTCGCCCTCACTCGTGTTCTCCTCCCAAAGAGGTCGCCCCCACCCGAAGTCGCCCCTAGAAGCCTCCCAAAGGCCCAAATTTGCCAATTTGGGGCCTTTGGGAGGCCATTTCTTCCCATCTCCACCCGAAGTCGCCCCCTACCCGGGGTCGCCCTACCCGAGGTCGCCCTACCGGAGGTCGCCGTCACTCGTGTTCTCCTCCCAAAGAGGTCGCCCCCACCCGAAGTCGCCCCTAGAAGCCTCCCAAAGGCCCAAATTTGCCAATTTGGGGCCTTTGGAGGCCATTTCTTCCCATCTCCACCCGAAGTCGCCGCCTACCCGAGGTCGCCCTACCCGAGGTCGCCCTCACTCGTGTTCTCCTCCCAAAGAGGTCGTCCCCACCCGAAGTCGCCCCTAGAAGCCTTCCAAAGGCCCAAATTTGCCAATTTGGGGCCTTTGGGAGGCCATTTCTTCCCATCTCCACCCGAAGTCGCCCCCTACCCGAGGTTGCCCTCACCCGCGTTCTCTTCCCAAAGAGGTCGCCCCGACCCGAAGTCGCCCCTAGAAGCCTCCCAAAGGCCCAAATTTGCCAATTTGGGGCCTTTGGAGGCCATTTCTTCCCATCTCCACCCGAAGTCGCCGCCTACCCGAGGTCGCCCTACCCGAGGTCGCCCTCACTCGTGTTCTCCTCCCAAAGAGGTCGTCCCCACCCGAAGTCGCCCCTAGAAGCCTTCCAAAGGCCCAAATTTGCCAATTTGGGGCCTTTGGGAGGCCATTTCTTCCCATCTCCACCCGAAGTCGCCCCCTACCCGAGGTCGCCCTACCCGAGGTCGCCGTCACCCGCGTTCTCCTCCCAAAGAGATCGCCCTCACCCGAAGTCGCCCCTAGAAGCCTCCCAAAGGCCCAAATTTGCCAATTTGGGGCCTTTGGGAGGCCATTTCTTCCCATCTCCACCCGAAGTCGCCCCCTACCCGGGGTCGCCCTACCCGAGGTCGCCCTACCGGAGGTCGCCGTCACTCGTGTTCTCCTCCCAAAGAGGTCGCCCCCACCCGAAGTCGCCCCTAGAAGCCTCCCAAAGGCCCAAATTTGCCAATTTGGGGCCTTTGGAGGCCATTTCTTCCCATCTCCACCCGAAGTCGCCGCCTACCCGAGGTCGCCCTACCCGAGGTCGCCCTCACTCGTGTTCTCCTCCCAAAGAGGTCGTCCCCACCCGAAGTCGCCCCTAGAAGCCTCCCAAAGGCCCAAATTTGCCAATTTGGGGCCTTTGGGAGGCCATTTCTTCCCATCTCCACCCGAAGTCGCCCCCTACCCGAGGTCGCCCTACCCGAGGTCGCCGTCACCCGCGTTCTCCTCCCAAAGAGGTCGCCCCGACCCGAAGTCGCCCCTAGAAGCCTCCCAAAGGCCCAAATTTGCCAATTTGGGGCCTTTGGGAGGCCATTTCTTCCCATCTCCACCCGAAGTCGCCCCCTACCCGAGGTCGCCGTCACCCGCGTTCTCCTCCCAAAGAGGTCGCCCCCACCCGAAGTCGCCCCTAGAAGCCTCCCAAAGGCCCAAATTTGCCAATTTGGGGCCTTTGGAGGCCATTTCTTCCCATCTCCACCCGAAGTCGCCCCCTACCCGAGGTCGCCCTACCCGAGGTCGCCCTCACTCGTGTTCTCCTCCCAAAGAGGTCGCCCCCACCCGAAGTCGCCCCTAGAAGCCTCCCAAAGGCCCAAGTTTGCCAATTTGGGGCCTTTGGGAGGCCATTTCTTCCCATCTCCACCCGAAGTCGCCCCCTACCCGAGGTCGCCCTCACCCGCGTTCTCTTCCCAAAGAGGTCGCCCCCACCCGAAGTCGCCCCTAGAAGCCTCCCAAAGGCCCAAATTTTGGTAATTTGGGGCCTTTGGGAGGCCATTTCTTCCCATCTCCACCCGCAGTCGCCCCCCACCCGAGGTCGCCCTGACCACGTTCTCCTCCAAGAGAGGTCGCCGAAGACTCAAAGTAACTTGAAGAACGCTTTTGATTGCTTTTTGTGGGTGTTGAAGGTAGAAATTGGAAGCTTCATTAGAGTCAATTACTTTTGTTTTAGTTTGCTAGGTGTATTAGTGGACCTTCTTTGTTAGGTGACCAAATAAATGGACGTTGATGAGATCAGATTTTGTAGCTTAAACACCTAATCTCATTTATTAGAAATGAAAGCTCTTCTAAAAATCTAGTTGCTTTGGATTCTTTATATTACAACTTGAATTTGACTATATTTTGTTTGATCTATGAATTCGCTCTAGTATATTAATTTTATGACAAGATGTCATCTTCCATTGAACACTCAATTTTTGCAAACATGCAATTTTTTTAAATATATATCAATGGTTCATTATCATTTATTCGATTGTGATTACATGATATGAATTAAAATAAAATAAGAAAGATCATACATATCTATCCACCTATTTTTTTGTATTTTGAAATTCATTTGATAAATTATACACTTGTAGAATGACTATTATGGATTTGCTTAAATCCATAGGGAAAGTTTTTATTTAAATCTCTTTCTTCTAGTTTTAGATGAGAAGTGAAGATAGTAAGTAATTCATAAGTACAAAGATGCTTGGTGAATCAAGAAAATTAAATGGGAAAGGTATTGCAAATATCTTCATGCATTATTTTGTATTTTGAAATACACTGGATAAATTATAGACCCATAGGGTGAATCTTTGAGATTTGCATAAATTAAATCAAAAGGAGAAGTTTTCATTTAAATCCCTTCCTCACTAATTTTTTAAGTTAGAGATGAAGGTGGTAAATAATTCATGAGTACAAAGATGCTTAGAGAATCAAGAAAAATACATTTGATAAATTATAGACCCATAGGGTGAATCTTTGAGATTTGCATAAATTAAATCAAAAGGAGAAGTTTTCATTTAAATCCCTTCCCTACTATTTTTTTAAGTTAGAGATGAAGGTGGTAAATAATTCATGAGTACAAAGATGCTTAGAGAATCAAGAAAAATACATGTGATAAATTATAGACCCATAGGGTGAATCTTTGAGATTTGCATAAATTAAATCAAAAGGAGAAGTTTTCATTTAAATCCCTTCCCTACTATTTTTTTAAGTTAGAGATGAAGGTGGTAAATAATTCATGAGTACAAAGATGCTTAGAGAATCAAGAAAAATACATGTGATAAATTATAGACCCATAGGGTGAATCTTTGAGATTTGCATAAATTAAATCAAAAGGAGAAGTTTTCATTTAAATCCCTTCCCTACTATTTTTTTAAGTTAGAGATGAAGGTGGTAATAATTCATGAGTACAAAGATGCCTGAAGAATCAAAAAATATAAATGGAGAAGGTATTGTAAATATCTTCATGCATTATTTTGTATTTTGAAATACACTTCATAAATTATAGGTCTTTAGTAGGATAATTCGTTGAAATATGCATAAATTAAATCAAAAAGGGAATTTTTTCTTTAAATCCCTTCCATCTAATTTTTAAGTTAGGGATGATGGATTGATGGTGGTAAATAATTCATGAGTACAAGAATACTTGGAAAAAAGAAGAATTCAAATGGGAAAGTTTTTAATACAAATCTTCGTGCATTATTTTGTATTTTAAAATCCACCTCATGAATAATCACTAGAAGAGAAAGGAATGTTTTAGGTATGGTCTTAGCAATATAGTTCTATAATTTATGACCTTTTAGCAAATTATAGTAAATATTTATTAGAAATACATTTGTTTTCAATAAAAATTTACTAAAAACCTCCCTAAAGATCATAAGATTGTAGGACTATACTACTCGGTTGTACTTAAAACAACCTTTTCTCTTGTAGAGATTACATTGTTAGGATGTTAAGCTCTAAAGTCTCAATTGTCTTTGTAGCTTGGAAAATGGATTTTGGGCAACTTCATATAAGGTCAATTTTTTATGAAGCTTTTGATACTTTTTCATGATATAGATAAACTTGTTAGTTTTATGGGATTGTAATTTGTATTTTAATTGGTGCCAAAGAGCAAGAGTTATACCACAATAAGCCTAAATATAAATTAGGTGAACAAAAGAAATTCACGAAAATTTGAATTAAAAATTAAAGTTTTTTTGTTCTCATAGATTGGAATTTTTTTGTACTTCAAAAGCTTTGGTTCATTTTTGGGGGATTGATGGTATGAAAGTTATAGAGCATCTTCTTTTGTGAGCAATCATAGTATCATATTAAAAAAAATTAAGCATAGGATTCTTTTGGGCCACTCAAGTTTCAAACTTTTTCAAAACAATTAAACAAATAAGTTCAAAAAATTAACTTTGATTCATAGAACAATCTCACCATTGGGATTAGTGTGTTTTAATTCCATTTTAAAGCTATTAATGATAAGGTTTTTTCTTTCTATAATGTACTTTCTTCTACTTAATAATTTTTTAAAGAATGAAACCACATTATTTTTAAATTTTATATTTTATATATTTTCAAATCAATTTTGAATGATGAAATTTTTTAAATTCAAGACTATAATGTAAACTTTTTTAAGTTAAGAAGATTCAAAGTAGTTTGTCAATATGTCACAAATGTGATTTCTTCACTTTGAACGCATTTACCTTGCAATCTATGTGGTGAAAGTGTTTGAAATTTTTTCCACACATTGTCATACTATTCTACTTTAAGATCCTACGATTACATGTTCAAAAATACCATTAATTTTCTTTTTTCTTTTTGTACTAGAAATAGTAGTTTTAAAAGTTTTTTTGGACAATTGCAACAAAGAGGTCGCCCCTAAGGACCAGAGGTCGCCCCTAGGGACCAGAGGTCGCCTCTAAGGACCAGAGGTCGCCCCTAGACCCGCAGTCGCCCTTAAAGGGACCAAAAGTCGCCCCTAGACCCACAGTCGCCCTAGATTTTGGACCCGCAGTCGCCCCCTACCCGCGGTCGCCCCTAGACCCGCAGTCGCCCTAGATTTTGGACCCGTAGTCGCCCCCTACCCGTGGTCGCCCCCCATGAAGCACGCCACGTCACAGCCACGTAGGACAGTCCGTTTTACCTAGGGGTAAAAAAATTTGAAATCCGAAATCCGTACACGACAACAAAAGCCGCCCATACTCGACAACTCGACAATTCAACATGCGACATGCGACGTCTATTAGACACAAAAACCCGAAATTCTGTCAGACAAGACAACCTTGCTTAGTACGGACCTTAATAGACTAAGAAAAATTAAAATAGATCAAATTTGAAAAAAATTAGTTTAGGCATAGACTAGCGGAAACAAATAAATACTTAGAATTAGTTTAGATGTCGTTCCGGAACCAGTACGGGAGCATGACGGAACTTGACATCCGGGTGGACGGATTCAGGAGCCGGAACGCAGGAAACCGGAACGCAGTCATTAAATTCAGTAGCTTGCGGCGGTAGACTAGGAATACTTTACGGCGTTCCGTAGCCTGTGTTCCCGTTACAATGAACGTTGGGCGCAGTAATTCCTTTATAAACCTAGCTCTTCCTCATTTCTCGCCCTCTTTCAGTTGCTCCGCATTTGGTTGATAGTGAGAGAAAGTGTGGTGAGTTAGGGTTACGGCGATAGGAGAGGTGAGACGGATGGTAGGGGTTAGTACTTGGTATATAGTACTGGCCCGGAAGATTAGTCTGGTAATTCCGGAAGATCAGCTGCACTTGCGGCAGTTAGAGGATGACTTGATCGTCTTAGGGTGTGCAGGTCTGCTGAAGAAACCCTGGAACGTCCAGAGTGACCAGGTGCTCCAGGAGTTGGTGGCAGGTGCTCCAAATCAGTACGACCAGACCGTACGTGGGCATCAGGACTAGTAGACGGAGGAGTTGTGGGCGGAGGTGTACGGTTTCTCGCTAACCGGAAGTGGATTCGCTGCCCGGATGGACCAGTACCACCAGCACAAGTTTGTGAATCCACCACACGCGAAGGAAGGCTATGCGATCAAGGACTGCCGGGACGAAAGGCACAGGCGATTGCTCCGGTTCCTGCTTCCAATTCTGTACCCGGATAAGAGTTCCCGGATTACGGTAACCATGGCCAATACGATCTTTGGGGCGTTTTAGAACCGGGTCGTTAACTGGGGCCGGATCGTGGCGAGCGTAGTGGGGCGCTGCACCGGAAACTTGGCGAAGAACAAGCCAAACCCGCTCAACACGTACCTCCTCCATCTGTATCAGCACCGGGAACTGTTGACGGAAGACGAGGCGACGGATTATGAGACCGGGCTCATCATCCTCCAATGCAACTACTCGGATGACGAGGAGCCGGAGACGCAGGAGTCTGAGAACGAGGAGGAGGAAGCCAAGCCGGAAGTCAAGGAAGAAAAGCCGGATCCGGAACCGAAGCAGACACAGAGGGAGAAGGAGGAACGGGAGCAGGCATCGGGAAGCAGAAGACGGAAGTCTACGGTTCCAGCAACTAGAGGTAAATTTCCGGGTCCCTTTCTCACCCAGGATAAGCAGGAGTGGGAAGGACTACGCTTCTTTGAGTGCGGAGAAGAGTGGGTCCGGACCGCGAAGGATTACCACGACACTGACGACAGGCTCACGGAGATCGTACTCCGGTCCGCGGAAGTCGTGAACTGCGAACCGGAAAACCTTGTGGACGCACTGAAGGCGTTACCGGCCGAGTCGGAATGGAACGAGATGAGGACGAAAATCCGGAACTTGAAGACGGAACGGGACGAGCTCAAGGGGAAGCTGAGTTGGATGGAAGGAGAGCTGCACCAGTCTTAAGGGGCGACGCAGAAGGCATAGGTACCAAGCATTCCAGACCTTCCAGAAATGGATGGTGAGTCCGGCCGACCTCTATCACAAGGTGGCCCTTTACGACGAGATGCAGAAGACATCCGCGGCCCTCACCAACACGAAGATAGTCCGGGTAATGGTGGAGATGTCGGGCAGAATGGAGGCATCGTTGAAGGAGTTCCGGTCCATGATGGCGAACATGGATCCAAACAAGCCTCTTGACTTCGGGGGATTTCCGGATGTACCGGATGTCATCACCACTCCGGCTTCGCAACCTTCCATCTCACCCATCAAACGGACAGGTCAGTTTGGGTCACTAATAAATATTCTCACTTCAGGGGAAACGGCCTCCGGATTTCTGGGTCAGGATATGTCGGTCCGGAGTAGTTTGGATGCCCGGATCGAGCTTGTGCAGAATCCGGCGCGTACGCATCCGGAGCAGTTCGAGGATATCGAACCACCTCCACCGGTCCCTATGCCTACACCGGATCCCATTGAGATATCAGAGGAGGCAGAAGTTGAAGAGGATCCGAAGTCGTTGGAGGAGGCGGACCGGTCTTTAGTCCATACGGACGAGACGGATTCTGACAGTCCCCCTGTCCGGAAGACGTCCATCATCACCCGAGCATCCCTCCATACACCCCAAGGCAAGACCAACACCCGGGGACAGTTAGGGTTTGACAGTAGTTCAAAGAAACAGCGGAAGAGAAAGTAGTTAGTTTGACTGATAGTTTTTTAGTTATCTTTTAGTTAGACTAGGAGTTCCGGGTCTCAGTCAGAACCCGGATTCCGGATTTTCAGGGGTAAGTTTTAGTTAAACTTATCCGCCCGGACTTTTAGGGCAGTTTAGGATTGTGTTTAGTAGCACTTTCCGCGGGTTTTACGGCATGCTGTTTTTCTTATAAAGGAAGGGACCGCTTGTAGTCCCTCATTCTTTTTCTTACTATTCCTTATTTTGAGCAGTAAATATATGTTGGCATTTTTATTGTCTTTTTACTCGTTACCTTAGTTTTCTTTGTGGGTCCTTGGTTTCCTTTTCCTTGGGAGTTTTAAGGTTGCTTGGGCGCTTACTTGACGGTTCTGGCTAAAGAGTAGAGAGGTGGTAAGGAGGAGTCCGGATTCAGGGTTTCCCAGGTCTGTGAACTGTGTGTTGTCTAGGGGAGCGGGTTTAGCGTGTGTAGGAAGTTGTGCGGAGTCCGACGTTGGTGGTGTGGGTGCGAGTCCGGAAGGCCAGGGAGGGTTCCGTGCGGAGATAAGCAACCGTCTGTGGAAAATCCCCGCTCACCCGAAAAGTTCCGCCAGTCTGCAAACACAAGTTGGAGTTCTAGTACCGGACCCCGTCTCAGTTTTCGGGTAAGTCTTGTATTTGTCGTTGTAGCAAGAGGAGTCGGGTTGTATTCTGAGTGACCTGCTTCTGGAGAAATCCGAAGTTGTGAGGGTCAGCTAGTCTGTTCCTTGTTTGTGACGGAAAGATCTTTGGGTACGTGTCATTAGGAAGTTAGAGTTTGTTGGATACAAGGAGTGGCGCTGTCCTTACCCCTCCGAAAAAGTCAATGAGGACCCTCTGAGGGTAAAACAGAGGTATCAAAAACCGTATGTTGAGTTACGGATTTGGTGTTTGTGATGATCCGGATCCGGTAGAGAGTCCGGAAAGAGATAGAATCCGGGTGGAGAGTGATAGTTTCATGAAATCACATTAACTGAATAAATAAGGAATTTAGAACACCCTCTGGGGTTCCCTGGGACGATATTTCGTGTCATCTAACCACGTTGTTGTGGTTAAGAGCGCTTACTACAGTATTACGCGTACGACAGCCGTCGTGTCTCTATTGTGTTCCCAAGAAGGTGGCATGTAAGTCATCAAGTTGAATATGGTATACAAGTGATCATGGAATGGTGCTGCACAAATCACACATCGTCGTCTAATCAGACATTGGGTGATGAGACACTAAGGATGGTACACATGTGTACATGATCCAAGTGCCCATCCTCCTTCTGGCCCAAATTGTTCTAGACATATGGGGCATTTGGTATGATCCAAGACGAAATGAGCTGGCTTTGGCCACAATAGACTTTGGTCTTTTTCGTTGAAGTGACTAGACATCTGATTTCCATGGTCCCAACCATTTTGTGCCCAATCTATGACATTTTTTTCCGCCACGTCAAGCATGGACATGTTATCCGGAAACATGTCCTCCATCAATGCCCATGATGTCAATCCATTCTCTCGTTTAGGGGCATTTGCTACAAAGTTCTTCGAAACTTTGTCTAGCTCTTTCGCAACTTGTTGAGATCGATCCACGGAGAGAATGCACGCGACCTTCCAATGATAGTATGTCGTTGCCAACACTGCCAACTTCTCTCGAAGCATTCTATTTTCCTCAGCCAAATCAAGTTCCTTTGATGATTGTAGATGTGGAATGGCAGGAAACGAAAGTGAATCCTGAGTCCCTTGCAAACCATCAACGTGCGGATTGCTAGAATCTCTTGAGACGAACGGAAGCGGTGCCATTGGAAGAATTGAAGAACGCTTCGTACGCTTGGCAGGGGGAGAAAGGTGAATGACATCGCTGGTGAGGTCCCCAACAAGCTTGGCCAAGTGATGTGGATCCTGCTCAACAAAGGTTTCGTCCATGTCCGACAATGTGAAAGTCTGACGCTCTTTTTCTCGAAGGCCTTGTAATTCTTTTGATTGTTGAGAAATGAGAGCATTTTTTTGTTCACATGTAGACTGCCATTTCTTCACATCACCTTCTAAGGTTGCAATTTGTGCATCCTTGGTCTTCAAGAGGTCGAGAGCCTTCGCCAACGTCATCGCATTGTGAACAACATCAGATTCAGACTGTGGAATGGGAATGTGACTTGTGGCACATATGGGCGAGTCGTCACTTAAAGCAAAGTCGAAGACGTTGCTGGCGTCTTGTGGTGGCAAGATTGGAGTCGCAATTGTGGTTGAGGCTGATGCCAATCTAATTTTTGTGGTGGACCGTCGCACCTTGGCAGGATGTTTCATCTTCTTTCCCCGCGATGATGAAGCGGCTTGAACATTTGGATCTGACACTGGAACTAGAACTTGGACGGGGGTGATAATCTGCTCCTTCACTCGTACAAGCTTAGGAATCCGTGTGCCATCTGAATCATTATCCTCTTCTGATTCTTCCGTGTCCACCTCTTGAGTTTCTTTGTTTTGTGGATCACTTCGAAAAGGCCCAAGTCCACCCTCCGGAAATTTCAGAACCCCTCTTGGAATTATTCCAACTTCTGGACGCTCCACGTAGGTACTTTCTTTGATCGTGGTCCAGTCGACCTGTTTGTTCAAGGCGACCTCAGCATAGGCACCTCTAGCAATGAACAAAGGGGCCTCATTCCTATCTACAAAAGGGGTTTTGTAAAGGACCTGCCACAATTCTAAACACCTTCGTATGAAAGTTGGATTTTCACAATACTTCAAATTTGCCTTGTTATTGTGTCGGTTGTGATGATGGTGCCATGCCGGAAAGAACTTCCCGATGTGACACCATTCAATGTAGTCTTCGCACACTTGCATACTCCATGGCTCTGGCTCCTCGTTCCACCCTTTGAAAGCTAGGTGGTTATCATTGTTCAACACATGCCATCGCTTCTTGTGAATGTTACCCCTCCTTTTTCTAGTCTTGTCTTTGGCAGCCTTCCTAATTGCACCAGGAGTGCGTACAGTGGAAAAAACCGGAAGGGACCCATCACTGCTACCTCCAGTTGCCATGAGATTTGCGGACGTCGCAAAATTCTAAGAACCAAATAATAGCAAAAAATAGTATATATATTATCCAAAAGGGTCACGCATACAGCCAACAAAGGTTGCAAGATAGAAAGCCTCAATGGAAAATGAAGGTGATAGCATGATGATGGGCTACTGGCTATATAGGGCGAGTGACTTTGGTCTAGGGGGGCGAGTACGGATAGGGCAACTGCGTATCCAGCGACTGCGGGTCCAACGTGGGCGACAGTAGGTCTCGAGAGGGCGCCCATGGGTCCAAATTGGGCGACTTCGGGTCCACCACCAGGTCTAGGTACCTTTTGCGTACCCGCGGTCGTCCACCCAAGAACACGTCCTGAAACCGCGATCTCCCTCCCAAACCCGCAGTCGCCCACCCGCGGTCTCCCTCAAAAAACCGCAGTCGCCCACCTGCAGTCGCCCTCGTCCACCCGCAGTCGCCCCTACCCGCACTCTCCTACCCGTCCGCGCCCTCCAGTTTGCCAAGTGGATGCCATGTGGCATCCACCTGGAGGGGGGTAATTTCCTGTAAAGTCAAAGGTAAATTTGACTTTTCGTGACGTCACGCGGGCTCTATTAGACGTCGCGCGATGTCTGTCTGTCGCGGTGTCGCGCTATCGCAGCGAACAACCCTGGTAGTATCTATTATTGTTAAATGCTTTTTGTGTTATAAGACAAACGAAGCGCAGTTGAAAATACATTATCCATTTACAGAAAGCTGTATGTAGAGACTATAGGTTAGATAATAAGAGATGCAGTGTAAACTTTTATGCAATATGCATAATGGAATTTATAAGAAATGCATATTTGTAAACTTGAGGTACATGGCTAGTAACTCTTCTGGGTTACCACATTGTAGAATACTTGATGGTCTAAGTAGACTGGAGAGTACAATATGATTTGAGATCATCATGCACTTCTTCGCCATATAACGCAATTGGCTATTATAAGTCTTGAAGTAATGAATTGCAGAAGAGATTGATCTCAATAAGAGTTCAGAAACACAAAGTTATAAAAATAGGCCGTGGATGTGATTCTTGGTCCGAACTGAGATTAATGTCGATCTATAATTCAGGAATTCAAAAGTTGCAATTGACAATGACGTTATTTGGCTGAAGAAAATGTATGACGAGTGTAACAAAGATGGTGTTCTTGTATAATATTTATCCTATCCTTCACCACACGCGTCAGGTACATTCATTTTGTAGAGTTGAAGTGAGCCAACAATCTGGAAAGAAAGCAAATTAGAAACAGCATATCTCTAATCATGGCATGTGCAACATGTAATTAAGCTTCACTGACTTCATAGAAAACGACCTTCACAATCTCACGCTTGACAATCAGTGTGAATAAAAGCAAGAAATTGAAGAGGTACCCTAGTATCCAAAAAATGGGGTGTAGAACTCACCGTAGGAAAATTTCTAAGTGAACCTCTTCAGCGTATTTGAGTAGCAGAATCTCGGTATGATGACTTACAGAGACCCATGATTCACAATACCCTGACCAGGAGCCATATTGTACAGATAGTGTGAGTTACTACATAGACCAACAAAGTAGCTAACATAACCCCAATTGAAGATCAAAATGATAAAGTTGTCTAGGGCTCTAGGCAAAGAAATTCAAAAGAGTAGTGACATACTACTTTGTGGAGTTTGAACAAAGCATTGAATGGGGAATTATGAGCGGAGATCAGTTACCTTCATGCCCCCTACCATTTGCTTTTTAATTTTGTGATTGTGAGCTCTGAGCGGAGATTAGTTGACCATCACGCCCCTGCTGATTGTTTTCAATTGCTGCGCTTGGGGATTTTCAGGGATCAATTCACCTTCATGGCCCCGTTGGTCTGTTCTTTATTTCTGTGCTTGGGGACATGTGGAGATCAGCTCACCTTCACCCCCCTCGATTTTTTTGGGAAGATCATGCCCATGAAGTTCAGTTTGTAATTGTCATGCTTGTAGAATAGGCGGGGATAAATTGGCCTTTACGCCCCTGGGTTCAGTTCACAATTGTTATATTTGCGGTATGGCGGGGATTAGTTGGCCTTCACGCCCCCCCCAAGATTAGATTTTGAATGTCTTGCTTGTGGTATGGCAAGGATCAGTTTGCCTTCATGCCTCCAGGGTTGCAGACTGCTCATTTTCTCTTGTTGCCTCTCATAGCCGAGAGGGCTTGTGGAGGAGTTCAAAGGCTGCCCATGCGATTGGGGGTTTAGGGGGATCAGTTTGCCTTCACGCCACCCTGGTTCATTTTTTGGCTGTTAAGCTTGCGGGTTTTTTTGGGGATCAGTTTGCCTTCACGCCTCCACATGATCAGTTTTTAATTCATGTGCTCGTGGACACGCGGGGATCAGTTGGCCATCACGCCCCCGCTGATGTAGACTGCGTATTTTCTCTCGGTGCCGAGAGGGCGAGAGGAGGAGGTCGGAGGCTGCCCATGCAGTGGGGGGATTAGAGGGATCAGTATGCCTTCACGCCCCCACGGTTCATTTTTTTGCTGTTTAGCTTGCGGGGTTTTGGGGGGATCAGCTTGCCTTCACACCCCTAGGTTCAGTTTACGATTCGTGTTCTGGGGACTAGTGGGGATCAATATGGCTTCACGCCCTCGGGTTCAGTTTACAATTCATGTGCTGGGGACTCGCGGGGATCAGTATGCCTTCACGCCCCCGGGTTCAGTATTTTCATGTCTTGCTTGCGCTTTGTCAGGGATCAGCATGACTTCACGCCCCCGCTGGTTCTTTTTACCGTTGTTGAGCTTGCAGTGGTTTTTGGGGATTAGCTTGCCTTCACGCCCCCGGGTTCAGTTATCGATTCATGTGCTGGGACTCGCAAGGATCAGTATGCCTTCACGCCCCCGGGTTCAGTTTTCGATTCATGTGCATGGGACTCGCAGGGATCAGTATGCCTTCACGCCCCCGTTGTTGCAGACTGAGCTTTTGGGCCCTTGGACTCTCGGTGCCGAGACGGCCTGTGGAGAAGGTCGGAGGCTGCCCAGACAATGGGGTTCTCTAGGGATCAGTATGCCTTCATGCCCCCGCTGGTTTGTTTTATCGATGTTGAGCTTGCGGTGGTTTTTGGGGATCAGCATGCCTTCACGCCCCCGTGTTCAGTTTTTGATTCATGTGCTGGGGACTCGCGGGGATCAGTATGCCTTCACGCCCCTGGGTTCAGATTTTCCATGTCTTGCTTGTGTTTTGTCGGGGATCAGTATGCCTTCACGCTCCCGTTGTTGCAGACTGAGCTTTTGGGCCCTTGGACTCTCGGTGCCGAGACGACCTGTAGAGGAGGTCGGAGGCTCCCCAGTCAATGGGGTTTTCTGGGGATCAATATGCCTTCACGCCCCCGCTGGTTTGTTTTACCGTTGTTGAGCTTGTGGTGGTTTTTGGGGATCAGCTTGCCTTCACGCCCTCGGGTTCAGTTTTCGATTCATGTGTTTGGGAATCGCGGGGATCAGTATGCTTTCACACCCCCGGGTTTAGTTTTCGATTCATGTGCTTGGGACTCGCGGGGATCAGTATGCCTTCACGCCCCCGGGTCCATTTTTTTCATGTCTTGGTTGCGCTTTGTCGGGGATCAACATGCCTTCACGCCCCCGGGTTCAGTTATCGATTCATGTGCTGGGACTCGCGGAGATCAGTATGCCTTCACGCCCCCAGGTTCAGTTATCGATTCATGTGTTGGGGACTCACGGGGATCAAGTAGGCCTTCATGCCCCCGGGTTCATTTTCTTCATGTCTTGCTTGCGTTTCGTTGGGGATCAATATGCCTTCATGCCCCCGGGTTCATTTTCTTCATGTCTTGCTTGCGTTTCGTTGGGGATCAGTATGCCTACACGCCCCCGTTGTTGCAGACTGAGGTTTTGGTCCCCCGGCCTCTTGGTGCCGAGAGGGCCTCAGGTGGAGTTCGGAGGCTGCCCACGCAATGGGGTTTAGGGGGGGATCAGTTTGCCTTCACGTCCCCAGGGATCATTTTGTTGGGGTTAAGCTCGCGGTGTAGGCAGGGATCAGTTGGCCTTCACGCCCCTTGGATGAGTTCACCTTCATGCCCCCGGGATCAGTTCACCTTCACGCCCACGGCGGTTGTCCTTGTAGGCTTTGGAATGTGTCATCAGTATATGAAATTTGGACAACGGATTTCCATATCCATGGATATAATCTAGAAATCCACAAGGAAGGCCTTCATGAAGTTTGGCGTACTTGATCAACAATGTCGGTAACAGGGGTGCAAGGACTTTAAATTAGAAATGATTGTTCATGCATAAACAAAACCAAGTACCATTGGCGTTTCGGATGATCTCAAAGAAATGCAATCTATAATACAGGAAATGTGCATCTACAAGATGCAGAAAGAGTACATTGATGAATGATCATCAGAGAAGTGTCAGTCGGTGGACATGGAGAAATCCTCACTCTCGGATGTTTGTCTATCAGATTCAACAGCACAATCATCAATGAATTCAAGAATACGCGGGTCCAACAGTTGAGCCCTGGAACTAGGCCTAGGGTCAACGGAAACATAGTCCCTACACAATGACTGAACGTATTCGGGAAGCTGATATGTCTTAGGTGGGCTGGGGAAGAATTTCGGATTCCCAAAAAATGGGACATGTGATGCGGATGCTACTTCTGCCGCTTGCCTACACAATCAAGTGAAGCACACAATAGTCAATTAAAATTGAAGAAGAATAAATTTAAAAACAAGCCTCACTAAAGAAGAAAAAGAGATGACTTATTTACTGAAGAATGATGTTTTCACTATACGTTGGGCCGACACATCATCATCCTCCAGATCGTGAGAGACATCCACGGGGCGTGCCACTGGTGTTTGAAGAAAAGCAGTTTGGCGGATAATAGGTTTGATAAGTGTGTCAAAAATAAGCTTGTCCTCCTCAAATGCTAGAATATGACGCCGAGTGGCTCGGCATGCCTGAATGCTTGTACCTGCATTCATTCCACACACATGCTAAGGCTTATGTGGACGTTAGAATAACTAATCGGTGAAACAAAGCTCAATTGCTCAAAGGAATCTATGGAAAGAATGGGGACACACTTGTGGCGACAGAGCAATCAACAACAACGGATTCGGGCTCACAGCATCCCTCGACAAGCATGGCCATGAATCCTGACGCCTTTTCCCGAGGCCCCCTCCAGGATTTGTCTCCATTCATGGTGACGTCTTCTGCAAAGCACAAGTTCCGTAGGCAATCGTCTTTGCCTACAGTGACATCCACCTTGGCATGCGAGGGAACGTATTGAAATGGATAGTCAGCCTCAGTCTTTGGACCATTACTTTTTACGACAAGGGATATGGCAAACCGCTGAGTTTGCAAGAAATATGAAGTCAGTGAACTATGTAGGACATGTTAAATTATGAGAACTGAATATGAATGTAGAGAGAAGGCAATTACCGTCTTCTTTGGATCAACTGGCGACGTTAAGTGAAGATGGTTCATGCTCCACGAATCAAGAAGTATCTTGAACCCATACTCTTTGCAGCACCCTAGAAGTTGGCTTCTGTGCGGTTTAGAGGGGGCAGGATACATGACAAGAAGAGCTCCGTTATCGTGCAAGAAGCCTTGAGCAAAGTCAAAAACTGGGACCAACCAGTCATCCGAAAACTGGTTCCAAGTAGGAATAGGTCCAGGAGGAGCCGATACGGTAGGCACATGAAGGCCTTCAAGAACATCCACAATAATCAAATCCACCATAGGCTTTGTACTCAATACCCCGTCAAAATAGCGATGTTTGTCTGTAGCATGCTGCTCCAAGACAATAGAATGGCACGATGTTAGAGAGAAAAAAAAATAAGATAAAAAATGTATGAATTGGGGATTCGACTAATAGAAGACAAGAAATCTAAGCCAATTCATCATGCAATTACCACTGTCAAGAAAGCTTCAACGTTGTCCAAGGCCTTCTCGTCCGTTGTGAGAGCTTGCAACGATAAGTTCATGATGCACTCATCAACGTCAACGACTGGATCCAAATTTCGTGCAATAGGTGTCAATCCATGCACCAAGCGGTCTTGAGTGAGAGAAAAACTAGAGGAGGTGTCTTTCAAATCAGCGGCGCTTGTAGCCGGCAATGGAGTCTCCGCCTTCCTTTTCTTCCCTTTCTTGTTTGCCTTCTCTTCTTCCTTTTCCGCCTTAGAGGCCATCCTCTTAGTCTTCATGTCCTCTGTCTTCTTCTTGGCCTCCTCCAGTCTTTCTAATTTCTTCTTGTCAGCTGCATCCCGTTTAGTGATTGCTTTAGCACGGGCCTTCGCATCAAGTCCGGCGAACTCATCGAATTCTGTCTCCACAATGGCATTCTCCTTTAGAGACTTAAAGAGATCTGTCTCCTCAAGTGGAATGGACCCAATATTGCATTCAAGATTTCAAGGTACCAGGGGCAGGCTTGGAGATGTGGCGTTGTCCAATTTCTGAGTTGCCAAGGCGAGAACATGCAATCTTCTTTTGATCTATCCAACCACGTGATCATGAAGGGTGGCAAATCTTGTTTGGCGATGGCCTTCTTTGCATATAACTCGTACATGAAATACCTATTAAAAATATAGATTGAGTAATTAGTGAAAGTTCCCAAACACAAAGCACGAGAGATGTTTTAAAAATCATTATCCATCATAAAGATCATTGCTAAACTGAAACGAATTTTACCTAATGCCTCATGATGAATCAATGTCTGAACTATTAAGTAGGAAGAGATTGATTAGAGAAAATTCTAGAAATCAAAAGTAAAGATGTAGAATGAAGGACAATGTACAGTATATCTCGGTACTATGATGGACCGTAATAGCTAGACCGACATGAACACAGGAAGTCTCGAACTGTGACGGTGAACATAGTGTGTTCATTGCAAACCAATTAATTACCCCTAGAAAATAACATGTGACATTATAACCTTAGAATTCTTCAAATCAAAAACGGACATGAAACTAAGGATGCCATTTAAGAATGGAATCAGTATTACCTGAAAATGAGACGGTGAACTGCAAGCATTGCCCCTTTGTAATCCTTAAAGGTGTCCAACTTCTTGAATGCGTCCCCTCCTCTAAACATGTCTGTGTATGCCATGTCCCATAGCTTCATTCTCCATCCCTCAAGGTAATCCTTCAAGGATTTGGGCTCGGAAGTAGCTGCCATATTTATCGGAATGTTATCTACTCGGATAACACTATCAAATAACTCTGATGCGGCGTCCTCCAATTGCAAGGACAGACATGTTTAGTTTTGAATTTTGCTTTAATGATTTATTGTATGAAAATTAAGAAAACAATATATAAATTCGGTTTTGGATTAAATGTAGAAAAATTTCCTCGTAACCTTGGAATGATATGAGTTTGTAATAATGATGTCCATACCCTTGAGTACCAACATGCCCTCGCTAAAAAGAGTACCAGCTTCTCCTCATTCACCGGACGAGGAGGAAACCGACGGGCTTCTCTAGTTGGGCCCAGGGTTGTCTTGTCTGACAGAATTTCGGGTTTTTGTGTCTAATAGACGTCGCATGTCGCATGTTGAATTGTCGAGTTGTCGAGTATGGGCGGCTTTTGTTGTCGTGTACGGATTTCGGATTTCAAATTTTTTTACCCCTAGGTAAAACGGACTGTCCTACGTGGCTGTGACGTGGCGTGCTTCATGGGGGGCGACCACGGGTAGGGGGCGACTACGGGTCCAAAATCTAGGGCGACTGCGGGTCTAGGGGCGACCGCGGGTAGGGGGCGACTGCGGGTCCAAAATCTAGGGCGACTGTGGGTCTAGGGGCGACTTTTGGTCCCTTTAAGGGCGACTGCGGGTCTAGGGGCGACCTCTGGTCCTTAGAGGCGACCTCTGGTCCCTAGGGGCGACCTCTGGTCCTTAGGGGCGACCTCTTTGTTGCAATTGTCCAAAAAAACTTTTAAAACTACTATTTCTAGTACAAAAAGAAAAAAGAAAATTAATGGTATTTTTGAACATGTAATCGTAGGATCTTAAAGTAGAATAGTATGACAATGTGTGGAAAAAATTTCAAACACTTTCACCACATAGATTGCAAGGTAAATGCGTTCAAAGTGAAGAAATCACATTTGTGACATATTGACAAACTACTTTGAATCTTCTTAACTTAAAAAAGTTTACATTATAGTCTTGAATTTAAAAAATTTCATCATTCAAAATTGATTTGAAAATATATAAAATATAAAATTTAAAAATAATGTGGTTTCATTCTTTAAAAAATTATTAAGTAGAAGAAAGTACATTATAGAAAGAAAAAACCTTATCATTAATAGCTTTAAAATGGAATTAAAACACACTAATCCCAATGGTGAGATTGTTCTATGAATCAAAGTTAATTTTTTGAACTTATTTGTTTAATTGTTTTGAAAAAGTTTGAAACTTGAGTGGCCCAAAAGAATCCTATGCTTAATTTTTTTTAATATGATACTATGATTGCTCACAAAAGAAGATGCTCTATAACTTTCATACCATCAATCCCCCAAAAATGAACCAAAGCTTTTGAAGTACAAAAAAATTCCAATCTATGAGAACAAAAAAACTTTAATTTTTAATTCAAATTTTCGTGAATTTCTTTTGTTCACCTAATTTATATTTAGGCTTATTGTGGTATAACTCTTGCTCTTTGGCACCAATTAAAATACAAATTACAATCCCATAAAACTAACAAGTTTATCTATATCATGAAAAAGTATCAAAAGCTTCATAAAAAATTGACCTTATATGAAGTTGCCCAAAATCCATTTTCCAAGCTACAAAGACAATTGAGACTTTAGAGCTTAACATCCTAACAATGTAATCTCTACAAGAGAAAAGGTTGTTTTAAGTACAACCGAGTAGTATAGTCCTACAATCTTATGATCTTTAGGGAGGTTTTTAGTAAATTTTTATTGAAAACAAATGTATTTCTAATAAATATTTACTATAATTTGCTAAAAGGTCATAAATTATAGAACTATATTGCTAAGACCATACCTAAAACATTCCTTTCTCTTCTAGTGATTATTCATGAGGTGGATTTTAAAATACAAAATAATGCACGAAGATTTGTATTAAAAACTTTCCCATTTGAATTCTTCTTTTTTCCAAGTATTCTTGTACTCATGAATTATTTACCACCATCAATCCATCATCCCTAACTTAAAAATTAGATGGAAGGGATTTAAAGAAAAAATTCCCTTTTTGATTTAATTTATGCATATTTCAACGAATTATCCTACTAAAGACCTATAATTTATGAAGTGTATTTCAAAATACAAAATAATGCATGAAGATATTTACAATACCTTCCCCATTTATATTTTTTGATTCTTCAGGCATCTTTGTACTCATGAATTATTACCACCTTCATCTCTAACTTAAAAAAATAGTAGGGAAGGGATTTAAATGAAAACTTCTCCTTTTGATTTAATTTATGCAAATCTCAAAGATTCACCCTATGGGTCTATAATTTATCACATGTATTTTTCTTGATTCTCTAAGCATCTTTGTACTCATGAATTATTTACCACCTTCATCTCTAACTTAAAAAAATAGTAGGGAAGGGATTTAAATGAAAACTTCTCCTTTTGATTTAATTTATGCAAATCTCAAAGATTCACCCTATGGGTCTATAATTTATCACATGTATTTTTCTTGATTCTCTAAGCATCTTTGTACTCATGAATTATTTACCACCTTCATCTCTAACTTAAAAAAATAGTAGGGAAGGGATTTAAATGAAAACTTCTCCTTTTGATTTAATTTATGCAAATCTCAAAGATTCACCCTATGGGTCTATAATTTATCCAGTGTATTTCAAAATACAAAATAATGCATGAAGATATTTGCAATACCTTTCCCATTTAATTTTCTTGATTCACCAAGCATCTTTGTACTTATGAATTACTTACTATCTTCACTTCTCATCTAAAACTAGAAGAAAGAGATTTAAATAAAAACTTTCCCTATGGATTTAAGCAAATCCATAATAGTCATTCTACAAGTGTATAATTTATCAAATGAATTTCAAAATACAAAAAAATAGGTGGATAGATATGTATGATCTTTCTTATTTTATTTTAATTCATATCATGTAATCACAATCGAATAAATGATAATGAACCATTGATATATATTTAAAAAAATTGCATGTTTGCAAAAATTGAGTGTTCAATAGAAGATGACATCTTGTCATAAAATTAATATACTAGAGCGAATTCATAGATCAAACAAAATATAGTCAAATTCAAGTTGTAATATAAAGAATCCAAAGCAACTAGATTTTTAGAAGAGCTTTCATTTCTAATAAATGAGATTAGGTGTTTAAGCTACAAAATCTGATCTCATCAACGTCCATTTATTTGGCTCACCTAACAAAGAAGGTCCACTAATACACCTAGCAAACTAAAACAAAAGTAATTGACTCTAATGAAGCTTTCAATTTCTACCTTCAACACACACAAAAAGCAATCAAACGCGTTCTTCAAGTTACTTTGAGTCTTCGGCGACCTCTCTTGGAGGAGAACGTGGTCAGGGCGACCTCGGGTGGGGGGCGACTGCGGGTGGAGATGGGAAGAAATGGCCTCCCAAAGGCCCCAAATTGGCAAATTTGGGCCTTTGGGAGGCTTCTAGGGGCGACTTCGGGTGGGGGCGACCTCTTTGGGAGGAGAACGCGGGTGAGGGCGACCTCGGGTAGGGGGCGACTTCGGGTGGAGATGGGAAGAAATGGCCTCCCAAAGGCCCCAAATTGGCAAATTTGGGCCTTTGGGAGGCTTCTAGGGGCGACTTCGGGTGGGGGCGACTTCGGGTGGGGGCGACCTCTTTGGGAGGAGAACGCGGGTGAGGGCGACCTCGGGTAGGGGGCGACTTCGGGTGGAGATGGGAAGAAATGGCCTCCCAAAGGCCCCAAATTGGCAAATTTGAGCCTTTGGGAGGCTTCTAGGGGCGACTTCGGGTGAGGGCGATCTCTTTGGGAGGAGAACGCGGGTGACGGCGACCTCGGGTAGGGCGACCTCGGGTAGGGGGCGACTTCGGGTGGAGATGGGAAGAAATGGCCTCCCAAAGGCCCCAAATTGGCAAATTTGGGCCTTTGGGAGGCTTCTAGGGGCGACTTCGGGTCGGGGCGACCTCTTTGGGAAGAGAACGCGGGTGAGGGCGACCTCGGGTAGGGGGCGACTTCGGGTGGAGATGGGAAGAAATGGCCTCCCAAAGGCCCCAAATTGGCAAATTTGGGCCTTTGGGAGGCTTCTAGGGGCGACTTCGGGTGGGGGCGACCTCTTTGGGAGGAGAACACGAGTGAGGGCGACCTCGGGTAGGGCGACCTCGGGTAGGGGGCGACTTTGGGTGGAGATGGGAAGTAATGGCCTCCCAAAGGCCCCAAATTGGCAAATTTGGGCCTTTGGGAGGCTTCTAGGGGCGACTTCGGGTGGGGGCGACCTCTTTGGGAGGAGAACACGAGTGAGGGCGACCTCGGGTAGGGGGCGACTTTGGGTGGAGATGGGACGAAATGGCCTCCCAAAGGCCCCAAATTGGCAAATTTGGGCCTTTGGGAGGCTTCTAGGGGCGACTTCGGGTGGGGGCGACCTCTTTGGGAGGAGAACACGAGTGAGGGCGACCTCGGGTAGGGCGACCTCGGGTAGGGGGCGACTTTGGGTGGAGATGGGAAGAAATGGCCTCCCAAAGGCCCCAAATTGGCAAATTTGGGCCTTTGGGAGGCTTCTAGGGGCGACTTCGGGTGGGGGCGACCTCTTTGGGAGGAGAACACGAGTGAGGGCGACCTCGGGTAGGGCGACCTCGGGTAGGGGGCGACTTCGGGTGGAGATGGGCAGAAATGGCCTCCCAAAGGCCCCAAATTGGCAAATTTGGGCCTTTGGGAGGCTTCTAGGGGCGACTTCGGGTGGGGGCGACCTCTTTGGGAGGAGAACGCGGGTGACGGCAACCTCGGGTAGGGGGCGACTTCGGGTGGAGATGGAAAGAAATGGCCTCCCAAAGGCCCCAAATTGGCAAATTTGGGCCTTTGGGTGGCTTCTAGGGGCGACTTCGGGTGAGGGCGACCTCTTTGGGAGGAGAACGCGGGTGAGGGCGACCTCGGGTAGGGGGCGACTTCGGGTGGAGATGGGAAGAATTGGCCTTCCAAAGGCCCCAAATTGGCAAATTTGGGCCTTTGGGAGGCTTCTAGGGGCGACTTCGGGTGGGGGCGACCTCTTTGGGAGGAGAACGCGAGTGAGGGCGACCTCGGGTAGGGCGACCTCCGGTAGGGGGCGACTTCGGGTGGAGATGGGATGAAATGGCCTCCCAAAGGCCCCAAATTGGCAAATTTGGGCCTTTGGGAGGCTTCTAGGGGCGACTTCGGGTGAGGGCGACTTCTTAATTGGAGAAGAATACCGGTGAAAGGGATCTCTTTTATTGTGCAACTGTGGATGGGGGTGGGAGCCATTGCTTTGAGGATGTCCTTTTCTTACAATTTCCTGCATTAATAAGAGATTTTAAACATCTTTTTTCTTTTTCTTTTTTCTTTTGAAAGTTTCTTAATAATATTTTTTTTCGTAGTCCCTTGATATTTCATATCAAGTTCAAAATATATATTTTTTAAATTAGTAAAGATCCTTTATTGTTTATTTCCCCTCGATTTCTTTCATTACATTGGATTTGTTAATACATATATGACCTAATTTTTAGGAACTCCATTGGGAATGTTTATAGAATTTCTTCTTGATTCCTAGGGTCTTTATAAGGTGGGGTCTTTTTAAATTTTCCTTGGTTTTTTTAATTTTCCCTAATTTTAATGCAAAAATCGTTATTATGATTTGCAAGTTCTTTCTTGTAATTGTACATTGCAAATAATCAATTTGGTTGTTCAATTGAAACGTTTGATGTCATTCAAGAATGAGTGATTATCACTAAAAGGACATATTGGCTAAGTATATGGATTACTGTTAAGTGCCTTGCTATTATTTTTTAGTCTCCTAAGATTCATTACAAATATTAACCTATTAAGGAAAAGAAGTTGGAGGATATAAAGAATTGTTGGCGGGTGGCTCTAACATATGTATATGGGCTGCAACATTCAGAGAGGACCATAGAGATCATGCAAGAAAATCATAAATATATGATGAAATCCATCTTGTATTCTATTAGAAAAATTGTCCACTTAATGAATATGAATGATATGGAAAAATACGACACTGAAGTATTTGAAAATACATTGATAGTGAGATACTTTGTAAGGAAGTTTGGTGACCTTATTGAGCCCAATCTAAAGAAGCAATTAATAGGTGGATAGGTGGCAAACTTGCTCATTGATAAACCATGGTTGATGATGCCCCTTAAAGTTGTTTTCCACACTAATATTTTTGTAATAGGACATGATATTATCAGATTAGTATAAATAGAAACGTAGGTCACATTGCATGCATTTAACTTTTGAAGAGCAATGTAAATATATTAACGACTTTTATACGATGTGACATTTAGAAAAATGAATTGAATATTCTAAATGCAAAGTGCAAAAATTATTGTATAGAATTTCAAATTTCAATTCTCTTGTGCAAATATTTTGTAATTTTTGTCAAACAATTAATTATAGTTTATTTGCTTCTAATCTATTGTGTGAGAAATTTTACAAAAATGAAGTTGAATTTTAACCCATAGAAGACCAAGAGTTCTTAAGGAATTCTCATCTCGGTTCACATAATGCTTAGAGTCTCAATTCTCATCGTGATTTTTTTGAAACTTTCTTTGAAGATAGAAGAATATATCATCTTTGTAGGAATATAGCATTTTTTCAATTAGTGTTTGAAAGAAAAAGTTATGCCACCCTAAAGCCAAAAATGGAGGTCAATGGACACCTCAAATATTATATTTTTGTCTACATGTGAAGCTTTGATTCATTGTAATTGGACTAGTAATGCAAAAGTTATGGACAATCTTGTTTTTTGGACAAACTTAGCATTTTCTTGAAAACAAAACTTAGAGGGTTCATTTTTTAATGCAATTTTCACAATTTTTCTAAAAATTTATTTGACAAGGTTAAATTTGCTCACTAGAACAATCTCATCATTGGAATAATTGCATTTCAATTCCATCTTAGAACTCTTGACAATTTAATTTTTTTTCAATCTTGGACCTACTTCTACTTTAAAAAATTTTAACCCCTAAAGGACCAAGGCCTTTTTCTTGCCAAAAAACATTCAAAATTGCCATTTCTATTGCAAAGAGTAAAAAATTTGGAAATTGTTTCTTTTGCACATCTAATCGTCTAACTATAGGATCTATACATAATTAGTATAAAAATGTGTGGAATAAATTTCAGAAATGAATCTTGCAAGTTATTTTTTGAAGAAGATTCTTAGATTGCTAGAAAAACAAGATTGTCTATAATTTTCACACCACTTATCCAAATGAAATGAATCAAAGCTTTCCGTTGAGAAAAAAATATAATATATGAAGAAAAAAAATTAAAATTTTTGAATGTTTTTTTGTTGCCTTTGTTTTGAACTTATTTGGGCACAACTTTTGTTCCTAGGCACCACTTGAGAAAACATTATATTTCCACAAAGATAATTAGTTTTTCTATCTTTAAAAAAAGTTTCAAAAAATTATTGTCGTACGCGTAATACAGTAGTAAGCGCTCTTAACCACAACAACGTGGCAAGATGACACGGAATATCGTCCCAGGGAACCCTAGAGGGTGTTCTAAATTCCGTCTAATCCGGTTTATTGTAACTACTTCAATTTTCACTCCCCAACCGGATTCTATCTCTATCCGGACTCTCTACCGGATCCGGATTATCACCAACACCAGATCCGTAACTTTAACACACGGTTTTCGATACCTCTGTTTTACCTTCAGAGGGTCCTCACTGACTTTTCCGGAGGGGTAAGGACAACACCACTCCTTGTATTTCACTAACTCTAACTTCCTAATGACACGTACCCAAAGATCTTTCCGTCACAAACAAGGAACAGACTGGCTGACCCTCACAACTTCGGATTTCTCCAGAAGCAGGTCACTTAGAATACAACCCGACTCCCCTTTCTACAACGACAAATACAAGACTTACCTAGAAACTGAGACGGGGTCCGGTACTAGCACTCCAACTTATGTTTTGCAGACGGACGGAACTTTCCGGGTGAGCGGGGGTTTTCCACAGACGGTTGCTTATCTCCGCACGGAACCCTCCCTGGCCTTCCGGACTCGCACCCACACCACCAACGCCAGACTCCGTACAACTTCCTACACACGCTAGAATTGCTTCCCTGGACAACATACAGTTCACAGACCCGGGAAACCCTGAATCCGGACTCCTCCTTACCACCTCTCTACTCTGTAGCCAAAACCTTCAAGCCAGCGCCCAAGCAACCTTCAAACTTCCAAAGAACAGGAAACCAAGGACCCACAAAGAAAACTAAGGCAATGAGTAAAAAGACAATAAAAAATGCACACATATATTTACTGCTCAAAATAAGGAATAGCAAGAAAAGGAATCCAAGACCACAAGCGGTCCCTTCTTTTTATAAGCAAAACAACATGCCGTAAAACCCGCGGAAAGTGCCACTAAACACCATCCTAAACTGCCCTAAAAATCCGGGTGGATAAGTTAACTGAAACTTACCCCTGAAAATCCGGAATCCGGGTTCTGACTAAGATCCGGAACTCTAAGTCTAACAAAAAGATAACTAAAAACACTATCAGTCTAACTATCTACTTTCCCTTCTGCTGTTTCTTTGAACTACTGTCAAATCCTAACTGCCCCCGGGTGCTAGTCTTGCCTTGGGGTGTACGGAGGGACGCCCGGGTGATGATCGACGTCTTCCGGACCGGAGGACTGTCAGAATCCGTCTCGTCTGTATGGATGAGAGACCGGTCCGCCTTCTCCAACGACTTCGGATCTTCCACCACTTCTGCTTCTTCTGCTTCCGCCTCCTCCGATATCTCGATGGGATCCGGTGTAGGTAAGGGCATCGGTGGAGGTGGTTCGATATCCTCGAACTGCTCCGGATGCGTCCGTGCCGGATTCTGGACAAGGTCGATCCGAGCATCCAAACTGCTCCGGACCGGCATATCCTGCCCCAGAAATCCGGATGAAGGCCCCCCTTGAGTGACAATGTGGATTAGTGACCCAAACTGACCTGTCCGTTTGATGGGCGAGGGGGGAGGTTGAGTTGCCGGAGTTGCGATGACATCCGGAACCTCCAGAAATCCCCCGAAGTCGAGTGGCTTGTTCGGATCCATGTTCGTCATCATGGACCGGAACTCCTTCAACGATGCCTCCATCCTTCCGGACATCTCCACCATCACCCGGACTATCTTCGTGTTGGTGAGGGCCGCGGACGTCTTCTGCATCTTGTCATACAGCGCCGCCTTGTGGTAGAGATCCGCCGGACTGACCATCCATTTCTGGAAGGTCTGGAACGCTTGGTATGCCTTCTGCGTCGCCCCTTGAGACTGGTGCAGCTTTTCTTCCGTCTAGATCAGCTTCCCCTTGAGCGCGTCCCGTTCCGTCTTCAGGTTCCGGATTTCCGTCCTCATCTCGTTCCATTCCGACTCGGCCGGTAACGCCTTCAGCGCGTCCACCAGGTTTTTCGGTTCACACTTCATCACTTCCGCGGACCGGAGTACGATCTCCGTGAGCCTGTCGTGGTAATCCTTCGCGGTCCGGATCCACTCTTCTCCGCACTCGAAGAAGCGGGGTCCTTCCCACTCTTGTTTATCCTGGATGAGAAAGGGACCCGGGAATTTACCTCTGGCAGTCGGAAGTGTAGACTTCCGTCTTTTGCTTCCCGATGCCTGCTCCCGTTCCTCCTTCCTTTGTGTCTGCTTCGGTTCCGGTTCCGGCTTCTCTTCCTTGATCTCCGGCTTGACTTCCGGCTTGGCTTCTTCCTCCTCATCCTCAGACTCCTGTGTTTCCTGCTCCTCGTCGTCAGAGCAGTTGCATTGGAGCATGATGAGCCCGGTCTCGTAATCCGTCGCCTCGTCTTCCGTCAAGAGTTCCCGGTGTTGGTACAGGTGGAGTAAGTACGTGCTGAGCGGGTTCGGCTTGTTCTTCGCCAAGTTCCCGGTGCAGCGCCCCACCACGCTCGCCACGATCCGGCCCCAGTTCACGACCCGGTCCTGAAACGCCCCGAAGATCGTGTTGGCCATGGTTACCGTAACCCGGGAACTCTTATCCGGGTACAGGATCGGTAGCAGAAACCGGAGCAGCCGCCTGTGCCTCTCGTCCCGACAGTCCTTGATCGCGTAGCCCTCCTTCGCGTGTGGTGGGTTCACGAACTTGTGCTGGTGGTACTGGTCCGTCCGGGCAGCGAATCCGCTTCCGGTTAGGGAGAACCCGTACACCTCCGCCCACAACTCCTCCGTCCACTGGTCCGGATGCCCACGTACGGTCTGGTCGTACTGGTTTGGAGCACCTACCGCCAACTCCCGGAGCACCTGGTCACTCTGGATGTTCCAGGGTTTCTTCAGCAGACCTGCACAACCTAAGACGATCAAGTCATCCTCTAAATGCCGCAAGTGCAGCGGATCTTCCGGATATACCGGACTAATCTTTCGGGCCAGTATTGTATACCAAGTACTAACCCCTGCCATCCGTCTCACCTCTCCTATCGCGGTAACCCTAACTCACCACACTTTCTCTCACTATCAGCCAGATGCGGAGCAACTGAAAGAGGGCGAGAAATAAGGAGGAACTAGGTTTATATAGAAATCCTGCGCCCAACGTTCACTGTAACGGGAACGCAGGCTACAGAACGCCGTAACGTATCCCTAGTCTACCGCCGCAAGCTACTGAATTTAATGCCTGCGTTCCGGGTTCCTGTGTTCCGGCTCCTGAATCCGTCCACCCGGATGTCAAGTTCCGTCATGCTTCCGTACTGGTTCCGGAACGAAGTCTAAACTAATTCTAAGTATTTATTTGTTTCCGCTAGTCTATGCCTAAACTAATTTTTTTCAAATTTGATCTATTTTAATTTTTCTTAGTCTATTAAGGTCCGTACTAAGCTATTATGGATTCCGACAATTATGACAAAAAATGAGACTGTAGGTACATGCCCAAAATCCAATTTGTCAACCAAAGGGACGATGGTCCTTTAGGGATTAAAGAATGCAAATCAAGTGCTTTTATTAGTGAATATTTTTCCCTAGACTTTCAACTTATTTATTCAACATATGTGTCTTTTAATTCAAAGTATGTAGTGCAAAAATTTCCACAAATGACAGTCAAAGTCAACTGAAATTGCAGGTCACAGTTCAGAATTTTTTTTTTCCAACTTTGATTGTTAATATCTTCCAATCTATACGGTCAAACTTCATGAAATTTTTACCACGTGATCTTAGACAAGTGAAGTACAAGATCTTACGGTTAGATTCTAAAAAAAAAAAAAATTTTGGATGAATGCAGCAAAAGTGGTAGTTTTGAACTGTAGTACAGAATTTGCCCCTACCCGCAGTCGCCCCTACCCGCGGTCGCCCTCTACCCGTAGTCGCCCCCTCCCGAAGTCGCCGTAAATTTGTGACGTGGCTGCCACATGGCAGCCAAGTAAGCCTAGGTAAATGGGGGGTAAATTCTGAAAAAGTCAAAGGGTAAAGTTGACTCTATTAGACGGACGGGACCCTCTACTAGACGTCTTCGACGTCGAGTTTGTCGAGTTGTCGAGTTGTCCGGGTAGACAACCTTGGTTGGACCGGAGGAGTTCATCCACTTTAGCCACTTTACTTTTGAGTCGGCAGAAGCATTTGAAGTCGAGATCATTTGCAACTTCTCAAGACTCAGCTCTAGTGTGGCAAAAAGGTTCCAATGGCGCTCGATCTGCGAATAAAAGCATCGACAGAGTAAGTATTGAACCAATATTTCTGAATTACAGTATGACTATAGTTCATGTTTTCGAACTAACCTCGTGAAGCCATTCTGGTCCAAGTGCAGGGTTTGCCACTGAAACAATCTTTGAAAGCTTCTTGTAGTACTTGTCAGTAGAGTCCTTGATTGATGACTTCATAGCCTTTGCAATCCCTTTCTCTGTCACCTCCTCAGCAGGTGTATCTTCCTTGTACTTCCGAATGGCAACCTCAGCTGCAGCTAAGATTTCTTGCTGAAATGTTGAGTTCATGATATCAGAACTAGAAAAATAAATAATGAATATACAAAGACTTGTGACTCGCTCCACGTACCTTAAATATGAACGACGTGAAGACCTCTAAGGCCATGTTGTACCATTTCACACGAGTGTTACTCAAGCATGTCTTCACTTCATCGGCCGATAATAGATCCTTGAACTTGTTAAGGTCCATTACTCCATACTTCTGCACACGGTACAGTGTGTGCACGAGATTCGTCTTGACGTGGTAACTCTCAGTTTGCCTACATGAAACATGAATATTACAAATGCGTTAGGTATAGAATGAATCAGATTACCAATTCAGTGCGCAAAGTATGATAAGAGTTGTATGCTTACTTGTTTATGTTGTGCATTGCTTGCTTTGCCAAGCCGATCCGGTTTGCCATATCCAATACAATTGAGTCTACGGAGATATGCCACTCCTTCTCCGTGGAGTGCAATCGGTTGATGTGGTTCATCCATGCAATCCTCCTGCGTTTTCCATCACAAACATAGAATTTGTAATCCACAAGGTGCTTTAGAACAGGTTGGGACATCAAGATCGAATTGAGTTCGTCATTGACTACATTCCAAATCGGTCCCCAAGCCACTTTCTCTTCATTAGAGAACACCCCACTATGCCCATCCTCATTGGAGACAGACATATAGAAGACTCGTGCCCCCTCCTCGTATTCCCCATTGAATTGATGCTCTAGTAGAGTTAAATCACACGATAGAGTCGGTCGCACCATAAGCATCGGAATCATCCGGCACAGAGGGATCTTCATACGAGAAGCATCCGTGGAGGTAAGTCTTAATCCATGGAGAATAGACACTGTGTCAATCTTTTGGGACCTTCGGATATCGTCTTCTAATGCATCCTTTAGCACTCCAGAGGTACCGTTGTCCCCAGACTCAAACTCAGAAATCATTTCGGGGTCGTCATTCATCTCGCCATCAGGTGAAGCAGATTCACGAGGGAGATTTTCCAAGGTCTCTGTCTGTAGAGACGTCTAAAATACGGCAAAACAGTGAACACCATCCAATTAGAGAAGTACAAAACAATGCCAAGCAAATGAGATACGATGAACATTGATGCTAATGCACATGCAGGCTAGTTCTGTATTAATATACAGCTTGAAGATAGCCTCCGTCATGCACATGAAAAACATATGTGCTCCAATGACCTATACTAACCGCAACATAAAATAAAAATGTCCTGATCCACGTCAGAAACGGATGTGACCTCGTCAACATCAAAAGGAACTTCAGAGTGTATATCCCTACTTGCAGGGAAGTGAATTCTCTCATCTCGCGACCCCACAGAGGTGCACGACGACACATCAGGGGCCAGAAGCCCCTCCCTATACATCTCGTCCATGCCCTCATCTAGATCTCTAATCAGATTACTTAAACTTACTACGCGTCGAATAGGCAGCGGCTGAGGGGGATTCATTTCCTCGATGCCCACAACTACTCCTCCCGATTGACTCCCAGATGCCAATACCGCCGCCGTAACATCCAAAGGCAAGGTGCCCTCCTAAATACAATAGACAAATATCATGAGATATGTTAGTATGAATAAAGAACCATGGGGGCGTGAAGGCATACTGATCCCCAAAAAACCCCATTGCTCGGGCAGCCTCCGACCTCCTCTACAAGCCCTCTCGGCACCGAGAGGCCAGGGGACCCCGACCTTAATCTGCAACAACGAGGGCGTGATGGCATACTGATCCCCGACAAAACACAAGCAAGACGTTGAAAAAATGAATCCGGGGGCATCAAGGCATTCTGATCCCTGCGAGTCCCCAGCACATGAATCAAAAATTGAACACGGGGGCATGAAGGCATGTTGATCCCCCAAAACCACCGCAAGCTCAACATCAAAAAAAAAACCCAGCGGGGGCGTGAAGGCATCCTGATCCCCCCAAAACCCCATTGACTGGGCAGCCTCCGACCTCCTCCACAGGCCGTCTCGGCACCGAGAGGCCGGGGGCCCAAAAGCTCAACCTGCAACAACGGGGGCGTGAAGGCATATTGATCCCCGACGAAACAAAAGCAAGACATGGAAAATCTGAACCCGGGGGCGTGAAGGCATACTAATCCCCGCGTGATTGCAGAAGTTGTGGATTCATGGTTTAATGAATCGAAATTACCTCCTCTGCCGGATGCGATGCTTCCGTTTCTGCTCCTGCATCGCTTGCAGCCACTGCAGACGCTTTCCGTGATCTGAGGTTGCGGTCCGCCATTACTGATAGACTGATCGTCGACAAGAGCACAAGATTCAACCAGTGCAGCATCAACAGAATTGCGAGACGGAGACCTTTTACCAAGTAGTGCTTCTTAGAAGATTCTTTGGAATGGCGGCGACTGTGGAGGAATGAGGTTGTCGGACTTCGGTAGGGTTTGCCTGGATGGCGGGAAAGTCGGCGTGGGAGGGAGCTGATGCGGACTGGGACACGTGGAAGCCCCAACACGGTCCTGGAATGTGCTTCCGGATCCAGTTTATTGATTTAATTTTTCTCCAGTTCAACCGAGCCTTCCGCATATTTCGGAAATCATTGAGTGATGGTATAATGATTCAATTTCATCAGAAAAGTACGTGGACATTATATGTCTCGATTGAGATTTCCCAGCTGTTTAATATGGTAATTCAATATTGATATTGCCCAGATGTTCTGAAATATGGGAATTGGGCAATCTTCGTTTCGAGCAGTATCCTCTCCATCCTAAATCCATGAATTAGTGATGTCTAAAGTGGTTTATGATTCTTAATTATCTCTATCATACCCTACAACAAATTTTAGCACTTGGGATTGTACATTACATGACTTGCTATTGAATATTATAATGAAGAAGCGCCTTTAGGCAACCACCTTCTTCAACAGCCATTTACATTTTTGCCGTCGAATACATTAGTGTGCCCCCTGCATAAATTATAGTACATGTGGCTTCGTCAGTGGTTATATTTCCCGTCCTTCTCCTTAAATGGCCGTCAATCTTTCTTCCATTTAATATGGCAGGGACACGCATCTGAATATATATTATTTCCATTCATAATTCTTCCATTCATTCCTTGTATACGATAACCTCTCATCGTTTTCACATTAAAGTCTTTTATGAAGTGGCTTTCTTGTCAATTCATTCGAAGGGAGCGACCATGTTGTCCACTTCAGTTGCGGTGGTGAGAGCGGATGGGGAGACTGTGCCTATAGTTTTTCCTATAGGAGACCGAGGATTTGCTGTGGTTAGTGCATTTCGATAGAGCATTCGTTTTTCATTAGCAGAGAAGACTATTCATATTGATGAGGAAGTCTTTGATTCTTCTACTGAAGACATAATTCATACTATTGGCCAGGACCATGTTACGGAAGGTTCTATTCGTCAGTGGCATTTGCGTTTAGGGAAATACATAGCATACGGTTTGTCCGAACTACCACTTGTGGATGGGAGTAGCGAGATTATTCCTAGTACTGGAACTCTTCACACTGGCTTGCCTACTCGTGTGAAGATTGAGCCCGGTGTAAATGTCATAGCACTAGAAAGTGACGATTCCGACGACGCCTCACCTCCTAGGAAGCTATTGAAACATACTGCATCTCCTCTACTTCGAGGTACTTGCACCTCTTCCGTGCCTTCTCTAGATACTATTGTGGAATCTAATTGTGTAGGGTTATCAATCATTCCTTATCTTCGCAAGCTTCGTCATAGTAAAGGATCTAGGAATCCTTTTAAGAAGGTTGATTATGAGTCTATTCCTATTCACCAAGTTTACTTTGTTCCACCAGTATTTAATGGTGATGTGATATTTGAATTACCGCCTTTAGAACCCTCTAATTCGAGTTCTCAAGCAAAGCTCTTAGGCGGAATAGAAAGACACCATGACGGTCATGTCTGGGCCAATACTCACACGACAAATATAAAAAATGAAGATGGACTTACTTTCCGATTAGCTTCATGTGTGGGCCACCTTCGTTGCGACAACTCTTCTTGCGAGTACCTGCATCAAAAGCACCGTGTGGCAATCGTTAATGAGACCGAATGGGATGGGTCTTCACCTACTCCCTTCCAGGCCTCATGTAGTCCTCCTCCTGGGTCGTCTATCACTTGCAAGAGTTGTTCATCCATTCCTACATGTGTTGCAAGTTGCCTAGCAAGAATATATTATGTCGTCGGGAAAAGTGACGTCCGTTGTGCTTGTGCTCACTTTGGATTTCACTCGCATCCTGTGAAAGATGGTGACTACTGTGATTTCAAAGAGAAGACTCAATCACTGATTTCCAACTAGGTCGAAAGGAATCCAACAACAACAAATTCCGCCATTGTCCTAGAGGCTAGCAAGGAATTAGTAGGGGAGATGCTCCTTAGACCTGAAGGAGCGCCACCTACACAATTTGGTTTAGACGAGCTCATGCCTATCTTGGAGAAATGCAAGTTCATGAGTTCACCGAGCATTAGAAACGAGGTGACAACCTTCAAGCATTTTCGATGCTTTGGATGTATGGACAGCATCACGAAGCTCAGAGGATGCAGCAATTGGGCTTACATACAAGAGAACAAATTCCCGGGACAAGGCTCTGAAATAGACAAGGTTTACGTATTCAAAATGTCTGAAGTTGGACCATGTAGTGGCGTTGACTTGGTGACAAGAATGCAGCCAAGTGGTGACTTGCAAGATTCTTGGATGATGTTTGATCATGTCAAGCATGTTAAGCAGTGGACGACATTAGCATGCCACGTTTACGATCCAATCTATTGCCGTGTGATGACCATTGCAGTGTGCGACATGCAATCTGAGGATACAATTGCTCAATGCCATTTCTGGACAAATTTGAATGCGGTGATGTCTAGGCACGGTATTGCTTTACCGTATTTCAAGGGGTTCATGGCGGACAGTGCACAGGCCAACTGGAATGCAGTCAAGAAAATATATGGAAGTGGCGATCCGTTACAACCCATGCTTAATAGAGAACGCACATGCCTATTTCACTGGACACAGTCCTTAGAGAAACACACAAAAGCTGATATTCGAGCTGACATGCAGGATCAGCATCGCAGGGCGCAGGTTGTGCAAGCAATATAAAGACGCCGCTTCCTCTAGCGATTCAGAGATTCGCTACCATGCAATTCGTGCTTGGTGGCACTCTTCAGGTGCAACAACGTCTGAAGGGGTTCAACGACTCGATTTGTGGTTATCATTCTGGCACTTCCGTTACAGACAATGGGGAGGTTTTATGCACCTAGTAAGTTCCGCTTACTTTTTGAACTACATTCCTCGTTACAAGTACGTGAATTAATTTGTGTCGATATTCTTTTCAAATATATGGTAGGCTGTTATTTGCATACTCTACATGTTCATGTGCATGATGTTCTTGTATCCAAAGTTCCTCTCGGTCCCGAGATGATCCTCGAAAGAGCACCATCCATGTGCCAGCGGCTTTTCAACAATGGAAATTTATGATGTCTTCTAGTAATTGATGTGCACAATGTTGTTGGATCATACACTCCTCTCAGAGCCGAGACAACTTCGATAGTGCACCACCCCTATAATAGGATATTGTTATAAGTGGATCTTTAGGATCTTCTGTCATTTTAAAGGGAAACCAAGACTCTGCATATGATTAGCTCAACTGCTTTTAATTCTACTTTGGCCATTAGCAACATAATGTTCATTCCTTGTGGTCTTCTTCTGTTGTTGTATTGTTGGTCTTCCAATTGTTGTGCTCATTTTCTGTACTAATATACACATCATGCTCTAGAAGAGTGTTATTTAACAATTACCTTTCTAAATGTGATACGCTATAGGATCTCTCCCCTCTAGAATTGGCGGAGATGCCATCTTGCAATCTGGCCGAGACAGTTCACAACAAATGGCTACAGCAGTCCAGGAATCGCGGGAATGACCTGTATGTAGCGACTGTGGATGACTATGTGCGTGCGTTCATGCAGATGGTTCGATACTATCAATTTCTGAAAGGAGAGAACCCAGGAACCGGTCCCGGAAAAGAAGAGCTCCTCCTCCGTGTTGCTCAACAATATACTGAACGCACTGGAAATCCAAAAGGATTAAACGATGCCATGGCAATGGTACCGGGTGTTGGTGTATATTGCACGCAGGATCCTCATCTCGAAGGAGAAGAAGTGTTTGGATCTGAAGGTCGCATGCCTAATTTACCACCAGGATCACAACACGATTCGCATCGTCTTGACAAAGTCAACTTCTCAAGGCCAAGCATGAATGTGAGGAGCACTCGAGCTACTGCCACGGTGATTCACTTGGATTCAATCTCTGAGGCCGTCCCACTTTCAAGCAATGAACAAGTAGAGGTGGAGAACCCTAAAGAACATAGAGGTGGAGTACCCTAAAGGACATAGAGGTGCACCTAGTACTTCGGAGGCCTTTCGAGTGATTCATGTTGAAGAAACAGTATGTGATGAGGCTGAGTGGCACATTGCTCGTTTGTGTAAGAATTCGGCAAAGGTGTACTTCGCATTGCAAGCCGTCACAAGAAAGAAATGTGTTGCAAAGATTGTGCAATGCAATAAGGGGACAGCGGCACCCACTTATACCGGGAACATGGACAATTACAAGAAAAATAAAATTGAGAGGCATCAGTTTTTTTTCTGCAACAATGACATCGAGCGATACGTCAAGGGTTCAAGGAGGAAGTGGGTTCTTTCAAGACCTGATGTGCCTACCATTTGGCCAGTGAAATTTGGGACAAACTTAATATCTGCAGAGATACTGCAACTTCAGAATGCCGGCTTCCGTCTCCCTCAACGTCCTGAAATCTCACCCCGCTGACTTTTTGGAGTCAATGATGGACAATCATATGTATCGAACTTCCAACTTCCACCATTTCCCGCAGAGCACCCTCACACAAGGTCAGGTAAAAAAATTCGAAGAAACCCTAGTGCACCTACAGTAAAACAATCAAACAACTATGCTTCGGCGCTCACTTTGAAGGCCTCTATCTGTCAGGTGACAGTGATTCCACATCCAGGCTTTGGTTGCATTGTGAAGTTAAACTCTGATGGGGAGCCACATTCATGTCAATACATCTTGACTGTAGGTTCATTTCCCGAATGCTCGTGCCCTTATTTCAAAGAAATGGCAGCCAAGGCTTTAGGAAAAAGGGGGCAATGGGCAAACTGCAAGCATCTTTATTATTTATTTGTAGTCATTTGCCACTTAGACTCAATTGCAGATGTCTTTATTCATGCTCCAAGCTTCAGCTTCAATGAAGTCCGTAGATTGCTCAATTGCGGAATCTTGGATTCCAGTACAACTATGTAGTAAATAGGACAATCGTGACACAGGGGTTTCCAGTACTTTCCACCGTGTCAGCCATAACATTCATATATGTAGATGTTATTATATATTGTAGTGAGACAACGAGGGACACTACCTCATTTTTGATTTGCTGAATAACATACATTGTTTATATCTTCATGTAATTGCAAAGTTAGTTTCTTTATTGTACGTTGATTTCGTAATCCAAGGGCAATATTATAAATCTGTCATTTACTTAGCAATTTTTAAATGTGAGTCCTAAACGAATGAAAGTATTAGATGGGAAATTGCAATGTCTCCCTAAATCGCTACTTTTATTTACCTCCCTTGCCTAGTAACCCCCTTCTACCCTATTTCTTTAAGTCACTAGCAATTGATATAAACCCACCCAAAAAAATGTCTGAATCACTTTCATTCACATTTCCAGCTAGTTTCATCTACTTCTTTAATTCACGTGCATCCCCATTTTCCATCCATCATCATCCATTTTGTAATCTTCTTTCATCCATCCTCACATCTACTTCCATTTATTTATGTCATATACTTTCATCCATTGTTCTCATCTACTTTCATCCATTGTTCTCATCTACTTTCATCCATTTCTGGGATATACTTTCATCCACTTTTTTCATGAATTTCATCTACTTCCATCTACCTTTTTCATCTATTTTCATCTACTACTTTCATCTACTTTCATCTACCTTTTCCATCTACTTTCATTCCTTTTTCCAATGACATTCATTGATTTTAACATACAATTTCATCCACTTCGCAAGATCGAATTGAATGCCACAAAATTTATATACTTCCATCATTTTCCTAAAATCTACTCTTCACAACACTTGCATCAACCTTCATCTACTTTCTAAAATTTCCTTCACCCAGACCATTTGCAATTTTGACAAGAACTCTCTTCTCTTTCCCTAAAAAACTATCATCAAATGTTTTTGTCCACCTCCATCCATTTCTTGAATTATTTTTTTCATTTTTTTCCTATAATATATCGAATCAAATTTTATCATCCTCATTCATCCAATTTATACAATAATTTTTTCAATCCTACAACCCATTTCATCAATTTTTTTCTTCCTTTTTGTTTAATATAGAAGCTCCACGCTCTAAATTCTACGCTCTACGCTCCATGCTCATGCTCGACACTCGTATACTAGCTTCGTTGTAGTGTTCTCTAAAGTGGCTAAAAATCGCTCCAATTCTACCAAGATTTTGCCCATACTAAACTTATATTGAAAAACTTTGTATGAAAACTAAGATTTGAGTACGTTTTTCCACCTTCGACAGATCAAGATGCAAAATTGCAATTTCATCCACTTTTGTTTTTGCATTCATCGCTTGCCACACAAAAATAGGGTTAGCTACTTTTAGACTCCACGGAAATAGGGTTAGCAAGGACCTTACCTGGGCCATCCAATCTTAGTGTTGGCGGCTAGATCTGGACCACGAATTTCGTAGTCGATTCATGCACTGTCTTCTCTTCTAGGGTGTAGGATTTAGCACTCTGTGTCTTTTCCTCTAGGTGTCTTCTCCTTTACAGTGTATAATTTCGCAGTGATGTTTTGCATTTACTCCTTTTAGGCTCCCCAATCCCCATCTGTATTCTGTAGTTTGTACGCGATGGCGCATTGGCATTCAATTTCTTTAATATGAAAAGTGATTCTATATTTTTTGTAGGTTGAGCCGTCATGCACTTTCAATTCTAGAGTCTCGATTTTGCAAAAACGGAGGCAGTTTGGCGTATTGCTGCCACTTCTTGGATGTTGTGAAGTTCCGTTGAGAGACAATTGTATGTTGAATTTCTAGCGCATTTACTTCAATTGGAATTTGGGAAATGGAGGTTCCTAGTAGGGTTGTCTACCCGGACAACTCGACAACTCGACAAACTCGACGTCGAAGACGTCTAGTAGAGGGGCCCGTCCGTCTAATAGAGTCAACTTTATCCTTTGACTTTTCTGGAATTTACCCCCCATTTACCTAGGCTTACCTGGCTGCCATGTGGCAGCCGCGTGGCAAATGTTGGGCGACCTCGGGTGAGGGCGACTTCGGGTAGGGGGCGACTTCGGGTGGGGCGACTTCGGGTGGGGGCGACTTCGGGTGTGAGGCGACCACGGGTCCGGGGCGACTTCGGGTATGGGGCGACTACAGGTCTTAGGCGAACACGGGTACTAGGTCGCGGTCGCCGATACCCGCACCCGTCGGCGCACTTGCCCTCATCCAAGACCCGCACTCGCCCTTCGTCACTTGCACGCGCCCCCCCCAGGACCCGTGGTCGCCCCTCCAGGACCCGCAGTCGCCCCTCTAGGACCCGCAGTCGCCCCCCCCAGGACCCGCAGTCGCCCCCCTAAGACCGCTAGTCGCCCCTCCAGGACTGCTGGTCGCCTACGTGACCCGCACGCGCCCATTTTGCATCCACACCCGGGTTCGCCTATATATGAAGTCGCCGAATCTTCATTCTCCCATGTTCATCACTAAGGCTTCTTGGCTTGTATCCCTTTCTAGCTACATGCATAAGCATTTGGTGTTGAAAATTTACTATTTGACTACTTTCATCCAAGGTTCTTTTTCTAGTGGTTTGATTTCAACAATCCCTCTACATTTTTTAGGACCTTCATTTCAACAACCCACCATGGCTAGTGGAGACAATACCACTGGAGAATTTCTTGCTGAAGCCCCTCCACCGGCTCCACGTCCACGTCGTGGTTTGGGATTGCGAAAGATTCAAAAAGACAAGGAACGGAAGCGTAGGGGTACTTGTCACCGAAAGCGATTGCATGTGTTGAATAGTGTTGACCACATTGCTTTCAAGGGGTGGAACGAGGAGCCTGAGCCATGGTCAATACAAACTTGCGAAGATTACATTGAGTGGTGCCACATCAGCAAGTTCTTTCCAGCATGGCGTCATCATCATCATCGACACACCAACAAGGCGAACATGAAGTTCTGTGAGAATGAAATATTCGTGAACAGGTGCATTGAATTGTGGCAAGCTCTCTACAATACGGCCTCTGTAGAAAGGAATGAGGCCCCTCTTTTCCTTGCCAGAGGAGCCTATGCTGAAGTGGCATTGAAGAAAGAAGTCGATTGGAGCACGATCAAATCTAGTCCTCACGTAAAACGTCCAGAGGACGGGTGCATACCAAAAGGAATTCTCCTTTTTCCAGAGGGTGGATTGGATCCTTTTCGAAGTGTTCCTAGGAATCAGGCCCAGGTTGAAATTGACACAGAGTCATCAGAAGAGGATGACAATTCAGATGGTACGCGGGTGCTTCGGGTAGAACGAGCCACGGAACTACCTATCGGCCTCCCCCCAAATCAGAATGAAATTATCCACGGCGTCGGAACATCACGGGGACGTAAATCGGGACAATCGTCAAGAGTGCGACGTTCCACTACACGAATTGGACCACAAGGGGCTTCTCCATCAGCTTCAAATCCACCATTGCCTGCACAGAATCCAAGTGATGTCTTCGAATTCAGTTGCAACGATGAAGGGCCCAGTGAAACAATTGTTGGTGCACCAACTCTTCAATCCCGAGTGGATGTAGGTCACAACACTCTGACCCTAGCAAAGGCTCAAAACATCATACAGATCAAAGACAACAAGATTGCTTCATTGGAAAGTGACTTGAAGAAATTGCAAGGACAGTGCCAACTGAAAGATGCTCTCATTGCACGACAATCTACCGAGCTTCAAGCCCTGCGAGAAAATCAGGTTGGCGCTTTCACTTTGTCAGATATGGATGAGGCTTTTGTTGACCATGATCCACATCATCTAGACAAAGTTGTGGGGGACCTTACCGACGATGTTCCTTGCCATCCACCACCTTCCAAGCATGCTAAGGTTTTGCAAAATAATCGAAGTGCGTTCTTCACTACGATTGGCGGAGACACGACCACTGACACGAACGATATTCATGAGACCCAAGATTCACTCTCATTTCCAATAGTTCAACAATCAAGGCAGAGTGACAAAGAAAGAGACCTTGAAAAGCAAAACGAAAAGCTTCAACAACGGTTGGATCAATTGGTTGCCACGTACTACCATTGGAAGGTGGCGTGCATTCTCTCCGTGGACAGATCGCAGCAAATAGCCAAGGAATTAGATAAGGTTTCAAAGAATTTTGTTGCAGCTTTACCTAAACGTGAGAATGGACTCACATCCTGGGCACTCTTAGATGACATGTTTCCTGAAAACATGCCGATGTTGGCAGACACAAATATTATAGATTGGGCACAACAAGGCTGGGACCATGCAAAGCAAATGTCTAGTCACATGGAGGTGAAGGACCAAAAGCTACTATGGCCACAACCTGCAGCTTTCGTACTCGACCATACAAAATGCCCCATTTGTCAAGAGCAATTTGGCCCTGAAGGTGGTTGGGCTCTCGGGTCATGTGCACATGTGTACCATCCTCAATGCCTCCTTATGGGATGCCTCATTAGACGACGTTGTGTACTTTGTTCAGCACCATTCCATGATCGCTTGTATGCCATGTTCAACTTGATGACGTATATGCCACCTTCTTGGGAACATAGCGTTGAAACGACGACTAATACGACACTATGGGGTCGTGACCTCGTTTGGAGGTGGCGTCAAGGGCTACATGATGATGAAAAGGCACCTAGTAGCTCTCAATTGAACTGGGAAACTGACCCGGCGGAGATTGTCAAAGTGGCACCGAAGTTGATGGGAAAAGGTCCACACAATGAAGGGAGAAGGGCATTCTTCTACCAATGCCTTGGTGGATACTTCGAGAAGAGCTCGGGAGAATTCAAATGGGGTCCTCATCCGGAAGGACACCGTTGGGATAATGAAGGTAAAAGGGGACCCGATCGCAATCAATTTGCCTCTCTTGAAGACATGACTAACATGGCTTGCATGGACTCTATGTATGGACCTTATTACCAAAGTCAAGCATTGGACTATCTTTTGGAAGCACATTCTCCACAAACCACAAGGACCCTACAAGCTCTCCAAGATTCCAACGTCCTGGAATTCATTTTGAATGCGGAAGGGCCAGCTTCACGAACTCGTGCAAAGAAGATAGTCCTTTAAGAGGCACTTCAACCTTCACATGGTGAAGCAAGTTCTTCTAAGAAGTAAAAACAATCCAAATGGATTTGACGTCTGAGAATTTAATGATGGACTTCATTTCTCCTTTGGTTACTTGGTTTACGTCCAAGGATATATAATGTCAAACCCCTAGTATATAGAAGCGTATTATATATGGTAGAAGCGTGTAGCTCTCAGTCTTTTTGTTTTGTTCCATATAGGCCAACTTCGAGCCTTCTATGATTGTATGCTACACATTTGTATTGCAATATTACCGAGAATATTACAGTGCCTTCATTTTTAAAACATATTCTACATTATTTTCTACTCCAAAGACTTCACTATGTTCGAACAAAATCAAATATGTGGTACAACTGATTGTATGAAGCTTATTATCAAAGAGCGGTTAAAGTTGAAGTTCACTTTGACATTGTCATTTGCATTGACATTTAAGCTTCTAAAATTAATTCAACTGTAAACTTTAAATTTTATTACTTAGAATTCAAAATTGTATATCATTGTAAGCAATCTCATTATCTCAATTCATTTCATAGAAGATTGTAATTGTTATCATTTTAGTTCCATAAACAGAAAAAGTGAACATGATGAACCCCTTAAGTCCCATTGTCCCCTCTAGAGACAATTTGGAATTTGGGCAAGTTTCTATGGCTTGAAATTGTACCCTAATTTTTTGAAATTTTTTGTGAAAAGATAAAATCTGATAAGCTTTGAGGGAATATAATTTTTATTTCAATTGGTGTCCGGAAGCAAAAGTTACGCCACAAAATACCTAGAACTAAACTCGGCAGGCAGTACAAAAAACATTGCAAAAATCCAAAATAGATTTAATTTTGTTCATGTTTTTGCTAACATTATGTTTTTGCTAACATTATGTTTTTGTCTACATAAAAAGATTTGATTCATTCCATTTTCATTAGTGATGTGCAAGTTAAGAACCCTGTTCTTTTTAAGGCAATGTAAACAAATATTTCAAAAAATAACTTATAGAATTCATTTGAAAATGCAATTTTCAAATTTTCTCTAATTAGTTTATTTTAAAGGAGAAGTTTGCTTCCTACAACAATCTCACCGTTGGGACTAACGGATTATTGTGTTCCAATCCCATGTAAGAACTATTATCAATTTAGTTTTTCTTTTAACCTTGGATCTACTTCTACTTGACAATTTTTTGAAGTATGAAAAGGAAGTTATTATTTTTTTGAATTTTTTTTTCCTACACTCCCAACTCAATTCTTCAACACAATAAATTTTAAATTCAAATTCCATAGTGCACATTTTTGGAAGAAATAGCAATCAAAGTCGTCTGAAAGTGTAGTCCAGTGTTGCAAAAAAATTGTTCTTCAACTTTGAATGCTCATATCTCTAAATTTGTACAGTCAAACATCGTACAATTTTAACCACAAAATCTTAAACAAGTGAAGTTCAAGATCCTCAGCTTCAGTTCCACAAAAGTTTATTTTTTTCTTTGGACAAATACAATAGAATTATAGAAATGACAGTTTTGATTTTTGCTTCACCTAAAAATGGCCTTCGGACTTTATGGGTTTAGAAAAACACTGAAAATGGAATAAACCTATTGGAATCATTTGAAAATTCACCAAGCCATGTAAGTAGCGATGGAAATTAGCTAGAAAATGAAGCAATTGGTTATTTTAACTGTAGAGGGTTAGGTCTTTAGGGCTATGTTTTCACCCAATAAATATCAAGATAAACATTTCTAGTACAAATCCAGAATAAAATGACATAACAAAACTGATTTGAGCAACATTAGGTCTTCTGTTCTTGTACTACATTGGTTTCAAAAGCTGTGACTAAATATTTCGCGAATACACTAAGTTCAGAAATCTGCAATACACATTACAAAGTGTACAATAATTATTAAAAAACCACGTGAACTTTGAATGCCAAAAAAATTGTAGCATATTCTTTAGTCTTTACTAAATCACGAGAGAGCCGCAATATCCAAAATTGGATCTTACTTACAAATTTACAATATTGTTCACCAAAATGCGGTACACTACTTTCTAAAAACCTCTTTTTGGTTTAGGAAGTCACTCATATTAGGAGGAGGACCCACTTTCTCGTATTCTTCACCTCTCTTTCCCGTTGTATCCTTCATCCACTTCATCCACTGCGTATAATACTCGCTTTCGGCTCTCAAATCCACAAACTCGTCTTCCAACACTTGTACTCTAGTCTCATGGAACTTCACCAAATTCCGAAGCATTTCTAACTCCTCTGGTAGATTACCGTATGTCGAGGCCGTTGCCAAAATGTCCACCTCCTTGACATGTTTTTTGGCCGCTTCGTAATATTTCTTTTCTTCTTCGGTAATTTGAACACGCAATGCTCGCCGCTCATTCTGTGCTTTCCTACGTCTGTGTTGCAGGGTTTCTAATTTTGATTCCCACAATAAACAATGGTCAGCTTGCGACAATTTCCCGGTGCTCTGCTTAGTTAAATACTGGTCTCCATTCTTCTTAAAAGCAACAAAATCGTCATCTCTCTCTTTGAGTATTTGGTTGAGAGACCTCAATTGTTGCTTCAAATAAGCTTCAGTGGGAGAAGACACTTCGCGTTCCTTCAAATTCTTCAGTTCCTCACTTTTTGTACTCAATGATAAACGTGCACTCTCGATTTTGGCAATCAAGGTCTCCTCATTGTCTAATGAATCACTATCACCTTCTAGCATCGCACACTCCTCTGTGGAAAAGGGCTCCACTTCTATGGGGTCAACTTTTTCCAAGACTTCTTCATGGCTGGTTGAGGTAATGGGCTCTTTTCCACGATCTTTCTTCTTCTGAAGGCCCACATCCAAAGACTTCTTGGACTCGGTGACAAAAACATCTTCATCATCGCTAGAGAAGGAATATCCGTTGTACTCATGGGTGTGCTCGTCCGAGGAAGAAGTGGAAGACCAAACTACTTCTTCATCAGCAACAAATGATGCTCCACGCTTAATCGGTGTCATCGTCTTGCTTATATCAAGAGGATACTTTGCCCACAAGTTGGAGGCTTCCTCCCACTCTTTTTGGTCCGGACGGACCGCAATAGGCATTTCTGGGAGTGTTGTCCAATCGACTACCTTCTTCAAAACAACTTCGGCATACACCATTCGTACAAGAAAGAAACTGAAATTATCGTTTCTGTACACCTTGGTCTCCAAATATAGAAGGGTCCATACTTCGCAGCATCTACGCATGAACCTTGTGTCCGTAGCATACGCAAGGTTAACCTTTTGGTTTTGAACGTGCAAAGGGTGACGACACAACGGAAATAACTTGCTAATGTGGCACCAATCCACATACTTCGCAACAGTCCGGTAACTCCAAGGCTCTAGTTCATCCCTCCAACCCTTAAAAGCCTTAATCTTCGGATGAAGTAATATGGCCACGCGCTTCTTGTGCTTCTTGCCTGACCGTTTTTGACCCTTGTCCTTCATCGCCCTTTTCTCTTGCGGAGTCAATGGAGTAGGTATGGTAGGAGGAGATGGCGAGGTCGTACACTCCATGTTTTAACAACGTATGTATAACTAAGCAATATATACTATATAAAAGTCTCAATGCCAAAATACTTACTCTAACTAAGTGAAACTAGTAATCATACGTGTGACACATTTACAAATATCGAAGCAGAAGTAGATGTTCAAGGTTCAAAGATTGTAGCGGATAGGGTCAAGTTTACGAAACACCGCGGTTTAGACATGCATGGAATGAGAAGAATGAAATTCCTTCATTCCCCAATCCCTGCCTCACGCACATGCAGTCAGCCACTTCAAGGTGGATGACAGCCTTTGCACAGAAGCAGGGGGACTGACGACCGCAAGTCCACCCCACCCCATTTGTACTGGGACTAGTGGTCGCGGGAGGGCGAGTGCGGGTCTTCCAAGTAGGGCGAGTACGGGTCCCCCGACCGAACAAGGGCGACTGCGGGTACCCAGGCGACCACGGGTCCACAAGGCGACCGCGGGTGCGGATCCCTGGGCAACTTCGGGTGCGGGTCCCTGGGCGACTTCGGGTGCGGGTCCCTGGGCGACTTTGGGTGCGGGTCCCTGGGCAACTTCGGGTGCGGGTCCCTAGGCGACTTCGGGTGCGGGTCCCTAGGCGACTTCAGGTGCGGGTCCTTGGGCGACCATGGGTGCGGGTCCCTGGGCGACTTCGGGTGATTTTTCAGACAAAGACAAATAAAAGAGGAATCTAACACAAGTGGTTTCATATTTTTGGAAGTATTTTATAATTACTTATAAATTTCCAAAGGACTTCTGTCATAGGTCCCTATTTATACCCCTAGGTCTTCTGCAAAATGTTCACTTGCAACTTCTAAACATAAATGGGAAAGTAAAGATAATGGATTGGCTCTTACAATTCATAATTTTTTTTTCTCAAATCATTTAATGATTATGGAGGTCAATTTATGAACTACATATTGTCCATTTCAAAGCCACTTATAGAGTCCATTATTAATGCCCGCTCCATTTCAAAGTCTTCTACCTTATCTTTACTTTCACATCCACACAAATGGAGAAAGGAAGCCTCTTTAAAATCCAATAGACGTCGGATTTGGAGAAACTCCCCAACTAAAAAAATATTTACGATAGTGTTTCCTTGAGTGTCAAATGCTTCAATGCACACCCTTGCCTGAGCCAAAAAATTTATGTATCAATGAATAGGTGGTAGTGAAATCGTGGGCCACCAAAATTAAAAATATTCCCAACTTGTAATGAGTTTAATAGCTATTCAAGTGATATTAAGTTTTGGAAGAGAACATTTTAGAGTGCCAATATAATTTGTAGTTCTTCATTTCACCTTCAATCCCAATTTTCTTTTATAAGCAATACAATCAATAAAGAAAATGAAAATTTTCTTGGTTATCATCTCACAACTCTTATCCAATTTTGCACTCAAAGGAAACGTGCATACTAATACACAACTACACAAGCTAATTAAACATTCATACGGTTAGATTTTCGGGTTATAAAACTTGCTTCAATGGCAATTACTATAAGTCCATGCTCAATTTTCATAGGAAAAATACAAGAGGGAAAGGCTTAAGGCACTTAGGACTTTATTAGTAATGCACTCTAATTGTTAAGTTAAACTTATCTTTTGACCCTACATAGATTAAGCAAACACCCGTCTTGTAAAATCAAATTTCATTCACAAGTATTTATTCGTCATTCTCCATAATGACGAACAAATCTAATTAAATAATGATTTACCACAATTGAATTCTAAAATACTCTATATCATTACAAATTAGTTACTTTAAAGTTTCAAAAAATCCTGTGAAGACCTCGGTCTAGGCCACGTGACGTGCTTCGAGGATTGGGCCAAGGTCCACTTTGAATTTAGGACGGAAATGACAATGTTTGTCATTTGACTTATTTCCATTCTGAACTCAAAGTGGTCCTTGACCAAACCCGTAAGACCAAACCATAACCTCCTACATCATGCACACGGAGTTGGGAATCGAACCGTAGACCTCCCAGACTCCACTTGAGTTCGAAGAAGTTGACCCTTGTGTGAGAATCCCTTCCAGTACTTCACCTTCCCGTTGGTCACATCGGGAATCACCTTTGATGCACCACTCCTTGTCCATCCCATCTTTATTCTTTTTTTTCTTTGATTCTATTGGGCTTCAAAATACCATCAGCTGCCCAACACGAAATAGTCTCCCCGTTTGGACCCGAAGTCGCCCCACCCGAAGTCGCCCTACCCGCGGTCGCCCTACCCAAAGTCGCCCTACCCGCAGTCGCCCCACCCGAGGTCGCCCCAGCACCGCAGAAAGAAGTCCCTAGTTTCCCCCTTTTCTGGACCCGCGGTCGCCCCTACATTGGTATTTGAAAGAGTGACTTACAGAAGACTGCAGTCATGGTAGGTGAGATCATAGAATAATCTCTAGATAGCTTACAATTATATCACATGATCATTTTATTAAATGGTCCCTAACAAGGCTTCAATATCCTCAAGCCCTACAATGATGAACCAAAAACCCTACAAAGCCCTCGCAAACTAGAACCATAAACGCAAACCTAAACCCTCAAATGCCCAACGCATTTTAGGATGGTTTATGAATTTGCTTGAAGTCTTGAACCCCAAAATGACCCTGGAATTTGCTCTAAATTGAACAAAAATCGAACATTTTGATACGTTCTATCCATTCTTTTTGAATTGTAACCGTGTAAATTCAAACTAGACGTATTAGAGATCACATTAGAAATGAAAACACAACAATACCTCTAATTTATTGAAAGATTATAATGTTTTATCATGAGGGTGTTAAATCTGTGAAAGTGATTTGAAGTATTTCAATCCTCTTTTCAAATGTGAAATCTAAAAAGTTCGTCACCTAAAAAATATGAGCTTAAAGGGCCTAAGGTGCATAAACCCAATCAATTTATAACTTCTCAAAATCTACTTTATCATTTTTTTTAATTTCATTTGTAATGTGATATTTTCTCAAAGATTTAGTGTGTTTGAGGCTCATTCCTAAGAGCCCTCAACACTACAAAAAGTCAAGATTGCAAGTGTACACCCATGCACAAAATCTTAAATAGAAAAATCATAATCAATCATTTTCAAAATCAGATTTTTGAAGCTAAAACTAAACTTCAAAAAGAATTTTCCAAAAATATGAATTACTACATATAGTAATTTGGTAAGGTTTTGTTTAACTTAGGAAACTGGTTGAGGACCCATCCTGTCCTCGGGGTCACTTAGGGGTTAACTTGAACAAGAAGCCAACATCTTGAATTATAGAATCAATTTCTGTATACTTCTTCATTTTTCCTCCAATCCCAAGAAACTTTTTTTCTGCAAACTTTAAAATTGTTGTGGAGAGGGGTAATACACTCGAAGTGAAGAATGTACATTTCTCTTGTTATAATCTTAAAACTCTTCCGCAATTTTGCACTCAAAATGAATGTGCATACTAACAAGCAAGTTGTTTAAACATTCATACGTTTAGATTAAAAAATAAATAGGAAACTTGCTTCAATGGGAATAACTACAAGTCCATGCTCTTTTCATAACAGAAAAACTAAGGTAGGAGGCTGTGAAAGAGTGCGGGCATTAAGAATGGCTCCTATAAATGGTTGTGGAATGGTGCATCTAAAGTTCTGAAATTGACCAATACATTCATTGAATGAACCAAGGAAGAAAACATTATTAATTGGAAGAGCCAATCATTCTCTGTGTTTTCTCCATTTTTATTTAGAATTGCAAGTGAACCATTCATGAAAGATCTAGGGTCACAAATAGGGACCTATGACCCAACTCGTTTGAAAATTCATAAGTAATTCAAAAATCTTTGGAAAAATATGAAACCACTTGGGTTAGATTCCTCATCAATTTCTCTTTGTCTGAAAAATGAGCTAAAAATATTCCCGTCCAAAGAAATACACGAAAAAGGCAGACCAGCCCTTAGGTGCACCATTTCTGAGCCTCCTACCTTACACTTGGAAAGGCATAGGCTCTTAGGGGTTCATTAGTAATGCACTCTAATTGTTAAGTTAAACTTATCTTTTGACCCTACATAGATTAAGCAAACACCCCGTATTGTAAAATCAAATTTCATTCACAAGTATTTATTCGTCATTGTCCCTAATGACGAACAATTCTAATTAAATAAAGATTTAGCACAATTGAATTCTAAAATACTCTATATCATTACGAATTAGATACTTTAAAGTTTCAAAAAATCCCATGAAGACCTCGGTATAGGCCACGCGACGTGCTTCGAGGATTGGGCCAAGGACCACTTTGAATTCCGCACCGAAATGTTTTTCATCTCAGTGCGCAATTCAAAGTGCCCCTTGACCGAACCCGTAAGACCCAACTATAACCTCCTACATCATGCACACGGAGTTGGGAATCGAACCGCAGACCTCCCAGACTCCACTTGAGTTCGAAGAAGTTGACCCTTGTGTGAGAATCCCTTCCACTACTTCACCTTCCTGTTGGTCACATCGGGAATCACCTTTGATGCACCACTCCTTGTCCATCCCATTTTTATTCCTTTTTTTCTTTGATTCTATTGGCTTCAAAATACCCGAAGTCGCCCAACACAAAATAGTCTCCCAGTCGCCCCACGGCTCCATAGCCCCACCCGAAGTCGCCCCACCCGAAGTCGCCCTACCCGAAGTCGCCCCACCCGAAGTCGCCCTACCCGAAGTCGCCCCACCCGAAGTCGCCCTACCCGAAGTCGCCCCACCCGAAGTCGCCCCACCCGAAGTCGCCCCACCCGAAGTCGCCCCACTCGAAGTCACCCCACCCGAAGTCACCCAATCCCCCAAAGAGGATTACAAATGCGTGAATTTTCCACGACTTCTGGACCCGCGGTCGCCCCACCCGAAGTCGCCCACCCGAAGTCGCCTACCCGAAGTCGCCCCAGTCGAGGTCGCCCCAGCACCAAAAAAACTGGAAGTCCCAAGTTCCAGGGCGACCTCGGGTGTAGGGGGCGACCTCGGGTTCAGGTTTCAGGACCGCTTTGGTACCCGCGGTCGCCCTTACCCGCACGCGCCCCTATGGCGACCGCGGGTACTTAAGCGGTCGCCCCACCCGCATTCGCCAGTCTTGGTCCTGTGCTACGGCTTTCATCCACCTTGTAGTGGCTGAATGCGAGCTTGTGGACCAAGGCGGTGATTGGGGGGTGGACTTGTTGCCCTTTTTTTCCATGACTCTATTTATTCATCGATTGTAGGTAACTTTGTGAAGGAAGAGCTATGTCTAATCCAGGAGAAGGGAGTAGTACAATGCGTCCGTCTCTATGGGATATTAACCACGATGACCCCCGGGAATGGGAGAATGCTACAAGGAAATATGTAAGGGGCACCGACCTTGACAATCCCGCGGAGTTCCAAGTGACTATTGACTCATACGAGTCAATGGGTGGAGAGTCATCATCAAAGTCGAAGAAGTCAAAGACGGCACATAATAAGGACCCAACTTATCCTCCACGTGATTATTCAATATTTGCACAACGAGTGTGTTTCGAATGGTACGAGGGACGCACTGTGGAATTCCTAGAGTCTACATACTTGAGGCATAAAGAATCAGGCATCATTAAGTTGAAGAGAGATTTGAGCACTTTTATTCTAAAAAAGTGCAAAGAATCCCCGAAATATGCTAACGTGGATGAAACGTACTTTGGCAACTATGAGAAGTGGATGGAGAATGTGCTCATGGAAATCATTTTCAATACCAAAAAAATCATTGTAGAGCACCGACCTATAGTCCCTGGGTGTGAAAATAAGGAGACCATCGAATTCCACGCAAAAATGGCATGGTGGCAGAAAGCGGCGTCTAGACTATCGAAGACTGTATCTAGGGCGATGGGGTGGCAGTTGGACGCATTGACGGCTGCTCTTTCTCAAAACAGTGGATCGTCTCTCATGTGGATCAATTCTAGTGCAAAAGTGGTTCCGCTTAGTGGATATGACCAACAAGGGGGGTATGGAAAGGTGCGTAAGGTATACATTGATGGCATGTCTACAATACCCAAGCATGTACATTTTGCGGGGAAGGTGTCAAAGCAAACAAACACGCGTGATGCGAGATATGAACGATCCATTGAGGCCTTGGTGTGTCCTTTAAATCACCCAGCCATTGTTAAATTTGTGGCTATCCACGCCAATACAATGGAGGCCTACATGTTGTGGTGGAATGGTGGTAATTTGAACAAACTTGTTCGCTTGAATGAGAAGGTCGTGCCACATGCCGATTGGCACGAAATCAAGTTGGTGAAGGAACTTCAACAAGAGCAGGTGAAGCAAATTAGCCTCTTTCAAAGGCACAAGGCGAAGTTAGCATGGGCCCTTGTTTATGTGACAAGTCTTGTACACAATGAAGGTGTTCTACACAACGATTTGTCTCCCAACAACATATTAATCCATTATCCGCCGTACTCGGATGATGTTATAAACATTGGGATTTGCAATTGGGGAATTGCCAGTCATATACAAGAGGGAGCTCCCTCACATTTTGGATACAAAACCACGAAAGAGAGGGATGACATGTTGAAAGGCAGATGGTGGGTGGCTCCAGAGTTGTTCTATGTGTTTGGGCCAAAGGGTTCAGAAACGAGCCTTGACAAGATGCAAGCCAGGTACAAGTATACGGTTAAGTCTGATTCGTTTTCTATTGGTAAATTGATTTGGAACATGAAAATTGGTTATATGGGTGAATATGACAGGGAACTATTCAAAAACCCTGAGTCGGGAAAGTTCTTTACAATGAAGTTACGTGCGCTTATGGATCTTGACTTACAGACGAGACTCACATGCTCTGAGGTGGTAGCTTCACTCATGCTTCCACCCTGGAATATGAAGCCTCCAAAATTAGTTTTTCGGGACTCCGTGTTGTAGTGTGATAGAAGAATACTATAGTATCATTTTGGAGTAGTACTTCTAGTACATGTAATCAAATTTTAATATGAAGTGCCATTTTCCCCAAATTGGCAATATTGTGGATCTATTCTTCATGGTATGTTGTATTGAATCTCTCATATCAATGTTTGTATTTTGCTGCAATGAATGAATTAAATTGGCTCAATGTTCCAGTAAGATATATAGCCTTGGAATAATGGAGCCCATTTTCCTTCTAAAAAGCATTGACAATCGGCACTTGTATTGGTTCATCCGGCAAAAAAGGATGACTTTCTTGTAATCTTAATAGGTTTTTGGCAATAAAAACGACATTTCTCAATTGGTTTGAATGGGCCAAAAAAAATGGGAACATAAGGGTTAAATGCAATACACCATTTTTAGGTGAAATTAATTTCACCTTTATATGTAGAAATTACGTTTTCTCTCAACAAAACCATTTTGGTCTACAAATTAAAAATTAAATTTTGAATTTGCCTTTTAATGTTTCACAAAACATTTTTACAAAGAGTACCTTGAAGGCTTCTTCCAGGTTCATTACTTTTGAATACAAGGTCAAAATATTCTTGCAAGATCTATATGTTTGAGCCATAATCGAAAACTAATAAAAGTTTCTTTAGATGTGAATTTAACCCCTGAAGTTCGAAGGCCATTATAGGTTCAGAACCACTAAAAACCGTCACTTTGGCTACTTTGAGAAAAAATCTTGAAGTGCATTACAATAAGAGTGCATTAATTATTAAGCCCTATGTGCCTAAGCCTTTCCCTCTTGTATTTTTCCTATGAAAAAAAAGCATGGACTTACAGTAATTGGGATTGAAGCAAGTTTCCTATTTATTTTTTAATCTAACCGTATGAATGTTTAAACAACTTGCTTGTTAGTAGGCACATATAATGTTGACTTCTTGTACAATTTAAAGCAAATTCATAAAACATCCTAAAATGGGTTGGGCATTCAAGGGTTTAGGTTTGGATTCTAGGGTTCTACTTTGCGAGGGCTTTGTCGGGTTTTCGGTTCATGATTGTAGGGCTTCAAAAATATTGAAGCCTTGTGAGGGACCATTTAATAAAATGATCATGTGATATAATTGTAAGCTATCTAGAAAATATTCTATGATCTCACCTACCATGACAGCAGTCTTCTGTAAGTGACTCTTTCAAATACTGATGTAGGGGCGACCGCGGGTGGGGCGACCGCGGGTCCAGAGAAGGGGGAGATTGGGGACTTCTTTCTGCGGTACTGGGGCGACTTCAGGTGGGGCGACCGCGGGTAGGCCAACTACGGGTCCAGAGAAGGGGGAAATTGGGGACTTCTTTCTGCGGTGCTGGGGCGACTTCGGGTGGGGCGACTTCGGGTGGGGGGACCGCGGGTCCAGAGAGGAGGGAAAAACTCACGCATTTGAAATTCCCTCTTTTCTGGGACTTGGGCGACTTCAGGTGGGGCGACTTCGGGTCCAAAACTGGGAGATTAATTTGTATTGGGCGGCTCATGGTGTTTTGAAGACCCGTACAATCAAAGAAAAAAAAAGAATAAAAATGGGGTGGACAAGGAGTGATGCATCAAAGGTGATTCCCGATGTGACCAACGGGAAGGTGAAGTAGTGGAAGGGATTCTCACACAAGGGTCGACTTCTTCAAACTCAAGTGGAGTCTAGGAGGTCTGCGGTTCAATTCCCAACCTCGGTGTATATGATGTACGAGGTTCCGGTTTGGTTTATAGGTTCGATCAAGGACCACTTCGAGTTCAGAAGTGAGATGACAAACATCTCACTTCTAAATTCGAAGTTGTCCTTGGCCCAATCCTCGAAGCACGTCGCGTGGCCTAGACCGAGGTCTTCACGGGATTTTTTGAAACTTTAAAGTAACTAATTTGTAATGATATAGAGTATTTTAGAATTCAATTGTGCTAAATCTTTAATTAATTAGAATTGTTCATTTTTATGGACAATGACAAACATTTCACTTCTCATTTCAAAGTGGTCCTTCGCCCAATCCACAAAGTACATCACCTGGCCTATACTCAGGTCTTCATGGGATTTTTTGAAACTTTAAAGTAACTAATTTGTAATGATATAGAGTATTTTAGAATTCAATTGTGCTAAAATTTTAATTAATTAGAATTGTTCATTTTTATGGACAATGATGAATAAATACTTGTAAATGAAATTTGATTTTACAAGAAGGATGTTTGCATAATCTATTTAGTGTCAAAAGATAAATTTAACTTAACTATTAGAGTGCATTACTAATTAGGCCCTACGTGCCTAAGCCTTTCCCTCTTGTATTTGTCCTATTAAAAAAAAGCATGGACTTATAGTAATTCCCATTGAAGCAAGTTTCCTATTTATTTTTGAATCTAACCGTATGAATGTTTAAAGAACTTGCTTGTTAGTGTGCACGTTAATTTTGAGTGCAAAATTGCGTAAGTGTTGTAAGATTATAACAAGAGAATAAGAGAAATGTACATTTTTTACTTCAAGTGTATTATCCCCCTCCACAACAATTTGATAATTTGCACAAATAAAGTTTTTTGGCATTGGAGGAAAAATGAAGAAGTACAAAGAAATTGATTCTATAATTCAAAATGTTGGCTTCTTGTTGATGTTAAAGCACATTCATAAAACATCCTAAAATGGGTTGGGCATTCAAGGGTTTAGGTTTGGGTATGGGTTCTAGTTTGCGAGGGCTTTGTAGGGTTTGGAGTTTATGACTGTAGGGCTTGAGGATATTGAAGCCTTGTTAGGGACCATTTAATAAAATGATCATGTGTTATAATTGTAAGCTATGTAGAAAATATTCTATGATCTCATCTACCATTGATGACAGCAATGTTCTCTAAGTGACTCTTTCAAATACTGATGTAGGGGCGACCGCGGGTCCAGAGAAGGGGGAAATTGGGGACTTCTTTCTGCAGTGCTGGGGCGACCTCAGGTGGGGCGACTTCGTGTGGGGCGACCGCGAGTAGGGCGACTACGGGTCCAAAGAAGGGGGAAATTGGGGACTTCTTTCTACGGTGCTGGGGCGACCTCGGGTGGGGCGACTTTGGGTGGGGCGACCGCGGGTCCAGAGAGGAGGGAAAAACTCACGCATTTGAAATTCCCTCTTTTCTGGGACTTGGGCGACTTCAGGTGGGGCGACTTTGGGTCCAAAACTAGGAGATTAATTTGTGTTGGGCGGCTCATGGTGTTTTGAAGACCCGTACAATCAAAGAAAAAAAAAGAATAAAAATGGGATGGACAACTGGACAAGGAGTGGTGCATCAAAGGTGATTCCCGATGTGACCAACGAGAAGGTGAAGTAGTGGAAGGGATTCTCAGACAAGGGTCGACTTCTTCGAATTCAAGTGGAGTCTAGGAGGTCTATGGTTCGATTCCCAACCCGGTGTACATGATAAAGGAGGTTATAGTTGGGTCTTACGGGTTCGGTCAAGGACACTTTCGAATAGAGAACGGAGATGACAAACATTTCCGTTCTATACTTGAAAGTGTCCTTGGCTCAATCATGGAGGCACGTCACGTGGCCTAGACCGAGGTCTTCACGGGATTTTTTGAAACTTTAAAGTAACTAATTTGTAATGATATAGAGTATTTTAGAATTCAATTGTGGTAAATCATTATTTAATTAGATTTGTTCGTCATTATGGACAATGATGAATAAATACTTGCGAATGAAATTTGATTTTACAAGAGCGGTGTTTGCCTAATCCATTTACAGTCAAAAGATAAGTTTAACTTAAAGTGTATTACCCCTCTCTACAACATTTTGATAATTTGCACAAATAAATTTTGTGGGGATTGGAGGAAAAATGAAGAAGTACAAAGAAATTGATTCTATAATTCAAAATGTTGATTTCTTGTTGAAGTTAAAGCAAATTCATAAAACATCCTAAAATGCGTTGGGCATTCAAGGGTTTAGGTTTGCGTTTATGGTTCTAGTTTGCGAGGGCTTTGTAGGGTTTGGAGTTCATGATTGTAGGGCTTGAGGATATTGAAGCCTTGTTAGGGACCATTTAATAAAATGATCATGTGATATAATTGTAAGCTATGTAGAAAATATTCTATGATCTCACCTACCATGACAACAATGTTCTCTAAGTGACTCTTTCAAATACTGATGTAGGGGCGACCGCGGGTGGGGCGACCGCGGGTCCAGAGAAGGGGGAAATTGGGGACTTCCTTCAGCGGTGCTAGGGCGACCACGGGTGGGGCGACTTCGTGTGGGGCGACCGTGGGTAGGGCGACTACGGGTGGGGCGACCGCGGGTCCAGAGAGGAGGGAAAAACTCACGCATTTGAAATTCCCTCTTCTCTGGGACTTGGGCAACTTCGGGTGGGGCGACTTTGGGTCCAAAACTGGGAGATTAATTTGTGTTGGGCGGCTCATGTTGTTTTGAAGACCCGTACAATCAAAGAAAAAAAAGAATAAAAATGGGATGGACAAGAAGTGGTGCATCAAAGGTGATTCCCGGTGTGACCAACGAGAAGGTGAAGTAGTGGAAGGGATTTTCACACAAGGGTCGACTTCTTCGAATTCAAGTGGAGTCTGGGAGGTCTACGGTTCGATTCCCAACCCGGTGTACATGATGTACGAGGTTCTAGTTTGGGCTTCTGGGTTCGGTCAGGGACCTCTTCGAACTCCGCTATGAGATAAGAAACAGCTCATAGTGGAGTTCGAAGAGGCTCCTGGTCAAACCTTCGAAGCATGTCATGTGGCGTATACCAAGGTCTTCACGGGATTTTTTGAAACTTTAAAGCAACTAATTTGTAATGATATAGAGTATTTTAGAATTCAATTGTGCTAAATCATTATTTAATTAGAATTGTTCGTCATTATGGACAATGACGAATAAATACTTGAAAATGAAATTTGATTTTACAAGAGGGGTGTTTGCATAATCTATTTAGTGTCAAAAGATAAATTTAACTTAACTATTAGAGTGCATTACTAATTAGGCCCTATGTGCCTAAGCCTTTCCCTCTTGTATTTGTCCTATTAAAAAAAAGCATGGACTTATAGTAATTCCCATTGAAGCAAGTTTCCTATTTATTTTTGAATCTAACCGTATGAATGTATAAAGAACTTGCTTGTTAGTATGCACATTAATTTTGAGTGCAAAATTGCGTAACTGTTGTAAGATTATAACAAGAGAATAAGAGAAATGTACATTTTTTACTTCAAGTGTATTACCCCTCTCCACAACATTTTGATAATTTGCACAAATAAATTTTGTGGGGATTGGAGGAAAAATGAAGAATTACAAAGAAATTGATTCTATAATTCAAAATGTTGGCTTCTTGTTGATGTTAAAGCACATTCATAAAACATCCTAAAATGGGTTGGGCATTCAAGGGTTTAGGTTTGCGTTTATGGTTCTAGTTTGCGAGGGCTTTGTAGGGTTTGGAGTTCATGATTGTAGGGCTTGAGGATATTGAAGCCTTGTTAGGGACCATTTAATAAAATGATCATGTGTTATAATTGTAAGCTATGTAGAAAATATTCTATGATCTCACCTACCATTGATGACAGCAATGTTCTCTAAGTGACTCTTTCAAATACTGATGTAGGGGCGACCGCGGGTGGGGCGACCGCGGGTCCAGAGAGGAGGGAAAAACTCACGCATTTGAAATTCCCTCTTTTCTGGGACTTGGGTGACCTCGGGTAAGGCGACTTCGGGTGGGGCGACTTCGGGTCCAAAACGGGGAGACTAATTTTTGTTGGGCGGCTGATGGTATTTTGAAGCCCCGTAGAATCAAAGAAAAAAATGAATAAAGATGGGATGGACAAGGAGTGGTGCATCGAAGGTGATTCCCGATGTGACCAACGAGAAGGTGAAGTAGTGGAAGGGATTCTCACACAAGGGTCGACTTCTTCGAATTCAAGTGGAGTCTGGGAGGTCTATGGTTCGATTCCCAACCCGGTGTACATGATGTACGAGGTTCTGGTTTGGGCTTATGGGTTCGGTCAAGGACCTCTTCGACCTCCGCAGTGAGATAGAAAACATCTCACTATGGAGGTCGAGGAGGTCTTTGGTCAAACCTTCGAAGCACGACACCTGGCCTAGACCGAGTTCTTTACGGGAATTTTTGAAACTTTAAAGTAACTAAATTGTAATGATATACAGTATTTTAGAATTCACTTGTGCTAAATCATTATTTAATTAGAATTGTTCGTCATTATGGACAATGACGAAGATGTACTTGCGAATGAAATTTGATTTTAGAAGAGGGGTGTTTGCATAATCTATTTAGAGTCAAAAGATAAGTTTAGCTTAACAATTAGAATGCATTACTAATGACCCCCTAAGTGCCTATGCCTTTCCAACTGTATTTTTCCTTTATGAAAAGAGCATGGACTTATAGTTATTTCCATTGAAGCAAGTTTTATGAAACAAGAACCTAACCATAGGAATGTTTAATTAGCTTGTGTATTAGTATGCACGTTTCCTGAAGGTGCAATATTGGATAAGAGTTGTGAGATGATAACCTACCAAATTTACTTTTTCATGGTTGAGTGTATTGCTTATAAAAATAAATTTGGGATTGGAGTTGAAATGAAGAACTACAAATTATATTGGCACACTAAAATGTTCTCTTCCAAAACTTAATATCACTTGAAAAAGCTATTAAACTCATTACATGTTGGGAATATTTTTAATTGCGGTGGCCCACGATTTTACTACTACCTATTCATTGATACATAAATTGTACTTCCTTTCTCCATTTGTGAGGATGTGAAAGTAAATATAAGGTAGAAGGCTCTAAAATGGAGTGGGCATTAAAAATGGACTCTATAAGTGGCTTTGAAATGGACAAACTGTAGTTCATAAATTGACCTCCATAATCATTAAATGATTCGAGAAAAAAAAATTATCAATTGCAAAAGCCAATTCATTCTCTTTACTTCCCCATTTTTCTTTAGAAGTTGCAAGTGAACGTTTTACGGGAGACCTAGGGGCATAAGTAGGGACCTATGACACAAGTCCTTTGGAAATTTACAATTAATTAAAAAATACTTAAAAAAAATGAAATCACTTGTATTAGATTCCTCTTTTATTTTTCTTTGTCTGAAAAATGATCTAAAAATATTTTCATTGAAGTAAATACATGAAAAAGGGAGATCAGTCTTGAGATGAGCCATTTGTGAGGGCCAGGGTGAATTGACTCCCTCATTGCCCATCCAGGGCTTGCCCTAGAATTTATTATTTGCACTGCTTAATTTTTTGGGGAATTCTGAAATCATATTTGCAATCAGAAGCCCCAAATTACTTCTAGGAGATGCAAGAATTACCCAAAAGTTGGCAGAATATAGTTTTTTTTTAAAAAAAATCTAAGTTGACGGGGGCAATGAGGGGGTCAATTCTCCCTCTGCATTTCCTGAGTCTACTACCTTTCCCTGGACCCGCGGTCGCCCTGAAGCCGCACGCGCCCTTCCTGGACCCGCGGTCGCCTAGAATTCCCTGGACCCGCGGTCGCCCCACTTAACGCACTCGCCCCCCTAAACCCTGATCCTGCACGCGCCCAGGGCGACTTCGGGTACAAATGCGGTCGCCACGGACGCGAGCTGCCACTTTCTTTTCCAGTGCTGTGCATCGGCTTCCATATGCTTTCAAGCGTCTGGATGCGTATTCGTGCACTGGAATCTTGTGTCTAGGACACTTTTTGTGTTGTCGTCGATTGTGGAAGACCATACGTTCTGAGCACTTGGAGGATACCAACACATCCTATATTCACCATGGCCCCCCCCTTTAAGAAGGCAAAGAAGAAAGGAGAGCGCCATAGTCGGAATGTAGCCATCCTTTTGGACCCAATAGCAAGGGCATTTCCAAATTGGCAAAACGTGCAATCGGATTGGACGTTCAACACTTGCAAGGCCTACGTAGGGTGGTGCCATATCGATAAGCTATTCCCTTACTTCCGGCACGATGTCCATATCAGCCAAAACAATGCTAATCTTCACTACTGTAGAGATGATGCATTTGTGCAACGGTGCATTGAAGTTTACCGGACATTATATCAAAAACCAACAGTGAAGGGGAGTCAAGCTTCATTGGGTATATGCCAAATGGTCTATGCAGAGCTACAATTGCGACGAACTGTGGATTGGAGGACCATTAAGAAAACCCCCAATAGCATAGTTCCCACTACCAAAGACATTCCAAGGGCGGATCCATCAAATAATCTGAGGGATGGATTAGGGCCCAAAAAACATTTCAAAGAAGAAGTGTCGGATGAAGACTACGATTGGGGCCAGTCGTCCACCTCCACCGATTCGGATGAAGAAGACATTGCAGACCCTATGCCCCCAAATGAAGATCCAATACTTGAAGAAAATATGGCAACGGTGGTACTTTTTGTTGGAGACTCAGAAGAGGCAGTAGTATTGCATGTCGCGCCTCTTAGATCATTGGAGCCAATGCACTTCCGTCATCCTGAAGAAGACGAAGTTCTTCAACATGTATATGCACGCATGCGAGAAATGGAGGAAGACAAGGAGGAGGGCGAGATCGGGTTGCAACGAGATGCTGAACAAGCATTGGTGATTTTTGATTCATGTGAAGAACTACCTCTTCAAGAAGCAGGAAGGGAAGTATTATATCTTGAAGACACGAGGAGGCAAGGAAAAGAAGCTTATAAAGCCCAGTTGAAGGCTATTCTTGGTAGACTGGTAGAAATAGGAATGGAATGTGAAAGGCAGCGTGAACGCACTGGTGGTGACATTGAGGACAATGATGAGCACACCCTTGAAGCACTAATCATAAGCGGGAAAGTTCGTTTGTCAGTTCAACAAAAGGAAATGGACGAGCTGGAGCAATTTTATTTGAAATTCAATAAAGGCAAAGATGGAGGCTCTACCTCAAATTCCACCCCGTTCTTGGATAAACGAATGGCCAAAATAATGGAAGAGTGTTTGGCAGAAGAAAACCGATTGAATACCGAAAGGAAAGCTGTGGAAGAGGCGCAGTCAAGGTTGAATGACCTAAAAGAAACCACGGTTGTAGGCCCCATTGACCTTCCAATGGCTTTGGATGCATTATTAGTAGATGAAGAGCATTGTGTGCTGACATCAAAGGTAGCTTCCTTGAAGCAGAAGTTAGTTTCTTTGAAGAAGCTTGAACACCAGTTTCAGAAGCACATAGATTTCCAGACTGCACACATTGGTTATGCGAGAACGTTCAAGAATTTTTGGATCAAAAACAAGATGTGGAACCATGACCTACCCTTTTTGAAGAGTGCTTATAGAATTGCGGCCCATGAGTTTGAAGTCATGAAGAAGAAAAGGGAAGAGGAGGCCAATATGGATGTTGCATGATTTTGGGCTAGAGGTAGTCTTCTAGTAAATAATAGACTAATAGGTAGTTGTTTTTCTAAACTTGTGTGTATCGGAAGGGTTGCTTTGACCTTTAGAACCACCTCATGTTGTACAATGGGGTCCATGTTTTGTTTCTTCAATAAAGATATATAAATATTCCTATATGAATTAGCCTTTATGTGTTTTGAAGATCTAATTCTTGATGATTAGACACATGTCAAATACATTTATTGCATGTGTTGTAGGTCAGTTTTCTACGTAGACTTTTGTGCTTTCATTTACACAAAATACCAACAATGTAATAATACCATTGTCTTTTTAAGAAATTCATACCAAACATCCAAACAATTATTTATATTTGAACAACTTCATACAATTTCTAGTTTGCCATGTACATCAATTGCAAGATCTTCCTACGATGTGAAAATAAATAAAGTTTACTATAGATTTGAAGATATTCCTAAATCCTAAACCCGTAAGGAGTGAAATAGTTTGTTTTGGCATCATAGTGATATTTAGAAGGGAAACATGAATAGAATTTGTAGTATCTCCTTTGGCACAACATTTTTTAAAGGATTAAATTCGAAGCCTACCAAATTTTAGAACTTCTCACTACGTGGTTCAAATGTTTTTGTATGATAAGTAGTTTTCAATACTTAGCATTCAGTTGGTCCCCCGAAAAATTAATGATATTCTTCACAAATGACAAGGCATTTCCAATAACAAAATTGATATTGAAATTGGTTCTTAATTTCTTATGATTTATATCTATGTGAAAAACTTTGAATCATTTCATTTTGATTGCTTGCCAAACAATATTGTTCATAACTTTCACATTACTAATCGAAATGGAATGAATCAAAGCTACACATGTAGACAAAAATATGACCTTTAAGAAGAAAAAAATTAAAAAATTAATTTCAAATTATTGTAGATTTCTTTTTCTGCCCTGAGACGTTCCTTACAAATTATGTTAAAGATGCCATAACTTTTGTTCCCGGAATCCCAAGTACCAATTGCAACAAAATTTATATTCCCATAAAGGTAATAAGCTCTTGTATATTATGAGATAGTTTCCAAAAAATTCATTAAAAATTGAGATCATAGGAACCTGCCCAAAATCCATATTGTTCCTTGAGGGGACAATGGTCCTTTAGGGGTTAAGTTAATCTTTATGCACATGAAGTCGCCCTTCTTTCCCCTGAGGTCGCCCATGGCACTCGAGGTCTCCCATGGCACTCGAAGTCGCCCATGTGGGACCCGGAGTCGTCCATCTGAGACCCGAAGTCGCCCATCCGGGACCCAAAGTTGCCCGTCTGAGACCCGAAGTCGCCCATCCGGGACCCGAAGTCGCCTTCCCTGGACCCGAAGTCGCCCTCCCTGGACCCGCGTTCGCCCTATTTCGGACCAGAAGTCGCCTGCCGGAACCTGCGTTCGCACCATGTGACCCGAAGTCGACTACTGCAAAGGCGCGCGCCTCCATATGCCTGGAGGTGGACCAGCGGTCGGGTAGGGCGACCTCGGGTGTAATAGAGTTTGGTAGCGGCGCCCTAAAACCATCCTTGGAGCGTGTGGAGGGAAGACCGAAAGCACTATAAATGTAGAGGAACAACATTGGATTTCCATTGCTCTGTTGATGAACATATGGCTTGGATCTTCTCAAGAGGCTTCATGCAATGTTATATTCTTCAGAGGGCAACAACCTTGCTTTGAGTGGTTAGAAAACTACTCGAAGCGGTGGCTTTGTCATAATTTTTTTTTCCGAAGCACTTGGGTACATATACGTTTCGGTTTGGAATAACGCATATCAGATAAACAATATGGCAAACCGAGGAGCGGGGAGGAGGACGAACATAAATGATACTCGAAGAGCCACAAAGGAGTGGGATCCCTGGTTGGTTATTGAAACGAACCCCGCTCGTTCCGCAAATACGAGGACTTGTATTTTTTGTGGTTGGAACAAAGTTTTCGTGCGGAAGCGGGCATTTGGTCACTTTGGTTACTCCCGTACATCAACAGTGGAACGTTGTAAACGTATTCCATCCGTAGTCCTCGAATTATTCAGAAACTGTGAAGGGATTGTACCAAAATAAATGAGTTTGGAGGAGATGCATGGAGTAGATCTTGAGGTTGATGTTGTTGCTGAGTCCGTTGCAGGGTATACTGTGGATGCATCAGTGGAAGGGTCTGTGGACCCAAGCGACAGGACAGAAGTACCTAATGCATCGCCTCGTAATCCAGATTCAACGAATTCTACTCCTGTGACGGTGAGAAGGATGCGCTCAACCTCGATTTCTCGTCAACAAAGCATGGATGAATCATTTCGGGTCAATGAAAGACAAAACTTGGACAGACTATGGGCTTCTTTCTTTTATGAGGCTAACATTGCATTCAATGTGGTGCGGCACCCAGCCTTTGTGAATGCTGTAAAAGCAACTTCGACATGTGGATTTCCATATTCCCCGCCATCGTATAATACGGTGCGCACTAAACTACTTGATGTGAAGAAGGAGGCTGTTACGAAAATGGTCAGTAGTCGAACAAAGAGTTCTATTACCCAATATGGAGCCACTATCTGTTCAGATGGATGGTCAGATACAAATCACCGTCCCTTGTTGAATATGATGCTCGTTTGTCCTGCGGGTGATATCTTCCTGGGATCGGTTGACACCACAGGAGAGAGGAAAGACATGGCGTATACGGTGAATACAATGGCTACCTACATAGAGCAGGTGGGACCAGGAAATATTGTCCAATTGTGTACAGACAATGCTTCCGTAATGACAGGGTCAATGCACGAGTTGCAAGCAAGGTATCCCCACATGTATACGCAAGGATGTGCCGCACATATATTGGACTTACTTTTGGAAGACTGGGGAAAGGAAAAAAGGATCAAAGATCTAGTGGATAAGGCCAGGGCAATTGTGAAGTTTATAAAGAAGTACCACTTGACTTTGGGTCTCTTCCGTAAGTACTTGCCGAAGAAGTCATTGAGACTTCTCGCGGCCACACGCTTCGCAGTGCATTTTCTCATGATAGACCGTTTGGTAGAGTGCAAACAAGCGCTTCAATTCATGGTGGGGGACGAGACGTATATGCCATTTGAGAATAGTTTGGTCAGCAGAACAAACGGACTCATTACAAGAGAGCGGGCCCGTAAAGCGCGAGAGGACATAGTTTCGGAAGTGTTTTGGGTGGAATGCGGTAATTTCCAGCACATGGTTCTTCCAGTGATTCTTGCTCTACGCCAGTTCGATGGCAAAATACCGGTGATGCCGAAAGCTTGGATAATAATGAGTAGCCTTCGTCAGCACGTGTGCACTTTAAAGGAGGCTCCGTTCTTTCTTGATGAGCAGACCGCGACGAAGTTCCTAAAACAATTTGATGCTCGTTGGAAGTTGATGCGCACGGACCTCCATTATGCAGGGGCATTGTTGAACCCGTATTTGACAAATGTGGAAGAGCTTCATAACAATGGAGAGGCAAAGTGGGCATTGAATCAAGTCATCAGAAAATTGAGCGGACCATTGAATGTGGATGAAGATGAAGCAATTGCTGAGTTGACGGAATTTGAAGAGAAGTCAGGTCCCTTTGATCCATTACAAGAGGCTCCAGATGTTACTCGATGTAACTTGTTGCCTCATCAATGGTGGAATCGTGTGGGTGGGAACGCTCTTCCAAAAATAGCAAGGAGAGTTTTGTCTCTGACATGCTCAGCATCATCTTGTGAAAGAAACTGGAGCATGTATTCGTTTGTACACGATAAAGTGCGTAATCGCCTAGCCACAAAGAAGGCTGAGATGTTGGTGTATATCTACACCAACAGCAAATTGGAACGTGAAAAACAAGGACACAATCCAGCACTATTCTACGAAAAGTACCTTGTAGATGGAGATACAGATGAAGAGAATGAGGAACCATATTCTTCGGGGGACGAAGATGAAGTTAGGTTTAGAGATTTGAGAGAAGAACAGAGACGTGTGGTAGTAGAAGAACGCCTCCGTGGAAATAGGTGGGCTGGTATGGTGCCCCGTGTAGGTAGTCCTCCACGAGGACGATACCACAACACTTTCGTGGGTGATAATGATGGATTGAGCTCTCCAGAGGCGTCGCACCACCGCACAGACGAAGCCCCTCATGTGTCGGCTTGGGATGCATTTCCGGTAATCAATGCAGACCCAACGAGGGAAAGAACTCCTGATGACAACAATGACGGTGCAGATATTCCAGTGGCAGATGAAGTGGAGCTTGTAAGGTCTCCAATTGCCACATGTCTGTCGCCTAGTATGCCAATGAACCTCCAAAGTGGTGTACGAGTTAATGTATAGGGTGAAAGGCAAGAAGAGGTGTCGCATATTGAAGAGGTACCTGCAGTTCGTCCAAGTTTAGCACCGACCAACAACACTACAACAGAAACTAGGGTGTACGATTCAGATGCGCCATTGCAAGTGGTATTCAACGAGACCTGTACCCGTGGGTCCAATCGCCCTGCAAGTGTAGACATTGCCACAACATCGAGGATAGTACCAACTCCTCTAACAAGGTCGCCGACACATAATGATCTACGACAAATCGTTGATGAAGGAGTGCATGGCTCAGCTCCACAACCTCCTCCGGCCTCGTTGATGTCAGGCCCTGGAGAATCATCCAGGCGATCGCGTGAACACTCCAAATCAGGAAATAAACGAACCGGCAAGACGCAAGACAGACTGACACGGAACCCCAAGCGTCAAAACCATGCGATCCATCCATTTGTCATTGGAGAACGAAATTCCACTCGTAATCCTTGGCCATCAAGCGCAGCAGCGAGAGCAGAGCGTCAACATGTTGGGCAGCAGGTGCTTGAGCGACCGACAGGCCCTATTATCAATGGAACCACTGATGCATCGAGGCCAACAAAGCGATTAGTGCTAGCCGAAGTTGTTGGTGGTTTAGAAACGCAAGTGCGAAATTTGAACTCTGAGGTGGAACGTGAGGTGATCCTTCAACCTACAAGCAGAGAGGATGATGAAAACGAGGTCTCAGGAACTAGTGACAGTAGTGGGCCACATGAAGACACCGACCCCAATGCAGATGAAGCGGAAAGCGATTCTACCTTCACAATGTAATGTGTTGCATTATAGATGTGGAGGCCTTCAAATAGTACTATAAGGATTTAACATCAATGCCTTGTAGTGAAGATTTGTTGCCAAAGCTTGTAATGAAATAGGTAGATTTTGAATTTTGTGTAGTCCATCACTTGGCTTCACAAAGTCAGGAAGATTGTAAAAGGTACTTTGGTGTTGACGATGATGATTAATGAAGGTATTCGTATTTTTTGCAAATAAGTGTGCAATTTCAAACAGGAGTGGTCTTGGTACTCAATTGTGAAGATCATCCCTATGTATGTACGCAGTTCCATTTAAATTAATATGATTATTGTCCAAGGTTTTTATTATTATTATGTTTTAGGCTTATGAATTGATTGTCCCATGATATATCATTACATAATGCATGTTCATTTGCTTTGGTACGTACCGAGCATATAATTCAATGCTTATATATTGCCGATTTGCCGTGGAATGTGTTGGTTGAAGAATAAATATTGGAAAAAAAATGTTGTGGGGGCCCCAGACTTGTAGCCCATGAAGTAGGACCCGCGGTCGCCCTGGATTTCGGACCCGCAGTCGCCCTGGACTTCAAACCCGCGGTCGCCCTGGATTCGGACCCGCAGTCGCCCAGGATTTTGGACCCGAGGTCACTCTACCCGTGGTCGCCCCCCTACCCGCGGTCGCCCCTACCCGTGGTCGCCCCCTACCCGCGGTCGCCCCCCTACCCGCGGTCGCCTCTATCCGTGGTCGCCCCTACCCGCGGTCGCCCCTCAGGAAGCACGCCACGTCACAGCCACGTAGGACAGTCCGTTTTACCAAGGGGTAAAAAAATTTGAAATCCGAATTCCGTACACGACAACAAAAACCGCCCTTACTCAACAACTCGACAATTCGACATGCGACATGCGACATCTATTAGACACAAAAACTCGAAATTCTGTCAGACAAGACAACCCTGGTTCCTAGAGTCTTGATTTTGAATGTAGATTCAAAATTATTAAATTAAGGCAGTACAAGGTTGCAGGTGTGTGGTGTGATGTTGTGGCAAGTTTGGTATGTTGAGGAATGGAGAGTTGGGGAATGGGGACTTGTCAACTCAGGGAGTCGGGGTTTGCTTGAGGTGCAATCTTATATTTTAGAAGTGCAATTTTGGAGATTGTTCTACATTTTTGGCTTCCACTTTTCTATATTTGGCTTCCACTTTCCTACATTTTGGGCTTCTTTGCATTGCACTTCTATCGTCACTGTGACTCTTTTTCCGTACATGCTTACAATTTGGTTTCCATTTTTTTTTTGCTTTCGTGTTGGTTATCGTTGTTTTGTTGTGGTCTATTGGGTTTGTAGTCTTCTAGGTTTGGGTGGTGTCTTTTGCTATGTAGGGCTACAGGCGGTGTAATGGCACCTAAACTGAAGTTGCTAGAGAACTTCCGTGTCCACACATTTGGTTCATCATGAAACTTACATGGTTTGGGCAAATACCTTCATGTTGGAGTGGCTAAGAATGTGATCAATTTGGAGGAGGACGTGACACAGGTGTCAGAGACACTCTTGGAGGACTCGTTTCTTGGTGCATTGCCTCATTTTCCTCCATTGTCCGAGGCGACGGTGGTATCACCGGAGGGCTTGGATCTTGAGATTACCAGTCCAGATAAACAAAATTTTGCACGAAAGGGATGCAAAGTTTCCCCCAACACCGTGACGCGTCGGTGGTAGGAGGTTTGGGTGTGCAAATTTACGTGTGCAAAAGGTGAATTCGATGTCGCTAGAAATTTGACAAGGGTTGTGTGCAAGAGCTGCAATGTTGTAAGTGGTAGGTGGTCGTTCCCAAAGGAGATAATTTGGAGAAACACGAAGGGAAAATGACCTATAGGAGTGATGGCAATCCTTTCCCACAATTGAAAAAAAGAGAAAACTACATCAAACGTGACTACAAGCATTTGTAGTTTACGAAGTTGTGGGCGGGGTGACGACTTGGCAGGCTTTGATGGCAAAGCAAACAGAAAGGGGGTTCTATTTTCTACACTCTTCCAAGTTCTCAATTTCGATTGTCTTATGTGTGACTATGAGCGTGAGCAATACTTATTGAGGCACTTGAAGCTAAAGAATGTCCCGAGGAAACACTGGTCTGAGACATCTGGGTGGGATATGGTAGAACACCTTCATACTTGTATTCTGTCTACCTTAAGACTTGCAATACAGAATGCTAGCTTTGTTTCTATTAGTGCAGACGAAGTGACAACGGTGGACAACACTTCGGGGGTCAGAGTTCACATATATGCATTGGATTCATGGGAGAGGATTCCACACCTATTTCATTTGTCATGTGTTTCTGACTGTGGTACTGCAGATTACCTTACTAATGTAATCATGTAGGCATTAATTGGAGAAGGAGGACTTGCACAAGAGCAAATTGCAAGTAAACTAGTTTCATTCGGGCAGATGGAGTCAGTACATTTCAGAGCCCCAAAATTGGGGTATCTACTTAGATTCGCCAGAAATGGGACCCCTTTTGCCTCGGAGCTAGTTGTACTTCACATTGCATCAACTTGGTAGTGGAAACATTGTCCAACTATCTGATGGTTTCATGGCTGGAGGCCCTATGCCAATCACTGTATTCGTATTTTTGCCACAGCCACAAGTGGCACTTGAAGCTTCAAAAGTTTACAATTCTGATGGAAACTAAGGGCAAGAAGATGGTGAGGAATGTGGAGACAAGGTGGATCTCAATGTGCAGTTCCACCCACCGTATCATGGCTGAATACAAGACACTTTTGGTAAAGATGGGTGTCGATATGGCCGCCACTAGCTAGAAAGGGCACTCTGCTCAGTCTGCTGCAGTTGCAAACTTCGATTATCTCTCCGACACAGGGTTGTCACCGTCACGTCCTGTCCGTCCGTCAGGATGTCTGGACGGACGTCAGGATTCAACCCTGGCGTCCGTCAGGATTAAAAAAAAAAAAAAAAAAAAATTTTTTTTTTTTTTTTTTTTTTTTTCGCTGGACGGTCCGTCCGTCGACCTGGACGGGTGGTCTGTCCACCTTGACGGGTAGTCCGTCCACTGGGACGGTCGGGCCGTCACCTGGACGGTCAAATTGTCGACCTGAACGGTGGACGGATGGTCGTCCAGGTCGACGGACAGGCCGTCCAAAAAAAAAAAAAAAAAAAAAAATTTTTTTTTTTTTTTTTTGACGACCTGGCTGTTCACAGGTTTGCTCCAGGGTGCTAAACTGGCTGTCAAAAAAAAAAAAAAATGATTTTTTTTTTTTTTTTTTTTGGGCTGACGGCAATACCGACCCGTCATAACATCCGGACGTGAAAAGCCCACGTCACGTCTGGATAGACAACCCTGCTCCGACATAGCGGTTTTGCTTTCCCTAGCATACTTCATTCCAATGTTAGATATAGTTCATTGCCTCATCAAATTGTCACAATCCCGTGACATTTTTATATGTGACTTCCTACAGTCCATAAAAGTTTGTCAAGCTGATTTGGCGAAAATGTTTGTCTATGAGAGCACGACATTCTTGACACTAGAGTTCAAGCGGTACCAGGAACTCATTTCACTAGCTTGTCTTGAAATTCCCATGGAGTGGAGGGCGAAGGAGGGAGAAGTTGTTTTGTATCTGTGCATGAACTTTGGCATTACCACAGTATTTGCATGTTGTCACTGCAAATTGACAGGTGATCATCTGTACGTCACGGAGGAGGATTTCCAGAGCACGTAGACAAACATTCAACGCTAGTTTGCAGGTTTTCTTACTTCTCTCTCCATTTTTTGTTTTTGTTTGAATTTGTTTGAATTTGTCTTGCACTCTTGTTGGGCTATTGGTGCTACTCGCGGGCCTCAAGGCTTTGGTACATGCAAAAAATGATATTGCAGTGGGATTTTATTTGGTTTCCATTTTTTTTTCTTGTTCATTCATTAGAAGAAATATGGGGTGACTATAAGGCCCTTGAGACTCTCTAAGCAGGGTTACCAGGACGTCCGGACGTGAGGACGTATGTCCGGACGTCCAGCATCCGCGTCCGGACCCCCCCGGACGTCCAGTTTTTTTGTTTTTTACCTAGGGTAAATAAAAAGTTACCTTCCAACGGCCTGGCCGATCGGACGGCCACTCCCGATCCGACGACCTGATCGGACAGCCTCTTCCGACGGCCAGGTTCGATCCGACGGCCTAATCGAACGGTCCGATCGGGTATGGTCTTCCGACGGTCTGATCGGATGGCCACATCCGATCCGACAGCCTGATCCGACGGCCTTATCGGACGGGCTGATCGGATATCCTCTTTTGACGGTCTGATCGGATGGTCACATCCGATCCGACGGCGTGGTTTAATCCAGCCCTTTTCCTTGACAAAAGTATAATGTATGAGTTAAAAAAATTTAGAAATAAAAAATTTTAATTTTGAAAAATCTTTGTGTTGCCCGATCTCCCAAGTTTTGAGTTACATGGGCATAACTTTTGTAGAGGGGTACCGATTGAGAAAAAAATTATATTTTCACAAAGGTTTTCCATTTTTCTATCTTAAAAAAAAATTTAAGAAAATCAGGAGACAAATTCAGCCCATAGGTATCAACCTGAAATCCATTTGTCAATGGAAGGGACGCTTTGTCCTTTAGGGGTTCAAATGAGCTATGAAAAGAAATAGAACCCATTGTTGAACTTCGGTATACAATAAGTTTTGTTTAAGGTCCCTATTGACGGTCATGGAAATTATTCTAACAAAAAGAAAAAGAAAAAGGGTCAAGGTCTAAATACTAAATAGCGTCGAAATGCACGATGGTACTACTTTTTTAGGGTTTTATAGAAATGTCATTTTTTTAATTAACAAGGATTTAGGCCCAAAAATTAACCCATTCTTGTACTTTAGGGAGTACTGAAAGAATCCCCATTTGAACTCATGAAAGTAATTTGACTTCGGAAAAAATTAAAATTCTTAAAAATTATGTATTGTTCCCAACTGTAGAATTCAACGCATTTTTATTCTAACCATTTCTTTCTTAAGCCCTAAAGGACCGAGCCATTTTTTGGGTCCAAAATCACTGAAAAATGCCATTCCAGCTGCGATCATTCACAATGTTGTGAAAATGTTTTCTTTGAAAATGTAACCATAAGATCTTGAAGTGAACTTGTATGAGAGGGTGTGGTAAACTTTTTGGGAGTTTTCACCGTACGGATAAAGAGATATTTGCATTCAAAGTCTTTTTTTTTTTTTCACTATGCCCCAGAATTTCAGATGCCTTTGACCGCCTCATGCTCAATTTTTTTGCACTACACACCATAAAATTAAAAAATTTTCTTGTAGGTATTGAAGTTGGGCATATGCATACCAATTTTCAAAGAAATCCAACACACCTAACACCTCCAAAAAAATTTTGCAATGCCATTATGCCACAATGTCCCAAATATTGACAATGCACTAAGTCATCTTTGAATCAGTTTTCCCACCACATACTTTGAGATTTTGAAAATCCGAACGATGGATACAAAGGCATACTTATATTTGACAAGCAAGAAATTTTTGTTTGGGAAAATTTCAAAATCTGAGATTCCTATGACCTTCTGAAGTTTGAAGCTGCTTGGTCGATGGGGTTTACAAAGCTTAAAATGAAAACAATCTCCACATACCCTTGCTAATTGCCACCTCAGCATTCAACAACAACAAGTAGTGCCTTTTTCATTCAAGTCATATGTATCTTTCATAGTTTCATGTGACAAAAAATCATAAGCATTACTTACTCAAATACACCGAACTTTCAAAATATATAATTATCATATTCCATATATATGGTCATACATTGACATTGCATAATTAGGCACTATATAGTGTGCACGCGTACATCCTCATTCTATATTTACTACATACCTCTATAGTTCTATGCTACTATAAAGTACGTTGAACTACTAATATGAATGGCGAAAGTGCTCATCCGGCACAGGCCAATTGCACCGACCGGAAAAGAAATTGATGATGTGAGACAAACCGCCACAGTAATTCGAACCTTCACTGCAAGGCCGCTCCATGTATGAGTGAAACATAAGGGCCAAAACGTGGTGACTCAACTTCGTCAGTTCAGCTGATTCCCGATGCAACTTGTAGTATTCTTCAGACATGCAATCCTTGTTGATGCGTTGAGCGAGTTTACAAACCGCATATTCTTCTGATGCACGTGATAGATTTGGAATGATTGACCCATCTGCATCTCTTTTGTGCACATATGCAATCTTCGGGTCCACCCACCACCTCTTTCTCAAAGCCTCCTCCATGTCCCTCGCACATGTAAACGTGTACAAAGACTTCATTGGTTCAGAAGCTACGGTAGTCATGCCCCAATCGCAGACTCCAATGTACACGCGTGACTCGTCTTCAAGAAAGTGAAACATTATGTTGTCTGGAGAGATGTCATTGTGAAGATGTCCAGAAATGTGCACCGCATTCATGATGTGCAATAATGCCCATGCGAGTTGCGTGCGCTTCTTCCTAAATCGTCCGAGACGGTAAGCTTCAATCAACTCTACCTCTGTTGGCCTCGAATAGTGCAACCGAATGGCAATGTTGTCTGGATAATCATTATCCAAGTGCATCATGTGCCGTAGTGTTCCGCCATTCCACCAATACGAATACCCTTCATTTGTTGTTCCATGAACTGCAGCAAACCGTATAACTCCAGGATGTGGAATCCGCACTGCCATTGACTCGTTCTGGTGTTCCAATCTCGCAAGATGAGGTTGTGTGCGGTGTTGATTGGATAGCTTTGCTGCAAACTCCCAAAATGTAGCTATCCCTGGACACCCTTCAATTCGAACCCTACGAATTGTTGCATATCCACCCTTCATGGTTTTTTGGTCTTGAGCGATTACTCGTGCTGTGTCGGGAAGCGCTATGAGGTGTTGTCTGCCCCGATCCAGTTCAGCCACTCCATCAGTGCTATTCCACCAACCCAAAGATCCTCGTCTGTTACGGCTCTTTGCAAACGGCTTGCATCGTGCAACAAACAAGTCAGCTTTCAGAATGACTTCACGAAAATCCTCATCATTTTCCCAATATTGAGAGCCGTACCTTGCTAGCACCATTGATGCATTCCACAATGCATCGTGGACCCTATTCTCCAAGAATTTTGGAAAGCCTTTCTTCTCCGTCTCGTGGTGCCATTCCGGAACGCTAAGCGCATTCATCATCAGTTGCCACATGTCCGCCTTGAATTTTTGCGAGCACTCCTCGTTGTACCTAACGTATTTGTTGTGTAGTGACATCGTCGTTTCCGACTCATAGAAATTGACGATCAACTTGATCAAAAATCTCTTGCATGCATCAGAGGGAATGTCCCTACTTGCCTCATTGTGTGAACCTCCTTCATGCTCCATTTGTTTCCTCTTTGCAGCCTTCTTTGTTCGTGGCATCGTGATGAACTTCTTGTACGAATGAATATTCGCAAAATGAAATGATAATTTCAAGTTCAAGTGAAACTTGAACCAAAACTGAAAAAAATGGCAATAAGGGGCCCCCAAAATCGCACTCTTGCTTTCCCAAGAAGAGGAACCAATGGGGGCATGAACCACCAAGCTCTCCGCTTCACTCTTGCAATATGCAAGGGGGAAAACAAAAGTGAGGATCGGACGGGCCCGTCCGACTCTCTTATACCTTTCCGACGCCCTTTTCCGACGCACGGTCCGCGTCGGAAATCCGACGCCCACGACGCGGCCGACAGATCGGACGGCCGATCGATCCGACGGCCCCCGCGAGGCGGACGGGCTGCCGTGCGACAGATCGGACGGTGCGACAGTTCGACAGATCGGACGGCTACGATAAATGGTATTTTCACCCCTTAATCCTTTAGGGGGGCCGAGCATGCCAAATTTGGTCGTTTTAAACAGAAATTTGGAAATTAAAACACTTTCCTAACCTCATTTGACTGTGAGGTGTAAATGAGATGTGAGGGCACGGGAATTTCGCTTCCAATGAGCCATTGGCCATCAAATTTGGAGCAATAATGACTTATCTATGGCAATTTGAAGTTGGGATTTAGAAAGTTTCAAAATACACTGTGGGACATGTTTCTCTATCAAATTTATTTGTATATAACGAAAGGGAGCATGAAAACTTCACCATAATGTTCATTATAATTTTTCCTATTTTCTATAAAAATTTCATTGTAAAGTGAGCTCTTTTGTAATTACTACGATTTTTCAAAGATAGAAACTCTAGAAAATCTTATAAATTTCATTTTTTTCCCAAAAATTTTTAAAAATTCAGATCTGATAGAAGACATGAATGGTTATTTGTGAAAAATAATAACTTAAATTAAATGATAAAATTTTGATATGAAAATTTGATTCCAAAAGAATTCAAGAGTTTGCTTGGGGCTCCTTAGGCCCTAAAGGGTTAATCCTTTACTTCCTAAGAAGCCCATTTTCGGACTCACATTTTTGCAACAATTTCGAAGAGTTTATATGGAGATTTTTATTTATTTTAATAAAAATATTTCTTTTAAACCAATGCATCCAATATTCTTTTTGTTTTTGCTTGAAACAAATGGAGAATTTGCATGCAATATTCTTAACTCAAGCTAATGATATAATGAAATTTTTCATTTAGATTATACTTTCCACGATACGAACATTCAAAGTTTGTAACTTAAAATCATGAATTAGCATTCCAAGTGGAAGAAAAGAATTTCTTTCAAGATAATTCTATGATAGCCCACAAAACAAGAAAATCCATAACTTTCGCATCATGAATCCAATTGGAATGAATCAAAGCATCCCATTTAGAAAAATCCAATATAATATACAAGAAAAAAAAAAATCATTTTTGATTCAAATTTCTAGTGGATTTTTTGGGTTGCTCGGTCTCACCCATTTAGAAGTTAATAGGTTATGGTGCAAAAAAAATTGCGCACGGACACCAACAAAAACATAATGGTAAAAGCTGGGCCATTGCTATACTTAGCTTCCAAAACACCATGGCTTGATCCATTGCATAGCAATGACATTCAATAATACCATGAACATGAGAAATCTATCATTCTAATAATATATTTCAATACATCGCAATTGTAGCGGTTTTGCATTGTACGTGACGACTATTGAGATTACAAAGTATTCAATGGAAGAAAGGCTTTACTTAGATGGTAGGAAGATACCAAACCCAATGAGTGGGTGGAACATAAGGTAGAAGCCTTTCACTAGTTATCCACATACATTATGGGATAACTAAACACCATGGGCTGCCTTTGACTACAAGCAATACCCAAGAGACTCTAAGGCTAACTAAGAGTCTAACACTACTCCTAGGGCTGAATGTACATAGTCTACAACAATATGTACATGATCTTCAACACTCCCACTTTGCAAGTGGTCAAAGGCTCGAAGGCCCATCTTCTCAATCAAGTTTTGGTGTTGTGGCTTCCCAAGGGACTTGGTCAGCACATCAGCAACCATAGCTTGGGTAGGCACATACTTGAGCTCAATCACCTCAGCCTCCACTCGTTCACGAATGAAATGGTGTTGCACATCAATGTGCTTCGTCCGAGAGTGGTGGGTGGGATTCTTGGCCAAAGCAATGGCTCCTTGGTTGTCACACAAGATTGGTGTGCTCTCCACTTGGACAAGGCCAACATCAGCCAAGAGTTGCCTCAACCAAATGGCCTCCTTGGTGCATTGGCTCATGGCCATGTATTCCGCCTCCGTTGTAGAAAGAGCTATGGTGGGCTGCCTCTTGGAATTCCAAGTAATGGCACCCACTCCAAGCATAAACACGTAACCGGTGGTGGATCTCCTATCCGCCTCATCACCCGCCCAATCCGCATCACAAAAGCCATGCAACTTCAGCCCATTGGCACCTCCAAGTTGCAACTTCAGCCCAAGTGTGCCTTGAAGGTACCTCATCACCCTCTTCACCGCAGCCCAATGCTTGGGGCCATACTTGGATGTGTGTTGACTCACAACACTCACCGGAAAGGCCAAATCAGGCCTTGTGGCTACCATGGCATACATCAAACAACCCACCGCTGCCTTGTAAGGCACACCATGCATTTCAGCCCTCACCTCATCAAATTCAGCATCCGTGAGCTTGGGCAACTTCCCATGACTCTCAAGTGGTGTACCTATGGCTTTGCACTCCTCCATGTTGAACCTCTTGAGAATCTCTTCAAGGTACTTGCGTTGGCTCATAGTGATGGTGCGGGCAGCCCTATCCCTCTTGAACTCCACTCCAAGGCAATACTTCAACTCTCCAAGATCCGTCATCTCATACTCCTTCTTGAGCATATCCTTCACTTCAAGCATCTTGGTCATGCTACTTGCAAGGAGGATCAGATCATCCACATAGAGGATCACAATCACCAAATGCTCACCACTTTGCATGGTGTACAAAGAGTGATCAGCATAGCCTCTTTGGAAGCCCTTCCTTGCAAACATAGCATCAATATCCCTATACCAAGCTCTCCCCGATTGCTTCAATCCGGGAAGGGCCTTCTTCAACTTGCACTTGAGATGCCCTTGGCCTTCTTGCACAAAGCCTAGGGGCTGATCCATGTAGATGACCTCCTCCAACTTGGGGTTGAGAAAGGCCGTCTTCACATCCATTTGGTGCATCTCCAAGTCCATGGCTGCCCCAATACTCACAATGCACCTAATGGTGCTAAACTTGGCAACGGGGGCAAAGGTCTCATTGAAATCCACCCCTTCCACTTGAGAAAACCCCCTAGCAACCAGCCTTGCCTTGTACCTCAAAATGTGACCCAAAGCATCCCTTTTGGTGGAGAAAACCCACTTACAACCCACACTTGATCTCTTGGAAGGGAGGGGTGCAAGATCCCATGTGCCTTTGTCAATGAGGGCCTTGTACTCCTCTTGCATGGCCAACTCCCACTTGCTTGCATCTTCACAATTCAGCACCTCTCCAAGTGTAGATGGATCTCCAAGGAAAGCCACATTGGCTTGATCTTCACTTTGTGGAGGAAGAATGTGATTCAGCCACCAATCTCCAAGGGGCTTGCGGGTCCTGGTTGGATAACGGGGCTCCTCCACGGTCTGATCTTGCTCTTCCATGGGCTGATCTTCATCTTCCAAGGGCTGATCATGCTCTTGCACCCTTGGTGAAGTGCTTGGAGAAGGAATTGCTGATCTCTTCACTTGGGGTGTGGCCACCTTCTTCTTGGGCTCCACCAAGTCTTCATCTTCCCCTCCTTGCTCTTGCTCTTCATCTTCATCTTCTAGGTGCACTCTTGGAGTTGTGCCCACCTTTTGGGCTGGTCCTCCATTGCTCCCACTTGGGCTCATCTCCAAGAGCTTGGGATCAGCACCTCCATCCTCCAAGAAGGTCACATCTCGACTCTTGATGATCTTCTTGCTCTCCACACACATCAGCCTATAAGCCTTGGTGCCCTCACAATAGCCAAGGAAAAGACACTTGATGCCCTTGGCATCCAACTTGGTCCTCTTGGCACTTGGAACCAAGGCATAGGCAATGCACCCAAAAATGCGCATGTGAGACACATGGGGCCTAATCCCACTCCAAGCTTCTTGGGGTGTCATGCTTGTCAAGGCTTGTGTGGGGCACCGGTTCCTTGTATAAACCGCTGTAGACACCGCCTCACCCCAAAGCTCAAACTTCAGCCCTTGAGCATGAATCATGGACCTTGCCATCTCCACAATGGTGCGATTTGCACGCTCCGCTACGCCGTTTTGTTGAGGGGTGTAAGGTGCTGATGTGTGGTGCTCAATGCCATGGGCCTTCAAGTACTCCTCAAAGGCCTTGGACACATACTCCCCTCCATTATCCGACCGCAGCACCTTCACCTTGCAATCTGATTGGGCCTCCACAAGGGCCTTCCAAGTCTCAAAACGCCCAAACACCTCACTCTTGCACTTCAGCATATACACCCACACCTTGCGTGAGAAATCATCAATAAATGTCACAAAATACCTTGCTCCTCCTATGGTGGTGGTCTTCATTGGCCCGCACACATCGGAATGCACAAGCTCCAATGGCTTGGTGGCCCGGGTTGCCCCATCCTTGGGGAAGGGCTGCCTTGCTAGCTTGCCCTCAATGCACCCCTTGCACACCATTGAACTCCAATCATGCTTGCAAGAAGAGAGGTTCAGCCCCTTCACAAGGTGTTGGAGGCTCTTCATGCTCTTCACATTCAAGTGTCCAAGCCTCCTATGCCAAAGCTCCACAAGGTCTCCATGGGCTGATCCTTGGGCAACACATGCCAAGGAGGTGCCATTCACCTTGGTGAAGTGGAGGAGGTACAAATTGCCCTCACGAGGGGCTGATGCAATCAACACTCCACTTGGTGACCTCACAACGCACCCCACATTGTTAAAATGCACTTTCAAACCTCCCAAAGACAATTTGCTCACCGAAAGCAAGTTGGCATGCAACTTGGGGACATGGAGGGCCTCATGGATCTGAATCCTCTTGGTCTCCCCCTTCACTTGCACTTCCACAATGATGGTCCCCATGCCAAGGGCCTCCACCATGCCATTGTCTCCCAAATAAATCTTCTTCCCCGAAATGGGTTGATAGGTGTGGAAGGCATCTCTATGGCTGGTCATGTGTTGAGTGGCCCCCGAATCCACAATCCATGTAAACATGGTGGCCTTGTCCCCTCCTCCTTGGGTGGCAAAAGCAAAATCCTCCTCCTCCTCCTCTTTGGAGGCTTGGTGTGCACTCTCCTTGCCTTTGGCTTGGCTGACCTTGCAATGCCTAGCAATGTGGCCTGATTTGCCACACTTGAAGCATGTCCTTGTCTCCTTGAACTCCTTGGTGGTGCCTCCTTTGCCATGTCTTGACACAAGGGCTGATCCCTCTCCTTGGGACTCATTCTCCTTGCGCTTGGTCACCTCATGCATCAAGCGGGCCGTGACAAACTCCATGGTCAGCTCCTTCATAGGCCTTGTCTCCAATGCGGTGATGAGGAACTCATAAGACGGTGGCAAGCTCTCCAACAAGGTCATCACCATATCTCCATCCGTCACGGGCACCTCCAAACAAGCCAACTCATCCGCAAGGGCCTTGATCTTGTTGACATGGTCCAACAAGTCATCCTCCTCTTGCATCTTGCTAGTGAAGAACTTGCGCCTAAGAAAGAGGATGTTGGAGAGGCTCTTGGTCTCATGGATGTTGCAAAGGGTGGTCCATGCTTGGGCTGGTCCTTTGCAATGGCGAATGTGTGCAATTTGCCGGTCCACAAGGTTGATGGCAAGGAGAGCAAAGGCCTTCTTCTCCTTCCTCTCAAACGCCTTCTTGGTGTTTAGATCAGCATCTGCACTTGGAGCCTCCTCACTCCCATCCACCACCTCCCACAAGTCCTTCTCCGCAAGGATCATCTCCATCTTGAACTTCCACATGCCAAAGTTCTCCCCATTGAACTTGTCAATGATGCGCACGCCTTCTCCTCCACTTGATGCCATGATGGAGCACCTCCCACTTGTTGGCAGCCTCCAATGTGTCTCCAAGAGTTCACAAACTCAATTCAGCCTCCAATGAAGCACTTGGAAGCCAATTGGGCTGAAATGACACCAATCAGCCCTTCCAAGCACCTCCAAAGATCCTTCACACCCTAAGATCCACCAAACACTCCTCACAAGTGCAAGGACTCCTCTAAACACAAATTCAGACCCTAATGAAGCTCAAAATCACCACATGCACATCATGGGCAAGTGCTACTTCAAATCAGCAAACACACTTCCAATGCTCCTCCCAAATTGGGTACTCCACCCTCCAAGGAGCTTTAGCCTTGCAATCAGCCCTAGATGGAGCTACTACTCACAATTCACACCATAAGGACAACAATGGTCTCCAACAACCCTAGTTGGATAACCAAACCACCAAAAAAGACCTAATTGGCTCCACAAATCTCACAAAAGCACAATTCAGCCCTCTTGGATTCACCAAGTCCACTAATTCGCCTCACACACTCACAAGGGCACTAATCAGCCCACAATGGATGGCAAATGCCTCAAGCAACAAAAAAATGCTTCCAAGGCTCACAAATTACTCTCACTAGATTGCAATTTCCCAAATCACAATCCACAATGCACCCAAGTGCACAATCAGCCTCAATGGGCTCCCAATGTACACCTCTAAGCACAAACTCAAAATTGGAGCACAAATCAGCCCTCACTAGGTCTGATTACTACCATGAGCAAACTCACACCCAAAATGTACTCAAAACCTCACAAACCAGCCAACAAATGTCCAAGAAAAGAACAAAACACTTCCTTCTTTTGTAAAAAAAAATTCACTCCCAAGTTTGTTTTTGTTTTTGACTTACACCATATGGTTTGTAGGTGACAAAGTGACAAATGGCTAGTTGCTCCCCAAGCTCCAAGATCTCCTCCAAATGATTTGAACTTCTCCCTCAAACGCAACTCCAAGTGCGTGGGCCCATAACCTATTGAGATTACAAAGTATTCAATGGAAGAAAGGCTTTACTTAGATGGTAGGAAGATACCAAACCCAATGAGTGGGTGGAACATAAGGTAGAAGCCTTTCACTAGTTATCCACATACATTATGGGATAACTAAACACCATGGGCTGCCTTTGACTACAAGCAATACCCAAGAGACTCTAAGGCTAACTAAGAGTCTAACACTACTCCTAGGGCTGAATGTACATAGTCTACAACAATATGTACATGATCTTCAACAACGACGGACGACCACTCATTGACACCATTACACTATGCTTGCTACATTCTATATTGCATCATTGTATGGAAAACAACTAAATCTAAATTTAGAGCCCATATTGTAAGAGAAACAATACAATAGTGTATTAGTGTTTGATTCGGCTTCATTCGGAATCTGAATCCGTGTCATCTCTCTGACTTGGGCCTGTAGGACCACCACCATAAACACCGAGATATGGTCCTCCGCCATAGTAGTCGGGAACATATCCGCTTTGCCCACCTCCTTGTCCATAATTTGCGGAGGAATGACCTCCAAAAGTTGGAGGAGGAATTGAATCACCGTGGAGTGATCCTCTTTGAGTTGAACCGCCATAATAAGAGCCTCCAACGTTTTGAGAGCCATGTTGGGGGTCATGGCCATAGTGTGAACCATAGGACCCATGTGGTGGGTCATATGCACCACGGTCACGTTGGTAGAATCCATCATACCCATCTTGTCGACCACGGTCCTCTACGCTTCTACGCATCGCTTCTTGCATTTGTTGTTCGTATTCAATGTCTTCTCGATCTTTTTTACGCTCGTGCTCCTCTCCCAATGTCACTAGTGCTGGAGCTTCACCCTCATCACCGTCACTCGACCATTCATCTTCTCCATGTGGCACCACAACTGCAGGAAATCCAAACTGCCCTCGATTGGACCACTCTGGCTGGCAATCACTTGCAGCAGTCCAGCTAGTATAAATCATTGCATCATTCCGATTCAAACTATCCACATGTTTCCCATAAATGGTACGCCAATCCACATCTTTGTGGAGTACAATCTTTGCCCAAACCATAGCCATGTTAGAATAGTTCATTATATTAGGTTTGGAGTCACGTAAACCCACTGAACGCGTTACTTCTTCGTAACGGTAAAGAAAGTGTCGGCTCGTACATGTGGACATTTGTCCTTCCCATCGACGAACTTGGCCTTCAGCACGTTCTCGTGACCACATTTTAGAGAGGTGAGTCATCTTCACGTACTTCTTGCATGTGGTGCAGTCCCAAACTTTCTTTGGCTCTTCTTCCCATCCATCTTCAGCTACGCAATTAGGGTTTTCCCAGTCAACCCAATTCATATCTTGAGATTTCCCTTTCTTACTCTTACTTGATGGTTTAGGGCGAGACATGATAACCTTGATTACAATGAAGATAATTGATGTCCGAATTTTCCCAAAATATTGCACCAAGTACACCAAGTTCTTCTCACTTCAAAATTCAAATGCAATGGAGTGAAACGGTTTTCTAATTCACAATTCCTCGCATACAAGAAATTATTCAAACCAAATCACTTAAAACCACCAAGTATCCAAGCACAACCGTTCACACACCAAACCGAAAGGGGCGCGCAGAGCCACAGATTCACATCGGGCACTGGAAAACCCACTTTGGGAGGGAAACGGCTGTGGAAAAATGAGGCGTCAGAAACGCTATTTATGGCTTCCGATGGCGCTTTAGGGTCCGTCCGAATCCGACGGCTTGTTTTCCGACGCCCCCATCGTGCGGCCCGAAACTGTCGCACGATGGATCGCACGGTCACCGAGAAAGTGCGGACGCACCGACATGCGGACGAACAGCTCGGACGGGGCGTCGGAAGCTCGGACAGGGTGTCGGCAGATCGGACGGGGCGTCGGAAAGTCGGACGGGGCGTCGGAAGGGCGGAGGGGCCGTCCGGCGAGGAGAATTTTGGAGAACAAGGGAAGTTTTGCCCCTTTCGAAATTGCAGGCTTTGCCCTGCGGCAGGGGCAACGAAGGGGGCAATTCAGCGTACCCTTTTTTGGCCCCCCCTGTGAGCACGTAAAAAATTTGGGGACTGAACTGTACGATCTAAAATGTTGCTTGTAACACACTAAACCCTTGTATAACATGTAGAAGGAAAATAAGAAGAAGAAAGAAGTATGGAATTTTTGAATTCCCAAATTCATGAGGGTTTGGCTATGCCCTTGAAAAATTAGGATCCCATTGCTTCGAAATGCGTAATTTTTTGGATAAATCATGTACATCCTCTAATTCGCTTTCTTGAAATAATTGTAGAAATTCATGAACTACGGTTATCTCGGGGGGTCATTTAGAGTGTCCATTAGAAACCAAGTGCGAACAAAACTTTGGACCCCCTATATACTTTTTGAATTTTAAATAAAACAAATGTAAAAAAATATGAATAGATTTTCCTACTTTAAAAGTTTATGTTTTGAATTATTGATATTTTTATTTGTTAATAATAATTAGTTACAAATTTCTGAAGTAAAAAGATACACTGTAGAACTGAAAAATAGCTTTCACACCCCTCTATTATATAAGAAAAAATTGTCTAAAAAATGAACAAAAAATTCCTAAAAATAACTCATTATTGAAAGCTCATTTTGAATTGAATATTGACTCAATGGTCATCTAAATGTGTCCTCTATAATTATTTCAATTGAAAAACATGCCATTTTAGTTCATTTTCAAGTTTCAACCTCTTCTAGAAATCATTTCATATTTTATTTGAGTTGGAAATTTTGGCAATAGAAAGCTATAGTCATTATTAAACAATGTTCAAAATTTTAGGTTGAAATTATAGTTTATTAGAGAACCACTTGTTCACACATGATTTGTTATAGTAATATAGTAGAACTAAGTGCACCCCCCAAGACGGTTATGGCCTTATGGGGCACTTACAACTGCATTTTTTGAGTAAAGAAAGAGAGATTCCATAATTGTTGACCATGTAAAAGTAGAAAAACTACCTTTCCATAATTTATTTGAAGAAATATTTATTTTTTGCTCAAATGTGCCCACTCTCTTTCAGTTCCACAAAAACATGTAGAACTTCTTCTCTAGTTAATAGTTATCAATCTCACTAGCAATTGCATGCAGAAATGAACTCTACCGATTTATAGATTTATTTTGGCAACACTCAAGAACATGCTCTAATAGGCTAGAACTTTGAATAAAGAGATTATCCATGATTCTATAATATAATATATTTTTGTGCAATACTGCAAGGTATGAAAGCTTAACATTTCGTCATACATATAATTAATGAAACCTAAATTAATAGATTAATGAATTCAACTTTAGAAAAATTGGTGAAGGCCTTCAAGTTGGCCCCTCTCTCCCCCTTCTCAATGAAATGAAAAAATATATCAATATAGGGTATATGGTGAAAAAATTTCCATATTACAATGTCATGAATTCATGAACGAGTAGTACATTTTACAAGTAAATAAAAAACTTTCAAATGATCATATGTGACGTTCTCCTTCTATTAATTCTCGTACATGAGTGATCATCTCATCATCATATTCAGTTGTCAATTTTGTGGGACAACCTTTCACTTTATGAATTTCCACGGTGCCATGTAATAATTCATACCCGGAAACATACAAATGAAGAACTAATTAGTCGACAAGGTTCACATGTATAGTACATTTAAATTATCACATGTAGACTACAAGTTCAATGGATCAATTACACAATGGTCTCTACATTCAAATTACATTTCAATTTTCAACCAACATTTCCACATTGACTTTTTAAATCATATCTTAAAATCATAGAAGAAGTCATGTACTTTGTGGATCCAAAAAAATAAATGTCTTCAAATTGCAATGTAATAATGTATCCATGTAACCATGTATAGAGGGCAAGCCAAAATTGCTACTAGTGGATATTGGGATAGTGGGAATACTCGGTGAAATCGTAAAAGTGATGTCGCATGCTGCACCAATTTTTTGTTGAGCACGTGAATATTTTATATGGAAATTTAATAATTTGTAGGGTTTAGGGTTTAGGGTTTAGGGTCTAGGGTTTAGCATTAAAAACAATCTCACAATGTAGGGAAGAAAATGAACAATAAGCTTTCACACATTGAATGCTTTCTACATTTCATTGATTATTTTTTACAGTGATTTAACTATTTCAAGGATCCGTTGTTTGAACAGTGCGTACACAGCTGGAGGATGACAGTTCAGTAGGTCCGTGCAGAGGAGACGATGGCCTGATCGGAGACCTGAAGACCTAAAATCCATCCGACGGCCTAATCCGACAGCCTGATCTGACGGCCACGGCCTGTTCGGTCCGCCTGATCGGGCGCAGGCGACTCCGAAACTTGGTCTTCCAACGGCCCGATCTGACGGCCTGATCCGACGCCCCGATCCGACGGCCCCGGCGTGTTCGATCCGACGGCAGCGTTCGATCCGACGGCCTCATCGGCCGGTGACGTCGGATCCGACGGCCTGATCGGACGGCGACGGCCTGTTCGGTCCGCCCGATCGGACGACCAAGTCCGATCCGACGGCCCAAAGTCAGACGGATCGCGGTTCGGAACCGAACCGGTATTAGGGTTGGTTTCGGACGGCTATATGATCGGACGGGCCCTTCATTTCTTTTCACTTCTTCTCTCCAAGCTTGCCAAGTCAGATGTGCTACTGTTGCCTCTGGCGCTAGTTGCTCTTACTTGGTGGAGAGAAGGGGTCCAACATATTTTATTACGGTGTGACTTTGGCAGATTTAAATTACCTACACATATATTTCTATTGACCGAATTTTTTACTTTGAATTGCTCTTCAATTCAAAGTACCAAGCATGGCCGCGGAAGGTGATGGAGGGGCTATTGGGACGACTTCAACACAACCTCCACCGAAGAAAATTAAAACAAGGGGGGCCGGACATGTGTTGCAGTATGACATTTTAGATGATCCGAACATCAAAGCGGAGCCTAACTGGGAGAAAGTGGAGGCTGAATATTGGAGCTCTAAAATGTGCAAACAATTTGTCAAAATGTACCACATTGACAAGTTGTGGCCTCGGGATTGCCACGCAGCCCACACAAGATATTTCAATTGTAAGCTGTGGACTTGCAAGGATAGTCATTTTGTACATCGATCAGACGAGGTGTGGAAGGCCCTCTTCGGCAACAAGGCAAGGAGTAAAGGATACATAAATTACAGCACGGCATCTATGGTGTATGCAGAACTCATATTGGGTCGGAAGGTGGATTGGAGCACGTTTCCAACGACATCGCAATTGCCGCTTCAACTTCCGAAAAATCAAAAGGATATTCCCGATTTATACAACCACGGGGCACAAACGGCTGAATCTAAAATAGTATTAAAAAATACTAGAACGCCTACAATGAAGGTTTCACAGGGTGTAGGCGACGCAGTACAGTTGGACCCCACACAACTAGGAGCAGAGGCCACCAATGCCTCTTCGGGAGGTGTATTTCGGAAGGTCAATTTCAAGGATCCGGAGACTTGTTTACCCACCTCGGTTCATGTACCAATCATGGGTGAGCAAAGCATTGCTCCAAACAAGCACGACCTCGTGAAAGAAGTTGCCCCCTCTTCCTCGTCGCGAGAAGACATGGATGAAGACAAAGTTGCAAGAGCAAATGCTACAATTGAACGGCTTATAGACAGCGATGCTCTCGATAGTTTGAAGTACGTTCCTCCAAACGTGGACTCGCCAACACCACCTAGTCCAATATTGAGCCCGATCCGTGAAGTTCAACCGTCAGGTCTGTTCGTAGAGCGACTTCAAAACGTGGCAACGACCTCCAATATTGATGGCGAGGAGATTGTGCACAAGTATCCGCTCTTGTGCACTTTAACTCCAAGAAGATTGCAATATGTGGGTCAAATCCCAAATCCGGAGCATCTTGAAATCATACTTAGGTGCGGAGTTGAGTACCCACCTCAAATGGATGGATCGAGAGAAGGTGAACCCGTAAACGAGGCCGAGTGCTCTACGGCAACCGAAAACAAACTTGGGCTTCACGATTTTGTGACATCCGCTCAAGCAATAACATGTTCTGCTGAAGCTGTAGCGGAAATGGCCCCGTTGGCTATGGAATTGGCCAGAAATTTATCCACATTATCGGATCCACTATTGAAGGGTGGATTGGCTTTTCACAAGTTTGCTAGTGGAGCGCTAACACTTCTTGATGAGAAGTACAACTATTTGAAGACAATCGTGGAGCTGGAGCAGAAGAATGACGAGTGGAGTAAAAAGTATAGAAGGGTCGTTGAAAATTGTGAGTCATTGGGAAGGCAATTGGTGGCGTCAAGGAGGAAGTATAGCGAGAAATATTTGAAGGAATGAAATGAAGAAAAGGGCCTCTCTACAGTGGAGATCCAACTACCGAGGTCGCAAGAAACTCAAGAAAGCGATCAACTCTCTCTTCCATTTGAGAAGGCCAAAGCAGTGGAGGAGCTTGAGACCAGAAAGGTGGATGAGGTTCCAACTTGGAGCGAGTTGAATCGAAGATTGAATGAGGTAAACCAAGAAAATGCCCTTCTTCAATCGAGGTTGGACCGGATGAAACGAGTGGAGAACATGGATGAATGTCTACCGGCGAGCGGATCGGAGTCTCGGTGGTTGACATGGATACAACAACTTCAAGACAAACCGTCTTTAGCGTCTCAGGCAATGATCGGGGTTCGCACCCTTGCAATGAAGTCGGATGAAGATTGCAATGTCGTTGAGGCTGCTTTGAAGAAATTCAAAAGTGCGGTCGAGCAACATTCTTGGGGGTCTATGCCAATGACATGTTGGGGAGACATGGATGCCATGTACGAGCGGTTGAACCACGCCAAGAAGGAATCGCTAGCCCACAATCGCGACATCAATTGGACTTTTGAAGTAGAAGAAGGATGGACTCCTTACACAACGCTTTCAGCACACATCAAGAAGAACGAGAAGATAGTTGTGCATGGTTCTAATCCAGGCAATGAAATGTTGAAGGGTCATTGTAGCATTTGCCAAGGTCCTTTTGGGCCTGAAGGAGCCTTCACCATGGGCCATTGTCGCCACGTTTTTCATATCAAATGCGTTGTGCAAGCATCTCTGTTTCGATCCGCTTGTGCCGAGTGCCGTTCTCCTTTTAGTCCGAGGTTCTACGAGATGTTTGGCATCTTGGAAGGTATGCCCCCTGGCCACGAATACAATAGATGGACTCTTCCACTTGACCAAGGGCCATACAAATTTCAAAATTATTCGCATTGGGGGAAACCCCTCATATGGGATCCAAAGGAACAGAAGCATGAATTGTATGATGCATCCATGCAACCGGTGGATTCCTTCATGTGGATGATCCAAAATATGGAAGTGGAGTTGCGGGCTCGTGCCATTGATGATGGCGAGGCTCGTGAATTGTTTTGTCGCAGTATGGGAGGGCATTGGAGCATGCAACACCATAAATTTTTTCCGGTTTCCCGAAAAAGAAGTACAGAAAGGGCCAGATGGCAATTGGATAGAGGTGGAGCATCCTCTTGGCTTCAGTGAACAGTACGAGGCATACAATCACGTTCCCATAGGCAGGGCACTGTTCTTATCTAAGCTGGAAGAAGTTGCATCAATTCGTGTTCAGGTGGAAACGGATGGAGAATCAAACAAAGGGGATTCGTTCATAGAGGTGGCCGGGGCATTTGATAGGAGGGTGGCCGACATCATAGGTCAATGGAGGGCGTTCCTATTGGAAGGAGTCACCGAAGGGTTTAGGGTAAACAACCCTAGTGATGACCATATGGTGAATGTGTTGGTAAATCGAGTGGATGCTGCTCTGAGAGCCTTAAAGGCGATGGATGTGGATTTGACTCCGAAGCGCAAACAGAAGCAGAAGATTGAAGATGACGATGACTATTCACCGGAAACAATACGACAATTTGTCGTTGTGGACAGGGCAACCAAATCAAATCGGTTCTTAAGCTCAACAAGCCCTGGGGGAATTTCTCGTCGCGGAAGTCCAAGGATTGCCGCTCTAGTGGCGCAACGCAATACAGAGGGGTCCCCTAGTCTGTCCGGTGGTTCGGGAGATGGCAACAATGATAGAATTAAATAGAAATGGACCAATAGGTCTATTGCAATAGAAGAAATAGAACTCTATACTCGATAGACTTTTGTTTTAATGTCACGAGGTGAAAATAGTAGTAAATAATTGTAATCACGGCATGTCTTGTTTTGCCTTTAATATCTACGTATGTATGTCTTTTTTATATATACATATATATAAATATATATAAATATAAAACTATATTTATTTATTTGTATTCCAATGTTCATGATATGTATGGATCTTTCAATGCATGCTAGTTTGTTGAATCGGTTGGTCAAATGTCGCTTTTTCTTCTTTCGCTTAATTCGCTATGATATAATGATTTGTTCATAGAATATGTAGTATTTTTCCCATTGTAACATTATTTCATTGCAAAAATATGAACTCCAAAATTTTTTGGCACAAAAGGCTCTAATCAATTCCTACAAACTTGTTAGTATTGCTTTGCACAACTAGTGTTGTGCACCACTCACATGCTTGAAGGTATTAATCAGAGCCGGGATTTGAACCCGCGACCTCCCCGATTGGAAGAAGGCAAGTCCAAATGTTTGGATAAGCCTTGGACACTTGTGCTGAAAGTGTGAAACAGTTCTATTTGAAACTGAACTATGAGAAGTCCCGAATCCGGATAAAAAGATCGAACGTGCTGATCCGACGGCCAATTCGGACAGGCTGGCCAGATCCGACGGCCTGGTCAGATCGGACGGACTCTTCCGACGGCCTATTCGGACGACCAGTTCCGACGGCCTGTTCCAACGGGCTGGTCTGTTCCGACGAGCTGGCCCGATCCGACGGAATGTTCGGACGGGATGGTCAAATTAGACGGGCCATTATGGGGAGAATGAGTCTGTTGATACTGTTTTTAAAATTCATCTTTCTGAATAACGGTCAGCGCCACCTGTATTCAGTTGCAAAGTATAAGTAGAAGAAACAAGGCGTATGAAGGCACTCCAAATCCACTGAACACTACGATTTCCAAGGGCTAGGAGCTGCAATTTATTTTGTGTCCCTTGCTTGGTAATGCATCGTTTGGTGGAAGGGGGGCCTTGAATTTCAAGGCTTTGTGCACGACCGTAAACCCAATTTTAAACATTGGTTCACTTGTATTTACATTTTCCAAAACTTGCGAATTTGAAGAAGTTCAAGTTTGGAACTTGTGACCATGAGCAAGGATCTTGCCTCTTGGTATGTCGTCCTTTCGGCGAGTAAAATACAATGCAAGGCTTGCGACAACGTGTTTTCAAAGAAAACGAGCCGTATGTTGAGTCACTTAGGATATGAATCGATTCCCGGTTCTCGTGATAGGGGAGTGAGTTTGTGTCCGAAATTGTCAGCGGAAACTCGAAGTCTATTTCTTCGATGCAATGGGGCATTTCCACAAAGACCTGTTCGTGGAAATGTGGATGTCAACAACTTGCCTATGGTTGAAAGCGATATGTCAAATGGGAGGGGCATGCCACGTTCTACGCAAGAAGATTCTTGTACAACACCGGAAGAAGTCGTTGGAGGGGGTTCCGAAGTAACTCCAAGTATGCAAACATGTAGCGGACGTGACATTCGCAGGGCCTCAAGCAGTAGGCCTCCAACACAAAGTAGGCTTTTGGATGGCTTTCAAGAAACCAAAAAATAGAATTTGAATGCAGTGTGGGCCAATTTCTTCTACGCGGCAAATATACCCTTTTCAGTGGCCCGAAACGTAGCTTTCAGAGAAGCGGTGACAAAAACCTCCGAGTATGGTAAGGCCTACACTCCGCCATCATATCATGATCTACGGCATAAATTGCTTGATCAAGCCAAGGCAAATGTCGTGGGGAAGGTGCATAAAAGGACCGAAGACAGCGTCAGGAAGTTTGGAGCAACATTGTCCATTGATGGATGGAGCTCAGTTACAAACCGTCCACTGATTAATGCCATGCTTGTATCTTCAGCGGGTGAGCAATTCCTTGGATCAGTGGATACTAGTGGGGTGGAAAAGACAACACAATATTTGGCCACAATTTTAGAAAAATTCATAGAGTAGGTGGGTCCTACGAATGTGGTGCAACTGTGCAAGTGAGCGCAGACAATGCTCCAGTGAATCCGGCAGCATGGAATTTGGTATCCACTAAATATCCACACATTTTTTTTCAAGGATGCGTGGTGCATGCCTTGAATTTGTTGCTCAAAGATTGGGGAAAGGAGAAAAGGATTGAAGAGTCGGTAAAGAGAGCCCAAACCGTAGTGAATTTCTTCAAGAAAAGACACATGCCACTTGCTATATTTTGGAAGTATGAGACAAAGTACAGTTTGTTGAAGCCGGTGGAAACAAGGTTTGCCTCCGTGTTTATCATGATTGATCGTTTGTTGGAAGTCAAAAGAGCATTGCAACAAAGTGTGGTGGATCCACAGTGGGTGGCATATGTGAATACACTCAACGACAATGGCAAAGCCAAATCTCGCATGAAGTCTCGTGATGTGAAGAGGTTCATTCTAGAGGAGCATTATTGGGACCGGTGGACAAATTTGCGAGAATTGGTGGCCCCCGTTGTATATGGTCTACGTGATTTGGATGCAAAGACGCCATGCATGGGTAAGGTGTTGCATATTATGAGGAATTTAGAGAAACATGTCCTTAGCCTAGAAGGGCCTCCTTTTTGTTTGGCAACAAACCTCGCCGAACCATTGGAGCGATCCTTTTTCAAACGCCGTGGAATGGGGGAGACAGATTTACATTATGCAGGAGCTCTTTTGAATCCATACCTTCTGCATGATAAGGATCTAGCCGACGACCAAGATGCAATGGACGCATGCAAGCGTGTTCTAATGAAAATTTGCAAACAAGGAGAGTACGCCTCGGTGGTAAAAGAATTTGTAGCCTTCCGTCATAGGGAACCTCCGTTTCACAACATGTTGAATCCGGATGAGCAACAATTGTCGGCGCATGCTTGGTGGGATTTTGAAGGTGCATGTGGGAAGCTCATTGCTCCAATAGCCAAGCGAATTTTGGCACAACCGGTATCCTCGTCTTCATGTGAACGAAATTGGAGTAGTTATTCTTTTGTTCACAACAAATCTCGGAACAAGTTGACAACGCAAAGGGCGGCAGACTTGGTGTATGTGTACACCAATTCCAAGGTCTTGGCAGCATCAAAGGAAAAGGATGAGAAGAAGTGGTACGATGACAACGTGGATTCGGAAGATTCAGAGGGGTTTATCTCGGACGACGAGGAGGATGGTGGGTCAGTTGGGCCTCTATTGGATGACGAAGATGCCATGAATTACGACGGGCACAATTTTGATGATGAAATGTTCGATAGTCCAAGTCGGCCCAATGAAGATCTTCGAGCCAATGATTGAGACATCTATGACTTTCTATTGGATGAGGATAATGATGGGTATGATGAAGATGTACCTTCCATAGCTAGATTTGTGGATGGAAGTGGGTTCATGAGTAGCGAAAAAGTTCTATCGGAAAAAGAAGACGCTTATGTAGAGGCCAATGAGAGAACGATTCCCAATAATGGGATGCAAAGAATGGATGAAGATCTTTTTCCACTTGAGTCTCCGTTTAGAGGAGTGTTGCGAGCGGAAGAAAATGACAAACACATCGGCACGGGAGGACGTGAGCCTTGGGAGGTGAATGTCAAAATGAACGTTGGCAACACAAGTGTTGAGTCAACCATTGTATTGGCAAGTGCGAACAGTGGTCACCCAAGTATTCCAATCCCTAAGGCAAATGAAGCGGAGAAGAATGTTGATCTATGTGTGGTGGGGTTTAGAAGTCCAATTTTGTGCATCAATGGAGAAGTCAAGAAGGAACTCATGCAAGATTTTGAAGTACCACCATCTAGCATCCCTCCACGTGCACAATTGAAAACCCCTAGTCAAATTTTGGATGGCGTTGGGAGCTTAGGGCTTGGAAAACGGATTGCAAATATTTCAAAAGAAAGGCGGCTTAGTCAAGGTATTTTATCGTCCACAGACGATGACAAGGATGAGACATTGGCTTCAATGTTCATTCGGCATTCTCGTAATGCACCACAACGACGGCCTCCAACAATGTCAGTGCCTAAACCACAATCTTCAATCTCACCGAAGATAATCATTCATAGAGGCAGTGGAGGGCCCTCAACAATAAAATTAGAGGGCGGGGGATCACCTAGAGCCAATAAGAAGAGAGTCATGCAACCTTTTGCAATATCCCCGTTGAAAAAAACAAGAGCCATTGGAAACCCTCTTGATGCACGTCCACATGTTTCAAAGAGGAAAATGAAAAGTGATGTTGGCATTAAGGAACAAAATGGGAAATCCTTATTAAGAGTAAAAGAAGAACTCAAAAAGGACAAACGAAGAAGAAGCCTTTCATCCACGCAAGTACAAGAGGGAAGAACGACATGTCTAGGCTCTTCATCAGATGATATGGAAGACACATCCGACGACGAAGACGCAAGATTGGGAAATGGGTGTGAGAGTAGTGGGGCAGAGGTGAAAGGAGATTTTGATTACAATCCTTAGAAATAGAAAGGACATAGGCTTAAATGTTCATGTGCTCATATTACATAAAGCACAGATTGTCGTACTGACAATTGATTGTTAGAGACTTTGATTGTAATACTCCAAAACTTATTGATGGTGGTAATACCATTATTTTTGAAGGGGGCACTTAACCAAAGATGATTTCAATCCAAAATATCAATTGATTGTGTCATTTGTATGTTGCTTTTCTACAATGAAGCATGATATATTGCAAGATGATGAAAAAAATCCAAAAATTTGGCTTCATACTTGTGGTAATTGAAATGCTTTTGAAAGGCTAGAGGATCATGATGATATGATTGTTAATCCTGTTTCAACCAGGGTTGCAATTCAGGAGGACAGCTGCGATTGCGTCGGAATTCCGACGGCCTGAGGCAGCGTCGGAATTCCGACGCCGGAATTTACCCCGAGGTAAATCGGACAGACGGCTCCGTTTTACCCAGCGTCCCCCGCGTCCGTCACGTCTGGACGTCCTCGCGTCCGGACGTCCGCTTTTTGGACGTGATTTTGGGCTGGACGCTCCAATTCGTCAACCCTGTCTCTAAGTAATATACTTTGAGAGTACTCATACCCTAGCTTAGAAGGCTTTAGGGTGCTAAGCGGGCCATCAAGTGTTACTCTACTAGTCTGATGACCAGATAACCTCCCCAAAGGCCCAAACGGTGTCGTGGTTGAGAGAGTTTGCCTTGGGAAATCACGGGGATTTTGGTTGCAACTAGGAATGGTTTAGGAATGAGATTGTAGGACAACAAAACTTATTGTCGTCTGTGAATCTTTGATCTTGGTCTTCAAATTTTGTGTACGGCCGTCGAATCTTCTAGTCTTCAAACTTCAAACCCTTCCTCTTGACCTATCTTGTTGTGGCTCTATGAAGGATAAAGGTAAGGGTAGGTAATAAAAAACAAGGCCTCAGATGGGTAGAACGGGACGGCCAAACCACGAGTTGGCCTTCCGAAAAATTGGATCTTAAACCTCAAACCCACGGTGACCAGAAAACGCCTTTCACTAGTGGGAACAACATAGAAGCTCGACCATGTGGGTGATCAATCCTACTTCGTCGCCACAAACATAAAATGGGGCTATTATTGGATACCCACATAGCCTACAATAATGTTTACAAAGCAAAAATGAAAACAACAAGCCTCCAAAACCGGCTGAGAATAACAATAGAAAGACAACGAGCTTCCAAAACCGGCTAGGAACAACAAGCCACAAGCCACAACACACAAGTCTTCGTTCTTCATGCCTTCAAGTCTTCAAATCTTCAAATACATAAAAGAAAATCTCCAAAAACAACTCCTACCTTAGTTGAGAACTTCAAAATAACGCCACGGATGACTCAATTCTCCAAATGCTAAGTATAATTAGCTTTCTAAAAAGCTAATACAACAAACTAACACCTCTCCAAATCTTGAATCATTCTAAACTACCGTCCAAAAGTTATAGGTCTTGAAAGTTTTGGCTCCTCTTCATTGGGTAGTCACAACCAAGTCATCTTTAACCTTCTATAACTTTTGCATTATAAACTCAAATTATTATTTAAGAAACATTTCATTGCAAACTTACTAAAGTCTTCTACAACACTTCCAAAATTTAAATATAGAAGAGAAGTACACAAATTGTGGTGGTCGATCAAATCTCCGCTCCTCTCCGTTGGGTGGCAACAGACCCTTCTCCATTCACACACTTGTAACTTTTTACTCACAACTCCAAATTAAAAAAATGAGATGTCTTTAGAAGAGCATAAATAAGAGGAACATATCCTCCAAATTTCATTCAAAAATTCTCTTTATATCAGAAGATATGGCTTCCCAAACATTCCGTTTTCTTCCACTATATTTCTCACAAATCCCAAAACACACACACCTTCCAACATCCAAACCTGACTTGGAGGGAGAGAGAAGATGCCTACCTATACTCTAGACCCCTAAGGTAGGTGGAATCAGCCCATGTACACTTCACATGGGCCTCCAAACACCCATTGGCCCTTGGAAAACACCAAAGGGTAAGTTTCTATTCATCTTAAAAGCCAATGAACCCCTAAGGTGAATATTAGGAGGTAAACAAATCCTAAACTTCCATCTTTCATCTCTTAACACACAAATAAAGTATAAAAAACACTTGTATTAAGTACTAAACTTCAACCAAAGCTAAATGGAGGTAAAAAACTAAAGTCGAAGAAGAACGCTACTCCATCTGCAAAAATTTGAAGATGAGTCTTATAGTGTTTGCCACATAATCTGCACGTTCGACTTTTGTCAAAGGATTTACTGGCCCTTTCAACCAACGTTGATGGCCTTTGCCTTCTCTATCTGGCCTCCTCATACAAAAATAATGGTCTTCGTTCAGGCCCTCATAACTTGCTTCAAATGTTACATCTTGAGTGCCCTGCTCAACACATCCTACTTGAAGTAGAATCACCAAAGCACGAGCGTCTGTGTCAAGATTTCCATGCCAATGTTGCTTCACACGAGGTTTCTTTAGCGGACGGGAAGGTCCAGCTTCGTCTTGTGGATGGATTGGCAATGGTGAAGAAATTGCCGGTTGAGATGGTTGAACTGGAAGCTGTGACAAAGAAAGTTCTAATTCCACCTCTGGATCCGCTTTTGGATCTTGCGACTCCATAAAAACCCTCCAGTTTGACATTGCTACGTCGAACTTCAACACTAAGTATAGATTCTATAAAATTGGGAAGAGAACTCCAGACTACTAAAATTTGTCAAAAGATTTCGTCCTTTTAACAATTCTATTAGCAACAAGCGTCAGCTTGAAGCCAATCAAAACTTCATCTTGAAGCTTCTTTCTCTAGATTCTTAGAACTTCTTAAAAACACAAAATAAATATATATTTTAAATAGTGTACAAATGTACAACACGACAATGGCATGATTTCAATTGTTGTTCTAGCACCAAAGCTTGCCTAACTTTTTCAAACCGATCATGGCATTGTTGAATCTCATGCCAAAGCTATGATGGAGATTGTTTTTGGAAGAAGCGGCAGGACAAGGGTAAATTCCAAGACACCGTGTCTCACAGTCTTTTACTGTTGTCTACTTGTCTTTAGCAGGTGTAGGAGTTGGAGTTAGTTACGGTTGTTTACATTGGCTAGCGAGTTTAGGGTTTTAGTACATGTAGTTGGAGTGGCAGTCAAACACCATGGCCTTGAGAGACGTTGTTAGACCTGTGAAGTACGAACCACATGTTGTTTTACATAGAGTTTATGCACCGCTAATGAAAAAAGGGGTGCCACTACATTTACAATGTAGCTAGAGTGAATTTAGTGCCAAACGTGCTCAAGGTTACTTGAACATAGATTTGTAGATAGATGGATCACTATATCCTAAGAACACATTGACAGGGCTTCCACCCTCATTTAGAAATGTCAAAGGATTGTTAGAATTTTGTTGTCTTGGAAACAACGGCTTGCTTGGTTACACAAAGGCATTGTGCTGTAATGACTTCTGGAGTGCTGAAAAGGCCAGACTCTCCCAACGTGTGATTCAATTACAAATTGAGCAAGATGAGTTGCATGTTTCCAAGGAGAGATTACAAATTGATGGCCTAAAAGTACGTGAGCAATTGTTGGCAGATTTAAGATCAGACCATTCAAAACAATTGTTGGAGGTAGAACGTGTGTGGCAAGAGAAGGTGACAACACTGGACAGTGAGCTTCATAAGGTCAAAAATGATGTTAAACTCTTACAGAAAAAATTAGCAACAACATTGAGGTCACGAGTTTTGGCAGAAGCGAGGGCTAGAAGAAGCAGAGTATTGGAGTCACTGGCCCGAGGAAGTGGCAATACGAAGAAAAGGGTCTTGCAAATTCGCCAATTGTTAAGCGGGTCCAAGTTGGTGGAAGAGACACAAGATCAAAATATAAGAAAAAGCGTTTGTGGGGTGATAATTCTACTCAATTTGCAACTGTTGGGGCCCTTGCACATATATTGTCAAAGACTAAGGCAACAACAATTGTTGACACAGCCAAGTTCAATGATGTAGCCAATCAATTGGTGGATGATACACTACAAAAGATTGGATCCAACATAGACTCTGAGGCAATTTTGGCAGCTTGTGATATGACAAGAATTTCACACAGAGGCTACGGGGAGATTTATAAAACTATGAAGGGACAAATTGGTTTAGCGAACAAGAAATTGAAAGCCACAATATTACCAAAACCATATAAGGTAAGGGATTATTTTTTAGTGTTCTGTTATTGCTTCTAATTATTTGATTGTAGTCACTATAGTCACTGCTGAATTAATATTAGGTTTCATTGCAAATAAGTAACGCTTAGGAGGAGGGAATTGAATTCTAAGTTAGTTGAGCTTGTGGGACAATGCACACACATAAACAATAGTTTGGATATTGTTGCTAGCAAGGATAAACTGTTGGAGAAAGGAAAGGGAAAAAGATGTCAACATGAGAAATTGGTATTGAATGAAAAGAATACACTCTTCACAGACGTGGAAGCTGTCCAAAGATCCATTGTTAAGGTGTATGGTATTACACAACAAGGTTAGTACTACTGTTTTATGATCTTGTGTTTGTTTTCAGTTTGTATAAATAATGAACTTCATGGTCATTGCTTCAATTGTTGGAGTGAACCAAACGGTATGCAATATGCAAGTGACTTAGTTTAAGTGAAGGTGAGAACGGTTTCTGATTATAACATTTAAATTTTTGATTTACAAGATTGGAGAAAATCTATTGATATTTGTTTTGAAGCTTGACAAGGCGGATGTTATCAGGGGAAAGAAATACGAAAGAGTGAGCATAACTCTTATGAATAGAACACTTGATCCTTCTATAGCTAGAAACGATGAGAATTATTTTTTAGTTCAGAGTGAACAAGAGATATGGCCTATTGCGTGTTTTGAGGTTTTGAAGGAGACAAACAAAAATTTTAAGTGGGTATTTGATCAAGTACCTTTAAAAGGACTCATTGTTGCGCAAGACGTAGGGCAACAGTTGGAGGTACCTGGTGTTGGTAGTTTCAAGGTGTAGTGGCACTTGACAGCAAACATGAAGACTCTTAAGTGCATGTACGGATTGAAACATGGGCCTAATGCAAAGCAATCTTGTATTTTTTGCAACCAAAAGTGGGGAAGGGCTACTATTATGTCAACAACCAAGGCTACAAGGGTAGTTTAGGGACGGTCATTCATGTGGAAGGATGGCTTGTTTTCAAAAGATGAGCCTTTAGATTCTACTTTGCATACTGATCGATGGCATCCTATATTTTCCATTCCACTTAGTAGGGTGCACATTTGCACTCTACATGCTCTAACAAAGATTACAGAGAAGATCTTACATCTCCACATTATGTTTGTTTGGAACATGTCAAATTCTACCCAACAACAACAATGCATCGGTTACTTGGAGAAGGCCTTTTCTCTAGTAGGGGTTCATGGTGGCAACGTGACTTGTTTAAAGACACAAATATTTTTGGGGCTAACAATAGTGTATCATGTAAGCCATCTCTGAACGGTGCTACAGTCTTGAAGATGTTCCAACCTTCTCAATGGTTAAGACAAGACAAAGTTTGGAAGGATATCCCACGAGCAAAAAATAATAAGAATGCTAAGGGTCAAGTCTACCTTGACAGAGTTCAAATGTGGAGTGCCTTTGAAGCTACAATGGCATATCTCACAAGGTTGTTCCTTAAAGAAGACCAATCACCTACTGATTTTCTAAACAAGGTTCATCACTGGGGACATTCTTACCTTAAGTGTTTTGGTGAAGAGCATGTTACCCATTACATGGTAAGCAATGATTGTTATTGATCTAGCACCTTACAATACCCTCATTGCCAGATTATGTTTACCAAATTGAATGTTATTTCTTGTTACTGATGGTATTTGTAATAGAGTATGGAACTTCTAACTTGTTCATTGCTCTCATTTGCAGCATGTACTTGTGAAACATGCCCCGTGGTTTTCACAACAATATGGGAGTTTAAGTGTTTGGAGCTGTCAAGGAATGGAGAAATCCCATCATACTGCAAAGGTTGCTAATCAAAATCACACCCAACACGGAGGTACTAAGAACATGACAAGTGGCATTGTTCAACAATACGAGCACTGGTATCGCAACATTCAACATCGGATTATCAAAAAGCAAGAATTGGTCAAGTTGAGATCAATGTCTATTAATGAGGAGTAGTTGGCGGCATTTACATGTCGTAGTCTTGCAAGCACCCTTCCATCTATTGTAGAAGGGAGAAGGCAGTGGAGACAATCCCGTGTTAGAATTGGAAGTGTCTGGAGTCGACAAGACCAGCATCTGGATGATAAAAGGTACGATGACACAAGGGTTGAAGGAGACTTGAACAACACACATTATGGTCTAGATACTTCTACCGGTGACAAAGAGTAGAATATTGTGTAATATATTGTAGGTAGATTGTTAAATTTATTGAGTGATGCAATATGACAGTAATGACACTAGTGATAATTAATTAGAATAATGTTTGGAGCTTCCATTCCACATGTGAACATGGTATCCATGTGGACATGCGCTCATTGAAGATACCATGTCCACATAGATTTCCATTGCATTCACTAGAAGAAAATGAGGGGTTTTGCAACTACAGTATGCAACTCATTTTGTAGTTGCATAGGACGTTTGCAACTAGGTGATAATGTAGAGTCCGTAGTTGCAGTGGACAAGTCGCATTAGTTGCAGTCTAGTTGCAAGGTTTTTTGTCATCCAACACCATACAAAGAACTTCATCCTTGTGTGCAACTTGTTTGCAACTTGTAGATTTGTAAATTTTAAAATATAAATCTCAATGATTTGTAGATTTCAAATTTTCAGATCTACCTCCTTTCTAGATTTTAGAATTTCAGAACTACCTTTTTCTTAGATTTTTGAATTTCAAATCTACCTTTTTCTAGATTTCAAAATTTCAAATCTACCCTCTTCCTAGATTTCAAAATTTCAGATCTACCTTCTTCCTAGATTTCAAAATTTAATTTCCTAGATTATAAAATTTCTTGAATTTTAATTATTTTTTAAATTCTTATATACAAAATCTACAAATTGTAGAAACCCACAAATTATAGAAATCTTAGAATTCTATCAAAAGAATTCATTACATAAGACTATAACAACTTACAAGTCTTATATGTTCAATCTAATAGTACTCTTTACAATTGATATGGGTCAATTGATATAACACGAATGGGAATGAACTTTGAAAGCAACTAGGAAACAACTAGAGTGCAACTAAGAAACAACTAGCGTACATCTAGGAAACAACTATGGTCATTTTACAGTTGCATAATAGTTGCATAGGACACTAGTTGTCTCCTAGTCTTTTTTTGCAACTACAGAATGACTACTTTGCAACTAAAACAATGAATGAATGTTGTAAAACAATGACACAAAACAACTACATTAGATTTGGTGCAAATAGAGAGGAAAGTAGTTGCATGACAGTTGCATAGGGCACTAGTTGCATAGTAGTTGGTTGTGCCGGACGTGTTTTTCTTCTAGTGATTTTAGGTTCTAGTGTATCTTCTGGATTCATTGCAGGGAGAATGAATGTTAAAAAATTTAGAATCTAAAGTGGTGCAAAAGTTCACAGAATTAGAATAGTAATTCTGAAACAACACTGACTCCAATTTCTCATTGAAGGTGCCAGTTCGGACGATGCTATTTTGCGTGCGTAGAGCGGTGAGCGGTGAGCATACGGTTGCGAGCGTAGAACGCAAAAAGTTTGATAATTTCTTGAAATGGCCAATAAAGTGAAAGTTTAGGGGTTTTTTAGGAGGAATTCTTAAATTAGTATTAATGATGGACCTATGACCGTAGAATATTTTGCAGAATTTTTCTGCTTAAAAAGTGTAAGGTGGCCAAATATGTATTTTAAGGTCGAGGAAAGATGCAAGTTTCAAGATGAAGGGTCTATAACCGTGGAGTCTAGGGATACGAATGATTAAAATATATAATTTTTGTGGTCGTGAATGTAAGTGCCATGGAAACAAGAAATAGTGGATATTGTGAGGGACGAAAGAGATTTCTTTGCAAGAGAGGTCTTCGAGAGAGTTCTAGAGAGGGAAAGAGGAAATAAGAGAGTTCAAGAGAGGAACAATTGGTATGGAGGATTTACATAATTTGAAAGATGGGGGCTCAAGGTTAGATTAAAGAGGGTCAAGGCATTAGATAGGGAAAGCAAAGGAAATAAGCAAGGGTTATGTAGACGTTTTCTTTGGAGACAGAGATTGGAAGTGGAGAAGTTAAGGGTTAATTGGAGGAACAATTAAGGAGTGGGTTTAGGGTGGGAGAAAAAGACGGATATTGAGACCAAGAAAAGGATGTTGTTTAGTTTAGGAAAAATTCTGCAAACGATAAGGGGGGTTGGTATGAGGTTTTCAGATCTGTTGGAGGGAGACATACTTGGATTTAGGTTTAAGGTAGAGAATAGGAAGGAGGCAAGGACTAAGGATTGGGGTGAGTTAGTGGCAGTTGAACAAAAATTGAGCTATGCAAACAAAAATTGGACAAATGATTTAGGCACCAACATGACCATGTACAAGCTTTGATGGTGGCCCTTTTAGTCTCACCATCGTTTTTGTATTAGTGAAAAATAATGTCTTAATAGTACGAACAATAATTACGCTCCATAATACTTTAGGAGCAAAATCTGAAGAACTCTTTTAATCTCATTCCAGCTGAAACTAGGAGTGTGAATGAAGATATCAACCTCCGGATCTAGGCTACAGACTATGTTGAAGATGAAGTAGATGTACTTACAATACGTCTATGCACCGCGCTTGCCGAGTGACTTATCAGACATATCCTTGAAAGATTGGCAGTTACAGTTCGGGAATTGGCCAATCGTCAACAAGTACTTAGAAAGCTTAGATATGCTTCTAGACTCAAAAGTCACAATGCAGCCCAAAGCTAGAGGAGGTACCATTGGAATTGAGCAGATCTTTCCAACAACTGATAGAGCAGAGGCGCAACTATTATGATGTTTGGTAGTCGAAGTAGAAGGATTTCTTCTAATATTCTTACCATACCTCTTTGTGGGGTGATCCACAAGGTTAGGGGGTGGAGGATAATCGTCCAGATTCACAGATATTCCGTCATTGAAGAGTTGTCGTAGAGACAATTGGACGCGCTCGGCAAGAGAGAACCCGACATTTTCTAGAGAGAGAATCTCTTTCCTGCTTAAGTTTGTGCCCATAATAACAAGCTAGACATCCGAGATAGGCGGTTTGGAAACCACCCATTTTTGACTAGTGCCCTCTACACAGCGATGGATGTCATCATTGGCTCATTGCAGAAGAAAAAACCGCATTCTCTCCAATCTAGTCTTCTTATAATTGTTCATGAGACCAATATAAGTAGGGGCAGCTATACTTCGATTGTCTTGCACAATCATGGCCACGCACTTCTTCTTCGTCTTGCTTGAACTTGTTCAAAACGGGGACAAGTTCGTCCACTGCCAACATCTTATGGGGAGTATCTTTTGCGCATAAAAAGAATTCGCCGAGGTACTCCTTACTCGCCTCAAGGACAATGGCAGAATTAGTCGCCGACGGAGTCCGTTCTACCTGCTCGCCAATAAGAGATCGGAGTTTTGCGGAGGAGTCTCTATAATTTCCTTTCTTCACTGGATGGCTATGGATTCCGAGATGCACGCAAGCTCGGGTCATCAAATTGGAGCCATATACGTAGTAGATCCTAGCAGGACAACTTCTAATGCATGTCGGCGGAACTTGACAGATTGAGCATGCAACTATAGAATGCAATGGAGGATCAAAGTGTGGAACAAAGGGGGACGAGGCGGTACTATTCCACTCAGTCTCATTCAACGGTGACAGTCGGTGCCGTCGGTCTAAATATTCGCATGAATTGTTTGTATACCGAAGGTGCCCCAAACAAGCCGAAGTTCAGAAAGTAAGGTGAGAGTCAGACTGGATGTGCATCGTCACTGTTTGGGTCCATGCATGTCCATCATCTTTTTTATCCATTCTATGCAACCGCCCAGCCTTGTTTGATGATGGGTACTTTCCCATAGGTTGAAGTTCAAATATGACATCCACATCAAACTCCGAAGGCAGAAAATCTACCTTCTTTATTGGAATAGAAGTGTAATCTAATTTATTGAGTACTGACTTTGCACCTCGGCAGGAGCTCAGATTGCGGAGGCATTGCACAATACTATCAATGGGGAAAAGTGGGGGTTTCACATGCACCGATTCTGCACGATGTAAAATCGGGGCGTTATGAACAACATGTGCAGATTCTAAATTGGGGCAACAACTAGTAGGTTTTGGTAGAATGCACTCACTATCTGAATCGTCACTAAGAACTAGAACAGGGATCTCCGGGGGCTCTAGTTTGACCTTCTAGAGCAGAGGGGTGACATCAGTAGCTGTGGTAGAACAGCTAGGAGTTAAAGTGTTAGAACCAATAACTAGTGGAAGGTCCATCAGTCCATACACTCGATAATTTCCAGGCGTCAACAACCACACCTGACCACCAACACGAGTAGTTGACAACTAAGCAACAGTATGTGATACCACATTAGAGATTGGATCAACAACATCCATGTCCACATGCAAAGTCCCCTCAAGAATATTGAACCGTGAAGCTAAACGGCTACCACTAACTATCGAGTAACCCTCTTCCCCCACAATGAAAAAAATCGGAATAGTTTGCCCCTCTCCCCTGATGAAAATAGTGACTAAGCTGCCATCATGCAAGGCAACCATCGAACTAGTTGAAAAGATAGATAGAGCGATTTCAAGGCTAAAGAGGAAGTGGACAGGAGTGGAGAGGCATTTAGAACTTCAGAAACTCATTGCTATTTAAGATGTTGTAATTGATTTAAACATGGTACAACAGGTAGTAAGTTAATATGATGGATTGTGATCTGGTATACGAGTTGAGTTTAAAAGAGCAGAGCAGTTGTAATTTGTAATAAGTTAGTAACCACTTTGACAGATTATAATTAGGTGCTAGTCTCTAGAGTAGAGTGGAGGCTAATGAGTTAGCCGTCGTTTGTTCAAAATTATTCTTTTCATATTAGATACTAGTGGTTGGTGCTTGCTATGCTACGCATTGATTATTAGAATTTTTATATATTAGATAAAATGCAGAACAAAAATTTCAATAAATCTTCAAATATAAATTACTAAAATCTTTGTATAATTTTGTTTATAAGTAAGCATATATTGAAATGAACAATAGAAATTTATTGAATGATGAATGAAATATATGCTGCAATGGTGAATATTGTAAAAGATAGACATTTATTGTAATGCATTCAATAAATGACTCAATTGTTACAAACAATGGCAACCCAAAAACTTGGTGAATTGAAAAGAAAAACTCGTAAATTTCAAAAACTTCATGAACAACTTAATTGTTGTGAAATCCAAAATTGCTTCAATTGAATAAATTTCTCAAATCATTTGGTAGTAGCAATAGAATTTTGAAATCATAAAAGCTGTAAATGTGATATTATAGAGGTGATTGCAAACTACTACTCTATTTCTGTAATATAATATTGTGTGAAAATATTATTTTTATGTATGCATGATTGAAAATATTTTTACAAAATATTAAAATTAATTATTTCAAAGACTTATTGAAATCATTATTATGCATTCTATTCAAATATATCAAAATTTTACTAATATGTGATACAATGAATGCGTAGCATAGCAAGCATGAGCCCCTATTATTAATGATAACACTTATGATATTACAGAGAGAGTTATGATTTTAGTAGTATGATGAACTGATGATCGATGTGTCTATCGAAGCGACTAACGTACAAGATTCAAAGTGAATATTGGGAGACAATATGCAGAAGTACAAAGCCAAAATTGGTTTCAATTAAAGCAATGGCAGCAATGCAAAATGAAATTGAGTTTGTTAGTCTAAATGAAGTCTTCAATTATTTGGTTTAGCATTAATATAATGAGATCATGTCAATACAAATGGAGGATTCGGATGGAATTAATACCTAGCACCAAGGCACTTACCTAATTGTAGAATGATGGAATTTAATATTCTAGAATAGAGCATATATGGATGAAGGTAACGGGGCACCTGTTTGTAGAAATTGGCCAAGAATCACACAGTAGAAGTATGCCAAAGGGAAAGAAAAAAGCTCTTTACTTTACAAATCCAAAGCAATTGAAGTGGTCGAGGCAGATGAGGGAGTTGAGATCCAATTTAATGAGTTTAGACGCAAGAGAGACGACCAGAGTATTGCAGTTCCCAGATATTGATTGTATGGGTAAACAAATGCAACGGGATCATTCTATAACCTTACAAGGAATTGTTGAAACCGCCATGGTTCGAGGGCATCCAAATTCTTCAAGCCCAAGGGCGTGTGAGAGTGGAAGTAACAATGGTGGATGCACCAATGTTCATGATGGGGAGCCAAATGAAAACGTGACCCCTACAACAGGTATTTGGATAGCTTGAGGAGGCATCATTAGAGTATCTTTTTTGAGGTGCCGTTCATATTTGTAAGGCCGAGACTTGTATCTTCACTACAATTCAGAAAGTGCGTTTGGGTGGGTCTCCGCCAACTGTCGGCCCTAATCGGCAATAGTCAAGTTCTGTCGAAGTAACATTGTGGGCAATCTTTTGTTTTTGTTTTCCTTTGAGGCGTTGATGTAGAATTGTGGGTATCGATAGTGCATATAGAGTGTCTTCAAGCGGTTTTAGGGTTTATCTTGTCATGTTCGCATTCAAAAAAAAATTGCACATATATGAGCTGCGTTAGATAGCTTGGGGCATTGGGGTTTTGTTGAAACGCCCGGTCGACCATTTGACTCAAAGAATTTGGCATGCGCAGGAGGCGACCCTTCGGACCGGAGCAGACACGAGGAAGGATTTGTGGAAACACCAACAACAATGGCAGGTACATTGTGACAGGCCTTTTAGAGTAGTCAATGACTAATTGTGTTTTGCATAGCCGAAATTAGGTGTTTTGTTAAGATTAATTTCGGACAAGAACAGGATTTAGGGTGGTTTCCGGTCTCCCCAAAGCAACGCCGATGTCGACATTGCTTTTGGGAGCTGGCAATTGCTAGAGAGAGTGCCCCCCAAAAGATGATGCTGATATCGGCCATGGTTTTGGAGGGTTACTGGGGGAACAACGAGCGGGCCCAAAAAAACGATGTCGATGTCGGCTGGGCTTTCGGAGCGCCGCTGGCCGTTCAGACAACAACCCCACAAAGGTGTCGCCGACGTCGGATGTCGTGCACTCGTGCTAATAAAATGCGATCTCAAAGCCTTAACGTCGTTCCAAAGATGGGGTCACACCGCAGCCAAAGGCTTCACCCTGCAAAGTGGAATGTTTAATTTGGACTTGTTCCTTGGCTTAAAACAAAGCCGGTCGAGCACCACATTTGTATTCATGGACTCTTTTGCAATTTGGGCATCCATCTCCTTTCCCAATTCTTCCACAGACATCTCTACTGTACTATCATAATCCAAATCCATGGGCTGGCCAACATTGCTATCATGCTCTCCTTCAACACCTTTGTCAAGTTCACCAACAACAAAAGAACTCCGGTCAATGTCAAGTTCACCAACATCAAAACAACTCTGGTCAATGCCAGCAAATGGAGGACAACATCAAAAACGACAACAAAATGGAAAATTTAGAAACCTGATCCGGCAATTTCTGGCTATGAAGATTCCTGCTCCTCCGCTTCTGCGTCACTTTGATAGATAGTATCTTCCATTGCATCACCTAAACAAGATGTTCAGAGTTAGGGCAAAAATAATTTGTTGTAAAATGCCAGCAATTGCTGGAGAGAGCGCCCCTTAAAAGATGAAGCCAACATCGTCCATGGTTTTGGAGGGCTGCTGGGGGAACAATGAGCGGGCCCAAAAAAACGACGCCGATGTCGGCTGGGCTTTCTGAGCGCCGCTGCATTAACTGGCTGCAAACTTTGGAAGCCAATAAGTTTTGGAGAAATTGTCCAAATCGGGCATGTGAGATGTTTTTCGGCATCTACAGAAACTGTAGATGCCGAAAAACATCTCACATGCCCGATTTGGACAATTTCTCCAAAACTTATTGGCTTCCAAAGTTTGCAGCCAGTCAATGCAGATTCGTCCGATTTGTCCGTGAACAGTAAGATTCTGTCCGATATGAAAACTCTGATTCAGGTAATACTTTGCAAGCATGTAAGGCAATTGGCTGCCACATTTGATAATTTTACTTTTGTCGAAATGGGGCTTTTAACTTACTCAATTTTTTGTTGAATTTAGGTAATTTTGTGCAAGCATGCAAGGCAATTGGCCGCCACATTGTTGCCCTCGAGGAAGACACCAAAGTCTTTGATGTGAAGTTGAAGCCGTATCTGACTTTGCCTCCTCAGCCGATTTTGGCTACATCTGCGTCTATGTTGCCTGCAATTGATATTGACCTTCCAATCCGCTTTGTGAAGAAGAAGAACCAATTGAGTAAGTGAGTTAACTTTGGATTTCTTTCATTTTGCCAATTGAACTCTACTTGTCAATACTTACATAATCATACTAATTGTATTTTTGATTTTTCAGACTGAGGGCAATGATTGTCTCACCGGTGAAAGACTACGTGATGGTTCTGTGGGATGCTGAAGTTGCAGATCTTCAAGCGGCCACGTCCTCCCCAAGTTCGGCATCACCATGGCGGCAAATTGATCCCCAAGTTCGTAGATGGTCAATTTCATTAAAATGGCGGTATTCCGCATGCCATTTTAATGGAATATCTTCTACAAATGGAGAATAAGTGTGCCACGATAGGGTCATACATGTGCCAATTTTATACCTAGCACATTCAAATCACTCCTAGTTCACGCATTTCCACTCCCCTTGGACAATCTTTCCATTGTTTTCATTTTTTCAGTGGTTTCATTTTGTGCCATTTTAATGGAATACCATCATTTTAACGAAATTGACCATGTAGATTCATTGACGATGAGGTTGTTGTTGAGATGCATATCTCTCATCATCGTCTAACAGTTCTAGTGATTGGAGGATATGATTTTTGAGATTTCTTATATATTTGTGAATTTTGGATAATTACATCAGTGAATCTAATGATAATTTTCAATGGTTTTCTTCTTCCTTCCACTCTTTCATTCTATTCTTTGTATTAACCCCTTCACCCCTCAATGCCCAAGGGGCCTAAAAATAGCCTCTCTGAGTTTCAAGTCCAATTCAAAGTGCTGTAACTTTTGCATCCAATGTCCAAATTCAATGAAAACTATTGGAAAATTTGCGCTCTCTTTTCTAGTTTGTGTGGTAAAATTTTCAGATCAATCCAAGATGTACTGATTTTTTGTAAGCCAATCAAAATTCAGACGTTCAAGTTGAGTTCACCAAACTGCTAATGATGGCTGCAACTTTGGGGACTTGTATCTCATTCATCCAATGTTTGTTTTCAAAAAAAATTGTTGGGTTATGTTCCCCTTTAAATCTTGTTATTGTGGAAAAAATTTCATGTCAATCCAAGTTGTTTTGAAGGTTTGGGAGCAATTCGAAGTTCAAAATCCCGAAATTTTTGGACTACAGCAAACTTCCGCAGCTTGTTTCTTCTTCATATAGTGTCCGTTTGCAATAAAAGTTTTTGGAAAAGTTGCGCATACTAGTCTAGTTTGTGTATCTAAAATTTCATTTTAATCCATAAAGTTATGAGTGACTGAGAAGCATTTTAGTAGAAGGAGGTTCAGCTTTGGATGAGTTTTTCCGCAACTTTTCTTGCTATTTTTTTACATTTGAATGCCATTTTGCAGACACAATGAGTCAATTCAATGATGCTTTTTTTTCACCAATGTGTTTGAATGTTGATTTTGAATCACTTTGTAGTTTAAATTTTTTTCATTTGAGGAGGTCTAGAAATCAAATTTCACCTACAAATGTGTTTCTAGGAAAATTTCAGCATCTTTTTTTTACACTAAAACATTATAATCTTGCAATCTACACAGTCAAATGACTTCAAATTTGATTTACGCCATCTACAACATGTACACTACAAGATTGTACGGTTGAGATTTTTATACCTTACTAACATTTTGAAATGTATCACTTCAAAAGCAATGATGTTTTTAAACCCAAAAAGGCCCTGGGCCTTGAGGGGTTAAGCCCCGAGGCCTTTTCTCCATGAAAACACACTCAAAACTGCCACTTCTATTGCAAAGAGCAAAAAACTATAAAAATTGGTTTTTTTTTGCATATATAACCGTAGGATCTTATACTAGACTAGTATGAGAATGTACACAAGAAATTTCAGAAACTTTGATCAAATAGATTGCAAGATATTTGCATTGAAAGTGAAGAAAACAAGTTTTTTCGCACCTTGCTTGACTAGATTTTTGGGTTTTGAACCTATTTAACTTAAATTTTTTATATTGTTGATTTTGATTTTCTAAGTTTATATGTTGAATACTTCAGTTGGGAATCTAGGAAAAAAAATTCAAGAAAAAAACACTAAATTTTTACTCATTAAAAAATTATTAAGTAGAAGTACGTTCAAGATTGAAGGAATAACTAAATCAATAATAGCTCTAAGACAAAATTGAAATACCATAATTCCAATAGTGAGATTGTTCTAGAAAGCAAATTCAACCTTGTCTAACTATTTTTTTCTGAAAATTTTAAAATTTGCATTCAAAAATGAATCCTAAAAGTTATTTTTTCAAGAAGATGCTTAGATTGCCCGAAAAACTGAGATTGTCCATAACTTTTTCATTATTAGTCCAAATAGAATGAATCAAAGCTTCAAATGTAGACAAAAAGACATAGATTTGGGAAAAAATATTTAAAAAATTTATTTTGACTTTTTGTGACTTTTTTATGCTGCTTGCCAAATTCTATTTTTGGCATAACTTTTTCTCCCGGGCACCAATTGAAATAAAAATTATATATCCACAAATCTCTTGCAGAACCGCACAACCTCAAAAAATCCCAAAAAATTCTCTACAAATTGAGGTCACAGGAACCTACCCAGACCCAAATTGTCCCCTAACGGGACAAACGGGCCTTTAGGGGTTAACCTTAGCTTTGTTTATTCTGATCTCATTATTTTACCTGGGTCCTTTAGTTCTTGGTCACTATCATCACATTCGTGCATATTCCCTCATGCACCCATACTCCCCACATGGACATGAAGATGGGGATTCCCAAAATGTTAATAATTCAAATTTCACAAAAGATAATCTTTACAAGTTGCAAGACTTAAACATATTTAAAAAATTGGAAGTTGAAATACCATATAGTTAGAAGCGACTCAACTAAGTCCGCATTCATGAACACATACGCCCTACCCTGAAATTCTATTTCACAGCAGCACTTTACTACTTGGACAATTGAAGGACATAATATTTTCACTTTTATAGGAATGATGATAAAATGACCTATTCTCGTATTGTGATCTTATCCATACATAAATTTTTTTGCTTTAATAAGCCTTTACGACCTACGGCCATAGGGTACATAATAATCTACCCAAATTGATGACTACTCTATTTATAGTTTAAACACCTACTACTACATCACTAGGTTACTATAGTTTCGATTATCACAGCAATTTCCATGGTTATAGGGCCCTAACACTACACTATTATTCTTATTTTCACATTTATTTTTACTTTTACTTTTATCTTTTGTCTCTATTTAACTTTAACTTTTAGCAGAAAAAATACAACTTTTTGCACTCTACGCTCACGACCCTACGCTCACCGCTCACCGCTCTGCGCACACAAAATAGCAATCCCCGTGCCAGTTCCACAAGACTTTTACTTGCAAATCAAATTAGGCCAAAGTCACGATCTAAGTGACAAATGAATAAGCATACAAGTATTCAATGAGGCTCCCAACTGAGAATAATTGCACTCAATGTACTTGATTATATAAAATATGCAATACATTGACGAGTCTAACATTCAGGTCACGAGTCTGAAATAGTAAACCAATGAATTGTATCAACATGGTACCACAACTAAGCATGCTAGATGAACAATGATGCCACAACCTACAACCTTCTCACTTTTCCTATTCATCTTCATATTAGAACAACCTATACGTTGAATACTAAACTTAAAATCTTCTAGAGCATTATAGCCCATACTGATGCAAACTTCATGCCGAATATGTGTAATAGGCCAAATCTTTCCCACCTCAAACTTGCCTATCTCGATGCCATTATACATATAAGTTACAAACACCAAGTCTTCAATTCCTCTGTTTGATCCAACAACTCCCACGTAGTCGTGCCATGGTTTTGCAACAAACGCAGCCATTGGTACTTAAAGTTCACATACAAAGTCTGCCGACTATGTGGTATTGGAGTTGAATAGATGAATGCAATACCTTGCACTTGATGATGTTTCTACCTACATGAATCTTTTTGTCCCAAGCTGCATCCATTAGGCTATCAAAGAGGGCATCTTCTAGTGCATCCACCTTCAGCAATGTCGGTGTCCTGCGAACATTACTCGAGCATGCGAGCAAGTCAATAGTCACGTGTATAGGAACAAATAGTTGCATATGTCCCATACTACAACCCGTGGAGGCCTTAGTGATCCTCTGGAAGTCTAAACGCAATTTTGCTCTAAATGACTCGCTGGTACTCATGTCAGGCAAAGGCCACTCCAGGTCATCAAGATTGGGCAAAGGAATTTCTTCAAGTGCACCCCACAACTCTCTAGTGGTTGGTGGCACATATATATACTTGTAAAAGTAGATGCCATTGTCACACAAATCAGCATGGGTTTGTGGTCCTATGGTCTCTTCTCCTATCTCATGGTGGTAGGCTACAACAAAAGTAACAATGCTCATGGAACTAACCCACTCTTCACAATACGGTGGATACAAGTAATTGCAAGGTGTTGCATTTAGGCTATAATCTTCTAGATCTACATGTATCTTGCGTCTAGTGAAAGCATATCTCACAGGCACTGCTTCTAATGACGGCTTGGATGAAACAAGGCGTGGTGGTCTCCCCTCTCCAATGACTCGAAAACGGAAGTCTACAACCTGTGCTTTCTAAGCACCTCTAATGGAATGACCGTTCTAGCTTCTGGATTTGTATTTCTACAAGCCCAAGGACTTGTCCTTGCAACGCTCAAATTCACCCAAGACCCCTTCTCTAACCTCAAACCCACCCACTGTTGCTCCTCATCTATCTCATTGTGTATGGTCACAGAGTGTATAATATCGTGAGGTCGCCTGATAATCAACATGCTGGAAATTCAACTCACTGATCCAACAACTCTTGACAGTGTTTATAAATGAATTGAGCTTTGATCTACTCTACAACAATGAAGCTCCCACTATAACAACTGTAGAACTTAGCCAAAATCAATACAAATGACAAAAACGACGTTGCTAGCTCTATATCAAGAATGCCGTTAGGAGTATAAAAGAGGTTTGTGTACATCGTCTAAATCATAAGGAGACTGAGTAATCAACAATAACATATACAAACTATACTAGTGTTGTAATTCTCATATTTGTCTAATGGCAACTTAGTGTGTAACTAGTGTCTCACTGACTATCTAAGGTGTATATTACTTGATTTATAGATTGAACGCACTTGGATCAATAAGCATGGTATGCATCTATGCCTTGGAACAATATGGTGCAACCATCATGACTTTGCATGATGATGTTCACACTCAAAATACTAAGTAAGGTTTTCTTCTTGGAGTACAAAGTGTTGTTAGAGGAAAGCCGGGGCACATTCATTTAGGAGAGATGAAGCAACACAAGGCCCTTTTTTTTGAAGAAATTGGCAAGGCGATCAGGGTGCTAATGTGAGCATTACTTCTCATATCCATGACATTAGTAAACATTATGGCATTTTAAAGTGCAACAAAAAAATATGATCATTAGTGCTACATTTCCATATTTTAATATTAGTGCTACATTTTCAAACTCCATTGTAGGATCTTAAAAAACATATACATTGAAACTTTTAGCTAGATAATTCTTTTAGAATTGTAATAATCCAAGTTCTAGGATTCAAAAGTTTGCATTGCCTTGAACTTTAAGATAAATTAGTCCATTTGAATTTCATTGGTTACATATAATTTGCTAAATCATGTTATTCAATAGAATGAAATATAATCAAGAACATTTAGCATTATGGATTTTAGTCCTCATAGGGCTTGTATCAACCATTGAAAATGCCATATAAAGTTACCATAAATCCTAAACCTTAAACCAATGCTAGATATTGACAAACCTTATGATATTAGTTATTTTTTCAACAACTTTAGGTTTAGGCAATTGTCTCAAAGACCTTTAGTACTTGCACAAAGACCTAGGCAAGCATCTTTGCACAAGAAATTGGACATGTTGGCCCCCATTCTTATTCATTTTGGGGTTGAAAATGAAAATAATCAACAAATTGTAGAAAATTCTAAAAGTAACTAAAGCTTTCAAAAATTGGCATGGAGGTGGACCTCATACGCTTGAACACATGCGCAAAGTCTTAGAGGATTTGGTCCCTTCATTCCCTTAGCCATGGTTATTTGACTAATGTTGGAGAAGGTGTAGAAGGAGATATTGTCCCATATCACAATTCAAGGATTTCACCTGCAACAGAAAAGGCATTCAAAGATTTGGGTGATCATTGTGCATCAAATATTTGGACAAGTTTGATGCCACATTTTGTAACAAAAATCAATAATTATTTTGATGAACAAGCTACTAGAATTTGCTATTTGTGTATTGGTCTTAAAGAAAATCCAACCAATGTGATTCAAATGCACATTAGCAAAAACTCATATATCAAACCCTATATTGATCTCAATGATTTGGAGTCATCAATTATCACATGGTTTAGTGAAGGACATCCAAGAGGAGCAGAATTTGGTTTGTTTCAAATGCTATACAAATTTAAAATAGACAATGGTTCAGGTTTGTTCCTCAGGAGTCAGGAATATGTACATGGCACTTTAGGAATTGACACAAAAGGTGATGAGTTAGAAAAATTACACTTTAGAAGTTGCATTAAAAAACAAAAAAGGATTAATTACTAGATCAACCAATCAATTGAATGCAAATACCAAATATCCTAGAGGAATTCCATCTTCCAAACATTGGTATACCATTGACCCAAGACATTTACTTAAATGAAAGCAAGGTTATTCAAACTTGTATCTTTTAGGGCGCCTTTCCACATTCTTGAGTTTCTCCAAATGATATAAAAGAAGAAAATAGTCTAATTTCTAAAGAAAATGCATGATCCCATATAGATTTTAGTGATTTTTTTAATTATAGAATGTCATGGTAATTTAGGTTGCATGATGATGTTTAAACTACTAGATTTTTTTTAATTATTAGGATTATTAGAATTATTAGAATTTTCTTAGAAACTATTAGAATTTTTTTAAATATTATATTATATTAAAAGACTCTATATTTTTTTTTAATACTATATTTAAAAAAACATTCTTGTATAAGTGTTGATGAGAATGAATAATGGCATGCATTGCAATGATTATCGTCAAGCTCCCTTTGTTGTTAATGATTCCAAAAAAGGATTGCATGAAGGATTGAATTGCACAAGGTGAGTTGCACTAATTAACACTGGGTGAGGTTGGGCCATGCAGGCCTATGGACTCACTAGGCCTTTTATTGATTTATTGATTCTTTGATCAAATACATGCGAGTTTGGTTCTAGAAAAGGAATATAAGAACTTTTGAATATAAAAAGTCACAAAATAAGAATATACATAGTAAAAGGATTTTGGAATTTATTTCTATAGTTCAAGGCCCTTTCAGACTTTTGTGGTATAATTTTTAATTTTGCATACCAATTGAAATAAAAATTATTTTTTTCAAAAGTTAATTATGTTTTTCTATCTTGTGATAAAGTTTGAAGAAATTTACCACAAATTGAGGTTATAAGAATGTGCCCAAAATCCTTCTTTCCTTCCACCTTTCCAATTCAAAGATGAATTCCTTAGTCTTTTATTTAGAAAAAAAAATTTGCAATAAAATCTATATTCCAAGACACATTAAAATATATGGAATTAGACACAACAATTCAAATTTTTATTTATTTATGGAATGAGATTTTTAAATAACCCCCAAGTTCAGTAAAAAATCTAAAAATGTTTCATGAGCACTAATAAAAATATAACAACTAAAAATAGTTAGGATGTGAAATAGAAATAGGATGAAAAATGAGTAGGATGAATAAATAAATAAATAAATAAGTAGGATAAATAAATATGTAATAGGAATGTAGGATGAGGAATAATTTGTTACAAAGTTACTAAGTTTAAGAAAAAATTATAAATTATCAAAATTAGTGAATCTATTTAGCCATCAAATTACAATTAGTCACTAACACCCACACTAACACTGGAGCTCAATGATTTAATGGCTTGGAGGCATTACATGCATTCAATGCACATAATCATGCACGTGATTACGCTCTAATGGCATTTGTGATTGTGGCTTTGGGCCAATTAGGTGGCTATTGGTGGGTCAGCCAATCACTTCTGAACTCATGATCTAAAATTTTTGCCTCTCACTCTTCCCAATCTGTTGGCTTTGTGGCTCAATTCTTCACACATTCACGCGCATTGCCATGAGTCACTCTGACTCTGCTTCACGGTAGCATTTATAGTTTAGAAACTATTAGTGTAGGCAGAGACCCGAAAGTCGCATGTAGTTAAAGGGGATAGAGTTGCAGAGCCATGACATAAAAACCGTGGATTGGAGCTCGTGTGATTTGAAGTTCTTGGGCAAATTTTCACCTAGAGAAAACATCGAGCCCGGGGAGATCACTTAGAGTGTCCATTGGAAACTACGTGCGTTAAGATTTTTGACCCCCTATTTTATGTCCTAAAATTTAAATAAAAAGAAAAGAAAAGAATATGAGCAGATTCCTCTACTTTGAAAGTTTATGTTGTGAATTATTGGTATTTTTATTTGTTAATTATAATTAGTTACAAATTTTTGAAGAAAAAAGATACACTATAGAGCTGAAAATAACTTTCACACACCTATTTTATATAAGAAAAAATTGTCTAAAAAATGAACAAAAAATTGCTAAAAATAACTAGGGTTGTCATACCGGACGGGTCGGAGAGATCGGACCGGACGGACGGATGGTCCAGACACTCCGGACACCATTCATTTTTGAAGCCATGGAAATTTTCTAAGTGAAAAGTCGCTTCCACGTTGGAATCAGGGCGCGGAGACTTGTTGTCAGGGTGGGGACTTGTTGTCAGGGCGGGGACTTCTTATCAAGGCGGGGACTTCTTGTCAGGGCGGGGACTTCTTGTCAGGGTGGGGACTTCTTGTCAGGGCGCGGACATGAAGGAGGACAACGAAGAGGGGCTGAATTTCAACTTCACATTTGAAATGGACATGGGATTCCTCCTTCCTATGGAGAGGGGGAAACCATTAATGTAGTCAACCCTTAATTTGAGCTCGGGGAATATTAACAAGTCAATGGCTGCATGAAGAGGTCCAACTACTTTTTGAGTTCAAAGACAATTCATGGAAGGATGTGGCTCCTTTCTTGTGCCTCACTTGGCCTTCTTGGCTTCCCCAAGGACTTGAGAACTAGTTCCCACCTATAAAAAAGTAGATTTCAGAAAATGAAAATTAACTTGTATACTTGCCCAAAAAAAAATGAATTGGATGCTAGAAGTTTTTGGATTTTTAATGAAAGACAAGGTACAAATTTTTAAAAATTCAAGTCGAAAGATGCATTTTTTAATTCTCCAAATAGAAACTAAAAGGGTTCGGAGTTCAAAAAACAAATCAAACACAAGTTATATTTTGTAGACTTCTAATTCGATGGGTTTATTTTTGGTAATAGGGGCTACAAGGGTTTGGAATTCACATCATTAATGTATTACAATGTATTCAAATGTAGTTGAAGGGTTTATTTTTGAAAATAGAGGCTACAAGGATTTGGAAAGGAAAAAAAATGCAAGTGGTTTGGAAGTAAGTTCAAGGCTTTAGTCTTGTACTCTTGTTACTAGATGCTACAAGGGTTTGGATTTCAAATCAAATAGAAGTTATGTTTTGTTTAGTTATAGTTGAAGACTTGAAGGCTTTATGGTGTTGGTAAATTGTTGTTGCAAGTATTTAAAATTCAAATCAAATACAAGTTAAATGTTATGTGCTTGTAGTTCAAAGGCTTCAAGTTGTAAGTATGGGTTATAAGGGTTTGGAAATCCCTTCAAAAACAAGTTTATAATGCCGCGGAGGTCCCACACTAAACTTTGGTATGAATTTAGTCATGGGATTCTTCCTTCCCATAAAGGAAGGAGAACCAATTAATATAGTCAACCCTTAATTTGAGCACGGGGAATATCTTCAAGTCAATGGCTACATTAAGAGGTCCAACCACTTTTTGAGTTCAAAGACAACGTATTGAAGCATGTCACTCTCCCCTGCGGCTCTGGATGGCCACTCGCTGGCCGCTCAGCGTCCCGACCCCTGTTGTGCCTTGCTGCGTCCCTGCGCCTCCTACCGCGTTGTGCTTGTTTTCTTTTTTCTTTTTCTTTTTTGTTTTTTCCTCTCTTTCTGGTTCCCCTTTCTTTCCTCGCCAGGCCACATGTGGCTGGCGGTCTTGTTCCTCCTTTCCTTGCAATGAAATTCTGTTTCATTTGTGTCAAAAAAAAAGAAGCATGTCACTCCCTTCTTGAGGCCGGACTTCAATTTCTTGCCTTCATCAAGCACTTGAGAAGTAGGACCCATGTAAAGTTGGAAACCAAAAAAAAATTAGAAAATGAAATTGAACTTCCAAACAAGAAGGACAAAATTTGTATGAAAAAAATCCCAAAGGGTTTGGAGTCCTAATGAAAGTCAAGGTACATATTTTTTTAATTCAAGTTCAAGGGTTTATATTTTGTTCTTCTAAAGAAAAGGTATTTGTGATTTTGGATTTGAAGTTTACAAATCAAACCATTACCAACGTATACTTCTCAAGGTTTTGGTTTAAGTCTTTGTTTTTTCAATACGAAGCTAGAAGATTTCAGATTTAAATCAAATATAAATTATAATGCTTTAAAATATGCTTGAAGGTCTTTTTTCCGAAAAAAAAGGCTACAAGGATTTAGGTCTTGAAGACTTTAACAACAAATTCTTGTAATGGGAAAAATAAAAGGGGTGGGTATTGAAATGAAATACTAGTCAAGTAATTTTTTAATTCAAGGGCAATGGTTTATTTTGCATATGGGGATAGCAAAGCAGTTTGGGTCTTTGGGAATGAAATGAAGCATTACCCAAATTGTTTATGATTTCAAATATTCAATCATTAGACATCACCCTTTAATTTGTGTAATGGGATCCTAGAACTCTAAACTCTAAAGTCTAGGACTTAGGAGGGGTGGGTATTGAAATGAAATACTAATTAAGTGATTTTTTAATTCATGGTCAACGGTTTATTTAATTATTTTGGGCATGGAATCTTCAAACCCTTGGAGGGAGTTCAAATTTGGCTTGGAGGGAGTTCAAAATTGGCTTGGAGGGAGTTGAAGGAAGGAGTTGAAGACTTGCTTTAAAATTGGAATTTTGAGTGGATGTCCACGCCTAGGCGTCTCTGCCCTGACGAGACATCCACGCCCTTGTCCACACATCCACACCCTTGTCCACACGTCCACGCCCTGACCCTCGGAGGAAAAAATATGCAAGAATTCCGTCCACCAACGATGGGGGGGAGTGAAATTGACCTTCAAATTTGAAATTGGCATGAAATTCTTCCTTCCCATGGAGAGAGGGAAAGTGGGAAACCAATTAATGTAGTCAACCATTAATTTGAGCCGGGGGAATATCTTGAAGTCAATGGTTGTATTAAGAGGTCCAACTACTTTTTGAGTTGAAAGACAATTCATGGAAGGACGTGTCTCCTTTCATGTGTCACCCTTGTCCTTCTTCACTTCTCCAAGGACTTGAGAAATAGTCCCCACACCCAAAAAATGAGATTTCTAGAAAATTAAAACTAACTTGCACACTTTCAAGAAAACAAATATAATTAGATGCTAGAAGTTTTTGGATTCGTAACGGAAAACAAGGTACACATTTTTTTAAATTCAAGTTGAAGACTTAAAGGATGAATTTTAGAGTTCTCCAAATAGAAACTAAAAGGGTTTGGAGTACCCTAAAAAAATGAAACACAAGTTATATTTTGTAGAGTTCTAATACTTCTCAATTATTTTTTATAATTGGATCTACAAGGGTTTTGAATTCACATCATTAATGTATTACAATGTATTCAAATGTAGTTTAAGGGTTATTTTTTAAAATAGAGGCTACAAGGATTTGGAAAGGAAACAAAGTTTTGAAACTCGGGGGGATCACTCCTTGTAATTTAAGGTATACACCTGAGTTAAGAGGGTATTTTATGTGGGGCTATTTCCCTTAATTATTGCATTTAAGATGACCGTATTTTTATATAAAAAGCTAAAAAGGGCATATTTCCAATACCCTATAGTTTTTATAAATTCATTCATGCAAGTTTTTAAATGGATCTATCTTACATATAAAATTTAAATGTCCAATTTTCTCCCACCCCCACCCTTCTTCACAAATTTTCTCTTCCATCTACTACAACTATGTATGGGGTAGACATTGTGAAATTAACAATAATCAATTGAATTAAATTGGCAATTTTTAACCCATAAAGGCCAATTGTCCATTGAATGAACAATTGAAACTTTGGGTAGGTCCCTATGAAGTCAATTTTGGTCAAATGTTCATAAAATTTTGACACAAGATGTGAACATGTATCTTCTTAGTGGAAATATAATTTCTTTCTGCCCTAAATTGTTTTGGTAGCCCTTGCAATTTGAGCATCTTTGGGGCATCTTTTGCAAAAAATCTCATCAACTATTGAAATTTGGCATTTATGTTACTAATAAAATATGGCATACAATTATCAAAAGTAATTTAGTTCTCAAATCACATTCTCAAAGGAGTCAAACTTTATTAGCTATGTTAGGGTGGCTTCAAGAAAAATAACCTTTTCTTATAACCTCAAGCCCTATTATCTTGCAATATGTGAAGTCAAAGTTTTTGAAAATTTTCCCAAATATTCTAAATATTTGTCTCTAATTTTTAACCATTTGGATTCCAAATTAAAAAATATCTCATTGCACAAGAAATCATCAAAAAAAGACTAGTGTATTGCCAATGCATTTAACCTCTTTGCATTGCAAGTTGATTCAGATTTTTTATGAGTGAATCCAACATCATATATTTATGAATAGTCAAAATCCTCATTTTTGTGTAGACCAAATATTTTACTCTAAGAGGGCTTGAAGTTTGTTGATCCTAGTTTGCAAGAATGAAAATAAAGATTTTTTTTCTCACTTCAAACATTATAATCTTTCAATCTACATAGTCAAATGGGCTGAAATTGTTTCTACACATTGTTATAACTACATAATACACTTTAATACAATTGGATTTTTTTCAAATAATTTTTTATTTTAGACAATGCATCAAAATTAGCAATTTTGGATTCTTCCTCTTCCAAAACACCTTCTAGTCTTTAGGGGTTAATACAAATGAACACTTTAGAATTTCTAATGAAACTATTCCATGAAAATCTCATTCAATATGAGTGTGATTAACACATAAGGTAGCAACACCCATAACCGTCAAATTAAGCAATTCAACATAGTTGGAGGCACTTTTTTCTAGAAAAAATATTTTTTTAGTATTAGCAACTGAAAATCATGAATTTTTAAAAAAAGAATTAGAATTTTTGGATAAGGCATCTAATTTCTGTGAATTTTCAAAGTAGAACTCACTAAGGCACCCTAAATCACACTCTACTAAAGTTGCCTTGATTGTAGTTCCAAAATCTAAAAAAATTAAAGCCTACTAACCACAATTAAGAATTGGCACGGTTTCAAAGTACATTTGGAGACACTTTAAGGGAACTCTACTATCGAAGTATGGGTACACTAATGGTTATGGGCGTTGCTACCTTATGGCTTCAAAGCTTAGAGTTAGTCAATACTGGTTGCCCTGTTTGTCCAAGACACACCCACGAGTCGGTGCTACATCGGTTTTGGGAGTGCCCCGCTGCACAGCAAGCGTGGCAATGGGGAATACACATTATGAATGTGGTTGTCACCTCCAAAGATGCTCAGGGTCCATGGAGACCCCTCACTTGGAAACAAGGGATTTTTTCGGACCGCATTCCAAAGAAGTTTAACCACGTTAGTAATTTGTGGAATATTTTACGCACTACCATCCTTTGGACCATTTGGATTGAGCGTAATGATGCGGCCTTCAATGACATCCAATGGCGAGCAGCCAAACAATCACAACGTATATGGCTTGGGTTGGTGGACTATGGGAAGATGGAATGGGCAAAGACTTGTGGTATTATTACTAGAAGGCCGGATACAGCGACTAGCATGAGAGCCCCGTTCGCCAAACGTTGGTGCCAACATGATGTTATTGCCTCCATGATTGATGATATGCCTCGGTGGGCTATCTTTGGTCCCCGTGCCGGTTTTGTTTTCCAACCCCCGTAGCTCTTGTGCGCTGCTGTTGGGCGGCTTCGCCGCCCAGCTCTGGCGCTTCTTTTGTTTGTATTTTATCTCCTGCTTTGTTGTTGCCCAGGTTGCTTGCAGCTGGGTCTTGTATTTTACATTCTTTTGCAGTAAAGGCTTCCCTTTATTTGTGTCAAAAAAAAAAAAAAAAAAAAAAGCTTAGAGTTAAATGAACTATTAATTCTATCTTCATATTGTACAATTTTCAGTTTGTTGAACCTACTAAGGTAAATCTTCCTATTCATACAATGTGACAATTTTTCCACTTTTAGTTGATGTCTTACATTTACATTTAGTTTGTTTTTATATATACACTACAAGTACCATGGCACAATTTTAGTGGACCGCCTTTCATCATAGATTTTCTTGAATATGTCCATTTTATCACCCATATGAAATTATTTGTCTACATCTATACTCATCATATTATGAAAAATTTGCATGACTTCTATTTGTCAAGGCTAACTTATTAATAAAAATTCCTATTATATGACATTTTTACATACCCTAATTTATATATATTAGAGTGTGTAGCATTTCATGAACTTTATAGTAGCTCTACAAATTATATAAAATTTGCCCCCTTTGAATTAAATGAACCCTATCTTTTAACTCACGTAGTTTTCTAAAAACCGTAAGTGTTCCCCCCGGGAATGGAACTCTTGAGTACTAATTTTAATTTATATACCTCATCATTCTCATGTGTGTTGTTGTACATCCTAGTGATCCTACCACAGTACCACCTCATATGCATATAAATATATAATGAACTCCCATTTCTACTCTCAAATGCAAAACATGATGATACATTATTGCTTAGATACATGATGACATGATGACACATTTTTGCTTAGAAGAGCATCAAGCATGTGTATTTCACGGTTGCTACAAATTTCATACATAAAGATACGGACATATGGTGAAAATCTTGTAATATGCAATTTGGTCTTTCTTCCATCATGACAATTGTAATATTGTATGACTTCTGTGAATTTATGAATGTGTAGTAAACAAAGTAGCAAACAACTAATTATGTTTGAAATTGATTTTCTAGAGTTTGATATACACAAAAAACTTAGAATCATTCCGTTTTGATCAATGAGTCAAAAATTATGAGATTTTTTGTTTGCGAGCAGTTTTGGATTTTCTACTCTAAAATAAACTTTGACATGCTTTATCTTATCCAATTTTCAATATTTTTGGACAAAAATAAAATTATAGGATGTAGATACATTATTACAACATTTCGACCATTGGGATTGGAAATTTTCAATTCCATATTTAAATTGTAAATAATTTAGTATTTTTAACCATTCTCTAGTACTACCTACTTACTATTTTTTTCCTATATGTTGTACTATTCCAAATGATCTGAAATTTTTCAAGCATTTGGCCAACTTGTCTAGGAAAACAAATCCAAAGAAGTACCACCATTTAGGTCATTTTTTCATAGAAATGTGAGCTTGTGAAGTGCAGCTGCCCTGCTTTTTGCAGGGTCAAAAAATGATTTTAGTTAATTTGAATGCTTATATCTTGCAATCCACCCGGTGGAAATGTCTGAAATTTTTACCACATGTTTTTAATACTATATAATACAACATCCTACGGTTAGATATGTCAAAAGAAGTTTTTTTTCAAAATTTTGGTAGTTGTACTAGAAATGGCAGTTTTGGAGAGTTTTTGGTGAAAACATAGTGATGGTCCTTTAAGGGTTAAAAAAAGTCAACTTAGTGTTGACCACATCGGACGGGCGAGACCTCTATCGGACGGGCGAACCGGACGGACGGGCAAACCGGATGTCCGTCCGGTATGACAACCCTGAAAATAACTCTCTATTGAAAGTTAATTATCCTTGAATAATGATGCAATGGTCATCTAAATGTATTCTCTATAAATATTTGAGTTGAAAAACATGCCATTTCAGTTCATTTTTCAACCTCTTCTACAAATCATTTCATAAGTTATTTGAGTTGGGAATTTTCGGCAATAGAAACCTATAGTCATTGTTAAACTAAGTTCAAAATTATAGGTTGAAATTATAGTTTATCAAAAAGTATATAGGGGTTCAAAAAATCATGTTAACACACGTAGTATGTTATAAATATACTAAGTGATCTCCCCGGGACATCGAGTCACGCAACTGCATTCATTTGGAGAGAGGCGGGGTGGAGCCAGGGCAAGTGAGCCATTGGTGCATCAAGGAGGGCGCGAAGGAGTCTTGTGCCATAGGTTGGGTCAAATTGCCTCCAGGTCAAAACAACAACTTTGATTTGTTCAATGAATGCATTGTTAGTGTCCTTGCTAGTTTCAAAACAAATCACTGTCTACAAGTATTTGAGATGCTCCTTTTCTAACTCCTTTGTGTTAGCTTAGATGCAACTGATTCCATCAAAGACCAACCTTGCATACACTTGTTTGAATCTAAAAGTTATGCTGGCCGTTCATGTTGTGTGAGTGGCAGGCCTCGTGCAATGGGAAGAACTCCACCTCAATGCAAAAGTGCACGCAAACACCAACGCGATAAAGATTCGACATGGGGCGCCAATGAATCTTCCGAGCAAGGCCGAGGTTGTCGTCATCCAGATGAGAATCCTCAGTCTCCAGCACCTCCTGTAGATGAAACAGGTGTGCCAAGATTTGCAAAGGGTGCAAACCAACATTTTGATGATGTAGTTGATTTGTTAGTACTGTCGGTTGACCTGCAAGCTCGAATAAAATCAAAGGCTCCATTTGTCCTTGGGATCAAAGATGCAGTATATGATAAGAAGTTCTTCAATGAGGCGGCATGACTCTGTGCATCGGGTCTCCACCCCAATAGCATCACTGAAGACATAATGCCAAGGTCGAAGTGGGCTCGCAATTGAGAAAATGTTGTTGTTGATCCTAGCTTCAAAATCTAGCTGAAGGATGCAAATGATGACATCATCCGTGAGCATTATAGGTCGCTCTATACAAGAATTTATGGAAACAAACCAAACACTGGAAGCCTAGCCAACTTCTTTTTGAGAGCAGCCACATATTATCTCGAGGAGGAGCAACCTGTGGATTGGGCTACTTTTGCTTTAGAGGTCCATTAGAAGCGATTTATAAACCCTCACCTCAATCCTCAAAAGCTACTACCTCCATTAATAACAAATCAAGTGCAAGGAATAATTGATGAGCTTGTAGCCACTATAACTACACTACATGACCACGGCTACACGGCTAAAATGACTGGCAGTGAACCAAGTAATGCCAACGTGGAATCAGTAAAGCAGAAACTTTTCCTTGCCTCCAAAAAATAGGTTTGGGAAATCAATGAGGTATGTATATTCCGGCAACAAGTTATAGAATTGTATTTGTATTAAAAATGTGACAACAAGTTGTGTTTAGTAGAGGAGTACTTGCTTACAATAGTACATGACCCGATGAAGATGTACAGATCCAATTCCTTCTGAGGTCACTTAAGAGCCACAAACAAGGCATCCAAATGTTAGAAGAAAAGGTAGCCGTAGTCAAAATCAGTTAGCCGAGTTATGTTAATAAGGAGCCTAAGGCACATGCCACTGCATCTGCATATTGTATTGAATACAATTCTAATAATGTTTTACTATGACTAATTCTTATTAAATTGGCTTATAATGTAGGTATTTCAGCTCAAAAGTATAGTGGAGATTGAACTGCAAGAGGCCTTATCGAAGAACAACAAAGTAGAAGTTTGTCATTCAGTTGACCTTGAGACCCTCTTTGATAGCAAAAAAGAAGCGCAAATCCATGGAGATACTATGTACGTTGCATTTGCAAAGGCCCAAATCATTGTTGTTACCCAAATAGTTTGTGATATCGCTTCCCAGAAACGGAATCTTGAACACAAAGTTGATGTAAACAAAGCCAAGCTTGAAGTTGTACAAGAAGAGGTCACTTTGACAAAATCATCTATTAGAGATGCAAAATGTGATCTCCTAGACACCATGTCTGAAGTAGGTTTGTTTCCTAAACATACCCTTAAGAAGTTGCCTACATATGGTTCTCTACAGATGATATGCCCATACTGTGGCAGTCTATACGTTGAAAACGCATACATCCCTCTTTCGTGCGGGTGCCGCTATCACCCCCTTTGCATGCGAGCATTGATTCTTAGTGAATAGAAGAATTTTTTGGCATATGGGGGCCCTGTACATGGAATTTGGATGGCTTGTTGGGGCTTCTCATTGGATAAACAAATGTTAGCGGAGTTGGAGGAGTATACAGCACAAAGCCTGAAGAATGACCAGTGGATGGAAGGTGACCTGACAGTAGTGGGTGGACCATCATGTTTTTGAGAGCCAAAAACTAAAACCAATCTTAGTTTGGTTCTATACTCACCCTAAACCAACATTGGAACTAAAGCTCAAATCTGTAAATGCCATATAAATGCCAAACTCTTAGACTACATATTATACATAGGCCTTAGATGCGTAGTAACTCCCTTACAGTTATATAGTGCAAGCAACCCTTTTGTAGTTAGTTGCTATTGTTCCTTTCATGTTTAAAAAAACTCAACTCTCTTTGTAAATATTTGGCTATTTTCTGTCTTATATTTTTTGAAGTTCATGTCTGGCTACTTTCCATCTCATATTTTCTGAAACTTGAAGATTCATGGCTATTTTCCGTCTCATATTTTTTGAAGCTTGTCATTCTGAAGTTTATATTCAGTGAATTGATGCAATGTAAACCCAATATATATTAAAGAATCTTGCAACCAAGATCAATCTCTCCATGCACTTGAAGCTCATGTACTCAGTGGCACAATGGTTATCATTGATTTGCTTGGGTAGGTCCTGTTTGGATTCAAGCAATGAGAACCTGTACTTGAGCCCCCTATTTACCTTGCTTATTTCACTCATAGTAATTTGCTTTTGTGTTTGAACATTGAGTATGCAGTTCCTATTGGACCTTCGGTAGAGGGAAAAGCTTATGTCACAGTGGCCCATGCCATGTCAAATTTCATTCTTGAATTCACTTAATCCTAATTGTAATTTGCAAGAGAAGGCCCAATAGCCACCCCATATTCCTCTAGTGACAGGTTTTTCTTGTTCTTCATTATAGGTTTGTCCTCTAGTTTATGTTTGGTGTTTTTTTGGTTTAATAGAGATTCTTATTTGGTTTAGTTCATTGTGTTCCTTGGATTGGTTCTTTCCTTGTTTCATGATATTTAGGTTTGCATTGACGTGGGGGCTTTTAGTCTTCTGCCTTGTGAACCACAAATGGATTCACTGACTTTAGTCCCTTGTGCGGTTTGACAAAGATTGCTCAGTCACTCTCAGACGAGCTGGACCGGCGCTTCCTGCAACAAGAGTCGCTAGATGCATTTGGCTTAATATACCCCCAATATTGGAAACAATTGGGGGCTGAAGATAGCTTTGTTCACCATTTGAATGTACTTAAGCGATTCTATTCTTACCCTAGGTTGTTGAATGTAAGGCTGCAGGAAGGAGGAACATTATACACTAGCTCTAAAATGTTGTCTGGCTCTACTTTAGACAATCAACAGGATTCGTTTAAATTGACTATAAGAGCTAACTATAAAGCTGCTTGTGCAACAGTTGGCCGCGTGAATCCAGTTATCAAGCTTTGGAGTACCCTTTCCCAATCACAACATTTACGGAAACTCATTTTCGAATACTTTAGAGTGGCTGAAATTGGCATATGTTTGGTCTTGGGGTCCGTTGAGGATGAATGCTGTTTTTCTACTTTGAAGTTTCTGAAGTCTTGCCAACGCAGCATATTGGGCAAGCATTTGCCATTAGTAGTCCGCATGTTTGGGCAAAAGTATTACACATTGGAGAACTTTCCTTTCAAGGCTGTAGTAGAATCCTGGAAGAATGCGGTGAAAGTAGGCCACCATGGAGACATGTGATGTGCAGGTTTCCAATATCCTCCCCCTTCAAATTTTGGGTAGTCTTGCTTAATGAAAGTGGGGTTCAATTTTCCAGTTAGTGAATGTATATAGTGTTCTAGCACTATTGTTTTGTGGTTTTGTCTTACTTTCACTTTCAAGTTTCATTATTTCAACTTGTGTGACTTCTTTTATAAGTTGATTTTTTAGCAGCAAATGCTTCATGTTTCTCAAGTCATATTTGAATTTCAATTAGAAGTCCATGTTCATGCTTGAGTTTTTGGAATTTGAAATTGGCTTGCTGCATGCGTGATTTCATCTTTGAGCTCAAGTTTGAACAAGTTAAATACAGACTTGTCCAAGTAAAACATGCATTTACTGGAATGAAAATCGCATTGTTTTGAAATTTTTTGCCATCATTTAGCATTTCTAAGCAATTTAGTTGACTAAAATTAGCAAGTTCAGTGCCTTGTGCTGTACCAAAGTTCAACACTTGTCCCAAGTTGCCTTCTACTATAAGCAAAAAAAATAGACAAAACACTATCATTTGTACACAAATTTATATTCCAGCTTACATCACTTCCAAGGTTATTTCGCGGAAGCTACCACTTGTCAAGCACAGTAATAGCATTCCAAAGAATTCTACAAAAGGTATTCTGGGAACATTGATCCCTACCCTTTATTTTAATTTTAAGATCAAATGAATGTGACAAATAATATAAAAGTATAAGGACTCTTTGAGAATTGCAAAAATTATATAGGGAAGTTCTTCCTTAAATCTTCACCTTTGGTTTTTTATTTTTTAAATGAAAGTAAAAAATAATGTATCAACAATATGATTCTATGAGAATTACATAAATAAATAGGTACATTCTTACTTCAATCTGCACCCTTCAATTTTATTCTTAAATCAATGTAACAATTAATGCATGAATATTGAATAGGATAATTCCTTGAGAATTCCAAGAATGAAGTAGAGAAGTTCTTATTTACATCTTCATCCTTTCATTCCTACTTTTAAAATCAACATGACAAAAAGAATTTGATTAGTAGGATAAGGAAAAAATTGCAAAAATTAAATGAAGAGTTTTTTACCTAACTCACCACACTTTATTTTTTATTTGTACATTCAAAGTGATAAATTAATCATGATTAGGAAGAATCTTAGAGAATTTTGAAGAATAAATAGAAAATTTTCTACTTAAATCTCTTTCTTATATATATATATATATATATAAATTATTATATATACATATAATTTTTTAAATATATAAATATATATAAATATATATATTAAATTTATTTATTTATTTATTTATTTATTTATTTATTTATTTATTTATTTATTTATTTATTTATTTATTTATTTATTTATTTATTTATTTATTTATTTATTTATTTATTTATTTATTTATTTATTTTAAATTTAAATTAATTAATTAATTAATTTTTATACTCCAAATAACATGACAAATAATACATGGGTTGGATGATTCTTTGAAAATTGCAAAAAATAAATGAGCGATTTCTTACTAAAATCTCTATACTTTATTTTTGAAGGAGATGAGTCTTTTGTCTACTTTGTATAGCTTTCTTTGGTTGTCATTCACTTGGTCCACCTACTTGTATGTGCTCCTTTACGAAGAAAAAATACCTTTTGAAGGAGATTTTATTTTTCTTCTATTCAATGTCGCCTCACCAATAATTTCTTCTACCCATTTCCTAAAAAAACAAAACAAAAAGTCTATGTACCAATTCTTGATAAGTATCTTTCTATTGAAAGACTTCCCCAAAGTGCCATTAAACCATTCCTTACATAAATGCAATTTAATGATTATTGATTATCAAGATTTTGGTTTTATGATCTTTCTTCTTCCTACCCAAGGTTGAGCCACCCACTATTGTCGTTACCTGTATATATACGTCTCTTAAGGAAAAAATTGTATGTTAAAAACTTCAAAGAGATGACTTTTCTTACACCCGTAGTTGCCTCACCCTTAGTGCTCCAGTGCTCCACAATCCACATGCAGTTGCCGTCTCACATGCGCTTCTTGAAAAAAAAACTTGTTTGTTCAAGCCTTCAAGGAGATGGTATTTCTTAGCCCCATCCACAATCGCCCTTTCTCGCATGCACCTTTTGAGAAGTGAAAATTGTTTCTTCAAAGAGATGGTCTTTCTTACACTTCTAGTTGCCTTTACTCACATGTGCCATTTGAGGGAGAAAAATTGTTTGTTCAAGGAAATTGACCTTTCTTCTACTTGCGGTTAGTAGCCTTCTAGAGGTCGTCCCTCCCACAATGCGTTTTTTGAGGATAACAAAATTCTTTTGAAGAAGTGAAGGACCAATCTTCTATAATGATCAATTACGGATTATTTGTAACTTTGATTTTAAAATAAAAACACTTGATTGATACTTAAGTTAGAGCTTACCTATTTATCTTTTGCAATTCTCAAAGAATCATCCTATTCATGTATTATTTGTCACGTTGATTTAAAAATAAAAAAATGAATGATAGTGATTTAAGTAAGAAATTGCCCTTTTTAATTCTTGGCTATTCTCGAAAAAAAATTGTAATCATGAATCATTTATTGCATTGATTCGAAGAATTTCAAATAAAGGATAGAGACTTAAGTAAGAACTTTCAAATTTATTTTTTTGCAATTCTCCAAGACTCCTTATCATGAATTATTATTATTTATTATTCATAAATTTAAATAAAAGGTAGAGATTCAAGTAAGACCTTACCTATTCAATTTTTTGCAATTCTTAAAGAGTCTTCCTAATAATGAATTATTTATCACTTTGATTTTACAAATAAAAATAAGAGCTGGAGATTTAAATAAAACTTTCCCATTTATTTTTGAAAATTCTAAAAAATCTCATCCGAATCAAGTATTATTTGCTATACTAAATTAAAAACTAAAAATATTGAACATACAATTAAGTGAAAATTCTTTTATTCATTTTTTGCAATTCACAAAGAGTCTTACTAATAATGAATTATTTGTCACTTTGATTTTACAAATAAAAAATAACAGATGGAAATTTAAATAAGAACTTCCCAATTTATTTTTGATAATTTTGAAAGTCTCATCTTCCTTGAGTATTTGTAATGTTCATTTGAAAATTAAAAATAAAGCATGGAAGTTTAAGAAAGAACTTTTCTATTTATTTTGTGTAATTTTTTAAGACTCTTTGTTATGAATTATTTTTTTCTTTGGTTTTAAAAATAAAAAATAAAGGGTGAAGATTTAAATAAGAATTTTTTCTATTAAATTAATAAACTTTTGTAATTCTCAAAGAGTCTTCTTAATTTTGAATTATTTGTCATGCTGATCTAAAATTAAAAAATAAAAGATAGACATTTAAGTAAGAACTTTACTATTTTTTTTACAATCTTCTAAGACTCCATATCATGAATTACTTTTTACTTTGATTTTATAAAAATAAAATAAAGGGTGAAGATTTAAACCATAACTTTTCCAATTTAATTTTTGCAATTCTCAAAGTGTCTTCCTAATTTTGGTGAGAATTTTGGATTGTTTGTAACATTGATTTAAAAATTAAAAAATAGAAGGTGGAGATTTTAGTAAGAGCTTATCCATTTATTTTTCACAAATCTCAAGCACAACATTCAGTAGCATGTATTATCATTGTTTTGGCTCTACAATAGATGGTATGGAATATTCCACATCCATCAATAGCTATGTCAACAAGTGAATGCTCAATGTGATGAATAGGATGCATGAAAGAAAGGTAGTGGGAATGAAGGCTATTCAATGTTATGAGGATCATTTTATTCATATTTGGTTTGTCATATTGATCTAAAATTAAAAAAATAAAGCATGGATACTTAATTAAAAACTTTTTAATTTATTATTTTTGCAATTCTCCTATATTCCTTTTAATTATGAATTATTTGTCACTTTGAATAAATAATAAAGGGTAGAAATTAAAACTAAGAACTTTTTCATTTATTATTTGCAATTTTCACAAAGTTATCCTACTTATATATTATTTGTTACTTTGATCTAAAACTATAAAACAAAGGGTGGAAATTTAATTGAACTTCTTTATTTATTTTGACAATTCTCCATGGTTACCCCTTTGCCATTTGAGGTCCCCTCTTGGACACCTGCAGTTGCCACTTGGCACCTCTAGTTGCCCCTTGGAGAGTCACCTACAGTTGCCTAAAAGACTTGTAGTCGCCTTTTAGAGACCCGCAAGTGCCTTTGAATGTGCCATGTGGACACCACATGGCATTGAGGTGACCTAGGTAAAACGAGGATAATTTTTTGGAAAATCAAAGGTAAATTTGACTTTATAAGACATCATGAGGGCTCTACTAGACGTCACATGATTAGAACAACCCTAATGAGAAACAGTGAAGTAGACAATCCACTTTATACTTATGATGACATACAAAAAAATAATTGACATTCACGTGATAAGCTTCATCTTCTTCTGCTACATTATTACCTACTACGGTAATGTAGTTTCGTTCCAATGTTAGCCAAAGCCAAAGTGCCAAACGCTTCATATGATCCAATTTTCACTATAGTGGTTGTAGTTTGGCAAAGTCCTTGTCATTGCACAATTGAACCATATCAAGGGGGGCTTGTCGACAATGTACTAGTGCTCCGCGTCTACTTCTAACGTTTGTTCAACATACAACCTTCCAACTAGGTCTATATTGGACATCTAAGAAAAACGTCTAATGGCAATGCAAAGGAAATGCAAATGAAGAAGCACATACCTTTCCATTCATTTTATTGAAGTTTGTCAAGCTATAGCCAAAGGTAGAATCTACATAAGAACAAGAACTAGTGAATTAGATAGCAATAAGTGTTGCATTTCTCACATGATAATGCTTAATGATTAGGGAACATTCCTACGCCTTGCTTTAGTGCACACAAGCTGTAATCATGTTGCACACAATTTTACTAGTACAAATGTCTATATGAATGTTGTAAAAAACACCAACATGTTTGTTGAGACATTCTATATAGCAATACAACAAGGAAAGGCATGTCCTCTGCAATATTGTCATGCAATTTTGATGTTTCTAGAGATAGTAAAAATGAAAAATTTGACATACATTTAATTCACTTGAAGACAACTGTTTTCTCTATAACACATTTTCATGTACACTATACACAACAGAAATGGACAAAATTTTAGAGGATGTTAGAAAATATCAAAAAAAAAATTTCTTCCATCCCTCTCTAAAATTTGTTCATGACTTTTGATTTGAGGCTATAAATCTCAAACGTGTTTTTAGACATGAAAATTAGCTTGATTTCCCAACTTTTTTTAGCTTAGAGTTTTTTGAAAAAAATTATTCTACTATGCCTAAATGAGGTCTAGATTCTACTTGTAACACAATCCCTACGTTTTACATATTCCACATGGTTTGTCTTACCTCTTACCACCCTACTTGTATAAAGACCTTGTCTTCTCTTCTTTGCATGCTCACAGTAAGTGACTTTGAAAGCCATTCAACATTGTTGCCAAATATAGTGTATGGCGTATTGTATTGGACATTATGAAATGCACATGAGCATCATGTAGGACATGTGTGAGTACATCTTTGTACATGCAATCACATAAACATCAAAGGTGACATCATTATGTTCACTTAAATTATATTTGATGTTACAAGAAGTGTTTTTGATGAAAATGTATACGTTTAAGTTGACATCTCAAAAAATGTTTGGACATCTAATTGACATCTCAAAAAACAATATTAAAGTTCTCCAATGGCAACAAAATTGTGTTGATTAGGCATACCACATCATTTTTGTTGGATGCCACATCACTTTTTTTGTCGCCACGTTAGGATAAACATCAAGGAATGGATAGATGAAAAAAATTCCCATGTGGTTTTCTACGTCTGCATGGTACAAACGTGTCAACCACATGGCAAGATTTCATCACCCTTTTGACCTATATTTGCGTGGATGTTTGTTGAAAAACATCAAAACATTAACCCCTTAACGCCTTGATCATTTTTCTAATTTTGACACATTTTTGCTTATATCTTTCTACAAAGATATCATTTACCTCAATTTCATGAAATTGATCATTAAGGAAGGTTGTCTTTTCAAGATTCAAGTGTTACATTGGATGAATGAAAGTTAGTTGGACAGAACAAAGCCTTTAAGTCCTCTATTCATCATCTAGAATATAGACATCGGAGCACTTAAGGGTTAAGGTGTGTTATTTGAGATTTTTGGATGTCTATATAGATAGTTGTAGACATTGCTTACAACATACTGGAACCAAATTTTGGATGTGTTAAAAAACACAGGTTCCTTATAGTGTATTGTGGTAAAAAGGGCAAGAAAGAAGCCAAAACAACACACACTCATGACATTAAGATCAAGCAAACAAGGAATTCATTAATTCAATGATATTAGTGGATGGATACGTCATTTGGTGGAAAAAATACATGTTGATTATCAAGAAGATAGTAAGCTTATGGCTAGATAACGATTTTTACTTCAATTATCTACAATAATCCAAGTGTTTATGACCTTTTAGGTCACACAACTAAATAGAAACAAGAGTACATGTATTGATGTTAAATTTATGATGAGCCCCCACGATGACAACTTGACAACTTTCTAGGTTGCTAATGATTGGGCTTCACTGAATTTCTATTATCCAAATAGGATTCATTGTAATTACACACAATGCATTAGTAATTGGCATTATTATCAATTCATTGAATCAATGATTTTTATTCCACTTTTGTTGTCCCAACCATTTGTAAGGTAATTATTTGTTTCTTATGCATTGTAGTTCTATTCTATGTCTATAATCATGAAGCTTATCGTGCGATTGTTATGTTCATTTCATATACTTTAGTAGTTGCTATCAACGTGTCCAATTTAGAAATGAAACCTTTTCAGATTCCATAGCTATTTGTCACATTTGGATAATTGAATTTGTAGTTGTAGAAACTCATTTTGCACAGTTATAGAATTTTGAATTTTTTTCATAAATCCATGTTTCCCACTCACTTTTTTCCACTCATAGCATTCCCCTTAGTAAGTGAAATCAAAGATTCAATGGATGCAGACAAGACAAGCTTAAAGGGACCCTCATATCCTTCAAGGCAAGACTCAAATTTCTTGTCTCTAAAATGCAAAGTAGAACACAAATTTGGCCAAATTGCCAAATTCTTAAACAAAATGCCAATAAGCGTGGCAATAACAAAATGAAAAAAGTTGTGAAAATTGAGAGGAGGAAGCACCTTTATATACTTTTTCCAGGCCCCTCTTCCTCTCAATTTACCTAAAAAACTTTCTAGAATTAAAATCAAATTACTTCTAATTACTAAAAAAACAAATCTACTATTGTAATCATCCTAAATTTTAGAAGAATGCTCCAAATGGAAAATGGATTGTCTTATTGGCTTTGGATGGCCCAAATTAGCCATTATATTTGTTGATCCCCCTACTTTAGATCATTTGGCTCATGAAAGATAGCAAATTGCAAATTAAAAAAAAGATAAGAAATCCAAATGATGGAGTTATAATTATTCATGGATTTGACTAGCTTGGGTTGAATGTTATTAAGGTTTGTGAAAGTAAGAAAAGAGAGTCCTTATTGAATTTGTTCACACATTGCAAGCTCCCAACACGCACGTTGAAACATCAAATGTTTCTAAATTTTGCTTGGATTCAATATAGTTGCTAGTTTTGGTACTTGCTAATGTCAAAATGCCTTGAAAATTGTTGGGGCACTCTACTACAAATAAAAATTATATCTTGATTTTTAGTAGGATTTTACCGCCACTTGGGATAATTTCCATAAATTTTCCATCATTGGTTAACATGGTTGAATGACTTTCCATGGACTCATCTTCTACATTTTAAAAATTCCAAATTTTTTTTTGAGTAACTTCTATAAAGATTTCAAATACTAAATGCAAGTCAATATTTTTACTTTGCACTATTCATAGGAGGGTCAAAATTAATTACCTCCTTTTTAATTTCTCTAGAGAGGAAACATTTGAGTAGTAGGGAATTTAGACAAATTGATTTTCTTATTGAATTCTTGGCATGTTTTTATGATAGAAACACCTCTCTCTAATCTCTAGTCACACATCCCTTGTATCATTTGGATTTTACCTACATGCTACAAAAATAACTTCTCACAATTCTCTCGAAATGAATGATGACCTCTACATGGGTCATCCCTATGGATTTCTAAAGTAAAAAAGACTTTTTCCATCATGTACTACTAACTCCTATAAACCTATGTTTTGTTAGGTGCACTTAGAGCCTTAGAGGTATGGTCTTGGTATTATCTAATTTAGGAATTTCTCTACTATTTTGACCAACAAAGTCTAACTATCTCTCAAACTTCTAACTAACCTTTAAGATACCTCATTAGACACTAGAAACAAGAAATGGAAGTGCTTAAGGCACTTTCAAACTTTAAGGAATAAATCATCATATTAGTAGGGAATTAGTAGGAAATATATTATTTAGTAAATCATCATATTAGTAGGGAATTAGTAGGAAATATATTATTTAGTAAATCATCATCTTAATAGGGAATTAGTAGGAAATATATTATTTAGTAAATCATCATATTAGTAGGGAATTAGTAGGAAATATATTATTTAGTAAATCATCATATTAGTAGGGAATTAGTAGGAAATATATTATTTAGTAAATCATCATATTAGTAGGGAGTTAGTAGGAAATATATTATTTAGTAAATCATCATATTAGTAGGGAGTTAGTAGGAAATATATTATTTAGTAAATCATCATATTAGTAGGGAATTAGTGGGAAATATATTATTTAGTAAATCATCATATTAGTAGGGAATTAGTAGGAAATATATTATTTAGTAAATCATTATATTAGTAGGGAATATATTATTTAAGTAAATAAATCTAAGTGCTTTCAAGCTCCAATTTCCTAATTCAATGAAAATCCACCATATCTTACATGTTTCATTTCTTAAACCATATACAACATCATGCATTCCTAGAAGAAATCAACCCCCTCCACTTCCTATAATTCAAAGTTGAAGAAATCAAACTTGTTCGTGACAAGCTATTTTATCTTGTGCATTGACATGGTTATGCTATTAGTGATTGAACATGGGAATCTAGCCTTAATCTACAAAACGCGCAAGAAAAGAGTTTTGATTTATACCAATGGTACCTCAAAAAATCCATCTAAAATCCCTCAAAATGTGCATTACAAGAAATCTAAGGCCTCAACTAGATTGTTACAAAAGTGTTTCATTTTCGGTTGCAGTGCAATTATAAGGAAATAAATTTTTATTTTTTTTGAAAAATAAATAAATATATATACATTTTCAAATTTCCAATCTAATAGTGCTATGTTGGATTCCAAAAAAATTTAATTTAAAAAAAATAGTTTAATCACTTTTTCCTTATAATTGCATTGCTACTATCCAAAACTGGCAACCCACTACTAGCCTTAGATTTTTCCTAATGTAAATCCAATACCTTTGAACATAAACTAACACCATATAGAACATCTAACTTTTCTATGGTACAGGTATAGATGCAAAGATTTTACACCTACACTTTGAAAAATTGGCGACAATGTGCCCAATAGCTTAGATTTGCATGACAGGCCAAGCACACCTCCGACTTCAAACTGGCAACGTCCTTCTTAATAGACACGTGGCCACCACCTCGCTGACAATCAGTCCAAGACTGTTCTGTATTTAAATATCTTTTGGATTTTCTTACAACTCATCAGATTCATTCTTTTTTTTGGGGGTGTGTGTGATGTTATGAACACACTACACCCAACATCACTATACATTTCCTTCAAATTACTGTAGAGATTGATGAGTGACTATAGAATCAAAGATGTGGCAACTTGGAATTGTTAGATGAGTTTAGATAGACCTTAGAGGTCATATAGGGGATTTTAGGAATCATTAAATTGATATGTTACATGAGATTTCAGGGCAAGGGAGGGCCATTTCAGACTTGTTCCCTACCTTGGGAACAATTAGAATATAAAACTATTAAGAAATTATTGAAAGATTATTATTATTTTAATTTATCAAAAAACTAAATAATATTTTTTTATTAAAATTTATTTTATTATTATTAATTAATTAATACTATCTGACGTGGTACAGTCGTAGCCATGTCAGATCACTATTGTGGCATAGTTGGGAACGTTTTGCATAATATTCATATTTTTCAAGATTACTTTATAATTAATTTTTCTTTTAATTGTAAATTTTTTTTTAGTATATACACCCTTAAGAAGAAGGTACCCTAGGAAGGAAAAGCATAGAAAAATCCTCTAAGTAGGAGAACTAGAAAAGTGTAAAATCTCATGAAAATAGGTACTTTCACTGTAGTTTTACATTTTAATTTGCAAAAAATAGGAAAATCAAATTTTTTTAAACTAAAAATTGTTGATTTGAGAAGAGTTCATAGTAATGTGACTTCACGAAAAGATTGATTTTAGAACTATCTTCATTGTTCAAAAATTGTGCATAATGGGAGTATTGTTTGCACTCATGTGGAGGACACTAAACAATAGATTTCATAGATTTTTTTGGGTAGGAATATGCTTTCCTACTACGCAAATAGACCATGAAAATTTCAGCTCCAGATCATTAAATTTCAAGACTCTTAATGTAGTTCCTAAACCTCATAGTGTGACAAGTAAACAAAAATGATTTTTAAATATAAAATAATTTTTTATTTCTAAAAAATAAGGGATCTAATTACCATCAAGTTAAACATCTCCAATAAAAATTTCAAGTTCATGAGGTATATGCCTCAAAAGTTATAGAGGATGACAAAAAAGTCATTCTCATTGTGACAGTAAATAGGACCCGTCCTTTTTTGTATAATTATGATGTAAGGTTGGAAGTGCATTCTCTAGCCTTATCAACTTATTTTCTCTTGAAGTTGTCTTGTAATCTTATCCTTGCCACTATAAACTCTTGATTGCCACCAATATGTTCCAAAATTCTTTATTAGTTATGTCCTTAACAATAGTAGAAAGCCTTGATCTTGTCCATGGGGTTGTTTATCTTGACATGACTTGAAGTTTTCACATTGTGATGTCACATTGCATCATGACATGTCATGATTTTGTCAAGATTCTTAACCATAAATACTAAATTCTAAAAAATTTAGGACTTTTTTTCACTAATTTTTGACAATCATAGATAGAAAAGCAAACATATCACTACTATTTAACATATTAGTCTAATTTATGTTCTTTCTAGAAAATTTTATAATATTCCATCCAAATATTTAGAATATCCCATCATGACAAACTTCAAAGTCAAGTCGTGAACGTCACGTATCATGACATCTTGACATTGTGATTTGATGTGACTTAGACAACCCTACTTGTCTAGGGAATTTCACTCTATGATGGCCTTGCTTTGGACAAATGATAGAGCCCCAATCCTAGGAATAAGGCCATAATAGAGTAGAATGTCCAAGATCATAGGCTTCCTACTACGTCAATCCTTAAAGAATAGGCCCACAACCACTACTTTCAAGCTTTATTGCCCATCCCCTGTTTGCTACCATTTTGCAATTAGATATGAATGAAAAAATATATATTTATTTTTCAAAGATGAATTCATTTGTCTACAATAGTTCATAAGATTTTCAAATTTTTCTTAGAAAATTTGAAATTACTATAAAATTTTTAAAATAAAAATGAAAAAAATTCATATCAAATATCAAATATACTTGAAAAATATAAATTTTTTGTCACATATGTATATTATAGTACATAAAATTATAATAATATGGTATAAATTTAAGTTATTGTATCATTCTAAAATTAGATAATCAACAAACTATGGTTACAGGCCCAAAGTTTGTATTGCTCACTAGAAGAAACCCACGTTTTAGGTTACGTTTTGTAATTTCTTAAAACGGATTTTAGGTGACATCTATTGCAACAAACCCATGTTTTATGTCAATAGTATGTCCAACATAACATCAATGTTGACATAAAAACATGGATTTGTTGCAATAGATGTCACCTAAAACGTTTTTAAAAATTACAAAACATAACCTAAAACGTAGTCTTCTTATAGTGGCTATAAAATATTGAAACTTAGGAATTTTTCAAATTTCTTAATTGGAGTAGAAAATTCACTTGATTTTCTTCATTTCATTAGTCAGATTCAAATTTAAAAAATATCATTTTCATGGCTAAAATTTACATCATCAAGTATAAATACATTAATCCTTAAAGGTCCAAACAACGTTTTTTGGCAACATAGTGATTTGGGGTAGACCGGCACTTGTAAAATAATGAATATTGAGGGACAAAATTTTAATAGACTAGATAGACAGAGATTTTAGGGGCAATTCGTTTCATACCTTTTCAAATTATAGAAAAAAAATTGTATTCAAAGAAGTCGTTTTTAGTGTTTAAAGGGCAGTACAAGCACCATCGAAATTACACTACAACTGAAAATTTTGATTCTTGCCCAACTAGGGAGGAGCAAACCTAAGGGCATGGGTCTCGAACAACTTCAAAGTGGGTTTCCGTTTTACAAAATTGTTGATAGTCTTGGCCTCAACTACATTAGCAAGAGGGAGGAGATTGGGAGGACAACAAAGGAGTTGGTTGTTATGGTTGTTATTGTTCGAATGACACTAAAAATCATGGCTACCGTTTGCAAGATTTTGCTATAAAATTGACGGTAGAATTCAAACATTTTGAACAAAAATTTCATCAAACTCATGGTACAACTATGCAAGCATATTCATGACAAATTGTTGCCACCACTTTCTTCACAAATGTTTCTATGCCACCTTTCAATACCCTTGGGCACCAATTCGAACAAGGCTTAGATCATGACTGATCAACATAAATTTGGAGACAAAACAAGTGGATTTGTATAAGCCCTCGAAAATCTGGACTTATTTTTTGCAATTTTAGTTAGTTTTTAGATTAATTTCATGAAAAAACACATAAAAAGAGAGTTAATGAGAGTTTTGGTAGAAGTCCCTACCAAAGTACTGAGGAATGGTCTTAGAGTTGTGAAACACGTAAAACTTTATGTTTTCACTAATTCTAAGTCTTATTAGTAAATTTAGATGGTTAGTTAGTAATTCCGAGAAAAGAAAGATTATGAGAGTTAGTCATTCCTAGTGTCTTGTTCATGCGGTACAACATCTATAAGTACACATGAAATAAACTGGCTAAGTAATAGAGTCTAGTCGTGTTAAGTCAAAATCCAATTTGAAAGAATTGGATTTGTTATTTGTAGGTAATTTTGAGAATACAAGCCGTTTACAGACCAAGATGGAAGAAAAGGAGGTTGAAACATACAAAGAGGTGCTTTTCTAGGTCAAAGCATGCCAGGAGGTCAAATTAGGATCCAATCATCTAAGATTCCCCCGGTATTAAGAATAATTTTTTCCCCGAGTGGAAACTATTAAAGAATTGCTAAAAATAACATCCTTATTGGAGATTTGGTTTTCCCCTTAGCTGATGGATACTTTGTAGAAGAATGTCTAAAAGTTTCGGGATTTGACAAAACTCCACGATGACTCCATGGAAAGTGAACCGCTTAAAAATGCATTCGTAAATTTCTAGAAATTACAAATGTTGTGGTAAAATCTCACTAAAAATTAGGATAGTGTTTTGTGTGCTAATAAAGAGCCCTGTCAAGTTTGAAGACATTCCAACATTCCCAAATATTATAATCAAGATCAACATCTAATTTCATGAGAATTTACAACTTGGCGGCGGGTTGACCGGCGTACCAGGAGCTAACGATGTTCGAATGGAGCAAATCAACGGTCAACTCTTACTCCCATACACATTTTGAACCACTCTAACTAGATAGTTTCATCAAGAAGCGCAAACTCCAAAAGTTAGAGTTTTGACTTTTGTTTAGAGTTACGTGACTCAAATTTGCGCTTAAAAACGACCGAGGAGGTAGAGGTAAAAAGTCCCTTGAGCTAATTGGGGTCTTCTAAACACAATGGCGCAATTAGTTTTTGATTTCAAGTTTTTCCTTAAAAGATAGATAGGGTCAACCCTTAATTTGATTTTTTTATAGTAATTTGTGATTAATCTGTGGTGATTTTACAAATATCTTTTGGAAAATCAAAGATTGAATTTGCTCAAGATCCTTTTCTTGTATAACAAGTCATCTTTTGAACTAAATAAAGACAATTTGGAACTAACCTTGGATTAATTTATAAAATATCTAGATGAATTAGGTTAATTTTCAAAATATCTTTGGAAAAATCTAGGATTTGATTTAGGTAAGTTTCCAAGGCCAATTAGGGCCCAAAAGGAACTTGCTTGAGGACCTTCCTTCCCATTAAATAAAGACTATTTTAAAATTACATTAGGTTAATTTAGCAAAATATCTAGATAAGAAGTAAGAAAATATTTACTGACAACTTACCGAGGGGAGCTGGGAGCAAGTATAAAAGGCCCTTCCTTGAGGTTGTTCATGGCCCTCATTCTCTTATTTCATTTCTTGTTGTTGTTCTTGTCGTACTACCGACAAATTGTCGGAGCACTTTAAAGTCAAAATTTGGCTATTTCATTTTATTTCTTTTGTACTTTGAAGGTCCAGAAGGCCCCTTCAAAGATTTATTTGCTTTCCTTATTTGAATTTGGAGGCTTCAAGCCCCAAAACTTTGATTTTCAAGAATTTAGGAGGAAGAAATTTCCTAACTCTATTATTGTTGAGTTAATTTAATTTCTTTTTTGAATTTGGAGGCTTCAAGCCCCAAAACTTTGATGTTAAGAGTGTTGGAGGGATAGTTCCTAAGCTCTAATTGATTTTCTGGTTCTTTTTATTACTAATAAACGATTTGTGCGAATTGATAACAGATTGTGATTTAAAAACTTTAAAGTGGCAAACCTAGTCTTAGCCAAAAGATTTTTATATCACCCCGTGCTAAAACTCGTTATATAACAAGTGTTTGGTTTGATTAATTGTTAATGTTCGGTTAAATATTGTCATATGTACCTCCTTTAGTGATTAACTAGGAACTTTGATTGAAATTTTGGAAGTTAGTTTTTAATGTTCGGTTAAACATTGTCATATGTACCTCCTTTAGTGATTAACTAGGAACTTTGATTGAAATTTTGGAAGTTAGTTTTTAATGTTCGGTAAAACACTGTCATGTGTACTTTTAAAAGTTAAGCTTTCAAAGTACTATTCTTGTGTCCGTGGATACCATTTGTTCCTGGGCTTGCCCCGCATGGTGGAGTTCTGACCTTGAAACCTGAAAACAGGTACTTTAATTTTAAATATTCTTGCTATCACCTGGGATTGCCCCGCACCGCAAAGCTTTAACCCTAGAATAATTAAAATTTGGTACTTTTTCAAAGAAATCTAGAGTATTTAAGAGTTCGAGTCCTTTTGGAAAAAATCCCTTTACTCCATGTTTGAAAATTGTCGATAGTGTTTTGAGGATTAGAGTTAAATTGCTCAAAACCTTTGATGATATTTTTGTGTTGTTTTGCTTAGTTGGAACTTATTCCGTCAAATCCCAAAAACTTAGATTAGTTTCTTTTAGTTCTTTAGAAATTAGAATAGGAATTCTTTTTTTGAATGTTTAGTTATCATTTAGAAATTATCTTTTAGTTAGAATTTCATTTCTTTTATTGTTGGTAACACCACCCCAAAAACTGATTTAAACCACCACCTTTGTTAGGAATGGTTTAGTTTCATTTAAAAACCAAGTTTGCAACCTGTTGGGAACACTGAGAGTTGTAGTCCACGCCTCAATCAGTTGCAACTTGAGCTTCAATCCAAGCCTCAGTCAATCGCAACCTAGGCTTCAGTTCAGGCCCAATCAGTCGCAGTTCGGGCCTCAATCGGTCGCAAGGGCGGGAGTCTCGCATATCAGGGGTTGCAGTTGGATTGCTAGGGTAGGGACTGAGTTGAGGAAAGTCTAGAGGTTGGGTTCGGCCAGGGTCCAGGGAGTTGGTTTCAACATACAAATCTCAAAACTAATTTGGATTCACACCCATACAACAAAAAGGTTAGGTCGTTGCTTGCCACACCACCATATTTTTTTGGAATTTGAAACTAAGACGTGGAAAAACACAACCTCATAAGCTCTCCACTCTCCATAACCACCTCTCAAATCAAGAACACTAACAACAATTGGAATGAATTAAAAGCAATGAGACAAGAAGAAGAAGAAGAAGGCATTAAAAACTCATGAGGTAAAAATCTTACTATTCACCTAAGATTTGGAGGGATATCTTCATTCCTTTCCCTATTCATTTATTATTTTTCTATTGTTTTTATTCCATTTACTATTCATTTAGTTGTTTGGTAGTTATTAATTAGAATTTCATTCGTATTAGTTGGCAAAATTGTTGTTCAGTGTTTTGTTTTATTAGGCCTAATAAGCCAAATAGATAAAAACAAAAAACAACTAAATATCTTTGGAATATTAAAGAAGAAAACTAATAAACAATTGATTAGGGAATAATAATACTATTCATTGAAAATTAAGGAATTTAACAAATTAGGTCAAACATAAAAACTAAATTATTATTTTCTATTGCCAAAACTAACATAGTTTGAATATTTAGATAGGTTTTAGAACAATAAATTGAACAAAGGATTATTGAAATTTACCAAAATTTTGTAATTCTTGAAAGACCACGGGGAAACTATCATGTTGGTGTATTGCAACAATGGATTCATTGATGTTTTCGACACTGAGGTATGACTTTTAACCTTGTTCCTTGAATTTTCTTTTCATTTAGATTAACAATCACAACTAACAATTAGAATACCATTTGCTAGTTAACATTTAAAGAATCGCTAAAATCCTTTATAAAACTTAATTAAATTGTGGAAGTAATAAACGGATGAATTTTGAATTAATTTGGAGAAAAGAATACTAATTTCATCCAAAGGAATCTTGTAGTCACTTGATTTTTTCTTTTTCTTGACAATTCGTCTTTGGTAGTGTAAATAGGACAAATTGTCAATTTAAACTCCTACTGTTAGCACAATATAGACGATTGGTCTTTATAAAGCAGGTTTGGAACGATGTGATGGATTTTGCCTATAATGATGCAAATGTAAATAGTTGTCTTCTACAGTGTATATAGGAAGACAATTCGTCATTTTCTTGGCCCACTTTTATTTTTCTAAGTCTTGAACAAGTTGTCGTGTACTTATATAATTTGTAATCGAATAATAATTTTTGACTATTGGCCGTTGTGTTTGTTGTGTTTTAATTTCAAGAGATCCAGTTATTGGATTTTCTTGAGCTTGGAAGTTTGCCAAGCTGTGGGCCGTAACACCAATGATTGGGTCACATTTCTTGACAAATTGTCAAGCTGTTATTGCGATCCAGTGATTGGACGCAATTGTGTTTGGAGTAATTGTGTGTGTGGATAATTGTTTGGAAATATTCAGAGACAAATTGTCAGCGTTATAGTTTCGGTAGTTTGTTGTAGTTACGATAACAGATAAAGACAATTTGTCGGAGTATGCTGTGAGTGCGTAAAGACAATTTGTCAAGTTAACTGGTTATCATTGTAAAGACAAATTGACTGCGTTGTTAGTAGAAATGATTGAGACAAATTGTTATCTCAATTACTGCGATGGGAAGCATACGGATTGACGGAAAGAGAAAGACAAATTGTCATCGGTGATCACGGTTGCTGCTAAGAAATGGGAGTTCAAATCAAGAAAGACCAGTTGCCGTAGAGTTAAGATCGTTCGATAGACAATTTGACAATCCTCCAACGATACAGATAAGTACAGTGGTTCTTCAATTTGTAATTGTGACAATTTGTTTTTGGGTAATTGAGTTGAAGTCTTTTGCTGCCTAAGATAGAATTGTTTAGAGGATAAGTTTCGAGTGTTGAAAGTGAAAATTGATACTGTCAAGTTGTTTTATTGAATAATGAAAGAATCGATATGGACGTCTGAATAGAAATTGCCAAAGTGTGAGATAGTGTAAAGACAAATTGTCTAAGAGCTATACAGTTACATTATCATCAATTGAAACGCATTGAATAATCAAGTTGTTATTCGAATAGGTTTCGTCAGGAAGGAAAACTAGTCTTTGAATCCAGGTAAGACAAATTGTCGTGAATTTCTGTTTATTGATTTCGTATTGTTTTGAAATTATTTGTATACTTTTAAGTATAAATGATTGTTATGGAAACGACAATTTGTCATGGCGTATGAACTGTTGTGAATTAATTCCAATTCTGAAAGGGAAACTACTAATTTAGGGATTACTGAAAAGACAAATTGTTTCGACTCTTGGTATTCAAACCACACCTAATTGACCTTTAAATTGACAATTTGTCTTTGATTACAAAAGGATACGAAGCCGAGAGACAATTTGCCTTTGTAGTTTTCTCTCTATTATCGACTAATGGACTGATTAAACCGGATACTGTAAGACAATTTGTCATGATCCGGGACTGTACTGGCCAATTTGTCAAAGTATTCGATGTGGTTAATGATAATTTGTCCTAGTTGTTTGTTGTAAGTAAAATTGAAATGTGTATTGCGTATAATAGATGAATGGATAGTTTTGAAATGCAAATAAGCTTATGATATTAATAGTAGAAATTGGAATAGATATTGAATTATATTGTGATGATGTGTTAGATAGAATTGCCTTGTGTTGTTATTGTTGTAAATGTAATGCATCACACACTCATGCCCTTGCATTTAGTTAAAGACAATTTGTCGTAGGACTGAGACGGATCTCCTACTCATGATAATTTAGTAATTAGGCTAAATAAGTAGTGACTGCCCGACAATTTGTCTCTCACGATAAAAGATCACTTTAATTAATGAACATATATCTCTATACGTATCTATATATTATTTGCACTTAAAGGTCTAGATCATACATGACAATTTGTGGTCTAAATTGACAATTTGTCGGAAATACCCCTAGAATACTAGTCTAGGACTGGGACTGCATTCATGCGTCCAATAGCATTATTAATGGACTGCTAACGAAATTGATTCTTGGGAATAAGAGTGAAATCTATGTATTTTCCCTTTGTTTGTGTATTTTAGTAGTATTTACCCATAAATCCACATCATTCTAGAAAACAAGTGACCTCAGCCACAATACATTAGACTATTTGATCATTCCCTAGAATTAGAACCCCTATACTGTATTCTTGGGTTTTGGGTTTTGGGTTCAAGCGAAAACCTAGTTTACAAATCTCAAAAGAAATCTAACTTGATTTAGGAATCTAGGAAATATTAGAATATTTGGAGAAAGTTAAAACCTAATTTCTCCCTTTATTCTATATAGAACTTATCAAATAAAGATTTCCATTCAACTAAGGGGAATTTTCATTCATCCATAAGTCTTTATCTAGAAGTCCAATAATTGTGCTTTTTACCTTAGTAGAAAGGTAATTTCTTACTTTCCTCATAAAAACCATAAAATCCCAAAAAACTACTAAATTTAAAATAGTAACTTAGAATTATGATTAATAAAAGAACAATTAAGAATATTTTTAAAAAATAACTAAAGAATCTTTTGAAACTATAATCTTTTAGATAATCTTTTGAAGATTCCAAAACCACCTTTTACTTTAAAATTACTTTAATTTTAAAGGAGTAAAGTATGGATGAAGTTTGGCTTAATTTTGGATGACAATTCTTAAAGTAGGTCAAAAGTAGGTTTTCTCTAAAAAATTCATTAGTTAATTTAATTAACAATGAAATTTAAAATTGTTTTGAATTTATTTGCTATTTTTAGTCAATGGATGAAGTTTTTAAAAATATAATTAGGTACGAATTTCATCCTTAGATATCTTTTAGTAGGAATATTGGAATTCAGCTTGCTTTACCTTTCTGAAAAGGGCAAGGTGCATTCTACAAATTAGTTTAGATAGATTTTTAGTTTAGATTAGGTTTACTTGCTTTTAATTAATCATCAAAGATCTTGAACCTTTTAACATTTAGTGTGTTTTGAAGAATTCAAACTAGATTACAATCAGAATTCTTCAAAACATTGTAAACCTAGTGTTCTTTGGCCGGACAGTCTGATTAATTAATTATTAAAAAAATTAATTAATTAATTAATTTAAAAATAATATTTAAAAATAACATTTTTTTTATAATTAAAAAAATAATAATAATTAATTCATTAATGTAGTCCGACCTAGCAATCTCTGTGCTAGATCGGACTGCTGGTTCTGCAACATTCCTATAGTCTGGGAACGTCGGAGAACTCGAGGTCTCCCAATGGCCTGAAAATTCTTCTAATGAATTACTTATTTACACCACTAAAGCCCGTGTGTAACTTTTTGACTTAAAGGTGGAGTTAGAAACACTCACAATTTGCAATGGCTAGACTATGCTTTCTAACTGAATCTAACACTAATGAACTGTCAAAAGCTATGCATTTATAACAACATCCCATAGCTCCCATTACAAAGTTCAAAAAATGCAGAGGATAAAATAATGCAACAACAATCTCCTTAGCAGGTGCCTTGAACATGCCAATCTTATCTACACATAATTCACTATATAATGAACTCAATAGCTAGAGAATTGCAAAATGAGTAGACTAGCCAAACATAGAAAGCAAACATTGCATACTTGCACCTTCAACAACAACAAAAGGAGAGACAACTAAGAAAAGGGAGATTGATTGTCAGGGACATTCAAGGTTTGAGTTCTCACCAAGGACGGAGTTCGCTGGGCAAGGCATTGGAGATTTGGAGCTCCATGTCTTGAATTAGTCATCAGGATAGTGGATGTCTTGAATTAGTCATCAGAATTATTCCATGTGGCACAAAGACAATAATCCGAGCCTAAGCAGTCTAGCTTGAAGTACAACGAGAAGACATGGTCTAGGAATAGGGACTCCACGGGCTAGCAATTCGACAGCAACAACTTCAGCTCAAGGGAGTTTGCAGAGAAGGAGGGAGCCAACAGGGGTTGGCCAATGATTTTTTTTGGCAAAATCTTCAAAACTATAGTCGGAGAGGTGTGAGCCCTCAAGTTGGCACTTGGAACTTGGAACTTATTTTTCGCGATTTTTAGTTAATTTTTTGAGTGAAAAATAGGAAAAAACATATAAAAATACAATTATTGAGGGTTTTGGTAGAAGTCCCTACCAAAGTGGTGTGTAATGACCTTAAATGCGTGAAACATGTAAGATGTTACATTTTCACTAAATTTAAGTCTTTTTAGTAAAAATAAGTAGTTAAGTCAGTAATTCCGAGCGAAGTAAGGATTTGAGAGTTAACCAATCCTAGTGTCTTGTTCATGTGATACAACAGCTACAAGTATACATGTAATAAACTGGTTAAAAGTTAGAGTCTAGTCAGAGTCAGTCCAAATCCAATTCGAAAGAGTTAGATTTGTTGTTTGTAGGTAATTTTAAGAAATACATTCATTCACAGACCAAGATGGAGGAAATGATGATTGGAACATACAGAGAGGTGATTTTCTAGGTCAAAGCATGCCAGGAGGTCAAATAAAAGCCCGATCATCCAAGATTCCCCCGGTATCAAGAAAAAAATTTCCCCCGGGTGGAAATTATTAAGGAATTGCTAAAAATAACATCCTTGTTGGAGATTTGTTTTTTCCCTTAGTTGATGGACATCTTGTAGAAGATTGTTCAAAAGTTTTGGGATTTTACAAAACTCCACGATGACTCCATGGAAAGTCAACCGCTTAAAACTGCATTCGTAAATTCCTAGAAATTACCAATGTTGCGGTAAAATCTCACTAAAAAGTAGGATAGTGTTTTGTGTGCTAATAAAGAGCCTTGTCAAATTTGAAGACATTCCGACATTCCGACATTCCGACATTCCCAAGTACCAGAATTAGGACCGACAGCAAATTTTACAAGAATTTATAACTTGGCGGTGGGTTGACTAGCGTACCAAGAGCTAGTGGTGTCCGAATGGAGCGATTCAAGAGTCAATTTTTACTCCCACAAATATTCTAAACCACCCAGGATCAACAATTTCATCAAAAAACGCAAACCCCAAAAGTTAGCTTTTTGGCTTTTGTTCTGAGTTACCGTGACTCAAATTTGCGCTTTAAAACGGCTAGAGAGGTAGGGGTAAGGGTTTCCTTTGTCTAATTGGGGTCTTCTGATCGCAATGGTGCAATTTGTTTTTAGTTTCGAGTTGTCCCTCAAAAGACAGAGAGGGTCAGCCCTTAGTTTGACTTTTAAAAGGTAATTCTGGATTAATCTAGGTTGATTTTGCAAATATCTTTTGTAAAATCGAAGATTGGATTTGCTCAAGATACTTGTCTTGCGTAAGAAGCCATCTTTTGGACTAAAGAAAGACAATTTAGAACTAACCTTAGATTAAAATGCAAAATATCTCGGTTAATTAGGTAGGTTTTCAAAATATCTTTGGGAAAATCTAATATTTGATTTGAAAAAAGATTCTAAGGCCATTTAG